>CM021247.1:26182515-26782515 GCA_010577795.1 Isatis tinctoria | reverse complement strand
GATAAAGAAGCTTTAGATCATGAGGAGGAATTAAAAAAGTTTGCGGAGATGTACGATGATCTGGATAGGGTTGATGAAATGCTTGAAAATGATGTTGTGTTGGGAGAAGTTTTGGCAGATGTTTTATTTGCAGGTGAAGAGAGATTTGAAGCTCTTTCACAAATACCGAACACAAAAAAGCTAATGTCGGAAGCAGATACTGAAACCAATCGAAGAAAGGATTCTACGTCAATCCCAAAACCAGTTTCCCAGAATGTTCTTGCTCCAGTTCCTCCTGTGTCGGAGAAGTTTAAAACGGGTCTGGGCAACGTCGATCTGACAGGTACATGTGGTAAAAAGAAAGGTATCCGAAGCCCAGATATAAGAGGCGCAAAAGCATCTAAAATACTTCAGTCTTTAAGGGCTCGAGCATCACCAAAAAAGAAGAGTTACAATCCTCGCGCAGCGTCGGCTTTCATAGGCGGAAAAGCTGGCTCAAATGTCCCTCATATGGAGGTGTTCCCGTCTGCGGCAAACATGAAAAAGTCAACCATTTCAGGTTCGGTGGTGTCCCAGAAACCACCCAGTAAGCAGATATGAATGCCATTGCTTGGAATTGTCAAGGGGCCGGAGCCTACTTGACCAAGAAACATCTCCGGGAATTGCATCGTTATTTTTTTCCTAGCTTTCTTTTTCTTTCTGAAACTAAAAATAATTTTTCTGTTTTACAAGACTTTAAGTTTGATTTTGGATATGATCATTTGTTCACCGTGGATCCTGTTGGTAGGAGCGGTGGGCTAGCTCTTTTTTACTCCTCGTCTTCGAATGTGCAGATTTTGTTCTCAAATAATCGCATGATAGACATTGAGGCTACCATTGAAGGACACAAAGTGTTTATTACCTTTGTGTATGGAGATCCGGTCGTTAAGTACCGAGAAGAAGTATGGGAGAGATTGACGCGTTTTAGCCTAACAAGGGATGGTGCATGGCTAATGGTAGGAGATTTCAATGAGATTACGAGTAACGCCGAGAAAAAAGGGGGTCGCAGAAGACCGGATACCTCCTTTATCCCCTTTAAAACCATGCTAGCAAATTGCGGAATGATTGAATTCCCGTGTAAAGGCAACACCTTCTCTTGGGCAGCAAAGAGGGGATCTGGGAGAATACAATGTCGGTTAGATCGGGCAGTCGGTAATGAAGATTGGCACCAAGCCTTTTCCCACACTGAGGTGGAGTATTTACGGCGATGGGGTTCTGATCATAGACCGGTATCAAGACCAACGCAAATAAAATTCGAAAGAGCTTCAAATTTGATAAGAGATGGATTAACCAGGATGGTTTTTTGGAATCGATTATTGCGGGCTGGCAAGATGATCCAAGTGCACAACCCTCCAAACTTCACGACAAGATCTGCCAATGTCGAAAGTCGATCGCAAGCTGGAAACGAAATAATCCATCGAATAATGCAAAGATGATCGAAGACCTAAAGAAACTTATTGACCAGGTTCAAGATGACGATAATATTTCTACTGAGGAAGAACTTGAACTTAAGTGGCAGCTATGCGAAGCCTACCGAAACGAGGAAATATATTGGAAGCAAAAAAGCCGGGTTAAATGGCTTAGAGAAGGAGACATGAATACTAAATTTTTCCATGCTTCCACAAAGCAACGGCGGGCGCGAAACCGAATTGTAAAGATCAGGAATGACCTGAATAACTGGATCGAAACGACAGTCGGGATCGAACAGGTCGCGACTGGATATTTCCAAAACCTGTTCACACCGACGAATCCAGATGAGGATGGAGAAGTTTTCCGGTATATGACCGAGACTGTGACTAATGAGATGAATCAAACCTTGACGAGACTCCCATCGACCTCAGAAATTAAGGAGGCCGTTTTTGCTATTAATTCGGAGAAAGCTCCAGGCGCTGATGGAATGACTAGTCTCTTCTATCATAGATATTGGAAGATCATTGGAGCAGACATTATAAAGATGGTGCAAAAGTTTTTTACATCGGGAGAGTTTGATGAATGCGTAAACCAGACGAATATTTGTCTTATACCAAAGACAGAAAGGCCATCAAAGATGACAGAATTTCGACCCATCAGTCTCTGCAATGTGAGCTACAAGGTCATCTCAAAAATATTAGCGAGCCGGCTCAAGAAGCTTCTTCCGTCCCTAATCTCAGAGACACAGTCGGCTTTCGTGGCCCGAAGACTTATATCGGATAATATCCTTGTGGCGCAAGAGATTTTTCATGCCCTCCGGACAATCCCGAGTTGCAAGTCCAAATATATCGCCATCAAAACAGATATGAGCAAAGCCTATGACAGGGTTGAATGGGGATTTATAGAAACCCTTATGACTAAAATGGGTTTCGACCGTAAATGGATTGAATGGATCATGAAGTGTATCTCCTCGATCTCTTATCAGGTGTTGATAAATGGAGAGGCGAAGGGTCACATCTCACCAGGGAGAGGCATTCGTCAAGGTGATCCACTCTCGCCTTTCCTCTTCATACTTTGCACAGAGGTGCTCATCTCTCAGATCCGTGGAGCGGAGCTCGAAAATCGTATATCCGGGGTCAAGATAGCCCGCGCAAGTCCACCAGTGTCAAACCTCCTTTTCGCCGATGACAGTTTGTTCTTCTACAAAGCGGAAGCAAGTCAATGCGAGGAGCTCATGAGAATCATAAATTTGTATGGTAAGGCCTCTGGTCAACAATTAAATAAGGAAAAATCATCAATATTCTTTGGTGCAAAGATTCCTGGTGATGTTAAGGCAGTGCTAAAGAATACACTTGGGATTACTCAAGAAGGTGGGATGAGCTCCTACTTAGGCATTCCCGAAAAGATCAGCGGATCAAAAAGACAAGTCTTCGCATATGTCCTAGATCGTTTAAATGGTCGAACAAACCTATGGTCTGCCAAGATGTTATCTAAAGGAGGTAAAGAAATCCAGATTAAGTCTGTTGCTCAAGCTATTCCGACATACGTCATGTCGAGTTTCCTCTTACCAAAGGACGTAATTGATAAATTGACAAGTGCTATAGCGCGTTTCTGGTGGAGCTCCGGGAAGAATAATCGAGGCATCCACTGGATCGCGTGGAAAAAACTGTGCCGTTCCCTAGAAGAAGGTGGACTGGGGTTCCGAGATCTCAGAGATTTTAACCTCGCTCTCCTGGGCAAACAGCTCTGGCGACTGATGAAGTACCCCGATTCACTACTAGCTCGAGTTTTCAAAGGGCGATACTATCGTAAATCCAATCCAATGGAGACCGTAAAAGCAAGTGCTCCCTCCTATGGATGGAGGAGTATGATGGCGGCGAAAGAACTCTTGGGTACAGGCCTAAGGCGAACGATCGGTTCGGGGGATGACACAAAAGTATGGTCAGATATGTGGATTCCCGATACGCCAGCAAGACCGGCTGCGGACAACGGATGTTTTAGAGACCCCGATCTCAAGGTACATCACCTGATTGACCCAGACACTAAGCAATGGAATATAGCTCTCCTTCAGGCGTTCATTGCGCCGGCTGATATACCGAGAATTCTAAGCGTGAAACCAAGCAGGTATGGCCGGCGAGACAGCTATTGTTGGGATTTTTCACCTTCAGGACAATATACAGTTCGGACGGGGTATAGGATGGCGGAAGGCATGAATCTTCCCCATGAGGCTCCACTCATATCAGAACCAAGCACAACGAGTCTTAAAAAGCAGGTATGGAAGATTAAAACCACAAGGAAGATCAAGCACTTTCTATGGCAGGCCTTGTCGGGTTGCGTAGCAACGACAAGCAAACTAGCGGATCGTCATTGTGGTACTGATAGAGGATGTCCGCGCTGTGGTGCGGTGGAAGAATCGATTAATCATTTGTTATTCGAATGCCCACCAGCAACGCAGTGTTGGGCCCTATCCTCTATCCCATCTTCTCCGGGCTCATTCCCGAGTAGCTCTTTGTTCACAAATTTTGACTACCTTTTCTGGAGAGCAAAAGAGAGCGGTGTACAAGAGACAGCCTTAAGTATGTTCCCGTGGCTGATATGGTATATCTGGAAGGCCAGAAATGAGAAAACCTTCAATGGAGAGGAGATTTCTCCGCTTGATACGGTCCAACTTGCGTCACAGGAAGCAGAGAGTTGGAGACTGGCTCAGATTCTTGAGGAGAACATAGAAGTTTTAAACGCCTTCCCGGAACCGACAGTACAGCTCCAATCAGATCCTTTTCCAGCTGTGCCTACAAACCTTGTCCGTTGCCAAGTAGACGCGTCTTGGGGACGAGACGCATTGCTTGCGGGCCTAGGTTTTGTAGTTACAAAAGGCTGTGACGCCCCGTCTCTGTATGGATTGTGCGCGAAAAACAACAACTCATCCCCACTCCACGCAGAGCTAGAAGGACTGATATGGGCGATGCAAATGATGATCCGGCATAGGAACTTTGCAGTACACTTTGAATCTGATTGTCTACAGATGATAAAGCTTATTCATGATGATGAATCATGGCCCTTATATGAGACAGAAATGGAGGATTTCCATGAAGTTAGACGAATGTTTGAGAAGTTTTCGATTGCATACATTCCGCGGCAGAAGAATGCCCGAGCTGATTGGCTTGCCAAAGGCGCAAGATCCCGCGAGTCACCATTCTCCATCGTCAGCCAGCTGGTTCCGCATTGGCTAGGACCTTGTCTGAACCTAATTGCGTCAGCATAGTATTCGTATGAAACCAACTCGATGTCAAAAAAAAAAAAAAAAAAATGATCGTTGGTTTGTGGTGTCTCAAGAACAAAGTGATAATGGTAGTGGTGGATCTGGAGATGCTCCATAGGACAAGATAGAGAAAATAAGAGCGATTGGAGGAACTTGTAGATTTTATTGATATTTTGTGGGATATATGGATCTTCTAGCTTATAAGTATTCACTGTACCTATGCCGTCCCCGTTTGTGAGAGCTGGCTTTCACCCCACCATTTTGGGCCATCTAAATGAAGACGAAGTCCAAAAGCGATACCTGAGCCCAAACCAAGAATCGGATACATACAGTTACGTGGAAAAAGATTGTGGGGGAGGTGGCCTGGAATCACGAAGACGATCACAGGGACATGACCTGGAGCAAAAGAAAGGGATTTAAAAGAGGAGAGAAACCTGACCAGGTCCCATACGCACAGATAACGCAGAAGACTCCTAAGAAAAAAAATACTTGTTTTCTTTTAGCTTTCTAGTTCTCATCTCGAGAATCTCTGTATTCTTGTAAATACTTTCTTCATCAATCCAAATTAATTGTTCATCAAATTCATCTAAGCTCTTACGGGATTCAGCCCTCCGGTCTTTCCCTTGTTCAGATCTCTTAAAAATTCTAAAGTGTGGGTTTTGTCACCCACACCGTGTTTTACAAATTTTTGAGTTTTGCCGTTTATTTACCTGTTCTATCCCCGCTTTCCGTCTCCGTATCCGTCCCAGTGCAACTTAGCTGGGAATCCTCAAAACTACATAAATAGAATTTTTCACAACTTGAATCATCTTCCAATGAGGGAAGCTTCGCCAAAAACCTAACACATTGGTCCACAGAAGGGAAGGTAGAGATATTACTCCCTCATGTAAGAAGATCAAGAAGGTGGTGAAGACAGAGAAGATCAATCGATATCCACCGTATCTGGTTCTTCAAAACCTGTAGAAAGGAGAAAAGAAAAACAAACAAAACCAAATTCGAACTTAGCCGGAGAAACCGAACTAATCCGGAAAATTTATCGTCCGAATAGAAATAAAAGACAGTTTCGATGCAGCCCCGGCCCAAATAGGTGGGGCAAAGGTGCCATCGTCCAGGGGCCCAAAATTTTAAGAGGCCCAAATTTTTTTTTTTAAATGTGTTTATACTGAGATTGAAAATATCTGTCGACTAATTTTGAGGGTTTAATCATCGACAAATATTCTGCAAAAATTCTTCATCTTTTTGCTTTGATTTCGTTTTTCTTCTTCACATCATCATCAATCACCACTGTAAGCAATTTTGATTTATTTTCTTAACTCTTCTTAATATAATTGAGGAATTGTGAATCCCAATAACCATATCTAACCCTGAATTTTGTAATTGTAAACTAGTAATTGAATATTAATATAAATAGGTCCAATGATTCATTTTTTTATAAAAGCATATGTAATCTGTGAAGTAGATGCTTTGTTTAATTGTTTTGGTTCTAATTTCGAGATTTTAATTCTAGTTTTATAATTTGGCTGTATATTCTATTCTCTTTGTCAGCTGCTATTTGTTGTTACTTGCTAGTCATTTTTGTTTCTAAGGGTTTTATATTTTTTGTTTCAGGATTTGTGATTTTTTTTTCAATCTTGAGAAGCTATACATTCACACTAGTTCCTGTGGTCGACATAATACATCCAGGTTCTATTTCTTCTTTTTTTTATACCATGACATCTCGTTGTGCAATAAACGATAGAAAAAAATTAGATGAATTATTTATTCAATCTCAAAGAGGTTCTTTAGATATGTTTGTTGTAAAATTTGATCCAAATGTTTCTCAATCAACTGAAAACATGAATAATAACCATGTTTTAGATGATAGTCATGGTCCTACTCATCATCAAACTGAGCATGAGAATGTTCCAAATGCATTTGAAAGTGTGAATATTCATGGTCTTAATGAAATGAATGAACATGAGAATGTGACAAGTGCATTTTTGATTGATATTTATGATCCTAGACATTGGGAGAATTTTGATAATAAAATGAGAGATACTTCAATAGAATTTGGACCTAAAAGAGAATTGAATTCAAAATTTCCTCTTGATAAGAACAATAGGCACTTCTCATATGAGTATTATTCTAGAAAATTGAGTAATGGAGAAACTTTTGATAGAAATTGGTTGATTTATTCTAAACATATGAATAGAGTTTATTGTTTTTGTTGCAAGTTGTTTAAATCTCTTGGTTATTCAAGTGTGTTAGCAAATGATGGATTTAATGATTGGAAACATCTTAGTGAGAGACTTAAGCAACATGAGAGAAGTGTAGAACACATGGCTAATATGAAAACTTGGAATGAACTGAGAGTTAGATTTGAGAAGAAAAAACTATTGATAAAGATTTGCAAAAAGATATGAAAAAGAGAAAGAACGATGGAAGCTAGTTTTAGTTAGAATTATTGCTATTGTGAAATGTCTTGCTAAAAAGAATTTAGCCTTTCTAGGGTCAAATGAGAAACTTTACCAAGATAGTAATGGTAATTTTCTAGGGATGATTGAATCAATTGCTAAATTTGATTTGATAATGCAAGAATGAGTTGATTTCTCTTTTGGCACATAATCAATTAGGCGTATTAAGAGTCATGAAATACATCATCATTATCTTAGTCATAGAATTCAGAATGAGTTGATTTCTCTTTTGGCACATAATGTTCAAGTTTCTATAGTTAACATAATCGAAGATGCCAAATATTTTTCTGTCATTCTTGATTGCACACCGGATGTGAGTCATCAAGAGCAAATGACATTAATAGTCCGATGTGTAAAGCTGTTTGAAAGAAAGATTAAAGTACAAGAATATTTTTTTAGAGTTTTTAGTTGTAGATGACACATCTGGATTAAGTATCTTTGGTAAAATAATAGATGCACTAAAATCTCTCGGTCTTGATGTTAGTAATGTAAGAGGTCAAGGTTATGACAATGGTTCAAATATGAAAGGAAAACATCAAGGGGTTCAAAGAGATTACTTGATATTAATCCAAAAGTATTATATATGCCATGTGCTTGTCAGAGTCTTAATCTTATGGTTAGTGATATGGCGCATTCTTGTGTGAAGGCTATTTCTTTTTTTTTGGAATTATGCAACGTATATATGTACTATTTTCTGCTTCTACAAAAAATGGAAAATTCTATGTGATCATGTTCCTTACTTGACTGTTAAATGTTTGTCTAATACTCGTTGGGAGAGTCGTATCAAAAATGTGAAAGCTATTAGGTTTCAAGCTCCTCAGGTGCGTTCAGCTTTATATGATTTAATTGAATCTTGTGATGATTCCATATCAAAAAGTGAAGCGGAAAGTTTAGTTGGTTCACTTGAAAATTTTGAGTTTTTATTTGGCATGACTATTTGGTATGAAATTCTGTTTGTTATAAACATGGTGAGCAAGAATTTACAATCCAAGTCTATATGCATTGATAATGCCTTAAAACAATTGGAAGGTATAATGTTGTTTCTTGAAAAGTTTAGAGATGAGAGGTTTAGTTCTTGTTTGAAAGTAGCTCAAGGTCTTGCTCTAGAAATGAATGTTGATCCTATATTTCCAAGTAAATGTCATGTTCTTAGAAAAAGACAATTTTATGAGAATGTTTGTAATGAAGAAGCTCTATCAGGTGAAGAGTCTTTTAGAGTTAATTATTATCTTATTGTTGTAGACATGGCAATTGTTTCGGTGAAAAATAGGTTTGAGCAAATGCCTACTTTTAAAAGTGTGTTTGGATTTTTGTTTGATTCATTGAAATTAAAATCACTTGATGAAAATGAATTAAGAGAACATTGCATTAGTTTTCACAAGACATTTTCTCATGGTAATGTATCTGATGTTGATTTAGATGACTTTTATTCTGAATTAAAAATTTTGCAAATGAATTTACTAGATGTGCCAATGGTACCCATTGAAGTACTTGAGTTTGTTGAAGATTTACATTGTTATCCAAATGTTTCGGTTGCTTATAGACTTCTAGTAACTACACATGTCACTGTAGCATCAGCCGAGAGAAGCTTCTCAAAAGCTGAAACTATTGAAAAATTATATGAGATCCTCTATGTCTCAAGAACGTTTAAATGGTTTAGAAACTTTATGCATTGTGAAAAATATGTTAGATGATATTGATTTTGAAACTGTACTAAAGCTCGGAAAAGCCGTTTCTTATGATAATTTTCTTCTTCTTGCAAATAATTATTGGATTTTATTTTGTTTCAGGTTATATGATAAAATTGTAAAGATATTGGGAAGACTAAAAGATGAACAAAATACGTTTTGAGCTAGTGTTAGGGAACTTTTTTTATATCTCATCCTAGGGGCTGTGAAATGTTTGGGGCGGAGCTATTTCGATGGGAAGCAAAACTAGAGAATATTAAAAAAAAAAACCTGGAGAGAGAGATTGGTTTTTTTTTTTTTTTTTTTAAACTGAACCAAACATTAGTTATCTAACACATCGGGTTTGGCAGATTGTCATCCTAATTTCGACATCTACAGTAGTGATCTCCTACTGGGAAAATGTCTCATATGCTCTTCTTTGGACCAAAGTAATCTCAGAAGCTCCCCTTTTTTAAAAACAATTTTTGTTAAATCAAAAAGAATGGAAATGACCACAAAACCAGAGTAAATATATGATATTTACAAGTCGACCATCGACTTCACTTTACAAGTCAAATCCCACCGAAATTGGGGAAAACTTTTTTAATTTTTCTTCAATTTATTCAATTTTTGTCTCCTCGTCTCCCTCTCTCTACTGCACAGAAAATCTGAAAATCAACTGTCTCTCTCTCTTTCACCTAAGAAACCAACTTTTACCCAAACCTAACCTAACGGCGAGAGAGCCAATTCGCGATGGCAAGAACGAGAAACATGCGGAAGCGGAATCCTAGCCCGAGTTCGAATCCGCCGGCGAAGAAGCAGAAGAGCCAGTCGATTAAAGAAGAATGAGCGAATACGGAGCCTCCTCCTCTAACTATCGAAACCGACGCGACGGAGGCGGAGACCTTTGTTTTGGACCTTTGTTTAATTTAAAACCTTTGTTTTGGAACATTTGTTTAATTTAAAACCTTTGTTTTGGAACCTTTGTTTAATTTAGAATCTTTGTTTAAATTTCCCGTTTAAATTGCTTGAACCTTGTTTTTTTGGAACATTTGTTTCATGGGATTCATTTGTTTGGACCATGTTTGATTTATTTATGAACCTTGTTTTATGTTGTGATTAACATTAGAGATACCAAGTGTTACGAAGTAACATTAGAAATACCAAATGTTACGATGTAACATTAGAAATACCTAGTGTTACGAAGTAACATTAGAAATACCAAGTGTTACGAAGTAACATTAGAAATACCAAGTGTTACGAAGTAACATTAGAAATACCAAGTGTTATTACGAAGTAACATTACACAGAAAGTTCAAGGAAATTGCAATTAAAACACAGAAAGTTTAAAGAAATTGTGCAAATACATCAATCTTTTGGGAATCTCAAATTTGGCATCGGCAAAGTATGAAGCCATCTCATTGTGCCTAAGCGCCTTTCATGTTTCCTCGTAATTCCTCTCCTCTTCCTCCTCTGAATCGTATACGAAAAAATCCTCGTGCTGCGTGTTGTCAGACTCTTCCACCTCCTTCCTTATGGCCTCGTAGCTCATATTACCCTTCTTCATCTGAGATATGAAAGAGAGATGGGAGATTTGAGAGAGAGATGGATGAAAGAGAGAAAACAATGGATGAAAGAGAGAGAACGATGGATGAAAGAGAGAGAACCAGAGATGAAAGAGAGAAGAAAGATTTGTGCAGAGAGAGAAATTGAGAGGTTGGAATGACAAAAGTGAGAGGTAGGAAAGAGAGAAGAATTGTATTTGCCACCTAGAAATTCACTTTCCCTCCTAAAATTTACAATTTTCCGCTTATATTTTTTATTTTCCGCCTCTATTTTAAATTTACCCCATTGGAAAATACACGTAGTAATACCAAGTTCTTAGTTATACTAAATTTCGAAAAATTTGACCCAAAAATTTCACCTCCTTATCCTAGTATTACACCAACTAGAAGTTGTAATTTTTAGTATTACCGTTCAAGTACATTGTTTTCCATGAGAATATCATAGTCTTGTGCAATAATATGATCGAAAATGATATTATTATACTTTTCACTAAACAAATTGGTTCTCCTTATGAAAGAGTTTGTTAAAGTATAAGGAAGTTTCTTGGAAAAACCATGTAAGTTGAAGTTTCTTTGAAAATAAGTTGATGGGTTAATTATTATGTTTGTTTGTCATATGAATTGTAATTCTAACACTAAAAACTAATCCATCTCGAAAATCAGTTTTTTTTTTTTAATTATTATGTTTGTTTGACATATAATTTGGAATTCTAGCAACTGTTTGCTTTGAAAAGTCAAATGAAATACAATATTGATAGTATTACCACTATTATACAGAAAACAATAAAATAACCCAATTTTTAGTCGAATGGTATTAAATTACATAAATCAAACTTTGAAAAGTCAACTCAAACACAAATTCATGGTTTTACCAGTATTACAAAAAGATAATACAAAATCACAAATCAAAGTTTTCTCCAAAAAGCAACCCTCCTTGATGTAATCCGGTACATTCCACGAATCACTATCAGAATCACTCAGAATCACTTTCAGAATCATCAGCCTCTTCTTCTTCTTCTTCTTATTCATTTCCACCTCTGTTGTCAACATGCAGCGTTATGGCACTGTCTTCTATTTCTACGCTTTCATCATCAACACGCTCATAATTCTTACCAAAAAATCAAAAAAATCCCACAAAATCTCGATCAATACTGTTTTTTGTTGACAGTTATACCTTAGTTTTTCTCAGTTATACACTACTTGTTCCTAGTTAAATACTAGCAAAACTAGTTATACATCGTTTTCCAGTGTTTCTAGTATTACTAGTTATACTATTTTCGCAGAGATCCAGTTTCTCAGATCCAATCGAGATTTCAAAAACTTTCAATTCACAACGATTCAGCACTGTAGTGCATTTGTAGCCAATATAGAGTCATATTCTTCAACCCAGAAACATTCGTTAAACCCCTATGCATCAAATCTAAATTTCTCCTAGTTTCTCAATTTCAAATCCCTAAAACCACAAAAACCTAAAACAATTAACACAGACCTCAGTTTCGGACCTCCACGAAGCTCCGGTGTTGAAACGGCTGCGAACGGAGGTCGATGGAGGTCGACGGAGCTTGTCGGTTGTTTCTCGTTGGGGGAGGGAAAGAGAGGAGAGAGAGAGGCCAGGAGAGAGAGGAGATAGGAGAGAGAGAATGTCAAAGTCAAAGTCTGGGTCAAGATTCATTAAGGGCAAAAAAGTAAAACTAATATGTGGAGAGTAGTGTAGATTGAAGGAGAATTTTGTTGATCATTTTTTTTTTGTAGAGGAGCATCTGAGATGATGTCCCCCTACTCTCACTGAACAAATCTCTACGGACACTAATAAACCAAATCAGCATTACAACAAACGATCCATATTCCACCACGTGGCTCTCTTATAGAGTGGCACCTTATTTATAACTTTCTCTTTCTCTTTCTCCTCCTCCGTTTTCCCGGAACAGTAACTAAACCGTGATCGGAAACTACCTCTCAGAGAAATAATAACCATCGGAATCAAAGCGAACTATGCGAAAGGTTTCACAGATCTCTACTCTTCTACGTTTAGGGTTTTCTTCAAGACGAAGCAGAGTTACTAATGGCTGCTTCCACTTCGTTGCTCGTTCCTATTGCACCGTTGATCCTCCGAATCCAAAACCATCAGGTACTATCTTCTCATTACACAACCCTCTACTCGGGTTTCAAAAATCTTTGTCTTAATACATAAATTATGCAATTGAGATATATTGGAATTGTTTCTTGTCAGGTCCATTAACGAGTTACAGTAAGTTAGTGGAACAAGGGAGGCTGCAACATGATCCATACCAAGAGAAAGTTGCTTCAGCTTTTGAGAATTTGTTTGGAAGATTAGAACATTTCGAGAAGGAAATGGAACATTATCATGTAAAAAACTAGGCTTGGACTCTCTCCTTCATTAAGATTTGGTTTCCTCATTTATGTGTATGCATTTTGGGTTTTTTTCAGGTGAGATTAGAAGATTGGGAGAAGAGAAGAGAGGAAGAGCGAAGAAGACTAATGGTGGAAGAAGCTGAGAAGAAGGAAGAAGATGGGATGTGGGCTTCTATGAATAAACAAGGGCAAAAGCTTTTAGGAAGATGGGTCTTAGGGTGAGGCTTTTTTTTTGTCAATGGCATCTTTCTTTGGTTGAAAGTTTGTGTCTTTATCTATTTGGCTGTGTTTAGGCGAAGACAGATGAGTGTGGAACCTGGAGTTGGTAAATGGGTTTCGTACCTTAACCGAGAGAGGAAATTGGATTCGATTGTTGGCTCTCGTCCTGCAATACCTACAGCTCCTAAAGGATTATATATCTATGGAAATGTAGGATGTGGTATGTTAATGGATGCTACATTGTGCTCTTATTGTTTCCTTCTCTACCATATAGCTAGTTGAGATCACTCTTGGTGTTTTCATGTAGGCAAGACTATGTTGATGGATATGTTTTATGGCGCAACTGATGGGATGATCAGACATAGACAACGGTTTCATTTTCACGAGGTGAGTGAGTCTTTAGAAGTTTCGTTCTTCTGTTTGTGGCTACATGCAACTGATGTTTTGCAATTTCTTTCTTCTGTAGGCTATGCTGAAGATAAATGAGCAAATGCATAAGTATTGGAAGGAGAATGGTGAAGAGAAGTCCTCGCAATATAGCATTTCGAGCTGGATTATGAATCTTCCTGTTGATGAGAAAGTTAAGGAATGGCTAGCTGGAGAAGAGTTTTATAAGCAGCAACTCCAGATGAAACACATTCTTCCAGCTGTAGCTGACAAGTTTCTCGTTGATCAGCACTCGAGTAAAAAAGGAGCCAGCATCCTCTGCTTTGATGAGATCCAGGTACACACTGAAATTACCAATGAAGCTACAGTATCCAAATTCATTCTTCTAAGAATAGATTGTTGTCTATGAGAAAGTAATGAAGTGTTAAAAACTTGGCTCGCTAATTACTAATCACTCAAAAGTATAAAGCCAATTCAGTGTCTACAAGGGCTTAGATGAGACTTGATTTGCTTCATTCTTCCTGTAACTTGGACTTTCTTGCATCTTCTGTTACAGACAGTTGATGTGTTTGCTATTGTGGCCTTATCTGGAATTATGAGCAGATTGTTGAATACTGGAACTGTTCTTGTGGCCACCAGTAACCGAGCACCAAGGGAGTTAAATCAGGTTTCTTTCTCTTCTTTGTCTTTAAAGCTCTCTTCTTTTTGCCGCGAAAAAGGTCTCTTTAACTGAATCTTCAGAAGTTGTTAAGCAAATTCATGGAGGAGTCACTAATTGTCTCGCTACTGTTGTTGGTACAGGACGGAATGCAGAAGGAGATATTTGATAAGTTTATCAATAAGTTGGAGAAACATTGTGAGATAATTTCAATTGGAAGCGAAGTAGATTATCGCAGAGTTGCAGCGAAAAACTCGGTTGAAAATGTGTGAAACCACAGACTCTTTACATCATTACTATTCGCTTCTTTGCTTCTGTTTGATGAAATTTCAAAATGTCCATATTTATAGGTTCACTACTTATGGCCTTTGAATAATGCTGTTCTGGAAGAGTTTGAGAAAATGTGGCGTCAGGTCACTGACCAGTACGGTGGAGAAATAACTTCTGCGACTCTCCCAGTGATGTTTGGAAGGTACTAATGAGATCAATGGTTTTTATTTTTATTATGGATCAGATTATGTAACATATATGTGTGTGTGTGTGTGTGTATCATCAGAACAGTGGAGGTTCCTCAAAGCTGTAACGGAGTAGCAAGATTCACATTCGAGTATCTATGTGGTCGACCGATAGGTGCAGCAGATTATATAGCAGTGGCCAAAAACTATCATACAATCTTTATCTCCGAGATTCCAGCAATGAGCATGGAAATACGCGACAAGGTACTAAACCCAAATCAATATATATTAGCTTTTGGAGTCTGTGGATTCATTCTTTTTGTTGATGTTCTCAGGCACGTAGGTTTATAACCCTTGTGGATGAGCTATACAACCATCATTGCTGTCTTGTCTCAAGCGCGGAGACAGCTATTGATGAGTTGTTTCAAGGAACTGCAGAGGGTACACTCTTCGACCTTGAAAGGTAAGTAAGTACACACACTAGATTACAGTGTAAAGGTTTAGTTTTATGTGTGTTTTGTCACATTCATTTTATTGGAAACTTGCAGCTTCCAGTTTGAGACGGAGACAGAAGATTCAAGATTAAGACGAGATGTGCTTGCAGAAGGTAGCATAAGTGCTGCTGGCTCGCCTTCTTCGATCGTGAAAATGCTTTCTGGTGAAGAGGAAATGTTTGCCTTTGCTCGAGCCGTAAGTATAGCTTCTCACTTTTCTGACATTCTTTGTGTGTTTTCATACAAAAAAAAAGTGTTTGGCAAATGATGTTTGAACCGTGCAGGCTTCGCGTTTGATTGAGATGCAGACTCCGTTGTATCTGGAAGGAGTTCGTTTCTTACATCCTTATTTCCATCAGCGGAAGTAAATAAAAAATGAAAGAATTGAATCAATAGTAAAAAGACTCCATTGATTTCTTTTCAGATGATTATTGATTAGCAAAAGTTACCAACTAAAGGTTTGGTCTTCTGCTTTTATAGTAAAACAATTCATGAATAAAATATGTTGTTTTGTCTGCACTGTGGAACTTTGTAAAGCTCCAAAAATGGTCGAGTTTGTTCATAAATTAGTACATTGCCCAGGTGCGATTTCATCTGCACAACTTAATAACAGAGTCGAAGTGTGACAATTTCGGTTTACGGTTTGATTTGGTTTAGGTTTTTGGTTGTACTGGTTTTATTAAAACTCTGTTAAATTATGCACTCAGAAAAGACACCTACTAAAGGATTTGGCTCTTTGTCATTATAATAAGACAATTCATGAAAAAAATGCTATTTTGACTTTTGCTTTAGATGTTCTAGCATTAAAAACGTCTGCAGTGTAACCATCTTTCTTCGTCATGTTTTAGGTTACATAGTTTTATGATAAACGCACGTGACATTTGAATGCACCTACCATTGGAAAAGTATTTGGTCATGTGACGCATGCATCTCTGTTATCACACACCGTTCGAATGGACTAATTGAAAAACAATTAGTGAATAAACCTTCTTATTATTATGTTTTGTTTCTAACGTTCGAATCTCCATCTTTTCTACACAATTTTTGATGATCAATTTTAACTTGTTTACATTAGTTGCTATCATGGAACCCTAATTTCAACCTTTTTAGGTTTTTTTCTAATAATAATAATAATCTTATTATATAAAGCATGATTTCGAAAGTTAGTAATTAACTAGATTTTGCCATGTGACATTTCATTGTTTTAAGTTTTTGACATGTGTCAAATAGAGAAAAAAATTAATATTATATTTCAGGAAAAAAATTCTAAAACAAAAAGGTAATTATAGAAAAAAAAGAATTTCAATCTGAAGCAAAAAGGAAAACATAGAAAAATATTCATTGTGCGATTAATTTAAAAGAAAACTACATGAAATAGACAAAATGAAATCTCTAAATCAAAAAGGAAACTATACAAAAAATATTCATTATTCGTTTAATTTTAAAAATAACAAAAAAATAGACTTATTAATATTTTATTGAAAAGAAAAGGATTTTAAGCCTTTCAACAAAAAAGAATAATCAATAAAAAAGAAAAATTAAGAAAAAATATTAATTTTTTTAAGCTTGCAAATATTTATGATGTATATATAAAGAACTTAACTTTTTCATAATTTACAAGATCATAATATATGTTGAGTGAGTCAATCAAATTTTGACATGTAATAATTTTAGTTTTCTAATTAAATAAAAGAAAAATTATAATCAGTTTGTCAATAAAGAAAGAGAAAAATAGTTTTAATAAATTAGGAAAATTATAATCAGTTTTTTATAAATTGTAGCCGAATTTCAAAGATTTCCGGTTGAAAATAATTACTAATTATTACTTTTATAAATGTCAAATAATTAGTTTTTCTTAAATAAAAAGAAACAGAAAATGAAAAAAATAAAATAAAGTAATAGTTGAGTTATTTTAACATGTGTCAAATAGAGAAAAAGATTAATATCATATTTTAGGAAACAAAATCTGAAGCAAAAACGGAATTATAGAAGAAAAAAATTCAATTCTGAAGCAAAAAAAAAACATAGAAAACTATTCATTGTACGATTAATTTAAAAAAAAAACTAAAGGAAATAGACGTAATGAAATCTCTAAATGGAAAAGGAAACTATACAAAATATTCATTGTTCAGTTAGTTTTGAAGATAACTAAGTATATATACTTATTCGTGAGAACGGCAGTTGTTAAGGGGTCAAAACGACAGTTGTTAAGTTTCATTCGTGAGAAGCTACAGGGTAGACTCCAAGGTTGGTTTGCAAAGTCGCTATCCCAGGGCGGAAAAGAGATCCGTCTTAAATCAGTAGCCCTTGCTCTCCCAGTCTATGCGATGTCATGTTTTAAATTGCCTAAAGACATCTGCACTAAGTTGACTTCAGCCATGATAGAACTATGGTGGAGCAGTGGAAACAATCGACACAAAATCTCATGGGTAGCCTGGCAAAAACTTTGTCGTGATAAGGAAGAGGGTGGTCTCGGGTTTCGGGATATCAGCGGTTTTAACCAAGCACTACTGTGTAAGCAATCATGGCGTATATGGCATAACCCAGATTCATTGTTATGGAGGATCTTCAAGGACAAGTATTTCCGAAATGGCTCCTTTCTGCATTGTGGCCTCGGATCAAGGCCCTCTTACGGCTGGCGTAGCATACTACATCGAATGGATCTACTTAAAGAGGGTCTGTTACGTGAAATTGGTGATGGGAAAGATACAAATGTCTGGACAGCAAACTGGCTCATGGACTCGGTCCCGCGACCTCCGAGTTACAACCAGAACAATAATGTAGACCTCTCGCTCTCTGTTTCTGACTTCTTGATCCCTGGAACAGGAAACTGGACCGTAGCCAGAGTTCAAGAGGCTTTCTCCGCCGAAGATGTTCCCCGGATTCTTCAGATCAAAACCAAACCCCATCTTCGTGATAGATCTACTTGGGGCTTTACCAAACACGGGGAATACACCACACAAAGCGGCTAAAAACTTCTTCGTGTCTTACTAGACCTCCGCTCCCCTCCTGGCTCCTCTATCCCTCCTCTGGAAAAGAATCTATGGCGAAACATATGGAGGACTAAAACGACCCCAAAGTTGAGACACTTTCTATGGAAGATGTTGTCGGGAGCCTTAGCAGCGAAAGATCAGTTGCGTACGCTTGGTATTACTCTGAACACGTCCTGTCCATTGTGTGGGAATGCAGCAGAAAGTATATGCCATTTGTTGTTTACTTGTCCGTATGCTAGAGAAGTATGGCATCTCTCTAAGTACCCTCTACCTCAAGCGGGTTTCTCTGCAAATTCTGTATTTCTCAATCTTCACCACCTGATGATGTACAGTAGAAAACAGAATCTGGATCCTATGCTCAGATACAACTTCCCGTGGACCCTATGGCAAATATGGAAAGCTAGAAATGCACTTGTGTTTGAACGAACAAGATTTGTCCCTGCGACAATGGTCACCAAAGCTATGGAAGATGCTGAAATCTGGTTCCTCACCAACAATAACGGATCCCTTTCTGACTCAGAGCTCACCATAAATTTCACTCCTTTCGGGTGGCACAAACCTCCGAGAAACCAGCTGAAATGCAACATCGGGGCGGCATGGGATCCTGTTACCAAAATCTCCGACGCTGCTTGGATCATACGTGACCACCAAGGTTATTCCCTTAACCATAGCAGAAGATCTTTCCTGGCCTCCTCCTCTGAGGTCGCAGCAGAATTGCGGGCAGTTTTTTGGGCTGTGGAATGTTTCCAGAATATGCGCTTCAAAGATGTAATATTTGAATCATCTCTTCCTCTTGCAAGAGCAGCTCTCCTCCAACCACAAGCGCATCCCCAACACTTCTCACTTACCTCTGCAATACAGCAGATACTCCAGATTTCTGGTAACTGGCGAATGGAATTAGTAGTACCAGAAAGAAACAGTGTGGCTGTTACGATTGCGGATAGTGTCACTCCAGACCGTCGGCTTCAATCCTACATTTCGGTTGGTGAACCCACATGGTTGTCCTCACTGCTAAACCTGGAAAGAATTACCGGCTGATCTCCCAACTATGCCACTATGCCACCAACGTTTTACCTCGGGGTTTCGTTGTGTTCCTCTGTTTCGACATCTACTGATGTTCATGTCCTTTGTCTCTTGAATTTTTTTATTTGGTTTTGGGCGTTTTATCTGTTGTGGGTTTTCAAAGGCTCCCTTTTTGAGCCAGAACTTTTACCTTCTCTCACTATCGTATCAATAAATTCAGCGTTAAAAAAGTATATATGCTTATTAATATTTTTTAAAGAAAGAAAAGAATTTTAAGTCTTTCAACAAAAAAAAAATATATCATCAACAAAAAGGAAAAATCAAGAAAAAAGATTGTTACTTTTTAAAAATATTTCAAATATTTATGATGTTTATATAAAGAACTTAGATTTTTCATAATTTACAAGATCTTAAAATATGTTGAGTGACTCAATCAAATTTTGACATGTAATAATTTTATTTTTCAAATTAAAGTAAAGAAACATTATACTCAAATTTTTGTCTATAAAGAAAGAAAAAAATATTTTTTTATAAATAAAAACAAAATATGTTTTATAGATTAGAAAATGATAAGCAGCTTTTTTATAAACTGTAGCGAGTTTAAAGGAATTCCGGTTTAAAATAATCAATAATAATAACAATATTATTGTGTATGATTGATTATACATGAAAAAATTTAAGTTTCAACATAAAACTATTTTCATTTTTAAGGTTTACAAATTTGAAATTTTTCTATATTTAGGTCATTAAAATATTTGATAAGTAATATAATATTTTTGGGTCAAGAAATAATATAAATGTTTTGTTTATTTAGAAAAATTGTTTCTACATGTTTCTCGAATTTCTCAAGTGCGAGTTACAAAATATAGTTTTAAATAATTTAACGCAAATTTTAATCTAAAATCTAAAATCTAACATAAATATGTGATGCGGGTTATCAATTTTAGATTTCAAATATTTTTTTACACCCCCTATCACGCGGGTCCTAATCTAGTTTTATTAATAATCCTTAACCGGTTAATTGGTACATATACAAAACCGGCTCAACCTGTGACAAACAACAGTGAGAACCGGTAACCAAACCGGTTAATCGGGACAGAGCAAACCCTAATCGAAGCTTCAACACTACAGTGAGAAGTAGCCAAAGTTGAGCGACGGCGGGCCACTACCGGTGGACCCTAGAGGCGGACTGTCGTCTAACGCCGTGAAAGGGAGATGGTGGACCCGAAACCGCCAACCAAACACACAAATGAAGAGTCAAGCCCCACTTCTACCGGACAGACACTACAAGCTTGATTGCGGCGACTGCGGCAAACAACGCCGGCGAAAAACACCGACTCAAAAAACCTGAAGACATAGAATAAAGATCTGCTTACCCGACGAGATTCACCCAGTGTCAGAGACCAAATCCTATCAATCAGTCTAAGCTACCATCTGCCGTCAACTGACTGAGAGGCCAACGTGAGGAAATGCCATCCTCACGCAGCATCAAGAGGAGGAACGGTGCATGCTCAGATATGCCGCGAAATCCACCAGACCATTGAAACGAAAACCGCTCAGAACTTGAAGGAAACCAACTCGAGCCGAATTCCGAGTCCTCCGTCATCCTCGAGCAGAGATACTCAAAGAGACTCACGAGCGGAGACTTGTCGAGTTACCCGAGAAAGCCAGATTCCGTCCGCTGATCAACTACGCCTCATCACCGCGGAGATTGGGGGTTAGCTGCACCGCAATCCCCAAAGATGTTCTAAAACAGCAATTCAAAACTCAAAAGATGAAAAAGAACAAATTTGTATAAGTTAGTTTTAATATAATTATCTTATTGAAAATTTAAATAATTTTGGATGTAAAATGTTAGTTAAAAAAAAAGAGTTTCGTTTCAAAATAATTAATTTTGGTAATATATATAAAAACTAGATGATAGCCCGCACCCTGTGCGGGTATAATATTTGGTATATAGTTGATTATTATAAAAACTGTTATAATAGTTATCATATTTTTATGACTAATATACTATTTGTAGTTGTTTGTTGTATGGATTTTTTTTGTTGATGTCATAAGAATTGTATTATGTGAGACTATATATTGTGTTGATTGGTATTTTTGAATTGTATTATGTGTGTATTATATTTTGTGTTTGTTTAGTAGGTTAAAATTTATAAATATTTTATATTGCTTGATTATATGTTTTTTTGTTTAATAGTTTTTAAATATAATCAAAGAAATTCATAGTTGAATAACTATTTTTAAATATGAACTATTTTAATATGACATTTTAATAATTATATTTAAATTTATATTAGAATTAAATTGATATATCTTTGATTTTCACCAAAATATAAAACTAAAACAAATAAAATCCATTAAATTTAACCAAAACGAATTAGAAAAAAATATATATATATATATATGGGTTGTATTTTTTAAAATATTTTCATAAAATATTTACATATTATAAAGTCCTAGGATTTTTATAATTTTTACAAATGATAGTCAATCTAATATATCTTAATTTGTAAAAGTATTTGATATATATTTAACCAAATTAGAAAAACAATTCAGTTTGGTCTATATTAAATTCAGTTTTGTAACAGAAGCCCATTAAGGGTGAACTTTTTTAAATGACATGTAAAAAAGAAATGTTCTGATTGGTTACTTTCTCCTTAAATTGCTCTGAGTGAGATACGTGGCAGAAGTGTCTTCTCAATTAATATATAGGGGATTTATTGTTTGACATCAAAACTATTGGCAACTTATCTCTTGAGAATAAAAAAACATAAATACTTCAATAGTGGCAATATTTGACTGATTTTGACGAATTTTCCATCTTAGCTAATAAAATAAAATAAAGAGTATTTGCATTGCATATACAAGGAAACTTTTTAAATTAGAGATACAGATATTTACTGTGCAATTTTTTTTAATACAAAAATACCCTCTCTTCTCCGTCTACTTCTTCTTCTCTCTCACACTCTCCTTCTTCTCCACGCACGACCTTTCTCTGTCTCTCTTTCTCTCTTTCTTCTTCTCCTCTCTCCTTTTCTTTCTTCTCTTTTCAACAACCATCCATTAATAATCTCAACAACTTTGAGTTTAATGGCTCAATTGCTTTGCAGAGAGGAAAGTTGAATCAGTTCTTTTTCTCTTGTTCTCGTATGATGTTAATTACAATGAGGATAACACTGTCTTTTCCCCCCAATGATTCTCTGTATCTCCCCAATTTTATAAAATTTTCTCTGTATTTCTAATTATAAAAGTTTCTTTGTATATCTACCTAATTGACTCTAAAATAAAATAAAAACTAAAAACGAATATCGTTACCTTACACCGCAGCCTCCGCCCCCAACCACTCACCCAGGCACAAAGAAGCATCACCTTCAACGCAGCAGCAGTAAAACCCTAAAGAGACTCAACGAAAGAGACAACCCACAAATCCTTCGTTGAGTCACTATTCTCGTCTTGCCCTTCTGCTAAAAATCTCATCTTTCTTTCATTCTTCACGGAGATGTCAAGGTCGTGAAAATCTCTCACTGTCGTCACCAGTGAACCTCAAGAAGCTTCATTTATCCATGGGCAAGACTGGTATCAACTTGTTCGACGATACGAGGAATGGGTTTTTCTCAGTTTCCGATTTGGGATCCGATTTGAGCCTACAGAACCCAAACTACCGCCCAATTGGTGGGTTGTTCGCGAGTGTTAATCAGTTAGGGGCTGGATTCGGGTCAGGGTTCGGGTCTGGATCTATTTCGGATCCTCCCAACAGAGACAACAATAGCTTCACTGCTCAGCTCAATGATCTGTGCACAAAGTACTTGCCTTTCAAGGAAGAGGAGGTGGAAGAAGAAGTGGTTGGTGATGAGAAGGTTAAGAAGAAGAAGAAAGGAGGTTTCAAACTGAAGCTTAAGATCGCGAACCCTTCTTTGCGGCGGCTGTTTAGCGGAGCTGTGGCCGGAGCGGTTTCGAGGACGGCGGTTGCTCCTTTGGAGACCATTAGGACTCATCTAATGGTCGGAAGCGGCGGCGAGTCAACAACTGAAGTGTTCCGTGACATCATGAAACATGAAGGATGGAAAGGTCTCTTCAGGGGTAATTTGGTCAATGTGATTCGTGTTGCGCCTGCTCGTGCCGTTGAGGTACCAATGATTCAATACATCTCCATTGTTGGTATGAAGTGTTATGGTTGCAGAATAGCTACAGAACTTAAAGATCATTTGGTGAATTGGTTTGGCTTGAAACTTTTGTGTTGTATGTAACTTGCAAGTCAACTCTGTGCAGCTTTTTGTATTCGAGACAGTTAACAAGAAGTTGACCCCGAAGCTCGGAGAAGAATCGAAAATACCAATCCCAGCTTCATTGCTAGCTGGTGCTTGTGCTGGTGTTAGCCAGACCCTCTTGACATATCCCCTCGAGCTAGTCAAGACCCGTCTTACAATACAGGTACACTCCATTTAACTTTCCGTAAAATGGTGTTGAGAACTGTAATTTGGCGAATTGTAATCCAACTTCGGCAGTGGAACTTACGAGTCTTCTTGTGACGCTAAACAGATGGTATGTTGTATGGGGGAGTAGAACATTGGTCACTGATGTGTGTTCGAAATCATTTTTTTGTAGAGAGGTGTATACAAGGGAATATTGGATGCGTTTGTTAAAATAATAAGGGAGGAAGGTCCGACAGAACTTTACAGGGGTCTTGCCCCGAGCCTTATAGGAGTAGTACCATATGCAGCAACAAACTACTTCGCTTATGATTCCTTAAGAAAAGCGTACCGTAAGATGGTGAAGAAAGAGAGCATTGGGAACATAGAGACTCTTTTGATTGGTTCTTTAGCTGGTGCGCTGTCGAGTACTGCGACTTTCCCCTTGGAGGTTGCTCGGAAGCATATGCAGGTGGGGGCAGTTGGTGGGAGGGTGGTTTATAAGAACATGTTGCACGCTTTGGTCTGTATACTGGAGCAAGAAGGTCTTGCAGGTTGGTACAGAGGGCTTGGACCGAGTTGCTTGAAGCTGGTTCCTGCAGCTGGAATCTCTTTCATGTGTTACGAGGCGTGCAAGAAGATACTCGTTGAGCACAACAACGAGGAAGCTTGACCTCTGTTGTTACAACTCACATGTGTACTTATGGGTTTGATCATCAGACTAACACGATGGCTCTGGCGAATCTGCAAACCATACAAGGACGGCGTTGTACCAATTGAGACTACACATTCACAGTTGGGAGATTTGAGTTTTGAAATTTTGGGCGGGCACATTATTGATTCTTGTGGAACTAAACATCCAAAAGATTCATTCTTTTTTTGGTTTTTGTATTGTGTTTTTGATCTGACATAGCCTTTACTTTATTTTTTTTGCTGGCTCAAATAAGTTGGAATTACAAACTGTCCAAGTTCCAACTTTTTGATAAAGAGAGCCTCTCAATTTTTCCCATAACAAAGTTCTTAAACTCTTTCCCATTTACCACATCTCAATGTTGCATATAATGATTATAATCTAACAAGCTTTCACATGTAGTGGGAAAGACATCAAAGGAAAAACAGAGCTGACAAAATCAATTAAGTTTAACCTTGACGCTTACAGGCCTATGCAACAACTTCATATTAAGCAGAGGTTTTAACGCAATCTGTGAGGTTCATTAACATCAAAGTTGTTGAAATCCAAACCCAAATCACGTATTGTGTATTTAAAAGTAAAGTGGCCACACTCCAATCTTCAGCATAGTGGAAACTTTATCGCCCATGTATTGCAGTTTGTGTTATATGATTTACAGACTCCAAGAGTGAGACGGTACTCTCTTGATCTTGAATCTGAAATGCAAATACTGGTTGTTTTGGTATCGGAAGATCTGTTGTGGTTGTGATCATGGACACTACTTGTGCAATGTTTGGTCTGTCAATAGCTTGCTGTTGGACACAAAGTAGACCAATCTGAACACATCTCGCTACTTCAACTGGAGAACACGAGCTAGCAATAGCTTGATCCAATAGATCAACTCCACCGGTCTCGAGCCAAGATTCCCATGCCTGTTATACAGTTAAAGAAATTGTTTGCGTCATACATATTGTGATTTGGAAAACTAAGAGTACAGAGAAGATTTCTTACACATTCAAGAAGGGTTTTGCCTTCCCCTCCACAGTTAAAGCTTGAGATCTTCATCCCACTTATGATTTCTAACAGCACAACTCCGAAAGCATATACGTCGGACTTCTCTGAGAACATCCCTGTCCATGCATACTCAGGAGACATGTATCCTCTGTTCATATCCATTACATTCTGGTAAGTCGACATAATTAATACTTATACTTAGCATTGTCAGTGGGATATAAACTTACATAGTTCCAACAACCCTACGAGTGCTGTCCTGATTTTGAGTTCCTTCAAACATCCGAGCCAATCCGAAATCTGATATTTTCGGGTCCATGTTTTCGTCCAAGAGAATGTTGCTGACCTTCATATCTCGGTGTATTACCCTGAGGCATGAGTCACGATGGAGGTAGAGAAGCCCACGCCCAACACCTTGAATGATGTTGAACCTCTTTGGCCAATCAATCTGAAGCTTTAGAGTCGAATCTAAACCAATAAGATAGAGCATGTTAATGAGCAATAAAAAGGATTTCTCATGTGATGACAGGAAAAGGAAAAGCCAATGCAGTACAAGGAGCAGACCATAGAGAAAACTGTCGAGGCTTTTGTTCACCATAAACTCATAAACTAATAGTTTTTCTTCTCCATCAATGCAGCATCCCAAAAGTCGAACCAAGTTTCTGTGTTGTAGTTTTGAGATGAGTTTTATTTCATTCATGAACTCTTCTGTACCCTGTCCAGAGCTGCTAGAAAGCCGTTTAACGGCTATTTTCTTCTTATCTGACGTAATTCCCTTCAAGCAAAGTTGCAGACAATCATCCACAAAACAATGTATGACATAGACATGAGAAGAGCAAAGAGAGCAAATTTATCTCTTACCTTATAAACTGGACCAAATCCACCTTGACCAAGTTTGTTTGAGAGATCAAAGTTATTGGTAGCAGCTCGTATGGTATTCATGTCATAGAAAGTTAAACCTGAGATCTCTTCTCGTTCCAAACTATTTTTCCATGAATCTTGTAAGTTGTTGAAGATCACACCCGAGTTGGCACAACAAGCAAGTAACAAATGTCTGTAAGTGTAGCAGGCTAAAAACCTCAATAGACAAGCATCAAGTAAATGTACAAAAGCTTTTATAAGCTAAAAGAAAAGAGCAACCAGAATCTCTATGAGCAGATACAAGTTGAAGTGTAGATATGATCACGAGATAGAAATGTGGAGTATCTATTTTCTGCTTCGATTGGTTACAAGATTGAAAAGCAAACAACAAAAAGAGAGAGATTTCTTATGTTTTCCGGTGTCTCACCTTTTTGTTTTGCTCTGTATCTCCAGTACATATATGAGGCAAGGGCCATAATCACAAAAATGGAAAGGCAGATACTACCAGCAATAATCTTGGTTCTCTTGCTTCCAACTGAGAGATTCACCACAAAACAAAGCTGTAAAAAGTAAAATCCACACTGCAATGGAAATGAACGCTCAACAAACGAAGCTAAAGAGTAAAAACGCAATAGTAAATAATACGTCTGTTATGGAAAAAACGTGTTTCAGCCTTACCAAGTTCTGAACTTGCAAGACGAATGGAAAGAAACACTCCTCCGCTGGAATATCTAACTGTGTCTATTAGCTCCTGATTCCAAATCAAGCATCCAATTCCAGTAATATACGCAAAAGCAGTGCATGAGCAATTGCTGAGACAACCCTGACGGCATTGATCTTCACCCAGAAAGCTTGCATATTCGTAGAGATCTGGAGGCTTTACATTGGCCAGACGATAGAAGACTCCTGCGCCTTTTCCTTGTGTCTTTGTAGATGAGTTGTATTGACAAGAAAATTCTGTACGTCTCACACATCCAGAAGTCATGTTTCCGTGCTTCCATTCCTCTTTGTATTTTGGTACAAACCCTTTTATGCATTCACATTTTGTGGGATTGGACGTGACACACAACCCAAAAGGTCCACATGCACCATATAGATCACATGAATTCGTTGGAGTCACAAAGTCCAGAACCCAGCCTGTCCCATTGTACCGGAAAGTCTTTAGATATCCCTCTGATGTTATGATAACTCGTGTGACTTCAGAAGTTCTCTGAACATAAGAGAAGGACCCCGTTCCATTTCTTACATCTTGGGAAAGGCTAAATGGACTCGCGTATGATTCATCCATTTGTGGTACGCCAGTGAAACTGGTCTTAGCCCATGGACCGCTTCTCTTATAAACCCTCGTGCCTTTCATAGTAACGATCTGTGCTGGGACTTGTGGCGTCAACTGAACTAAAAAATCACCAGGAGATGGATCAGTGTGGCTTTTCCAAGAAGTCAATACTCGCTTCTCCTTAGTGGTAAGGTTGTACGTTAGCGATGAGAGCGGTAGCAAAGTATCACCAAGATTCTCGAAACTTTGCCACAACAGATTTCCTGAAACATCATCAACGATGACAAGATTGCCTGTATCTAAGAGCTTTGCATGACACTTGTTAGATGTGGAAGCTTCTCTGGTTGACCAAAGAACATTTTTTCTGCTGTCAAGCAACATAAGGCTCCCATTTTCGCTGATAGTGAGGTTTGCCACAGAGCTTTTGATAGGCTTTTCTCTGTTAGCCACCCACACAACCACTCGCGGTGTAATTTTCTTGAACCAGATCCCGACATACTGGTTCTGAGAGTTGTTAGGACTGAAGAATCCTAACTCATAAGTTCCACCAGGGGAACTCAAACTTTGTCCCAATGACAAAGGACTTTCTCTAGATATAGCTGCATAGCCAGAGTTTAAGGATATACTTAACCAGAGAAAGCAAGGAAAGAGAACAATACCCATCTCTCTCAACTGTATCCCCATGTGTCCAATAGAGTTCTCCTTCAGATCTGAATGTATGAACATAAACTTACATCGGTTAACTAAAAGCACTGACAACAATTGACTCCTCTAGATGTGTAGTATAATATTATACTCATATGACATTGCATTATTTTATATTTAGATGCCTCGTTTTTTGTAATGGGCATTATAATAAACCGAGTTTTGGACTCATGTTTCTCTGTCCAATAGAGAAACAAATTCAACCATGTCATTCAGTGTGCTACCATATATCAGATAATGCTTAACAATTAGAATTGTAATACTTTATTCTAATATTAAACTCCAACTTGCATCAGCCCTGTTCATGTTCAACAGATGCCTTTGTCTGATAGTACACAACAAATTTTAATGATTGGAGTTTTGTTATTTCTGTACGCTGTGTATATTGTATAATCCAACAGAAAGAAATTTTGGACAAATTCCACGACAAATACTTTTTAGCTTTCACATGTAGTGGGAAACACATGAAAGAAAAAACAGAGCTGCAAAATTGAATAAATTACCTGGACGGTTCCAAATCTGAGAGTTTGGTCAGATCGACAGCGAGGATATCATTATTCACAATCAGCTTAAACCTTGTTTTATAATACAAAACAAAGTGTAGCTCTCTATGAAGGCTTCTACTTCAGACTATAGCTCTTGTTCTTCCACATGGTAGTCATATTTCCCGGGTAAATACAGCTCACCAGTGTCATGAGTTGGGGGATCAACCTCACCAGTAATCTCCGCACGAACAGGCACCGTTCTTGAAATGGTGAAAACGTTGCATGTCCCGTACAATAATTTCTCGTCCCGTCACAAGGGAAATGTACTTTGTAGCATTGTGACAGTCAGCACAAACCCGCAGATTCTTTCTGACGTGAATAGTTGTACCCGCAGTTGTATTCAGGAGTCCAAAAGATATAGCCAGCTTCTCGCTGTGGCTACTCAGCAACTGCTCCTTAATATCATCTTCCACGCCGAGGATTAAATTCGTGTCAGGGACATAACCAGCTTCTTTGATTTTGCACATGAGCTTCTCAAGAAAAGCATAAATCTTCTTGGAATTGGGATGAGCTGTGCTTCCGGAGAAGAAACTATGCACCTCGTTCTTTGTCTCTACCATACTGCAGCCAGGAGTTTTTCGCAGACCCTTTCTCAGCATTGAAACTCTCACTTGTCCCACTTTCTCCCACATTGAAGCTGCGCGATATATGTTTGCGAGAAGGACATGATACCCACCATCATCCGGGTTCAACTCAAACAATCTCTCTGCTGCTTTCTCAGCGAAACTCACGTTCTTATGAATCTGACAAGCACCTAACATGGCACCATATACATTTACAGCTGGCTTAACAGGCATCTGCATAATAAAGTCCCATGCTTCATTCAACCGTCCAGCTCGACTTAGAAGATCAACCATGGCTCCATAGTGGTCCATCGATGGTTCTATGCTGTAGTTTTCCTTCATCATATGGAAGCAATTGAGTCCTGCCTCCACCAAACCAGAGTGGCTACAAGCAGAGATCACGGAAAGAAATGTCACACCATTTGGTTTGATGGTGCCTTTTCGCATATCTTCAAACAACTCTAGAGCAGCTTTCCCAATACCATGCGTCCCGTATCCATCTATCATCGCGTTCCATGTTGTCACATGACGCTCGCTCATCATGTCAAAAATCTTTCTTGCAGTCATAATAGCTCCACATTTCGCATACATGTCGACAAGGGCCGTCGTGACAAACACGTTCTTGTCCATACAATGTCGGATAACCACCCCATGTATCCACTTGGCCTGATGTGTAACGGACAACTCTGCAAGAGCAGTTATCACACTCACGTAAGTAAACGTATCTGGTTTCACTGTCCAAGCCCGCATCTGACTGAAGTAATTCAATGCTTCAATTGGACGACCATTCTGTGCAAATCCTAATATCATTGCGTTCCAAGATACAAGTGTTCTTGTCTGCAACTTCCCAAACATAGAAGCTGCAGTATCAACTTCCTTGCACTTGCAATACATGGAGATCAAAGAGTTCACTACTGAAACATTTCTATCAAGATCCAACTCAGCCGATAACTTATGGATGAATCTTCCTCTCTCGAGGTCCCCTAGGTCAGCACAAGCATGCAAAGCACCCATGATGGATACATCAGTAGGTCTCACTCCTTCATCCAACATCTTCTGAAAAATTACCATTGCCTCCTTAGGATTCTCATTCTGCACATACGCATCAATCATTGAATTCCACGAAACAACATTCCTTTCTAACATCCCATCAAAAAGCCGCCGAGCAGTTTTCAGAGATCCACATTTGGCGTACATGTCAACCAAAGCAGTGGAGATATTGACAAGAGAATCAAACCCAGCACGCATGGCGTACCCATGAATCTCCTTACCAACACTCATCAAACCCAACGCAGAGACAGCAGGCAAAACAGAAACAATGGTGATAAAACTAGGCTTAAGACTCTCCTCGCACATTCGAGTAACCATGTCCAACGCCATCCTCGCTAATCCGTTCTGTGAATACCCAGAAACCATAGTGTTCCACGAAACCAAGTCTCTCTCAGGCATTCTATCAAACACCTTGCGAGCCTCATGTACTTGCCTGCACTTGGCATACATATTCTCAAGCCCCGTCATGGCGAATAAATCCAACGAGAACCCACTCTTCACCAACAACCCATGAATCTCCTTCCCCATCCTAAGCTCTGCCTCGTCACCACAGGCTTTCAAGAGATAAGTGAAGTTATACACAATAGGCTCTACATCATCACACCTCATTCGAATAAAAAAGTTCAAAGCTTTATCCAAATCCGGAACCTTTGCGTACCCTTTAAGCATAGTGTGATAAAGAACATCGACTTTATCATCAATTGGGTCGAAAACACGAGCTGCCTCGACGACACTGCCGTAGCGACAAAACAAGCTGACAAGTTTTGTCTGGAACAGATGCTCCTGATAAAGACCATTTTTAAAGACGAGAGGCAGAATGTGACGGAGGTCCTCTAGAGAAGAGCATGTCTCGAGGAGGAGAGCCGTCGGGTGCTCGTAGACTTTAGCCGGAATGTAAGTTCTCTGGGAAAGAAAATGACGATGGTGAGAGGACGAAGATGGCGAATTTTGGAGCTGAATAACGGTGGAGACCTGCACCAATTGAGAGCTCATGTTTCAGAATTCTGCAAAATGTTCTCAAAGATGCTAATTTTGTCCTTTTGTAACAGCAGAGCAGATGTTATCGTTAATCTGGACTTCAGTGGCTAAAACACGAGAGAAAGCAGAGCACAGACAGTAGGAAAAAGAAAAAAAAAATCAGAGCATCGAGAACACACTAATCCTATTAACTCTTCCTTTCGTGGAGTTAAATTACAAAAAAAAATATTGTTTCAAACAAATAAATTTTCCAATTTTTTTAATATCTTTGTGAATTTAAATATTATTGAATTTATTAAAGAGAAATTGTCTCACAGCACAAATCCAAGTTTCTATTCTCAAACTAACACAAGGGAATAAAAGTTCTAAAGATAGCATTCATTAATTATTTCAATTAATGATGATTGACAAATATACCCTTAATTTAGATGAAAACACAAAATTAAAAAACAGATCGAAAACGCCTGAGTTCTCCTCTTGGACACCGAAGGTTTGAAATCTCCAACGGACGACGGCGACGAAGTCGACGGCGGACGACGGAGAGGAAGACAAGGGACCATGGCAACGCAAAACGAGGGATTAATGTGTTTTTCTTCGTAAACTCTCTGCAATTCTAATCGGCGATTTTGTCAATCTCAATCTTTCCGTGGAATCTCTCCTTTTCCATTGATTCTCTCTCTCCCTCAATCAAGTGGAGATGATGATGGATCTCGGTGGAGTAGAAGACATTCAAATTGTGTGATTGGGAATGACCCGACTTGTTAGGAACTTTGGCTCTCTTGAAAACTGACCGCATTTTTGGTTCTACTCAAGCTCAGGTCAGTTTCGATTTGATTATAAACCCTAGATTGGTTTTAGGGTTTTGTGAATTGAATTCAAGTTGACTCAATTTGGGATTTTCAGAATTTAGCATATCCCTCTATTAGATTATGATCTTTCAGGATAGTGTTGTTGTACATTTAGAAATGACACAATTTGGTAACTTTAGAGCTTTAGGGAAACTACGGACTTAAGTTTTGCAGGTAGCAGAGCTTCTTCGTTTCAGCTCATGTGTACAATCTTGTTTGGATTACTTAGAAGCTGTGCCGTGTGTTGGGGAAGAAGAAGAGAAAGTAATATCATGGATTCTTAGAATAAAAAACCGAAGGAGTTGGTGTTACTCCTTTCCTCAAAAGAGTTGCTTCCACTGCTGTGGATCCATCAAAAGAGACTCTCTTACGCATTATTGAGCTTGTTTTAAGAAGTAAAGAGGAGAAAAGTTGCCGTGAGATGAAAATCTATTGTCCTGAAGCTTTTCAGGGAACAGAATGGGAACAGTGTAGCTGATAACTTCAATGAAACAGTTTATTCCTCTTGCCAAAACTGTTTAGACACAGTTTTGTCTCAGTTTAAACAAGCTTCTGAGTGAGAAAACCCCGAGACTGATACCAAACAAATAGCTGTAGAAGCCGATAACCTCATGTGGCTGCTCTATGTATTTGCGGAAAGATAGGCAGCAGAGGAATTCTCAATCACATGGGCAAACCAAAAGGAGTTCGCTTTGTATTTCGTCATTAAGATTTTGACCCCATGGTTTGTATGGTTCAAACAGATTGGCTTATGTGTGGGATTGATTTTTACATTCCCGATCATGGTACATCCGCTAAACGAGACCATAGAACAGAAACTGAAAAGGATCAATTGGCTTCAAAAGCATCATCACCATCACTACAGCATCAAAACAGGTTCAGTCTCCAAATATGAAATCTTCATAACGAGGACGTTTTTGGTGCATGGTAGGACTCGCAGCAATCGCGTCACTGGTCTCGGGATTTGGTACATTTGCATCTTTGGTTGGAAGTACTCTGTGTGCACTCATATCATTTGTGTTGCAGGCTTCTATCACCTCACGCTGCTCGGTCCATTGCAAAATTTATGGAAAAAATCTGTTGATGTGTCCATTGTCATTCGCGGGTTGCTCTTTGTTGTCTATGGTACGTACACAATCGTTGGACTGTAAAATGAAAATCAGTGTAACGACTGTAACTGGCTCCAACACGGTTGCAGATTGTTTGATGGTAAGTTTGTGGAAGAAGGAATTGGACAGACTATACTGACATTGCCATTGGAAGATCAGCAGAGCATTTTGCTGTCTTGGCTTGGAAGTTTCTTGAAAGGAGGAGAATCATTACAAGTTCTGAAGAAAGGGGAAATTGAAGTTCAATTGGGGAAGAAGACAGAGGTGGTGCTATATTTTTATAATTGTTTTATAAATATCTAGAAATGTATCATAAATTCTGGAATATATGAAGATTTTTAGCAATTTAGAAAAGATTAATACAATGTTAGGAAAGTCATCCTAAATTGTAATTTCTATGTTAATTACTAGTTGATAAAATGAAAGATTAGACTTTGAAGGTCATACTAAAATTTGTATGAGTATTTTTAGATATCTAGAAAGGTTAGTCTTGAAATCAATTAAACTTTCTTGAATTTTTAGGAAAGATTCACACAAATTAGTAATATCATTCTAAATTGTATGTTAATTAATAGTTGATCAAAAACAATTGATGAAGTTTTTCTAAATTTTAGGAAAACTTTCCTGAAATTTTAAAAAAAATTTTGTTGTTGTAAGAAGACATTCTTAAACATTGACAAAAAACTTTTAGGAATGTCTTACTAAAATTTGCACGAGTATTTTTAGATATCTAGAAATGTTCGTCTTGAAATCTATGAAGCTTTCTTAAATTTTTAAGAAAGATTTATACAAATTTAGTAATATCATTCTAAATTGTATGTTAATTACTAGTTGATCAAAAAAACATTTAGGAAGCTTTTAAAAACTTTTAGGAAGGCTTTCCTGTAATTTTACAAAGTTTTTCTTTTGGTTTAAGAAGTCATTCTTAAACATTGACAAAAACATTATAAACTTTTAGGAATGTCTTACTAAAATTTGTATGAGTGTTTTAGATATATAGAAATGTTAATTTTGGAATTTGGAAGCTTTCTTGAATTTCTAGGAAAGATTCATACAAATTCAGGAATATCATACTAAATTGTAATCTTAATTTTGGAATTTGGAAGCTTTCTTGAATTTCTAGGAAAGATTCATACAAATTCAGGAATACCATACTAAATTGTATGTTTGTTACTAGTTAAGCAAAAACAAATTTAGGAAGCTTTTCTAAAATTTTTGGAAGGCTTTCCTGAACTTTTTAAAAGTTTTCATATTGTTTGAAAAGACATTCTTAGAGAATGAGAAATACATTATAATTTTTTAGGAATATCTTACTAAAGTTTGCAGGAGCATTATTAGATATCTATAAATGTTAGTTTTGAAATTTCTAAAGTTTTCTAGAATTATTAGGAGAGATTCATACAAATTTAGGAAGATCATCTTAAATGTATGTTAATTATTAATTGATCACAAACAAATATAGGAAGTTTTTATAAACTTGCCGGAAGGCTTTCTGAAATATTTTTAAAAAATTATATTATTTTAAAAAGACATTCTTAAAGATGAAAAAGACATTATAAAATTTTAGAAAGGTCTTACTAAATTTTTTATCACGGATTGACACCAAAATCAGAGGTGATGTTGATTCAAGCTTCTATTACGTCTCTTTCTGTTTCTGGGTTTAGATCAATCTTATAGGGATGTTGATTAGCCGTAGGACATGTGATTAGTCTCTAATGGATGATGAGCTTATCTAATAGATGCTATGTTCTCTAACTTGTTCACGTAGCTTCCTATCAAGACGATGGTAATTGATGGCAACTGTAGAGTTGAGGATGGAGGCTTGAAGACACATCATGGATATGTGACTCTTGTTTTATCGTGACTATAAGTGTTTATTTATGTAATGTGCGTCAATTACAATAGAATGTGGCTTTTTGCCAAGTGAAATTTCTCTGCTTAATATTGTGGCAACCTTTTTGAATCTTTTATCTAGGCTTAAGTGGATACCAGTGTCCTACTGATTCTGACTCTTGTGGTTCTGTGAAATTTTCAATTCCATCTGATGGTTTTTGTATGTTAATTAAAAATGAAATAAGAAAGCTTTATTATTTATTAGGAATGTCTTCCTAAATGTTATAAAGTCTTATTTAATTTCTTATGAAGACTTTCTTAGTATATAATAAGATTTGAAGAAATTTAGGAAGACTTTCCTAAATTTTTAAAAAGTTTTTCTGTTGTTTTAAAAAGCCATTCTTAAAGATAGAGAAAGATATTATAAACTTCAAGAAATTTTATAAATTTCCTAAAAGTTCAAGAAAACTTCATAAATTTTAGGAACAATTCATACAAGTTTAGGAAGACCATCCTAAATTTTATGTTAATTATGAGTTGATAAACAAAATTTAAGTTGCTTTTCTAAACTTTTATGAAAGGCTTTCCTGAAAATTTCAGAAGTTTTTCTATTCTTTAAAAGACATTTCAAAAATTGAGAAAGACATTAGAAACTTTTAGGAAATTTTTTCTAAAATGTGTATGGGTATATTTAGATATATAGAAATGTTACAGTTTTGAAATTTGTTAAGCTTTCTTGAATGTTTAGGAAAGATTCATACAAATTTAGGATGACCTTCCTAAATTGTATGTCAATTACTAGTTGATCAAAAGAAAATTTAGGAAGTTTTTCTAAACTTTTAAGAAAGGCTTTCCTGAAATTTTAAAAAGTTTTTTGATTCTTTTAAAAATACATTTTTAAAGATTGAAAAAGACATTATAGACTTTAAGGAAGATCTTTCTAAAATGTGTATGATTATATTTATATCTAGTAATGCTATAGTTTTGGAATTTATGGAGCTTTGTTGAATTTTTAGTAAAGATTCATACAAACTTAGGAAGACCCCTAAATTGTATGTTAATAGTTGATCAAAAAGAAATTTAGGAAGCCTTTCTAAACGTTTAGGAAGGTTTTTCTGAAATATTTTAAAAATTTTATATTATTTTAAAAATACATTCTTAAATATTAAGAAAGACATTATAAACTTGTAGGAAGATCTTACTAAAATCTGTATGAATTTTTTTTATATGACAGTTTTGGAATTTTTGAACTTTCTTGAATTTTTAAGAAATATTCAAACAAATTAGGAAGACCTTCCAAAATATTCTTGAAACTTTAAAAACTGCAGCTGAATTATATCTTTTCAGAACTGAAAAACCAAAAGCTTTTTACTAGTCAATAAAACAGCTCTCATCCTGAGTTCGGCCCTTCTTCTAGCTCCTGAGCTTTTAGCTTTCCAATCTGTGGCCGTCTCATAGCTGAATAAAACAGAAAGATGAAGAATCATATGTCCAACTTGTACAAGCTTTTCTCTTTATTGTCTTTGTATGTTTTTTGGAAACGTGTATGCTGAAGAGAATAAACCCACATTTAAGAGCTGACCCAGCAAGACATGTAAGCCTTGATTTAGTATTTGTCTCGGCTAATGGTTTTGCATTCTCTTTAGCCGCCATTCGCATGTCCCCAACACGTATGATCCCATCAGAAGATGCAGAAGCAACCAAATATGGATCTTCTGATGCACCTTCATTGTCATTCCTGGTAAGCGAGACGACACCCTTGATACGAGCTAGGTGAGCATCTTGTATGAAATAAGCAGCTTCCCGCTATTTGTGTCCCAAGCTGTAACGGCCCGATCCTCACCAGCTTTAAACAGAGTTCCACTCTGTTGCAAATTAAGCCCACATATTAGTCAAGGAATATTCCTGAATCAAAACCATCACCATTTCCAGTAATAAAACTTCAACAGAATATCAACAAAGAACAGGAACAACTCTACATATCCATATTACTCTTTTTGGAAGCTTTAAAAAGGTGGACTTCCCAAATTTCAAATTACAGCACCATAAACTAAACTAAAACAAAACAAGAGTTCCACTCTGAAGCCTCATAGAAAGCAAATATTTAGTAAAACACCATTACATCAGAGTCTAGGACTGAATACTATTGTACTCTTAAATCAAACTCTTTTCATGGCTTTAAGAAGGTGGACAATTTCTGCAATTTACATTTTCGCAACATAGGAGCAATCATTAAAAAACAAAAAAACAAAGAACAGCTCTAACACCATCTTGATATAGCATTAAACAAACACAAAACACCAATTGGTGAGGAGATTTTTGTGCCAAGAATCACAAAGTTACTTACTTTAGACATGTACAGATCTTATCGAGATATTGAACACAAGTTGACGAGGACAAGTTAATTCAGAGAGAGAGAGAGAGAAGTCACCCCTCCAGGAGAAGCACATAGTATACACTTGTGGCTAGTATTGTCGAGCTCAAGAAGAAGCTTAGCATCCTCAGATTGATGAACTCCAACTTTACTATTCACCACCATGAAGAACCTTTCCCCACTCGGATCGAATTTCACAAGACTCTCCTCATGCCCTACCCTGCAACAGAAACTCCTCTTTGCTCTGATGAGATTCAACATCACAAAGCAATCAATGATAAAATAGTTTCCTCCTTCCAAATACAAAGGGCGTTGAAATCCGAAAACTCACCTTTGACGGCGAGGCGACGACTGCGACGAATTTCCGTGTGACTGGGGAACGGCGACGACGGACGACTGCGAGACTAATTTCCGTGCGACTGGGGAACGGCGACGACGGACGACTGCGACGGGGAACGGCGACGGGGAAGGATTAAGGTTATGCAGAGAGAGAAGAGCGCGCGTGGTTTTTTTCTTTTCTTGACTTGTTTTGTGAGAGGGATAAAATGGTCTTTTTGTTGTTTAATGAATGTTATTTTTGGAAGAGGTGAGCGCTTATGCTAGTCTGGAAATGAAAACTAGAAAGTGTGTCATTAAGGAGAATCTCCCATTATTAAATTATAATTTATTTATAATTATTAAATATGAAATATGAAAATAACTAAAGTAACATTAAAATTATATATGTCATAAAATAGTACACAAAAACACCCTTAAAAGTATATACCCAAAAGAATACAAAAAAGTATGAGAGAGAACGAAGAGCAAGATACGACTATGACAGAAGGGGATGACCGATTACCGCCGGGAGACCCTCCAGATCAGGCTATCTCGTGGGCACAGAAGGTGACAAGTGGGATCTCTGGTGGTAGGCCAAAGCCGGAAACGCTAATGGATGAAGCTTTTGTGATGGAGAGACTGCATCTAAGTTTCCCCGATGGTGAAGATGGTGAGCCGGTGATCACCATAGGGGATGAAGTTTTGCAGGTCATGAACGGAATGTGAGAATGATGCATCATTGTCAAGGTTCTTGGCCGGAACATCGCGATCTCAGCACTGAATAGGAGACTGCAGGAGATGTGGAAACCGAAAGGGGGAATGTTTGTGATGGACCTACCGAGGCAATTTTTCATGGTTCGTTTTGATTTGGAGGAAGAATATTTGGAGGCGCTGACAGGAGGTCCATGGAAAGCCTTTGGTAGTTATCTAACGGTGCAAGCCTGGAATCCGAGTTTTGATCCTTTGTGTGATGATATAGTTACTACACCGGTTTGGGTCCGATTGGCGAATATTCCGGTGAACTTTTATCATAGAGCAATTCTCATGGGCATTGCAAAAGGTATCGGGAACCCGATCAAAGTGGACTTAACTACTCTGAATTTTGAGAGAGCTAGATTCGCAAGAGTATGTGTTGAGGTTAATCTCTCTCGACCGCTTAAAGGTACAGTGCTGGTGAATGGTGAGCGCTATTTCATTGCGTATGAGGGTCTATCGAATTTGTGTTCTGGTTGTGGTATCTATGGGCACCTAGTGCATAATTGTCCTAAGCGCATCCCAAAAAGAGTACCTGCAAAACCTAAAACAGTTACCGCTACGCCGGAGACCGTTGCTACGCAGGAGAAGGATGATTTTATTGTGGTTCAAGGAAGGGGGAGGAAGTTTGTGTCGCCGTCGACAAACAGAGGTGCCTCAACTAGTGAATCACAACCTGTGTCCGGCAGAAATTTGCGGAAGATCCCGTCGAATCCGAATTTGGTAAACATTGGAATATCTAATAGATTTGGGAATCTGGAGCAGGATATGATCTCGAGTGAATCAAGGGGAGTTGAGATTATTTCGGAGGCAAATAAGGAAAACGAATATGTTATAGGTGAGTTTTTGTGGGAGGGAAAGAGTGGAGTCTTCTGTGAGGAGTATGGGCAAATTCAAAGCTCCTGGTCCAGACGGTTTCCAACCGATTTTTTATCATCATTGCTGGGATGTTGTGGGTCCTTCTGTGATACATTTTGCTCTTGAATTTTTTGAGACAGGGATATTACCGCCTGATACGAATGATGTGTTAGTAGTGTTGATAGCCAAGGTGGCAAAGCCGGAGACATTGGCGCAATTCAGGCCCATAATCCTCTGTAATATTTTGTTTAAGTTGATCACAAAGGCCATGATGTTGCGTTTGCAGAAGGTTATGCCGAAATTAATATGGCCTGCGCAAGCTAGCTTCATCCCAGGTCGCTTAAGTTCGGATAACATAGTCATTGTTCAGGAGGCTGTGCATTCGATGCGTAGGAAACAGGGACGTAAGGGTTGGATGCTCTTAAAAATCGATCTTGAGAAAGCGTATGACATAATCAGCTGGGATTTCCTACATGATACGCTTAAAGTGACTGGTCTTTCAGAGAAGTGGCAATCATGGATTATGGAATGTGTTGTGGAACCTTCTATGACAGTTCTATGGAATGGGGAGAAACTCCCTCCGTTTACTCCAGAGCGAGGGCTTCGGCAAGGCGATCCGCTTTCGCCATATCTCTTTGTGCTGTATTTGGAAAGGTTGTGCCACTTGATTGAGATTGATGTTGGCTCGAAGAAGTGGAAACCGATAAGCTTATCTCGTGGGGGTCCCAAGCTCTCTCATGTCTGTTTTGCTGATGACCTGATCCTCTTTGCAGAAGCATCGGTATCACAAATTCGCGTAATTCGTAGTGTGCTGGAACAGTTTTGTCTCGCTAGTGGACAGAAAGTGAGCTTGGCTAAGTCGAAAATATTCTTTTCAAAGAACGTGAGCACAAATTTGAAGCGTCGGATAACTGCGGAGAGTGGGATTAGTGCTACTCAAGACCTGGGGAAATATCTTGGAATGCCAGTTCTCCATAAACGTATCAATAAAGACACTTACGGAGAAGTGTTAGAGAAGGTGTCCTCAAAGCTTGCCGGATGGAAAGGGCGATCCCTTTCTCTGGCAGGACGGATCACACTATCCAAAGCGGTGTTGTCCTCTATTCCAGTGCATACTATAAGCACCATTGTGATGCCACATTCAGTTTTGGATGATCTTGATAAGCTGACAAGAACTTTCTTATGGGGAGGGACGCAGACTCAGCGGAAACAACATCTTGTTTCTTGGAAGAAGGTTTGCCTACCAAAGTGTGAAGGGGGTCTTGGGATCAGGCGCTCAACGGAGATGAATAAAGCTATGATTGGCAAGCTAGGCTGGAGATTAATGCATGATCGCGATGGTCTTTGGGCAAGAGTTTTTAAGGGCCAAGTACAGAATCAGAGACGTACATGATACCTCGTGGTTGATTCCCAAGCCACGCTGGTTTCCGGTTTGGAGGGGTGTTTGCCTCGGTTTGAGAGAAGTAATCTTACCAGGACTGAGTTGGCTATTGGGAGATGGAAGGGAGATTCGTTTTTGGTATGATAAATGGTTGTTTTCGGATAGCCTGGCTGATTTGGCGGTTGGAGCAATTCCGGATGAGCTACACGAGATACGATCTCGTGATGTTTGGGTGAATGGAATTGGCTGGAGTTTAGAACCTAATGCCCAATATATCACGGAGCACACCCGACTGAGTCTTCAAGTGGTGGTTCTCGATGATGTTACAGGGTCAGTGGATCGTTTGACTTGGAGACATAGTCCGGATGGGTATTTTTTGGTGAGCTCTGCTTACAATTTTCTCACAAGATCGTTAGTTCTGGGTCCTAATATGACGAAGCTGTTTGACTGCGTCTGGACTGTGACTGCGACGGAGAGAGCCCGATGTTTTTTGTGGCTGGTGGCGAACTGTGCAATTATGACAAATATGGAACATTTTATTTAAGCGAGACAGGTATTTGTCAGATATGTCGTCGGGGTAAGGAGACCATCCTTCACTGTCTTCGCGACTGTCCAGCGATCTCAGGGATATGGAGGAGGTTTGTTCCGCGGGGTAAGCTAGATTGGTTTTTAAGTGCACCGTTATTTGATTGGTTATATGGAAATCTTCATGAGAAATCTGACTGTGGTGATTAGTCTTGGTCTACTCTGTTTTCTATGTGTTTATGGTGGAGTTGGAAGTGGAGATGTGCAGGGATTTTTGGGGGAATGGGGCTTTGCCGTGATAGGATGCGATTTCTCCGGAAGAGTGCTAAGGAGGTTGCTACTGCTCATGCTCTTGCTCGGGGATCAGGGCTGAAGGTGCAACGCGAGAGCCGTTTGATCGCGTGGACTCGACCAAGTGCGGTTGGATGAAGATTAACACAGATGGTGCGTCCCGCGGTAACCCTGGACTAGCAACGGCAGGTGGAGTGATCCGGGATGGGGAAGGAGGCTGGGTTTGTGATTTTGCTCTGAACATAGGAGTTTGTACGGCGCCGCTGGCAAAATTGTGGGGAGTTTACTACGGACTCTGCTTTGCTTGGGATAAGGGAGCTCGACAAGTGGAGTTGGAAGTGGACTCAAAGATTGTGGTGGGTTTCTTAACGACAGGGGTTAGTGAGTTTCACCCTTTGTCTTTCCTAGTACGTTTGTGCTATGACTTTTTATCGAGAGACTGAATAGTCCGTATTTGTCATGTTTACAGGGAAGGCAATTGTCTTGCAGACGGGTTGGCGAACCTTGCCTTTGATTTACCTTTAGGTTTGCATTCTTTTGATTATGTTCTTGAGTCTGTTGAGTCTTTGTTGAGAAAGGACATGGAAGGTCTGGCAACTGCTAGACAAGTACGACTGTAATTTTCACTTTTTATTTTAATAAAATACGGGGGCACTAACCCGGCCATTCACCCAAAAAACACCCTTAAAAGTAGCAAAACAACATTCATCAAATACTTTAAAAACAATTATATCTTTAAATTAAATCAACATTCAATTAAAATAATCATTTTAAGTATATATTACACTAATGAGTTTTTCATCATTAGTAATAAATTTAATAATAATTAATTAGAGTTTAAATTTTAAGTCTCGAGAGTTACTCCCTCCGTTCGGTTATAGTTGACATTGTAGAAAATTCACACAAATTAAGAAAGCTTTTGAAATATCTATTATAACCCTATTTATTATTGGATAGTCACGATAGTCATCAATTTTGTGCATCTTAACTAAGTGTAAAAAAATCACTTTCTAGTAATAGTTGTTACATGCATTGACGAGAACGTCAATTATTTTGGTACAAGAAAATAAAACCTAAAACGACATCTATACGAGAACGGAGGGAGTATTAGTTTGTATTTAATAGATTTAAAAATATGAATAATATTTAGTGTTATTTGTTTTTTTATTTTAAAATCTATACGGAAATCATGTGTTATTGATTTTATGATTTCAAAATCATAATTCAAATCATGTGTTAATCAATCATATATATTTACTAATGGATCAACAAACATAAATTATGTAATCAACATCATAATTCATACATATTATTAAAATGACTATTCCAATATACAATGCATTAAAAACAATTATCATAATATCACTCAAAGGATACTTTGTAGGAGATTGTTGTTCCTCAGAAAATTTTTCTTGCCTTCATGATGTGTGTCGTAGACTCGTAGTAGCTAGGGCGCATTTAGATTGAATTCAATGTGCCTGACTCATTAATATCTAAGCAATCGAGAGCTTCTCATAATCGGCCGTAAACCCAAGATGAATTATAAGAAAACTGATGCTTTTGAGTTTTGACCATGCATGAACACTATTTGTAGGAACATGATTTCTACGATATGGCAAAACTGATAATTTGCTAAATATAATGATAAAAACATAATTAAAATTACAACACTTGATACCAAATATTTGGTGAACAAAACGGTTTGTGTGGAGTCGAGACACTCTTTCCTTAATTCTTAAATTGCCCGTAGTGTGATGGTGTTTACGCAATCAGAATCCCAAGATAAAACCACACTTCGACTATTCCACAACACTCATAATAGAAGCTAACGAACCTAGCAATATGTTGTACTCTCAGACACAAAACTAAAAAGAAAACATTCTGTGAGGGATTTGTTTTTTGCTTAAATTATGTTGTATATGTCAAATGAGACGAGAATGATTTGCTTTTATAGCCAAAAACTCAACAGCTTCATTTTTCCATAAAGTGAAAGAAATTTTTGTGTTAATGAGAATTCATTCTCTACTTAAACTCATAATTATTTTTATGTTACAAAGAATAATCTATGCACTTTAAGTCACAAAAAATTACCTAAAAGAGAAAGATATTTGTTGACTTGTTCAACAAATAAATTTGCAAATGACTTTTGGTAAAAAGATTAATCTTATAGACCGTAAGCCCATTTGTCAAATCCCGAAGCCCGAAATTCGAGTCCGGTCCACATATCTCTTTTTCCACTTTGGACCTTCATTTCTCATTCACAACCACTCCGATTTTGACATGATATTACACTACATTTTATTGTGCTCAACATCCGGCCATTCCGACGAACGTCCTCGCCCGGAAACATACCAACTAATGGTCTAAAACCATTTTGTCCATGTCCAAAAAAAAAAAAAAACCATTTTGTCAAAAACGAGTTCCAGCAATCCCCCACATAAATAGAAATGACTCTAGACACATGACGCCTCGACAGACTTGGCTTCCTAGACAAGACTCGACACTAGGACTTTTGAGAGTGTAAACGAAAAATCCACTGCAAGATGAGTTGGTAGCATTTTCAGCCTTGAACCAGTCATTGTTAATATCTTTCGGGTTTACTCGACCAGGAGGTGAACATGATGTCTTGAACCACCCGGGCTTTGATGTAAACCGAAACAAAAGATAAAACACAGCTTCAATCTCTCATAGAACTAGGTTCTCTATTGTGTTCATTTTGGCCGTGAACATGCCTGATTAATCATGAGTGAAGTTAGAGAATATAGTCTTTCCTTCATTCTCCTAGAAACGGCCCCATTTCACACTCACAATGTGATTTTCCATTAGCTTTGTTTAAAGGAGTATCCTGTACAACTCCACTTATATCTCAAAGCAATGGACACAAATCATTAAAAGCAAATGCTTATCCTCTAAACCTTATAGGTAGCACTGTTCATCATCCTAGGAACTGGGTAGAGACATAAAGTCTCACAGTGCTTTGGGCAGATTCAGTTTAACTTAGTTTTTTCCTTGAACCTAAGTAAGTTAGTTAGGCAGGGTTACCGCCAAACATCCTCTTATGTCATAGGGTTTATACCCATTCCTCACGATGATTTCTCAATTTGATCCCGTACCACACCTTTAATAAATGGATCCGAGGTTGTCATCTGATTGGATATAATCTATTAAGATTACTCCATTTGAGATCAATTGTTTAACGCAGCTCATAACTTTCAGATATATCCCATGTGGCTCAATACTCTAGTTATAGGTTATTTGGTCCAATTATGACTTTTTTCCGAGGTGGTCCTCCAATTTTTGGCAAGCACCCCCCCCCCCCCCCCCCACACTTTCGGGTATTTGTACAAATGTACTTTACCTCATCAAAGTTCATGTTGTTTTTTGCCAATGACTTTATGTGGTAAACAACGCTTCCCCCACATTTTCTGAGGTAACTCATAATTAGGAGTTCATACCCTTTTTTTTTCTGCAACTCTATGAGGAACAGTTTTTCCGATGGATAATGCCATTTTCATAGAAAACACATTTAATTCTCATCAACCTTGCCTCTTTTGTCACTTATAACTGTTTTCATAGTTATCTCAAGTTGGTTTTTAATTACCATCTTGTATGCTTAGAACTTTTTCAAAGCTATATTCTTTCTTTGAGCAAGTATACACATCTACCACAATAAATGTCATTGGTGATAGCAATGCCACCATTTTCTTGTGAACTTTTTTGTTTGTCACTATTTTTGTAACCAACAACACTTCCACCACATATGGTGTAAATAGAATATGGACATTCAGATAAACATCAGATTCCAATCTATAAAGCACACAAGATCATAAGTGGCAGACCATTCTCAATTTGAGATGTCGAATCACCATACTTGTTGCCATCTCAAACATTGATCAAAAATGTTTTTTTTTTTCTTTTTAGCCAACTTTTCAAAATCGAAAACACCAATGTATATTCATTTAATATACATATATTCGATTGAGGCTGCTAACTCAATGCTAGTCATACTCCAAATCAAATCTGTTCAAGAGAAGCAAGATCAAATTACTATACTAACACATTAGAAGTTCAATCCAACATATTATGTAATTATAATTAAATATAATTAACTGCAAATAAAATTTGATTTTAAATGCCCGAATTAAATTGAGGAAGACACAATTTAATTGCAAAATTAATTAGATCACACAAATACGTTGAGTCAAGCAAAACTTAATAATGTATGCTAATTAAATCACACAATGTAACGTAAAGGTGTCGATCATGAAAAAATTTATTAAACTATTGTGCCACGATGATTCATGCCACAAGAACTACAGTCAATTGCTAACGGAATAAAAAAAACAAATTAGCCAATAGAATAAACTGCAGAAAACCAAGTTAATTAATCTGAATAAATTAGCAATTAATTAAAATTGCATGAGCATAACCAATCTGCAGCCGATCAAAGTCGATTATGTTGGAGTCATATCAACTAAGAGCACCTGTTCTTGTAGCCTTAACAAATAAAAATATCATTAGTGCAAATATGCAGAAACGAATTAAAATATTTACCACAGAAATATTTTAGAAAAATATGCAAATAATCGTAATTAATTGCAGAAAATCACAGGTATTAACTATATTAGTTTAGCAATTAATTTATTAAAATTTCAGAACTAATAAACCACGACAATGAAAAAACTGATGGAAAAAGACTGATTTTCCATCACCATAATTTTTCTTACTCCTGTTTATCATAGCAAAAACACTCCACAAAACATCAGTTTTCGTTAGTGTATTAAACAGAAACGAAAATTTACAGAACTATGAACTCATGATGAACACATGTTCTTATCAAAATTTTCACAAATAAACAGTTTTTCGTTAGTAAATAACGAAAAATTTAAGAATTAAGATTGTACATGATTTCTACGATATGGCAAAACTGAATATTTGCTAAATATAATGATAAAAACATAATTAAAATTACAACACTTGATACCAATATTTGATGAACAAAACGGTTTGTGTGGAGTCGAGACACTCTTTCCTTAATTCTTAAATTGTCCGTAGTGTAGTGTTTACGCAATCAGAATCCCAGGATAAAATCACACTTCGACTATTCCGCAACACTCAGAATAGAAGCTAACGAACCTAGCAATATGTTGTACTCTCAGACACAAAACTAAAAAGAAAACATTCTGTGAAGGATTTGTTTTTTGCTTAAATTATGTTGTATATGTCAAATGAGATGATAATGATTTGGTTTTATAGCCAAAAACTCAAGAGCTTTGTTTTTATAAAGTGATAGAAATTTTTGTGTTAATGAGAATTCATTCTCTACTTAAACTCATAATTATTTTTATGTTACAAAGAATAATCTATGCACTTTAAGTCACAAAAAATTACCTAAAAGAGAAAGATATTTGTTGACTTGTTCAACAAATAAATTTGCAGATGACTTTTGGTAAAAAGATCAATCTTATAGACCGTAAGCCCATTTGTCAAATCCCGAAGCCCGAAATTCGAGTCCGGTCCACATATCTCTTTTTCCACTTTGGACCTTCATTTCTCATTCACAACCACTCCGATTTTGACATGATATTACACTACTTTTTATAGTGCTCAACATCCGGCCATTCCGAAGAACGTCTTCGCCCAGAAACATACCGACAAATGGTCTAAAACCATTTTGTCAAAAACGAGTTCCAACACTATTCACCAGGGATATACTCATATATACTCATGGTTGCACGCTGAAGAGCATGTGTTCTCCAAAGCGATTGATTTGTAATGATCTGCTCTTCATTTGGTAATACAAGGATTCCATTCGGATTTTCAGCTGCATAATGGAGTGGGACAAAGTAATACTTTTGACTAGAAAACCAAAAGTCAAATTTTAGCGAAAAGTGCAGAATAATGTTTTGGGGGAAAAAATACATAATTACGTTTTTGGTAGATATACACGAAATCATATTATTGACGAGAAATCACGTTTTTGGCGGAAAAACGTGGAATCACATTTTTAGTGAAAAAAGCAGAATTGTTTTTTGGTGAGAAGACGTATAATCATGTTTTTAGAGAAAAAACACATAATCATATTTTTGGCGAAAAATACAGAATCACTTTGTTGGCGAAAAACATAGAATTATGCTTTTGATAGGAAAATAGGATTTACGTATTTGAAAAAAATCCCATAATCATATTTTTTTGGCAGAAAAAACATAAAGTCACATATTTGGCAGTAAAACATAAAATCACATATATGATAAAAACAAAAATTAAAAGTCACGTTTTTGGCGGAAACACATAAAATCATTTTTAGTGGAAAATTACTGAATCACGTTTTTTTGGCAAAAAAATACAGAATCTTATATCTAGCTAAAAAAAAAAGTAATCATATTTGGTAATAATAATAATTATTATTTTTAAAAATGCAAGATTGTGTCTTTGTGAAATTTATTTAAAATTATATTATTTTTTGTTTACATATTATCCATAAAAATAATTAAAAATTCAGTTTTTAAGTTATCATATGTATAAATCATTATCTGAATAAAATGTAAATTTTTTATATATAACTTAAATGAGTCTAAATAAATTTAAATGGAAAAATGTAATATTAATGGTTCTAAATGGGTAGCCTATTTGACTTTTAAATTAAATAGGCCTAGAAATTTTTTGGAGTTTAAATAGGGATCTTAAACATAATGGATTTAAATGGGGTGTGTTAACCCATTTCTAGAGATCTCTATACACAAAATGTTTTTAGAATTTTTACAAAAAATTAATTTAGATCCATCAGAGAGTAGGTTTCACTGAATGGGCTTAATATATAAATTATAATTTTATGTGCAAAAAAAAAAGAAATTAGTTTGACTAGAAGCAAATTTCAATTTGTACATTATGTGCCAAGAAAGAATGTATTAAATTTTAATGTTTTCCTATTTTTATCATGGACAGAAAGGAAAGAAAATGAAAATAATTTGCTTAATCAAAATAAAATAAGAGGGTCAAATTGTTTCATAAGAACAACACCATCCAGATATTTCTCCTTGTCTCTATCCATAACATCTTTTGATTTTCATTTCCTTTACCTCACCTGTGGAGAACCCCACACCCTTTTATTCTCTCGCTTAGTGTCCATATCAAAAGCATCTCTTCTCTTCATGTCTCTCCCACAAAACCCTTTCACCTCATTATCAATCCCATCCAAGGATACATCACTATCGTCAAATAGGAGAGGCAAACAGACGCTCGCTGATGAGGGAAAAAAGGTTGATAGGATCAGCACACTCCCAGACCATGTGTTGCTCATGATCCTAACGAGAATGTCCACAGAAAAAGCGGTTCAGACAAGTGTGTTGTCTAAACGATGGGAGGGTGTTTGGAAGCAAATGCCTTATCTAAGCTTTGATATGATAAATACCGCCAAGTTCAACAAGGAATCTCTAGCTGATCGTTCTGTTTTTATTGCTCAGTTGATAACCAAGGTTCTCTCTTACTAATAAGTATTTCTTTTTTGTGATTTTCAACCATTTATTTCTCTAAAAGATAAAAAGATAAGGTAACAAATAACCAATGTAAAAACAACAACAACATTTTTTGCGGAAAAGTATAAAGATAGTTGGAACAGAAAATTTCATATTTTAAAAAGTCTATGGTCAATGGATTCGAATGTGAGTATAGACTATAAAACATGTTTTCATATTACATAGAAACACGTAATGTCTTATCATAAACACATAGATCTTTCAACTGTTATATTTAATCAGTTGATTAACTATAGCCTCACATACAAACTAAAATCTTTATCCGTGAAAGACATAAGCATATAAATATTTATTTGGTATCTTAATTGTTATCCATAAAGTACAAGATATAAGATATAATGGAGTTGTGATCTTGTATTGTCGATGTACAACTAATTATATGTTTTATATATGTAATTGTTTTTAATCATTAATCTTGTATTTCCTTTAAAGGTTATAAAGAATCACAATGGCCATCTGGAATGCTGCAGAATAAAGCATTTTTCATTCCAATCTAAAGATGGTACGCTCGAAACTTGGATTCGATCACTAATTCATGTAAAACAAACAAAGAGTCTCCAACTTGTAAACCTTCGTGGTCACCGTAGGAGAGGTATGATCCACTTTTCCCCTAACATATTCTCTCATCCGGCCCTCACATCACTCTCCATGTTTCAATACGACTTTGAATCTGCACGTGCCTTCAACAACTGCAACAATCTCCTGATTCTTAAACTTGATAAAATCTACGCTGAGGTTGGTGTGTTCAACACGGTCATTGCATCGTGCCCCTCACTCAAAGTGCTGGTACTAGACATCACGTGGTACAGCCAAATTGGTTGTCTAAAGATCCACAACAACAAGTTAAAGGTCTTGCATCTGGCTTGCACTTATATTGATTCCATTGAAGTGTTCACAGAGCTTCTTGATATCTTCTCCGTTTACTGTTATTTTGTTACGAAAAGTAACTTTGTTCTAAGAGCTCCTCGAATATGCCAGTTTAGTAAACTTGTTTCAGACGAAAATATACCTCCCATATTCTACAATATTTCATGCAGTGATCAGGTAGAAGCACAAGCAATTGTATTTATATATATATATACAACTACATATATGTATATATACTAGTATTAATATATTGTTTGACATGTTCAATTTTCTTAAATGAATGAAGGAGAAAGAAAACATTGGGCATGAATTTGTGGTGAGCAGAAATTCTTACTATGTGGCACGGTTTACATCTTTGGCGGTAAATGTGGATTTGATGAATCCTAGAGAAGTGTACATGCTAAAGAAAGTCTTAGCTTCGTGGACTGGAGAAATGAGAAAGCTTGAGATATTTTTTAAGGTACATTCATTTTATGCTTCAGTTTCAGTTATATAGAGTTTAACTTTTCTCTTTTGTCACATTTTCTTAGTATCCTAAAAACGTTAAAACCCTACTTGTTTACATATATATATATATGTAGCCTAACAATGCTCCTAAGGAAGAAGGTGAATCTTCTGGTGAATCACAAGAGAAGAAGTTGACGGAGCCATATTTCTTTCCCAACGCTGATTTTCGTGTGAATGCTGTGAGGATTTATAATTTTAATGGATCCAATGAGAAAGAATTTGCGTTAGCTTCACGTTTTGTGACACAAAAAACGGTGACCAAGAAGTTGATGATCAAGACGCCTTCCTTTGTTGCAAATAAGAAGTTGGAGATAGAAGCGGCAGTGGCCAGACTAATGGAACTTCCAAAAGGTAACAAGGAACTAAGTATTGAATGCTTCTGATAACGTTGGTACCAACCTAGACGTTGGTCACATAAAGTAAAAAGTAGCCTTCTCTTTGTTAAGTAGAAGGTTATAGGGTTTTAACTTTCAAGTAATGTTTCTGGTTAAGCAAAAAATAAAAAGGTTATGTTTCTTGATTTGGGATTTGGTTTGTATTAAGTTTGGATATTATGATTTGTCCCATTTATTGTGGGACAAATAAAAAGGTTATGTTACTGTTGTGGTCAATACTTTCTCAAAAATATTTAATACCTCTAAGTTTATCTCAGTAGGTTTTTTGCATAAATTCTACCATGTTCCATGGCCAGATTTCTCAAAATATATTGAGTGAAATATAAAAGATTTAATCCATGCACGATTGTATTTTGATAGAATGATCAGTTGGTTTGAAAAAACAGAAAATTATAGCCTCTTAACTAGATTAAGGGGTTGTGTTTTTAGTCACTCCCCCACTATAAAACTAATATAGGGGAAGCTACGATAAACATAGATCGAAGGAATCGATTTGGACCTGCCAGCTCGACCAAGGGATTCGATAGAATCCTCGTTTGGGACCTGCTTCTTGGACTCGTTGAGATCTCTAAAGATCTAACGAAAACAAGGAAAAAAGAGACAAAAGCTCAATTTTATTAATCAATCATAAACTGCATACAATGATAGCCTAAACGGCTTATTTATAATAATTCTCAAAACCCTAAAAACCTGTAAAACAATAAAACGAATTTATCTAAATAATAAAATAAATATTTGGAATATCTTCCTGCATCATTCTCTCCGGGATGGAGAAGATTCGCCCTCGAATCTTAGCCGTGATCTGCAGCTTCAAATTCGTTTTTTCTATTATCACCATAATTTGTTTTCTTCCTTTTTCTTCGTACTCTCCAAGGAGAAAATTCTTCAAAACATAAGACCTGATTTTTCTACACTTCAATCTTCTTAATCAAGCCAAAAGATTCTTCTCTTCTGACAACCGAACACTTGACACTGTACATGGCGTCGAGTTTTGGTAACACCATAACTATCGTGTACTTCACATCAGGGGCAGATCTACGTTGTCAAATGTGGGGCACGTGCCCCATACTGATTACAAAAAAATTTCTTAGATACAGTTCAACCACTTATTCATTAGGTCAATTGGTTTCTGATGCCATTAATAATCTTGCAGAGGAAGTGTTCGATTCACTCTCTTTCTTTTTTTTTTTTTTTTTTTTTTTTTTTTTTTTATGTTTCCCATGTTTTCTTTCTTCCTTTATTAATATCTGATTTCTTGTTGTTAATCCTTTATACTTTTTAATCCTTTTCTCTATTTTTAATATCAATATGTTATTTTAGAATATAAAAATAAATAAAATTTTCTTCTAGTAAATCAAGCTAATTTGGATCTATTTTATCAAAGATTTTAGAATTTAATTTTTCATCAAAGCTATTTTATTATAATCTATATAATTTTAAACATTATTTAAATATTTTTTTAAATATGTAAATGCATCTAAATATTAATAAATATTAATGAAAATAATTTTGTTTATTAGTTCCATTTTCCAAAACTCAAAATATATCACAGGTTTTTTTGTTAAAAAAGGGTTTAAATGTAATTTTTATGGGGCACAAATATAATAATTATAAACAGCGAGAGGAGGGTGAAGTAGTCCATGGCAACACTGAAACGCCTTCCACCAGCTTTGAAGGAGAGTGTTGCATCCTTCAGTGTCTTGTTCGCCGGATCCTTATGAGTGATTTTGATGGTGGCGAGGCATTGACGGACGAGATTGGGAAAGAAGACCTCTTCTTCAAGGGCGAAACCGAAGGTGTTGGAGTTGCACAGTAGCATAGTGACCTGTTCCTTGAGCCCGAAACGCTGAAGCGTGTCGAGGCATATGAGGCGAGTTGGTAGGAAGTTGATTTTCAGCATCTTGTTGTAGTAAGCTGCGTCGCGCTGGTCCCAATGATCCTTGGATTCGAGTGGGAGAGTATCGTCGGGAAGCTCGAATGGTGTGCTCTATGGTCGCGGCCAAGGGTAAAGGAGCTTTGTGGGGATTGGTGGTTGAGCTCTTGCTGGTTCTTTTCCCTTGCGGCACGTGTATTGGTGCTTAGAAGCCATGAGTACCTGGATCGAGCATGTGCTCGTTGGACAGGTGCAGGTGCTCCGAATAAATTTCCCAGATTGCGGTTTTCAGCTGATTTATTTTCGGGGATCCACTTGCTAGAGCTGGCCGTCTGAGTTCGAAACCTCTTTTTTTCTCCTTTTTTTTATCTGAAACTAAGAAAACGAAAACTAAAAATCAGTAGAAAAAACGAATAAAAAGAGTTATGTACACTTACTCGTGGGTTACCTCCCACTCAGCGCTTGGTTTAATTCACTAGCTTGACTTGGTAGGCTGATCAGGCCTTGGAAGGCTCGGCAAGGGGAAAGTCTTCCTCATCTGCGAGATGTGTATCAGCTAAGTATGGCTTCAGCCGCTGACCGTTGACAACAAATTCCTCTCCCTTGTCATTTAGCAAGACCACAACGGCATAAGGTCGAACTTACTTGATGGTGAAAGGCCCAGACCATCGTGATCGTAGCCTCCCCGGAAATTGCTTCAGCCGAGAGTTGAAGAGTAGGACTTGGTCATTGGGAGTGAAGTTGTGAGCTAGTATGCGCTTGTCATGGTATGCTTTTGTGCGTTCTTTGTAGATCTTGGAGTTCTCATAGGCGAGATGTCTAATCTCCTGGAGTTCATGTAGCTGCATCATGCGCCTTTTCGAAGCTAGCCTGATGTCGTAGTTGAGAAACTTGACTGCCGAGGCTACCTTGAATTCGAGTTCGACAGGGAGGTGGCAAGCCCTGCCTAGACAAGGTGGAATGGAGTAGTGCCGAGTGGTGTTTTGTAGGTCGTCCTGTATGCCCATAAAGGATCGTCTAGCTTGGAAGCCCAATCCTTGCTAGTTGTTCCCAATCTCGCGGTTGGATATCTCGACCTGTCCACTGGTCTGCGGATGATAAGGAGTGGCGACCTTGTGCTCTACACCATTCTTGCGCAACAGAGTTTCGAAGATCTTGTTGATGAAGTGAGAACCTCCATCGCTAATGACAACACGCGGCACACCAAACCTAGGGAAGATGATGGTTTTGAACATCTTAATCACAACCCATGCCATCATTAGTAGGACTCGCAAGAGCCTCAACCCACTTGGAAACATAATCCACTGCGACGAGTATGTACTCGTTCCCATAAAAGAGGGGAATGAGCCCATAAAATCGATCCCCCAGACATTAAATACTTCGACTTCAAGAATGAAGTTCTGTGGCATCTCGTTGCGTTTTCTGATGTTGCCTTGTCGCTGGCATAAATCTCATCTAGAAACAAAGCATTGAGCATCTTTGAACATGGTGGGCCACCAATATCCCGCTTGTAGCACCTTGGAAACTGTCTTGAATGTGGCGAAGTGACCAGCATAGGAGGAGCCATAGCAATGAAAAAGGATCTCCAGGATTTCTTCTTCAGCTACAGATCTTCTGAACACTCCATCAGGACAATGCTTGTACAAATAATGTTCATCCTAGAAGTAATGGCGGATGTCCTCAAGATACTTTTTCCTTTTGTAGCCCACAAAGTCGCGAGGTTCCTGGTCAGCAGCAAGATAATTGGCTATTTCTCCGAACCAAGGCATGGGAGGACGCCTGGCTTGTTCAACTATATCACAGAATCCCGTTTTAGCAGATGCTCGCTGGGTGGGAGCATGTGCTTCATTGATCTGGAAAACGCCGATCGAGTAGATCTGTTCTTCAGGGAGAATATCATCGAGGGGGATACCTTCGTCTATCCGCATCCTAGAAAAGTGGTCGGCAGCTCCATTATCTATTCCCTTCTTGTCTTTGATTTCAAGGTCGAATTCCTGAAGGAGTAGGATCCATCGGAGGAGTCGTGGCTTAGCATCTTTCTTGGTCAGCAGATATTTCGGCGCCGCATGATCAGTGTGAACAATGACCTTCGATCCAACAAGATAAGATCGGAACTTCTCAAAAGTGAAGACAATAGCCAGAAGTTCCTTCTCGGTCGTGGCATACTTTCACTGAGCCTCATCCAGAGTTCGGCTGGCATAGTAGATGACATGGAGTTTTTTTTCTTTCCTCGGGCCGAGAACAGCACCTACGGCGTAGTCACTAGCATTTGTCATCGCCTCGAAAGGTATTCTATGGAAAAATAGGCTTTTTTGCATTTTAACTTGTTCTTGCATGAACGAAAATAACAATTTCAAAGAATAATCATTACGCTTGGCAATCATTATTATAGCTTCAGTTCCTCGGTCTTTGTAAAATGAATTTCAAAAAATTACATGACTACTTGTCTAATTTGAAGAGAAAATAATCAGTGTTCATGCAAAAGCGATCTCAAAAATAGTCTAAAACATTCTTGGGAAGGGATCGATCCAGATGCTTTGAGGAGGACAAGGTTGTAGCCAATTGTGCCATTCCTTAGATGGATTGTACTTGCTTTCATCAAACAAGACTCTTGCGATTGTAACCAAAACTTGAAGATTCTACATTGTGTTAATGAGATAAAAGTCTCACATCGGTATTTGGAGAAATAATGAACTAATATATAAAAGGTAAGGGCCAATCCACTCATTGCCAATTGGTTTAAAGTTGGAAGCCCGTGATAAGCCTGAATTTAACATGGTATCAGAGCCACCCGATGTAGGGCCACCCGTGGATGTTCCCACAATTGCCCATGCTTCAAGTTAGACGGGCTTGAGCGTGAGGTGGGATGCTAATGAGATAAAAAAAGTCTCACATCGGTAGTTGGAGAAATAATGAACTAATATATAAAGGGTAAGTGCCAATCCACTCATTTCCAATTGATTTTGAGTTGGAAGCCCGTGATAAGCCCGAATTTAACACATTGTTCCTCATCCATCATGGGAGACTATTTCTCAACGCTGGAGTTATTAAAAGTGACAAATTTGTCAAATCATCTTCAAATTTATAGACCAAGGGCTTCTCATTCTCAATTGTAAGCATGAGAAAGAGCTCTCCTTTCTTCTCTACCAAAAAAAACTGCTTTCAAAAGTTCATGAGAGACATGCAAAATGAAAATCACATGTGCGAGAAGATGATGAAACGAATATAAGCTCCGTCCTCCTTGGTTTTAGCAGGCTTCGATGGAAACCAATGGAGAAGAAGTCTTTGAAAAATTCACTATTACGAATAAGAAGAGCAGCAACTACTCTCCATCTCCCCATTCGCAGCAATTCAAAATTAAATTTTTTTTTTGTTTGTTTTACTCGTTTCGTTTAGATCCTCTCCTCCAAACAAAAAATATGTCAACTTTATTGAATATCTATTGGAGATTTGTCTTGATTTCGAAGGCTTCAAAAATATCTATCGACTTTACTGAATATCTATTCCTCGGGTTTTTGCCGGCGACACTAGTTCCCTAACGACAGTGAGTAGGAAGCGATGAATATGTAGCAATCAAACAACGGCGCTTATGTAACAGTGAACGACTGTGTTTTTGATTGTGAAACTACGTCGTTTAACTTGTAAACGAATTATATCGTTTCACTCGTAAACAAAACTACGTCATTTCACTCGCAACAAAACTACGTCGTTTTACTCGCAAACAAAACTTGATCGTTTTACTTGCACACGAAACAAACGTCGTTTCACCTGCCAAACGAACAACGTCGTTTCAGGCGTGACCGAAACTGCAACGTCTCGCTGGTGATCGAATCTACATCGTTTTGCTGGTAATAGAAACTACGTCGTTTCGCTAGTGATCGAAACTAAGTCGTTTTGCTGGTGATCGAAACTACGTCGTTTCGTGTGAAATCGAAACTACGTCGTTTCCTGTGAAATCGAAACTACGTCGTTTCGTGTGAAATCGAAACTACGTCGTTTCGTGTGAAATCGAAACTACGTCGTTTCGTGCTAGCTCGAAACTACGTCGTTTCACTGGTGATCGAAACTACGTCGTATCACCCGCAAACAAAACTACGTCATTTCGATCCTAAGCGATACTACGTCGTTTTACCGCAAAACGAAACTACGTCGTTTCACTTGCCAAACTAAACTACATCGTTTCACACGCAAACGATGCTACGTCGTTTCATTTGCAAACCTACGTCGTTATGTTTGCAACCAAAACTACGTCGTTTTGTTTGCAAACGAAACTACTTCGCTTTATCTGCAGACGAAACTACGTAGTTTCACTTGCAAAGGAAACTACGCCGTTTCACTCGCAAAGAGACTACGCCGTTTCACTCGCCAAACGAAACTACGCCGTTTCACTCGCAAACGAAATTACGTTGTTTTTTTATACGAAACTATGTCGTTTCATTCGCAATCGAAACTACGTCGATTTACTCGTTTACAAAACTGTGTCGTTTTACTTGTAGATAAAATTGTGTCGTTTTACTTGTAGATAAAACTGCCTCGTTTTACTTGTAGATAAAACTGCCTCGTTTTACATGTAGATAAAGTCATAAAACTGCGTTGTTTTACTTGATAAGGAAACTATGGCTTTATTTGGGAATCTGAGTATCTCAGTGAGGTTGGTTTCTACCATTCGAAATTTCTTTTCCAAGTAATTTGGGATCTGGGAAATATGAAACTAGCGGATTTTTGAGAAGAAAATAAGATTAGAGACGTCGATGTTTCGCCTGTAGGTATGTGTTTGTTAGGAAGAGATCTGAATGTGACTGTCCATTGGAAATAAATGCTAGTGAAGGTCATATTAGATGTGTTTGTTCACTTCACTATATAAGTTTAACCAGTCTATGATTTGTTTTAGTAAAATCAGTGCTGTATCTCTATGTCAAGGCTCGAATCCATGTTTTTTTTTGGGTTATGAAGTAAGTCATGATTAACATTATATTTGACATTGTTCACCAGACTAGTCAGTCGTGTAGGGAAAAGTCAGATCCAGAGGCATAGCTTTGAAGCTGGTGATGGAAATTTATAAACTTGGGACAGATAGCACTACCCACTGAACACTGAATGGTAGTTTTGATTGGTTCGTAGTCGCGACCAAGACACATGAGAGCAGAGAAACTCTTCATCGTTTCAGTCAATTGACTTCAAATAGCACTTGACTGGTCACTGATTAATCTGACTTCCTGCAGGTTGTCAGACATGGATTTCCTGCCTTCGAAACCATCTTGATCTTGTGCTGCAGCGTAAAAAGGCACGCCAAATCTCGTCAGAAGTGGCACATTGGATGATGACGCTTTGCATAGTTTCAGATACAGCACCAATGAGCCAATATTGAATAACTTGGTCTGTTTGAAACCATAGATTATAGTCATGGATTTGGAATGGCTGTGGTGGACCCAGCAATGTCGTGTGTCATGATGGACTCCGGAGGTTGAAAAATCGAACTAGTCACAAACCCAATCAGCTTTTTAGCATTGAAGAAAGCATGGAACTGTCGTTTCCAAAATATAAATTTCTGATCAGTAAGTGAAACAATGATCAATTTAACAAACTTTCGGAGAAGGAGGATTCAGGAGCTCAGGCTGATACACAGGTTTTAAACCTTAATTTCCTATTGGAAGTGCACAGCAAACGAAGTAGTATTTAGGGGTCGAATCCTACAAGGACCAAGTTCACACTATTGTTTAATAGACAAAAATCGAAAGCTAAGATGAATCAAGTTGAGATTGGTTTCGTGAATCAAGTAACAAAGTAGAATCGGATTTAAAAGACAATAATAAACAACATTAGGTCAAGGAAATTCGCAGGAGATTCAGAGCAACGGATGAAACAACTATTCAGGCGATGCTTAAGCACAAGTCTATAACTTAAACACGAAGATGATATCAATCCACTCTCGTGGCATCAATAACTTTGTCTAACAACCTAAAATCCTAACTCTCGTTGGTTTTAGAAATCGCAGACAAGCATTAGATATTAGGTTTAATTTGTTCACAATTCTCCTATACATCTACTCTCGCATACATAGAATGAATTGCTCACCAATATTTCTTCTAACAACCTAGCAACTTTCGCTGTCTAGATTTAACCTAAGGTCAGAAATAGATTGGCCAAATTGATTCAAGCAAGAAGGACAGCTAGAGGTGAAGACATCGAATTTATAAGCCTATTTGTGTTTAATCCTTAGCTCATGAATTCCTTTGAAAACCTTAACCTAACTAAGAGATCTACTCAGACATAAATAAAGAAGGAAGCAAAAAGTTGGAATTAAAAGAATGCATCGGTATTAAAAACAGAAGTACTAGGGTTCATAAATCTTCTCAGATTGTAGCAGAATTTCTTCTCCCTTACAAGTAGAATGCTCTAAGGATTAGGTCACAAGGATTATGTCAAATCGACCTTCCTTTATTTTCCCCTGAAGCGCAAGCAGGTGCTCGCTGGTGGCCGAAAGTCGGGAGCGGGTGCTCGCTGATTGGAGTTGGTAATACTTCGCAAGATTTCCCTTCTTTTCTCCTGTTCTGGTTCTTTTCTACTCTAAAGGCTTCAACTGCTCCAAAATCCAATAACAGCTATATAGCTACCTAAAATCACTTGAAACATACTCAAAAACTCTAGAAAAAAATTAGATACTAGGGTTAGTATGGGTAAACATCATAACATATCAATTCCCCCAGACTTAGATCTTTGTTTGTCCTCAAACAAAACTAAAATCACGACTTAGGGAAAACGGTGGAGACTCGTAAAATCTCAGAAACCGTTAATAGACCAATATCTGCAGACCACATACTTTAGAATAAGAGATACACATTCTGACCGAAAACCTCTCCAACAAAGTTCACCAACCTCAAAACCGTACGGCTTACAATCCCAGAGAGATCTAAGTTCAAAACAATAGACTCTCTACATTCAATTAAAGGAGGCGTGAGCTTCTTGTTAAAAGCACTAGCTTAGTAAAACGAGGCTTGGTAAAAATGAGGCTAATGTTTCATGGTGGAGTTTTAGAGTGTTAAGGGTTACCGTATTCCAGAGAGAGTGCAGGATATCACACAAAACGGCAAGGGAGAATAGACTCATTGATGTCCACAACCTCTAATTCACTCTTCTTCTCTTATAAAATCGGTCCTTCAACTCGGTTCTTCTTTTCTTTCCCTTATTTACTCGCAATTGACTCATGCTTCAGGACACATCTTGAGTTACTAACTCGCCACCCCATATCCTTGAGCTACTAGCTCGATTTTTTTTTTTGGAATTAAAAAGAATAAGAGGGCTTTTACATTGTGTGTGTCCTTCGGCGAATTGTGATCCTTTCGTGCTCATACCCCAGCAGGTCGTATTAAAGCTTGTTGTTCTTCTAGACATTGTGGAGCAGGTGCTCCGAGCTAACGAGCAGGTGCTCACGACTTTTCTTTAGCTTTTTCCTGACGACTTCTTCAGCAAAAGTGAATCAGAGGTCGCGTTAGTCGTTTTCTCCCCGATATTTTTGCACATATCTGCATAAATGAGAAAGGAAAAATACAAGTGCAAGTGGTTTGAAAGGAGGTTAAGGTCAAGGTGGTGTACTAAATAAAAGCTAGCTATTCAGGATCAACAAGAGTGGCAAAAGGGATAAGAAGTCCTAAATATATGATGTAACACGTTTTCTAATCCTAATGCTCATAACAAGAAGAATTAAAGTCCAACTTACTTCCAGATAAGGTAGAGTCTAAAGTCTATCCGATGAAACCTTAAAGGAATTGATTTTTTCTGGCCTGGAAGAAGGATCTGAATGTGAAGAAGCCTCTGCTCGTCTTTATACTCTAAATTCTGCAGCAATGTTCACTAGAAAGCAGGTCAAATTGATAAGTGGTTTAAAAGCTCATTATAGATATTGGTCATAATCTTCACAAGTTTTGATTTGACCCATATAACAGACTGACTCAAAATAGAGAAAACCGAATAACAGGAAACAAAGTGCAAACTCGATACGAACCTTCCGTAGACTTACTTCACACCGTCTTGGTGGGAAAATAAACTAGAGGAGCAAACGAAAAGAAAGAAAATAAAAGAAAGGAAAAACGGATAAAATAAAGAGATATAGAGTGATACGATCTGTCAGCGAGCAGGTGCTTCCTCAGAGCTCTCGCTCCGTGCGCGCCCAGTACGTCGGTGGCGTCGGGGGTGTCTCTCGGATGGGCTCGTCGCTGTGGCTGCAGTGTTGTGGCAACATCCACCGGAGAGCCTCTGTAGAATCCATTGCATGAGGGAGTTGTTCTTGCGTTGTGAGGCAATCATCCAGCGACGGTACTCAGCTGGATCAGGGTCATCGGAGATGGGTGGGAGGTCGTACTCGCTGGCGGAGGCCGAGAGAGGAGCTGGGGAAGTCGCTGACATGGATGGGCTGAGGAGATGCGCCTTCCAGCAAGAGAGCTGTGTACGAGAAGCTCAAATCATCAACATGTTCAAGCCGTGTGAGATCCGGGGCTGGTAGAGAGATGTGCTGAGGGAGACCGTCGATGCCGTAATAATGGTAGAGATAGCAATCAACTTCCACCGTACTGATGATGCGAGAGTTGATCAGGTGCTGGAGGTCCATCTTTTCAACCGTTGCAACATGCTCGTCAAAGATCATCTCAAGCTTCACGATTTTGAAAAGGGTAGTGAGGAGAGTCCCGATTATCCTTGAGGGAACAGAGCATCTCCGCAAATCGCATCTCCAAGTTGCTGCGATAGGTGGTGGGAGCAGGTGCTCAGGGAAGCAGAGTATGTGCTCCGGACGAGTCAACTAGCAAACCACTGCAACCGATATAAAACATGAGCAGCTCGTCTTGGTGGAGCTTGTTTCCCTCACCCCTGTTGAAAAGCATGTTGCTGATTGTTCGACCAAAGATACGGAGGGCGCTTGGTTTAATTCACTAGCTTGACTTGGTAGGCTGATCAGGCCTTGGAAGACTCGGCAAGGGGAAAGTCTTCCCCATCTGCGAGATGTGTATCAGCTAAGTATGGCTTCAGCCGCTGACCGTTGACAACAAATTCCTCTCCCTTGTCATTTAGCAAGACCACAACGGCATAAGGTCGAACTTACTTGATGGTGAAAGGCCCAGACCATCGTGATCGTAGCCTCCCCGGAAATTGCTTCAGCCGAGAGTTGAAGAGTAGGACTTGGTCATTGGGAGTGAAGTTGTGAGCCAGTATGCGCTTGTCATGGTATGCTTTTGTGCGTTTTTGTAGATCTTGGAGTTCTCATAGGCGAGATGTCTAATCTCCTGGAGTTCATGTAGCTGCATCATGCGCCTTTTCGCAGCTAGCCTGATGTAATAGTTGAGCAACTTGACTGCCCAGGATACCTTGAATTCGAGTTCGAGAGGGAGGTGGCAAGCCTTGCCATAGACAAGGTAGAATGGAGTAGTGCCGAGTGGTGTTTTGTAGGCCGTCCTGTATGCCCATAAAGCATCGTCTAGCTTGGAAGCCCAATCCTTGCGAGTTGTTCCCAATCTCGTGGTTGGATATCTCGACCTGTCCACTGGTCTGCGGATGATATGGAGTGGTGACCTTGTGCTCTACACCATTCTTGTGCAACAGAGTTTCAAAGATCTTGTTGATGATGTGGGAACCTCCATCGCTCATGACAACTCGCGGCACACCAAACCTAGGGAAGATGATGGTTTTGAACATCTTAATCACAACCCGTGCCATCATTAGTAGGATTCGCAAGAGCCTCAACACACTTGGAAACATAATCCACTGCGACGAGTATGTACTCGTTCCCATAAAAGAGGGGAATGAGCCCATAAAATCGATCCCCCAGACATTAAATACTTCGACTTCAAGAATGAAGTTCTGTGGCATCTCGTTGCGTTTTCTGATATTAGCTTGTCGCTGGCATAAATCTCATCTAGAAACAAAGCATTGAGCATCTTTGAACATGGTGGGCCACCAATATCCCGCTTGTAGCACCTTGGAAACTGTCTTGAATGTGGCGAAGTGACCAGCATAGGAGGAGCCATAGCAATGAAAAAGGATCTCCGGGATTTCTTCTTCAGCTACACATCTTCTGAACACTCCATCAGGACAGTGCTTGTACAAATAATGTTCATCCCAGAAGTAATGGCGGATGTCGTCAAGATACTTTTTCCTTTTGTAGCCCACAAAGTCGCGAGGTTCCTGGTCAGCAGCTAGATAATTGACTATTTCTCCGAACCAAGGCATGGGAGGACGCCTGGCTTGTTCAACTATATCACAGAATCCCGTTTTAGCAGATGCTCGCTGGGTGGGAGCATGTGCTTCCTTGATCTGGAAAACGTCGATCGAGTAGATCTGTTCTTCAGGGAGACTATCATCGAGGAGGATACCTTCGTCTATCCGCATCCTAGAAAAGTGGTCGGCAGCTCCATTGTCTATTCCCTTCTTGTCTTTGATTTCAAGGTCGAATTCCTGAAGGAGGAGGACCCATCGGAGGAGTCGTGGCTTAGCATCTTTCATGGTCAGCAGATATTTCGGCGCCGCATGATCAGTGTGAACAATGACCTTCGATCCAACAAGATAAGATCGGAACTTCTCAAAAGTGAAGACAATAGCCAGAAGTTCCTTCTCGGTCGTGGCATACTTGCACTGAGCCTCATCCAGAGTTCGGCAGGCATAGTAGATGACATGGAGTTTTTTTTTTCTTTCCTCGGGCCGTGAATAGCACCTACGGCGTAGTCACTAGCATCTGTCATCACCTCGAAAGGTATTCTATGGAAAAATAGGCTTTTTTGCATATTAACTTGTTCTTGCATGAACGAAAATAACAATTTCAAAGAATAATCATTATGCTTGGCAATCATTATTATAGCTTCAGTTCCTCGGTCTTTGTAGAATGAATTTCAAAAAATTACATGACTACTTGTCTAATTTGAAGAGAAAATAATCAGTGTTCATGCAAAAGCGATCTCAAAAATAGTCTAAAACATTCTTGGGAAGGGATCGATCCAGATGCTTTGAGGAGGACAAAGTTGTAGCCAATTGTGTCATTCCTTAGACGGATTGTACTTGCTTTCATCAAACGGGACTCTTGCGATTGTAACCAAAACTTGAAGATTTGACATTGTGTTAATGAGATAAAAGTCTCACATCGGTATTTGGAGAAATAATGAACTAATATATAAAAGGTAAGGGCCAATCCACTCATTGCCAATTGGTTTAAAGTTGGAAGTGATATTATGTATTTTTAAAATATTTTGATTTGTTTTTAGTATTGTGAGAGCCGAAACTCACACTGTCAAAACTTATATTTAATGGGGGCTCGAAAATTCTATTTATAAAGAACTAAAGGACCGAAAATGCAAAAAGATGAAAAAGGGAGATTTTATTGATATTTTCCGAAAGTACAAAGGAAATTAGCAAAAGCTGAATAGTCTTAAATTGCTAAAACTCCTAATACTCGGATCTGGGATGGATTTAACCTTTACATGAGCGTACATATATATACTGACAATCCTAGGAGGCTAAGACTTCAGATTTCCGATGTGGGACCTTGTCCTTCGCTCCCAGCCGCCGACTTAAGCTTTTTGGGCCCGATTTCCGGCCCGAGAGTCTTCCGTGATCCATCTGCGCATTCTGTCCCAAATCTGGCCCGCCGGTGAATAGTGATCCGTGAATAGTAAACCGGTGAATAGTAATCCGAATCTCGGTTTATGCTTAATTCGATTTTTCGGTTAACTTTGTCTCGGGATGAATAGTGTTTTTAACGGTTTTTCCCGCGTGAATAGTGTTCCGAGCGTTTTATGACTTCCGAGATTTGAACCGCCCGTTTTTTATTTGAACTTCCAGCCGCCGGTTTCAGTATTGATGGCCAGCCGCCGGTTCCTTTGGCTTGTATGCTCGGCGACTGGTCCACGGCTGGCTGGACGTTCGTCTCGGTCTTTCGGGGAACGTTTATGGACGTCTTTGGGGTCAGAACATGCAAACGGATGATCTCCGGGTCGGTCCGGACATTGAGTTACGTTTGACGGTCGGTCGACTGGACGATGTTCGGATGAGGAGTCTCGACTCGAGAAATGATCGTGGACATGCGATGAAGACCCGGCGGCTGGGACAAGTGCCAGCCGCCGGCCACGGACGAGGGGAGATCCGGCGGCTGGCCTCATCCCAGCCGCCGGCCACGGACGAGGGCAGATCCGGCGGCTGGCCTCATCCCAGCCGCCGGCCACGGACGAGGGCAGATCCGGCGGCTGGCACTTGTCCCAGCCGTCGGTCGTTGGTGAAAGAGGACCCGGCGGCCGGCCATGTCCCAGCCGCCGGTTGGCTTCCTTGGACGGATCGTGGGCAGTTTGCCTTAGCTCGTTCGTTCCATGTTCGGGATAGGTTTCATTTGGTCTTGTCCGTCCCATGTTCGGATGAAGAAGACCCGGCGGCTGGCACTCATCCCAGCCGCCGGCCTTGGGTGGAGAAGACCCGGCGGCTGGCACTCATCCCAGCCGCCGGTTCGTGCCTTGGACGGGTCGTGGGCAGTTTGCCTTAGCTTGCCCGTTCCATGTTCGTGATTTGATCTCGACCTTGACTTCTCGTTCCGTCAATCTTCGAGGAGGGGATTTCGACCCCAACAGTTAGCCCCCAGCTCTTCGTTCTCGTAGTCCAGGACGATGAGCTTTAAGCTGAGGTTTTATCGGGATTGATTGAAACGGGAAGGCAATGGGTTTTTCCGTACGTCCGTTCATCCGCTTCTCTTTGATGTCTTGTCAGAGTATTGTTCATCATAGAAGTTCGTGCCACGTTTGATATATCAAAGGAGTGGCTTCATTCATTCTTCACATCCCCTTCTCAAGTTTTTTCTTCAAGTCTTTTCTTTGAAAATCTTTTTCTTTAGCAATGGCTGGTGAAGGAGGTTCTCCTTTCGGTCTCAACTTTGATGCAATAATGAACAATCAGTTCGAGTTTGATTTTATGTCCGGGGATCAGGATATGATACTTGTGGAAGACCTGCTGGCCGATGGAGAAGATGCCATTCCACGAGCAGCGCACGGTCCCGAAGGCGTTCCTCAGTGGGAGGCCGGTCCTAGCTATGCTCAAGGAGCGCTCGGTTTTGCGAATGTTCCTCAATGGGAGCCCGAGCCGGCGGCCGGGAGTGATATCAGACCCGAGCCGGCGGCCGGGAATGTAATTAGACCCGACCCGGCGGCCGGGAATGAGGTCAGGCCCGAGCCGGCGGCCGGGAATGAGGTCAGGACCGAGCCGGCGGCCGGGAGTTCTACGAGTAGGACGTCTGGTTCGAGGAGGGCGGCTGGCTCTAAGAACGCTTCCAGGAGGGCGGCTGGCACAGTAGCCGTATCAAGATGGGCGCTTGGCTCTGGAGGTGCCTTAGAGAGGACGTCCGCTGCTCCTCACGTCGGAATTGATGGCGTTTCACCGAGGACGAGTATAGCACGTGGCGTTTGGACTCCTCCTCAACATGTCGAGGACAACGGTGGGTGGCGCGCATGGCCGTCCCGATCTCTGGTCCCTTCCGAGAGTCATCGTGTTTGGCCAGAGGTAGGTAATGACTCGGCCATGTCCGGGGAAGAAATCAGATCGGATCACCCGGAGGTGCCTATCTTCGTGCATCCGGACGTGAAGTCCGAATGTCGCTCTCCTGGTGAGGCTAAAGCCTATTGGGGCGAAGATATTTTCGCTTGGTGGTTTAAGAAGCCTGGACCGTCTACGAGTTATAGATCGATAGCCGAGACATTCAAGCATGGTCCTACTTTGAGCGATCGGGACTCGCTGTCCGAGCTTAGATACGATTTCCGGATTCCGGACAAGATTAAGTTCCGTCTCCCGAAGGATGGGGATAGGATGAACAAGGCACCAGATGGCTATTTTGCCATGTACGAGTCGATGTTCTACGAAGCCTTCCTCTGGTTCCCGATCCCGGGAGCCATTTTTGATTTTCTAGATTTATATGGGGTTGCGATCTCTCAACTTACCCCTGGCGCCATGAGGATTTTGATGGGACTTGTAGTCCGTTGTGCCGAATGTGGGATCAAGTTGGAGGGTGATCTGACTCGGAATTTCTTTTCGATGAGGAAGGTTTCCAATTCGGATTTCTTCTGCTCAATCAACGTTCGGAGGAACGTGAAGCGTTTTTACACCGGGCTTCGACAGCATTGCAAAGCTTCGCGGCTCGAGTTTTTCTATGTGAAACGCAGCCCGCTTACGGTCGGTTCTGACTTCGGCGGCTCAGTTAGGACCGAGTGGAGTTTGCCACGTAAGTGTTTCGTCTTTTTGTGAATTTTTTTCCTATAAGTAGTCCTTGTTCATTTGTTTCATTCTTCATAACTTCATTTCTCACAGCTTTTCTTCTTTTCGCTCTCTAGGTCGTGATCCCTTTGTTCCCAGGATTTCCGGGTTTGAGGATATCGTTACAGAAGCTGATAAGAAGAAAATCGATTGGGAGTGTCCCGACCTTTGGCGCCGTTTTCTTGACGCAAGAGATATTTTAGAAGGACGTGCCCCTCTCAAAGGTCCCGACTTCATCGACCCGCCGGCGACGTACCCCGGAATGGCGGGTGTTTGGAACTATCGCAAGCAGAAGTACGGTGAGGCCGGACCGTCCGGAGAGGCGGTCGAGTTTGACCCGGCGGCCGGCTTTGTTCTTCCGCCCGGACCCGACTTCCATGGCGTGCCCGGGGAACAGATTGCTGCTCCTCAGAGTTCAGCTTGTGCCGTCGCTGTGGACAAAGGGAAGGGAGCTTCCAACAGCCCGGACCGTTCGAGGAAGGGCAAAGTGGCTCGGACGGCCGAGGCGTCCGATCATGGTCTTCTCTTCGATGCTCGCAAGGCGGCGGGAGGCGATCCGGCTGAATCCGTTAAGGTTGTGGATTACTTTGGAGCGTTGGCTCCGGCCCCAGCTGTGCCGTTCGATCGTTCGGCGGCTTATGGAGATCTGTCCTCCGGTGTTATGATGGTAACTCCTTTTTCCGTTAGATTCGTTTGGACGCAGTTTGGTCTTTGCTGATATTTGCTTTTCTTTGATTCAGATCGCCACCCGAGCTCATGCAACCCAGGTTGCCTTGGAAACTTCAGAGAGAGAGTCCCGGAAGAAGGACAAGAAGATCAAGGCTTTAGAAGTGAAGCTTCGGAACGTGGAGAGGCGATCTCAGAAGGAGATTAAGAAAGTGCTCGCGGAAGCTGAGCGGAAATTGGAGCTGGCTCTTAAGAAATGTCGCTGGGACTTGGTGGAGAAGTATCGTCTCCGCATCGAAGGTGCTAAAGCTGCCCTTGTGCCGATGCGTCAGGCGAAGTATGGTGAGACTGCCTTGACCGAGGTCAGCTCGAACCTTGATCTAATCCGGGATATTAAGTCCGGGAAGTCCAAGGTCGAGGTGGAAGAAGGAGAGCTGAAGGCGTCATTAGAGCAGCTCAACGGAGGAGGTTGGGCCGGTTCTTATGATCGGGCTGCTGCCGTTCTCGAGAGCCACTTGGTGTGCTCTCCTGTTTCTCCGTACCAATCTCCGAATGCCGAAGATTTGGATTATGCAGCTCCTACTCTCTTGTTGAATATGATTAGGCTTTTGGCCTTGTATTATCTGTTTCTGTTGTATCCGGGTCTTTTGACCTTTTTCATTGTATTTGCTTCGTTGTCTGAACTTGGTCACTCATATCTCTTTCAAGGGGATTTATTATCTATTTGTTTTTGCCTTAGATGTTATGGACTTCTTTGCTTGCTTGCTTCGCTTTTATAGCCTTGATAAAGGAGAAGGCGGCCGGTATGTCTCTCTTCCAAGAGGGCGGCTGGCCCATTTTATAGAATGAAGGGCGGCTGGCCCGTCTCTCTACGGAGGACGGGCGGCTGACCGGTTTTGTGGAGTAAGGGCGCGTGGCCCGTCTCTCTACGGAGGACGGGCGGCTGGCCCGTTTTGTAGAGTGAAGGGCGGCTGGCCGTTTTGTAGCTGATTGATATTGCGTTGGAGTGTTGTTCCGGACACTCGAACTTTTAGACCAGTTTGTATTTTGCGAATATTCCTGGGTTTAATGCAGTCTTTTGTTGTCGTAGGGGACCGAGCTTGTTCGAATCCCTCTTTCGACTGAACGCTTTTAAGATCTCACATCAGAGCCGGTTTGATACTGCGTTCTCGAGATGTCTTTGACCAGTGTTCCCGTGTCAGGCGCTTTACTGGGTTTAAAGAGTTTACTTTGTGTCCTGTACTATGCAAAGTGTTGGTGAAAGTAAACTAATCAGAACATCGTCTCGAGCGCTTCCTGCAGGATCGCGGGATACAGGTTACGCCCTTCGGATGTTAATCCGGAAATTTGTATAGCGCGCTAGTTTTATCCTCTGTGGGATGTTGAAAGAACCATGGTTTAAAAAGATAGTCTTGTTGTGGCCAGCAACAGACGGATTTGTTGGAGAGGACTTAAGTGTTCGGGAGAAGTATCTTGATTGGTTGATGGTCTTTGGATGAGATGCTAAGCCTCGATGTTCATCTGATTTTAAGTTCGAGTTGAAGATGTTTTATGAGATACTAAGTCTCAATGTTCATTTTCCTTGGTTTTCTGGATCCATTCGGTTTCTAGATCAAGTTTCAAGATGCTAAGTCTCGATGTTTGTCAGAACGGTTTTTCAGGAAACTTTTTCAAGCTTTGGATGTGTTATGAGATGCTAAGTCCCAATGTCCATCTTCTGAATTTTTGCGAAAATTTGGGAGTATGTATATACGGACCCTCTCCCCCCCTTTTTTAAGGAGAGGGGCAACTGAACTCGTTTTTTAAGCGAGCTGCCTACGTACCCTTCGTGAAAAGGGATCAAGTCACCCGTAGTTCCGTTTTTTTTTTTTTTGTTTTTTTTTTTTTTTTTTTTTTTTTTTTGTGGCGGGAAGACGGTTAAGTCTTGGTAATGGAGTTGTCCGTCACAGCTCCGGCAGTTTCTGCGGTCTTTTCGGCCGTTTTTTGTCTTCTCTTGGTCGATTTCAGTCTCCGTGGGCGGAACCTCCGTTTTTTCGAACTTTTCGGTTCTGCTCACTTTCTTCCCAGTTCGGAGACTTTGTCTTCGTTCTTCCTCTTCGGGTTATCTCTTTGCGGGTTGGTCGGATTCCGGAGCTTGTGTTCCGCCAGAAAACAGATCCGAGCCTCCTTCTGATTTCCCCAAACGGTCTTGATTCCGTTTGGTGTCGGGAACTTCAGGCAGAGATGGTAAGTTGACGGGATTGCTCGCATTGAATTGATCCAGGGAGTTCCCATTATCACATTATAAATCGCGGGGTGGTTTGCCACCGCGAAGTTAACGATTTTCGTGATTCCGCCGGCACGAACTGGGAGCTGGATTGTTCCATCCGTCATTGTGACTTCGCCAGAGAATCCGGTCAGCGACCTCGGATTCGGCTTTATCGTCGACGACGGTCCACCTTCATCCTTTGAAGTGTCTCTCGAAAAATGACGTCCACCGAACTTCCGGTGTCGATCAAGACTCGGGAGACGTCGTGGTCGTTTATGTCCAACTCCACTACTAAAGGATCGTCGTGAGGTTGGTCGAGGCTTCGGCGTCTTTCTCGTGGAAGGCGATCCGGTCATCGTTTTCGGTGATCGGTTCCCGCGGGTTTGACTCCTTATCTCCTCTTCTCAGAAACGCCTTTATGGAGGCCACTGTATCTCGGCAGTATTGTGATCCTCCGATGATCATGTGGATTTCCTGCGGTGGCGGAGTCGTCTCCGTTTGGTCTCCTTCCTCGTTTGGGGGTATCCTCGTTGGGCCTTTCGGGACGTTCCTGGTTAGGTCGTCCGTCTGGGGCGCCAGCATCTTCTTCGATAGCTCCGAGACTTTCGAGGGTCACTCCGTTTCCGAGCTCCCCGGCTAACAGCTTTGCCGCGAGCCTCCTTCCGACGGTCCTGCAGTTTTCGGTCGAGTGGCCTTTTGTCTGTGGAAGGTACAGAAGGCGTTCTCGTCGAATCCTGGTCGAGTCCATGTATTCCATGGTCCCTGCTGCGCTCATTATACGGTCTCTCCGTGTTATCTGGTAGTTATGCGCTCCGCCCGGGTTGGGTTCTTCATCTCGGTTGGTTCGCCTACTTCTTCTCTCGTTTGGAAAGTTAGAAGGTTGCACCGTGCCTTTGGCGACGATTTTGACGATTGGTGCTTTCCGGCTGGGACCCTCATGTCTTCCTCGTAGATGACGAAGTTGGAAGCACGGTGGAGAGCATCTTGAATGGTGATTGGCGGTTTCACGGTAATTTCCTTTCGGAAGTTCGAAGTCTTCAGCAAGGACTTCTTTAGGGCGTTGATCGCGGCACTGTTGCTTAGTCCGTCAATTTTTGAGACTATCACCTTAAACCTTTCGATGAAATCTCGGAGGCTTTCTTCGGGTTCCTGCGACAGCGAGTAAAGATCTGCGTCGGACGTTGACTGTCTTATGAACAGCGAGTAATGTTTCAAGAAGGCTGCCGACAATTGTTCGAAACCATCGATTGAATCTCTGTCTAGCCTCGAGAACCATGACAAGGCTGATCCTTTCAGATGTTCCACGAAGAGGAGGCAGAATCCCGCGTCCCTCTCTTCGGGTCTGAATCTAGCCCGTCCCATAGCAATGTGGAAGGCTGTCATGTGGGCCTTCGGATCAGTCGTCCCGTCGTAGAAGGGAATTCGGATTTTTCCCGGGTCAGAGAGTCTGACGCTAGTGATCCTTGAAGTGAACGGGATCTTTTGCGTTTCTCTAGGACACGGTCGATTTCCGGGGCCGCACTTGTCGCTTTATGGACCTGCGACCTTACCTCCTTCATCTGACTCGTGGTGAGTTCTAGGCGGGCACGGAGCTCATCCAGCTCGTCCCTTCGGCTAGCGGATCGATTAGCTCTGGCCTCTCGTTCCTCCTTCTCCTGCTCTTCGATCCAGCGGAGCTCTTCTTCGTCCGCGTTCAGATCTCCAGCTTCGTCGTCAGTTTCGTTTTCGGCTCTGTTCGTGGTGTCTCTCGGGTTTTCACCGTTAGTCACCGTGGAAGTCGGCCGTTCAACGGTTCGCCCAGTGGCGCTTTTCTGGTACAGCGGGGGTGGTGCTGACGGTTCTCTCCTTGTTCCGACCGGGGTCTGTTCGTCGGGATTCTGACGGCCCGAGGGATCCGCTCGCGGGGTGAAAATAGGGCGTCTTACTCCTAGAGTCCGAGGGGCGTGTGCTGGTTCCTGGGAAGCCGCTCTTTCTCGTGCGGCTGCTCTCTCTTGCCTGTTTTGCCGCTCCGTGATTTCGGCTACCATGTTCCGCAGTTCGGTGATCGCTGCATTCTCCGGGGCGGTGTTGGCTGTTTCCGTGATGACTGGATCTTCGAGTGGCATTCCGTATCTGGCGAGGGCCCTGGGCGAAGTCCCGGGATTTCCGACTGCTCCGTCGGTGGATGTCCCGGCGGCAGTTGTTCCGGTTCTGGCCGCCGATGTGCTAATGGCGGGAAGTTCCATTCCGGCTGCTGCTCCGGTTGGTTGGTTGGTGATGTCGTCAGTTCTTCTAGTCATTGTCTTCGTTCGGTATCCTTTTCGTTCTTAGGGTTAAGAATATTTCTCGTCCCCACAGACGGCGCCAAACTGTGAGAGCCGAAACTCACACTGTCAAAACTTATATTTAATGGGGGCTCGAAAATTCTATTTATAAAGAACTAAAGGACCGAAAATGCAAAAAGATGAAAAAGGGAGATTTTATTGATATTTTCCGAAAGTACAAAGGAAATTAGCAAAAGCTGAATAGTCTTAAATTGCTAAAACTCCTAATACTCGGATCTGGGATGGATTTAACCTTTACATGAGCGTACATATATATACTGACAATCCTAGGAGGCTAAGACTTCAGATTTCCGATGTGGGACCTTGTCCTTCGCTCCCAGCCGCCGACTTAAGCTTTTTGGGCCCGATTTCCGGCCCGAGAGTCTTCCGTGATCCATCTGCGCATTCTGTCCCAAATCTGGCCCGCCGGTGAATAGTGATCCGTGAATAGTAAACCGGTGAATAGTAATCCGAATCTCGGTTTATGCTTAATTCGATTTTTCGGTTAACTTTGTCTCGGGATGAATAGTGTTTTTAACGGTTTTTCCCGCGTGAATAGTGTTCCGAGCGTTTTATGACTTCCGAGATTTGAACCGCCCGTTTTTTATTTGAACTTCCAGCCGCCGGTTTCAGTATTGATGGCCAGCCGCCGGTTCCTTTGGCTTGTATGCTCGGCGACTGGTCCACGGCTGGCTGGACGTTCGTCTCGGTCTTTCGGGGAACGTTTATGGACGTCTTTGGGGTCAGAACATGCAAACGGATGATCTCCGGGTCGGTCCGGACATTGAGTTACGTTTGACGGTCGGTCGACTGGACGATGTTCGGATGAGGAGTCTCGACTCGAGAAATGATCGTGGACATGCGATGAAGACCCGGCGGCTGGGACAAGTGCCAGCCGCCGGCCACGGACGAGGGGAGATCCGGCGGCTGGCCTCATCCCAGCCGCCGGCCACGGACGAGGGCAGATCCGGCGGCTGGCCTCATCCCAGCCGCCGGCCACGGACGAGGGCAGATCCGGCGGCTGGCACTTGTCCCAGCCGTCGGTCGTTGGTGAAAGAGGACCCGGCGGCCGGCCATGTCCCAGCCGCCGGTTGGCTTCCTTGGACGGATCGTGGGCAGTTTGCCTTAGCTCGTTCGTTCCATGTTCGGGATAGGTTTCATTTGGTCTTGTCCGTCCCATGTTCGGATGAAGAAGACCCGGCGGCTGGCACTCATCCCAGCCGCCGGCCTTGGGTGGAGAAGACCCGGCGGCTGGCACTCATCCCAGCCGCCGGTTCGTGCCTTGGACGGGTCGTGGGCAGTTTGCCTTAGCTTGCCCGTTCCATGTTCGTGATTTGATCTCGACCTTGACTTCTCGTTCCGTCAATCTTCGAGGAGGGGATTTCGACCCCAACAGTTAGCCCCCAGCTCTTCGTTCTCGTAGTCCAGGACGATGAGCTTTAAGCTGAGGTTTTATCGGGATTGATTGAAACGGGAAGGCAATGGGTTTTTCCGTACGTCCGTTCATCCGCTTCTCTTTGATGTCTTGTCAGAGTATTGTTCATCATAGAAGTTCGTGCCACGTTTGATATATCAAAGGAGTGGCTTCATTCATTCTTCACATCCCCTTCTCAAGTTTTTTCTTCAAGTCTTTTCTTTGAAAATCTTTTTCTTTAGCAATGGCTGGTGAAGGAGGTTCTCCTTTCGGTCTCAACTTTGATGCAATAATGAACAATCAGTTCGAGTTTGATTTTATGTCCGGGGATCAGGATATGATACTTGTGGAAGACCTGCTGGCCGATGGAGAAGATGCCATTCCACGAGCAGCGCACGGTCCCGAAGGCGTTCCTCAGTGGGAGGCCGGTCCTAGCTATGCTCAAGGAGCGCTCGGTTTTGCGAATGTTCCTCAATGGGAGCCCGAGCCGGCGGCCGGGAGTGATATCAGACCCGAGCCGGCGGCCGGGAATGTAATTAGACCCGACCCGGCGGCCGGGAATGAGGTCAGGCCCGAGCCGGCGGCCGGGAATGAGGTCAGGACCGAGCCGGCGGCCGGAGTTCTACGAGTAGGACGTCTGGTTCGAGGAGGGCGGCTGGCTCTAAGAACGCTTCCAGGAGGGCGGCTGGCACAGTAGCCGTATCAAGATGGGCGCTTGGCTCTGGAGGTGCCTTAGAGAGGACGTCCGCTGCTCCTCACGTCGGAATTGATGGCGTTTCACCGAGGACGAGTATAGCACGTGGCGTTTGGACTCCTCCTCAACATGTCGAGGACAACGGTGGGTGGCGCGCATGGCCGTCCCGATCTCTGGTCCCTTCCGAGAGTCATCGTGTTTGGCCAGAGGTAGGTAATGACTCGGCCATGTCCGGGGAAGAAATCAGATCGGATCACCCGGAGGTGCCTATCTTCGTGCATCCGGACGTGAAGTCGACTCCGGGTCGGTCCGGACATTGAGTTACGTTTGACGGTCGGTCGACTGGACGATGTTCGGATGAGGAGTCTCGACTCGAGAAATGATCGTGGACATGCGATGAAGACCCGGCGGCTGGGACAAGTGCCAGCCGCCGGCCACGGACGAGGGGAGATCCGGCGGCTGGCCTCATCCCAGCCGCCGGCCACGGACGAGGGCAGATCCGGCGGCTGGCCTCATCCCAGCCGCCGGCCACGGACGAGGGCAGATCCGGCGGCTGGCACTTGTCCCAGCCGCCGGCCGTTGGTGAAAGAGGACCCGGCGGCCGGCCATGTCCCAGCCGCCGGTTGGCTTCCTTGGACGGATCGTGGGCAGTTTGCCTTAGCTCGTTCGTTCCATGTTCGGGATAGGTTTCATTTGGTCTTGTCCGTCCCATGTTCGGATGAAGAAGACCCGGCGGCTGGCACTCATCCCAGCCGCCGGCCTTGGGTGGAGAAGACCCGGCGGCTGGCACTCATCCCAGCCGCCGGTTCGTGCCTTGGACGGGTCGTGGGCAGTTTGCCTTAGCTTGCCCGTTCCATGTTCGTGATTTGATCTCGACCTTGACTTCTCGTTCCGTCAATCTTCGAGGAGGGGATTTCGACCCCAACAAGTATTCGGTTTGAGTTTTGATTTGCATCTTTCGTTAGTTTTTCGAGTCTTTTCTATTGTTTCAAGTCTTTTTACAGATTTTATAGAGTTCGGATGGAGTTTGGCGCTTACGGACATGTTCGAGTCAAGTTAAGGTAGAAAACACGAAGAGAACGACCATTCCCCAAGAGAACGACCATTCCCCAAGAGAACGACCGTTCTTGGAGTAGAACGACCACTCAGAACGACCGTTCCCTCAACAGAACCGTCGTTCCCCACCTCACCAACTCTGCCGACAAAAATGCAAGAGAACGACCATTCTCTCGAACGAACGATCGTTCCCCATCTCACCTACTTCGCGAACGACCACGTAGAACGACCGTTCTTCCATAAGAACGATCGTTCCCCTACACACCAACACCCACCTACTTCGGTCGACCACCAGAACGACCGTTCTCCACCAAGAACGACCGTTCCCCGTCCTACCTACTCCCCTACACCTTGGCCTATATATTGGACTCACTCTTGATGCTTCAAAACACACCATCTTCTTCTCCCACTCTTCTCTAGCTTCTAAACATTGCTTCTTCTCTCTTTTAAGCTTTAATGTTTATGTTTTTATCAAGTTCTTATTAGATTCTTTTAAGCTTTAAACATTTATGCTTTAATTAAGTTTACTTTGAGTTCTTATTATCTATCTTTATGCTTTAATCAAGTTCTCATAAGTTTATTTCCAGCTTTTGTTATCTATATTTGCACTTTGTTCAAGTTCTTATTAAGTTACTTTCAGCTTTTATTATCTATTCAAGCTTTATGATGAACTCTATAATCTCTATGTTTTCTTCTTTTTTAATTATGTCTGAGTAGATCTCTTAGTTAGGTTAAGGTTTGTCAAAGGAATTCATGAGCTTTAAGGTTAAACACAAATAGGCTATTCAAATCGAGGTCTTCACCTTTGTTGTTCTTAATGCTTAGATCGAATTGATCACTTGATTTTATGATATTGGGTTTAACTTAGACAGAGAGAGTTGCTAGGTTGCTAGAAAGAACATTGGTGAGCAATTTATTCATTACCTGCGAGAGTAGATGTATTGGAGAATTGTGAACATATTAAACCTGATCTTAAGGCTTGTCTACGATTTCTAGTACCAATGAGAGTTAGGAATTCTAGGTTGATAGACAAAGATATTGATACCACGAGAGTGGATTGATATTATCTTTATGTTTGAGTTCTAGACTTGTGCTTAAACACTGCCTGAATAGTTGTTTGATCCGTTGCTCTGAATCTCCTGCGATATTCCTTGACCTAACGCTTGTTTAACATTATCTTTACAACCGAATTTGCTTTTATTACTTACTATTTACAAAACCAAAAACATAATTGAATTGTCTTAGCTTTTGATTTAGCTCATTAGATCAAAGTGTGAAACTGGTCTTCGTGGGATCGACCCCTAAATACTACTTCGTATGCTGTGCACTAGCAGTAGGAAATAAGGGTTTAAAACTCGTGTATCAGGAAGCCCGTGATAAGCCTGAATTTAACATGGTATCAGAGCCACCCGATGTAGGGCCACCCCGTGGATGTTGTTCCCACAATTTCCCATGCTTCGAGTTAGACGGGCTTGAGCGTGAGGTGGGATGCTAATGAGATTAAAAAAAAGTCCCACATCGGTAGTTGGAGAAATAATGAACTAATATATAAAGGGTAAGGGCCAATCCACTCATTTTCAATTGATTTTGAGTTGGAAGCTCGTGATAAGTCCGAATTTAACACATTGTTCCTCATCCATCATGGGAGATTATTTCTCAACTCTGGAGTTATTAAAAGTGACAAATTTGTCAAATCATCTTCAAATTTATAGACCAAGGGCTTCTCATTCTCACTTGTAAGCATGAGAAAGAGCTCTCCTTTCTTCTCTACCAAAAAAAACTGCTTTCAAAAGTTCATAAGAGACATGCAAAATGAAAATCACATGTGCGAGAAGATGATGAAACGAATATAAGCTCCGTCCTCCTTGGTTTAAGTAGGCTTCAATGGAAACCAATGGAGAAGAAGTCTTTGAAAAATTCACTATTACGAATAAGAAGAGCAGCAACTACTCCCCATCTCCCCATTCACAGCAATTCAAAATTAAAAACTTTTTTTTGTTTGTTTTACTCGTTTCGTTTAGATCCTCTCCTCCAAAAAAATATGTCGACTTTATTGAATATCTATTGGAGATTTGTCTTGATTTCGAAGGCTTCAAAAATATCTATCGACTTTACTGAATATCTATTCCTCGGGTTTTCACCGGCGACACTAGTTCCCTAACGACAGTGAGTAGGAAGCGATGAATATGTAGCAATCAAACAACGGCGCTTATATAACAGTGAACGACTGTGTTTCTGATTGTGAAACTACGTGGTTTAACTTGTAAACGAATTATATCGTTGCACTCGTAAACGAAACTACGTCATTTCACTCGCAACAAAACTACGTCGTTTTACTCGTAAACAAAACTAGGTCGTTTTACTTGCACACGAAACAAACGTCGTTTCACCTGCCAAACGAACAACGTCGTTTCAGGCGTGACCGAAACTGCAACGTCTCGCTGGTGATCGAAACTACATCGTTTTGTGAAGGGAATGTCCTGAAATCATACTTGTATTTACTCTAGTAGAGTCGCGATCTCGAGATAAGACAATCATATGATATTGAACGGTTATAATGTTTTGCTAGAAACCGCTTATAACTTATGAGTTATGAACTCATTACCATTATCATATGATCCTATAGGATCACACACCTAAGCAAAATGGATAATATAAATTGGGTTTGATCATTAGAGTAATGATCACGATCAATGTATATAAGATATACGTCGATATCAAGTTTCTGTGAGGGTGTCGATCGACACCAAAGGTGAGTGTCGATCGACACCACTCAGGATCGAGAACTGGTTTTTGATTTAATTGAAATCAAGTCGGTTTGGTCCATCGGTCAACTAGGTTTCGTCAAGTCACCTATGTATATAATATAGGGCATGACTTGAAATATATCAGAAGTTCCTGGCCGTCACAGAAACGCAGAGAACCCAAGGCGAATCGTTCGCAAAGGCACTAGCATCCCTGTCGTCCAGTTTGTGTGCGTGTGGACTTCTGTAGAGGCGCAGCACTTGAGGCGCTTCCCGATCTCGATTACCTGACATCTTCCACTGCTTAATCTCCAGGTATACACGAGATCTGATATAGATTCAATTAACATTGATCCGTGGCTTAGGATTTGTTGTTAGGGCTGTTTTAATATGATTAAAACCTATACAAATTCCTTCAGTGGTATCAGAGCCTAGTTGAATCTGAAGCATGTTAATGAATTAGTTGAATTCAAATCGATATATATGATATATAGGATTGCATGCTAGAGTTTAAGAAAATCGTTTTTTGCTCTTGAAATCGTTCGTTATAGGGTTCATGCGAAACGGGTGTCGATCGACACCAAGTGTGTGTCGATCAACACCGATCGGGTTTTCGCGTGAATTTTTAGGTCCAAATCAAAGATCGTGTTTCCTCAAACCACTGGTGTCGACCGACACTAATGTAGTGTCGATCGACACCACTCGGTTTATCGCGATTGGTTGAATTGGATTGGACCGGGTTATCGCGATCGGTTCAAGCGATAAATCGGTTATCGTGTTTGACCCGGTAGGGTTGGTGTCGACCGACACTAATGTAGTGTCGATCGACACCGGTCAGTTATTTGCGATTGATTCGATCGGTTTAATCGGTTAAATTTTTTATCGCAATTGAACCGGATCGGAATCTGTCGGTCAACACAAACCAGTTGTGTCGATCGACACTGATCTGGTGTCGATCGACACCAGCTCAGAATCCACGTTCCTAGCTTGTTTAACTTAAGAAAATTTATAAGCATAAAACAAGTTGAAATATCTAGGATATATGATTGATATAAACTAGATTTAAGGTTCCGTTCCTCAAACCTAATTGTTGGGGTCGAAATCCCCTCCTCGAAGATTGACGGAACGAGAAGTCAAGGTCGTGATCAAATGGAACTTATCCCGAACATGGAACGGACAAGTTAAGGCAAACTGCCCACGATCCGTTCAAGACATCAACCGGCGGCTGGGACAAGGCCAGCCGCCGGGTCTTTTTACACCCACGGCCGGCGGCTGGGATAAGGCCAGCCGCTGGGTCTTCATTGATCCACGACCGGCGGCCGGGATAAGGCCAGCCGCCGGATCGTCTTGGTCCATCAACCGGCGTCCGGGACAAGTGCCGGCCGCCGGATCGTCACACGTCCATGACCGGCGGCCGGGACAAGTGCCAGCCGCCGGATCGTCACACGTCCATGACCGGCGGCCGGGACAAGTGCCAGCCGCCGGATCTTCACACGACCATGACCGGCGGCCGGGACAAGTGCCAGCCGCCGGATCTTCACACGACCATGACCGGCGTTCGGGACAAGTGCCAGCCGCCGGATCGTCACACGTCCATGACCGGCGGCCGGGACAAGTGCCAGCCGCCGGATCTTCACACGACCATGAGCGGCGTCCGGGACAAGTGCCAGCCGCCGGATCATCACACGTCCATGACCGGCGGCCGGGACAAGTGCCAGCCGCCGGATCCTTATGCGTCCATGGCCGGCGGCTGGGATGATTGCCAGCCGCCGGGTCTTCTCCATCCAAGGCCGGCGGCTGGGATAAGGCCAGCCGCCGGATCTTCATCACATACCAACCGGCGGCTGGGATAAGGCCGGCCGCCGGATCATCATCACATGCACACGATCGTTTCTCAAGACAAGACTCATTACCCGAACATCGTCCAGTCGACCGACCATCATGCCCGGACCGACCCGAGGATCATCCTTTGCATGTTCTGACTCCAAAGACGTCCGTAAACATTCCCCGAAGGACCGTGACGAACGTCCAGCCGTCCGTGGACCAGTCGCCGAGCACACGAGCTAGAGGAACCGGCGGCTGGCCATCAACACCGAAACCGGCGGCTGGAAGTTCAAACAAAAAACGGGCGGTTCAAATCTCAGAAGTCGTAAAACGCTCGGAACACTATTCACGCGGGAAAAACCGTTAAAAACACTATTCATCCCGAGACAAGGTTAACCGAAAGATCGAATTGAGCTTAAACCGAGATTCGGATTACTATTCATCGGGTTACTATTCATCAGATTACTATTCATCGGCGGGCCGGATTTGGGTCAGAACGCGCGGACGGATCACGGAAGACTCTCGGGCCGGAAATCGGGCCCAAAAAGCTTAAGTCGGCGGCTGGGAGCGAAGGACAAGGTCCCACATCGGAAATATGAAGTCTTAGCCTCCTAGGATTGCCAGTATATATATGTACGCTCATGTAAAGGTTAAAACCATCCCAGATCCGAGTATTAGGAGTTTTAGCAATTTAAGACTATTCAGCTTTTGCTAATTTCCTTTGTACTTTCGGAAAATATCAATAAAATCTCTCTTTTTCATCTTTTTTGCATTTTCGGTCCTTTAGTTCTTTATAAATAGAATTTTCGAGCCTCCATTAAATATAAGTTTTGACAGTGTGAGTTTCGGCTCTCACAGTTTGGCGCCGTCTGTGGGGACGAGAAATATTCTTAACCTTTAGAACAAAAAGGATACGAGACGAAGACGATGACCGAAGAAACAATGGATTGGAGTTCGATGGATGGCAGCTGCGGCCTAACGATGACTTTCCGAGAGAAAGAAGCCGCTGAAATAAACCATCCGCATAACGATCTGCTCGTGATCGGTCTTTCAATCGGAGGATACGAGATACCAAGAGTCTTAGTGGACACTGGAGGAACGGTGAACGTCATATTCCTGGAAACCCTTCGGAGAATGAACATTGAGACACAGCATCTCATAACCCATCCGAAACCGTTGACTGGTTTCTCCGGAAAGACGACAATGACAATAGGGACGATCCAACTCCCTGTGAAAGCAAAAGGAGTGGAGAAAGACACGAAGTTCTCGGTGATCGATTGCCCACGAATCTGCGACGCGATTGTGGGAACACCGTGGCTGAACTCAATGAGAGCCATCCCGTCAACTTACCACCTGTGCCTAAAATTCCCGACTCCGACCGGAGTGGAAACGATTTGGGGACGGCAGAAAGATTCTCGAGCTTGTTTCCTGACGGAGCACAGGTTGAGGAAGCCGGTAACCGATCTCAGCCGTGAACCGAAGTCCGACAAAGGAAAGGAAGAGCGGCAGCTGGCGAAACTTGAGCAAAAGTTACAAATTGAAGAAACCCGGGAAGCGGAGAAGGACCCCCCGTGTGAGTCAGTGATTTCGGTCAACATAGACGAAAAGAATCCAGAGCGGTGTACGGAAATCGGAGCAAATTTGGAGGAGCCGATCAAGACTGAGTTAATCACCTTGTTAAAGGAGAACGCCGGGTCATTCGCATGGGCAGCAGAAGATATGCCCGGGATTGACATCGGCATCACAAGCCACGAACTCAACGTAGACCCGACATTCAAACCGGTGAAGCAGAAAAGACGGAAACTCGGACCAGAACGCGCCCAGGCGGTAAACGATGAAGTAGAAAGATTGCTCAAAGTCGGATCAATCACGGAAGTGAAATATCCCGACTGGTTAGCAAATCCGGTGGTAGTAAAGAAGAAGAATGGAAAATGGCGAGTTTGCGTCGATTTCACTGATCTGAATAAAGCGTGTCCAAAAGACAGCTTTCCCCTTCCGCACATCGATCGATTAGTCGAAGCGACGGCAGGGAACAAGCTGCTATCTTTCATGGACGCTTTCTCCGGATACAACCAAATCATGATGAATCCCGACGATCGAGACAAGACTGCCTTCATCACAGATCGCGGAACATACTGTTATAAGGTGATGCCATTCGGGTTAAAGAATGCCGGCGCTACATACCAAAGGCTTGTCAACAAGATGTTCGCCGAACAACTCGGAAGAACGATGGAAGTCTACATCGACGATATGTTGGTCAAGTCATTGGAGGAGAAAGACCACGTCACACACTTGCGGGAATGCATTGAACAACTCAACCGGCAAACCATGAAACTAAACCCGGCGAAGTGCAGATTCGGAGTAGCATCCGGCGAATTCCTCGGATATCTGGTAACTCATCGAGGGATAGAAGCCAACCCGAAGCAAATCAACGCCCTGATAGAGATGGCTTCGCCAAAAACCAAGAGAGAAATCCAAAGGCTGACCGGACGGGTCGCGGCGCTGAATCGGTTCATCTCGAGGTCGACGGACAAATGTTTGCCCTTCTACGACACACTCAGGGGAAACAAAAAGTTTGAGTGGACAGAGAAGTGTGAACAGGCGTTCCAAGAACTAAAGAAATACCTAGCAAGCCCACCCGTACTTTCAAAGCCGGTCGAAGGAGAGCCCCTTTTTCTGTATACGGCGGTATCATCAACGGCGGTAAGCGGGGTGCTGGTCAGAGAAGATCGCAACGAGCAAAAACCGGTCTTCTATGTAAGCCAGACCTTGGCGGACGCAGAAACTCGATACCCGCTAATGGAGAAGGCGGCCTTGGCAGTGGTGATGTGCGCACGGAAATTACGGCCTTATTTCCAGTCGCACACGATCATTTTACTCACGGTTTTTCCTCTCAGAACGATCCTGCACAGTCCCAGTCAATCGGGACGTCTGGCAAAATGGGCGGTAGAATTAAGCGAGTACGATATCGAGTACCGAAGTAGAACATGCGCCAAATCACAGGTCCTTGCCGATTTTTTGATTAAGCTCCCGACCACAGGCGTTAGTGAGCCGACGTCAAACTCGACGTGGGTTCTCCACGCAGACGGGTCTTCGTCAAAGCAAGGTTCGGGAGTCGGGGTGCGGATAACGTCACCAACTGGGGAAATCTTAGAACAGTCGTTCAGGTTGCTCTTCAACGCTTCCAACAACGAAGCGGAGTACGAAGCCTTGATCGCTGGACTGAAACTCGCCCTCGGACTCAAAATCCAAAATCTGCAAGCATTTTGCGATTCCCAGCTGGTGGCAAATCAATTCAGCGGAGACTATGAAGCAAAAGACGACCGGATGGAAGCATATCTCAAAATTGTCCGGGAGCTCGCAAAACAATTCAAAAAATTCGAACTCACAAGAATCCCGCGAGGAGAAAACGCCCCGGCCGATGCATTGGCGGCCCTAGCATCAACGTCTGCCCCGGGAGAAAGTCGAATCATTCCCGTCGAATTCATAGAACAACCAAGCATCGATCCACCACAAGTCATCAACCTTATACAACTCCCGGAAGGAGAAGACGAAGAAGAGCCTCCGGAAGAAGAGTTAGCAACTGGTCCAACGGAAGAATATGGCTGCGATCGCGGATGGATGGCTCCTATACGAACATACATCATGGACGGGGAAGTCCCGGCGGACAAATGGGCTGCACGAAAACTAAAGGCCCAAGCGGCCCGCTTCGTTCTCCTCGACGGCAACATCTACAAATGGAGGATCTCCGGACCATTAATGGTCTGCGTGGAAAAAGAAGAGGCAAGACGAATTATGGAAGAAGTCCATAGTGGGTCGTGCGGAAATCACTCCGGAGGAAGAGCTCTCGCAATCAAAATCAAGTGGCATGGACACTATTGGCCAACCATGATAAAAGATTGCGAGAAGTTCTCCCTCAAATGCGAGAAATGCCAGAGGCACGCGCCGGTGATCCATCAGCCCGCAGAACTGCTCTCGTCAATTTCTGCGCCGTACCCATTCATGAGGTGGTCGATGGATATCGTGGGGCCAATGCATAACTCAAAGCAGAAAAGGTTCCTACTTGTCCTAACAGATTACTTCTCAAAATGGGTCGAAGCGGACTCTTACGCCAGTATCAAGGACGCCCAAGTGGAGCATTTCGTCTGGAAAAACATCATATGCCGGCACGGAGTCCCTTACGAGATCGTCACGGACAATGGTTCTCAATTCATTTCCACCCGCTTCGAAGGATTTTGCGAAAAGTGGAAGATACGCCTGAGCAAGTCAACGCCACGCTATCCGCAGGGTAATGGCCAGCCCGAAGCAGCCAACAAGACTATCGTTGACGGACTCAAAAAGCGTCTTGACGAGAAGAAAGGGCGATGGGCGGACGAACTCGAAGGGGTGCTCTGGTCCCATCGGACAACTCCAAGACGCGCAACCGGAGAAACGCCATTCGCACTGGTCTACGGTGCCGAATGCGTTATACCGTCAGAAGTAGACTTTCCCGGCGTCAGACGAAGGCTCTTGCCCGGACAGGAAGGCCTTAATCATCTGATGATGTTAGACGAACTGGACCTAATAAACGAAAGACGGGATCAAGCCCTCATCCGCATCCAAAACTATCAACAAGCAGCGGCCAAATACTACAACTCAAACGTGCGCCACCGCAAATTCAAGGAAGGAGACCTCATCCTCCGCAAAGTTTTCCAGAACACCGCGGAGCCGAATGCAGGGAAACTAGGCGCGAAATGGGAAGGACCGTACAAAGTAGCAAAGGTGGTCCGTCCAGGAGCATACGAGCTAGAAAACAAAGAAGGGAAGCCAGTCCCAAGGACATGGAACGCAATGCACCTAAAGAAGTATTACCACTAGACGTTGTAAAATAGAACTACGAACCGGCTTGATCCCTACTTTCAGGGTACGTAGGCAGCTCGCCTTCCGACGAGTTCAGCTATTTATATTTTATAATTTTCAAGGGGGGAGTGGGTCCGTATATACATACTCCCAAATTTTCGGAAGCAAATCAAGAGGATGGACGCTGGGACTTAGTATCTCATAACACATCCATAGCTTGAAAAGTTCCCCGAGGATATCATCCAGGCAAACATCGGAACTTAGCATCCCGAAACTCGATCCGGAAAACGAATGGACTCAGAAAAACTGCGCACGACTCATCTGAAATATGAACCGGCGGCTGGGATAAGGGCCAGCCACCGATCTTCTTCATCCGAAGCCGGCGGCTGGGATAAGTGCCAGCCGCCGGATCTTCTTCATCCAAAGCCGGCGGCTGGGATGAGTACCGGCCGCCGGATATGCCTCACTTCAAAATCGCCCCTTGGCACACATAAAACCTGTCTTTTAGCAAGCATGCCACCGTCCGTTGCTGATCACAACGGGACGATCTTTTTAACCATGGTTCCCCTTACATCCCAAAGCGGATAAAACGTAGCGCGCTATACAAATTTCCGGACTAACATCCGAAAGGCGTAACCTGACATTCCGCGATCCTGGCAGGAAACGTCTCAGACGATGTTCTATTGAGTTCATTTCCACTAAACGCCCCGCATAGGTAGAAAATGCAAAGCGTGAATCACTAAATGAACTCCTTAAACCCAGTAAACGCCAACTTGGAACGCTGGTCTTAGACATCTCACGACGAGGTACCAAACCGGCCCTGGTACAAGATCATAAACTCGTCCGAAACTAGCAACTAAACCAAACTCAAAGACCAGCGGCTAACTCCGCTGGTCAAATAACTCAAGGGAAACTCCTCCCGAACAATCAGGTCCGAGCGCCCGGAACAGCGCCCCGATCAACCCGACTAACCTAAGCAAGCAAAACCAAACCGATACAAGGAAGGTCGAGCGCCCAATCCAGTCGGATAAACGGCCGCCCGATCTCTTCAAATAAACGGCCAGCAGCCCGCTCCAAAAAAGCATAACCCGGCGACTCGGACACGCCAGTCCGCCCGCGGCTCGGACATGCCAGCCGCCCGGGATCAATCAACATAATCCGGCGGCCGAGACATGCCAGCCGCCCAGGATCAACTAGCATAATCCGGCGGCCGGACATGCCAGCCGCCCAGGATCAGTCAACGTAATCCGGCGGCCGGGACATGCCAGCCGCCCGATATCGATATAGCATCCTCTCCAAATCAATACACGGCGGCCGGGTTCGTCTCGGACTAAACCCAGCCGCCCACGATCATTCAATCAGGATCCTTGTACAAAGAAAGCGTATGGCAAGAGACAAATCTCGAAAGCTAGTTTTATTGAAGTCTCAAAACAAAAAGAATCGGTCCAAACCAAAAATCAGGCCATACATAGCATAAAGCTATAAAGCCAAAAACTCAAAAAATATAACAGAAAGAAAAACCACCGCATGGTTAAGAATCAGAACCAAACGCCTGGGCAATAGCAATATCAGGGATTCGGGAACAGACTCGTTCGATCCCGATAGGTCAACCACCCGAGAGAAACAGCCTCCTCTTCAACGGATCTTCCCTCGGGTATTGAAGCATTGTCATCCTTGTGGGCTGGACATAACTGAGAATCGATCTTCCCACGGATTCGAGCAATCACATCATCAAACCGAACTGCAGATTTATCGAACTCGTTCATCCATGTGGACAATTTCACCTTCTCCTCGTCCAAGGTGGGAGGATCAGTCCCTTGTAGCAAAGCGACAAGTTCAACGTTACTCTCTATCTGAGCCAAATCTACGTCCTGATTCCTTGCCTCAGACAAAGATCCAAGGTCTTCTTTCAGCGCATCCAAGAAGCCGCGGAATTTGGCAACGGAAGCCTTGCGGCCATCCGCGTAAGCCCGTTGCACCTTCGAATTGCGCGCCGCTTTTATACTGGCCATCTGATCCTTCAAAGCCTGTACTTCCTTAGCATGACGCGCATCCTTGGCCTCTTGACGGGTCTTAAACTGCAACGCCACTGATCTCTCCGCACGTAACGAAGCAAGCTCTTTTTCGAGCGATTTGACCCGATGCGAAGACGTCGCTTCAAGTTCGTTAAGTTTCCTCCTCACCAGCCGAGCATCCTCCCTAGCTTCCTCAGCACGCTTGCGGATTCCACGGACAGAAGCATCATACGTGCTGATACACTTGTTCACGGAAGACATGAACTGAAATAATAACAGGGAAGAGTCAGTATATAAAAAAAGGGGGGGAGAAGAAAGAGAAAAGGCAAGAATGAATAAACCTTCATCCCGCTCAAGGCCATATCCTCGTACTTCTCAGGCTCATCCAGACTATCACAAGAAGGAAACCTGAAACTAGCATCCGTGATCGCCGAAAAACTCCTAGCAGACTGACGACGATTTTTACAAACAGCCTCAGGAAAAGCAAGCCCTGGCGAAGGACCTGTGCGCCGAGCCTCGGGAGGAGAGTTTTTCACTCCGGGGTCAGCAAGGCAATCCGCCCGCTTTTGGCGCAACCGGTTGTCTTCATCATTCAGACCGTAGGTGATCCCGCCAGCCGCCGCTTTATCCTTGGGCAAACGCCTCGCGATACTTCGTTCAAGAATAGCTTCCTTCTTCAGAGGAGTGACCACAACGGTGGATACCGCCAACTTATCCGCAGGCCACTCGGATGGAGGGACGGCTTGACTACCGTCCGTCAATCCCGATCCTGAAGGACCGCCCGCCGTCTTATCCTTAGAATCCTTCCCGAGTTTATTCACTTCACCCTTCTTCTCCATCTGCCTCCTCTCGCGAAAAGATTGCCTAACCATTATCTTAAAAAAACAGAAAGTGCACTCGACAAGAGAAAGAACTCGTGAGGAAAAAGAAGAAGGAAGGGTCCATATATATAGTCGGACGGTTCGAGTCCTAGTTCGAAAAGGAATTGAGTCTTTCCAATTCCGAGCTGACCGCCCACGAGTCTTTCATACGAAAAGGAAATTTTCCCGTTTCGATCAATCCCGATAAAACCTCAGCTTAAAGCTCATCGTCCTGGACTACGAGAACGAAGAGCTGGGGGGCTAACTGTTGGGGTCGAAATCCCCTCCTCGAAGATTGACGGAACGAGAAGTCAAGGTCGTGATCAAATGGAACTTATCCCGAACATGGAACGGACAAGTTAAGGCAAACTGCCCACGATCCGTCCAAGACATCAACCGGCGGCTGGGACAAGGCCAGCCGCCGGGTCTTTTTACACCCACGGCCGGCGGCTGGGATAAGGCCAGCCGCTGGGTCTTCATTGATCCACGACCGGCGGCCGGGATAAGGCCAGCCGCCGGATCGTCTTGGTCCATCAACCGGCGTCCGGGACAAGTGCCGGTCGCCGGATCGTCACACGTCCATGACCGGCGGCCGGGACAAGTGCCAGCCGCCGGATCGTCACACGTCCATGACCGGCGGCCGGGACAAGTGCCAGCCGCCGGATCTTCACACGACCATGACCGGCGGCCGGGACAAGTGCCAGCCGCCGGATCTTCACACGACCATGACCGGCGACCGGGACAAGTGCCAGCCGCCGGATCGTCACACGTCCATGACCGGCGGCCGGGACAAGTGCCAGCCGCCGGATCTTCACACGACCATGACCGGCGTCCGGGACAAGTGCCAGCTGTCGGATCATCACACGTCCATGACCGGCGGCCGGGACAAGTGCCAGCCGCCGGATCCTTATGCGTCCATGGCCGGCGGCTGGGATGATTGCCAGCCGCCGGGTCTTCTCCATCCAAGGCCGGCGGCTGGGATAAGGCCAGCCGTCGGATCTTCATCACATACCAACCGGTGGCTGGGATAAGGCCGGCCGCCGGATCATCATCACATGCACACGATCGTTTCTCAAGACAAGACTCATTACCCGAACATCGTCCAGTCGACCGACCATCATGCCCGGACCGACCCGAGGATCATCCTTTGCATGTTCTGACTCCAAAGACGTCCGTAAACATTCCCCGAAGGACCGTGACGAACGTCCAGCCGTCCGTGGACCAGTCGCCGAGCACACGAGCTAGAGGAACCGGCGGCTGGCCATCAACACCGAAACCGGCGGCTGGAAGTTCAAACAAAAAACGGGCGGTTCAAATCTCAGAAGTCGTAAAACGCTCGGAACACTATTCACGCGGGAAAAACCGTTAAAAAACACTATTCATCCCGAGACAAGGTTAACCGAAAGATCGAATTGAGCTTAAACTGAGATTCGGATTACTATTCATCGGGTTACTATTCATCGGATTACTATTCATCGGCGGGCCGGATTTGGGTCAGAACGCGCGGACGGATCACGGAAGACTCTCGGGCCGGAAATCGGGCCCAAAAAGCTTAAGTCGGCGGCTGGGAGCGAAGGACAAGGTCCCACATCGGAAATCTGAAGTCTTAGCCTCCTAGGATTGCCAGTATATATATGTACGCTCATGTAAAGGTTAAAACCATCCCAGATCCGAGTATTAGGAGTTTTAGCAATTTAAGACTATTCAGCTTTTGCTAATTTCCTTTGTACTTTCGGAAAATATCAATAAAATCTCCCTTTTTCATCTTTTTTGCATTTTCGGTCCTTTAGTTCTTTATAAATAGAATTTTCGAGCCTCCATTAAATATAAGTTTTGACAGTTTGAGTTTCGGCTCTCACACTAATATTAAGCTTTTGATATCTTCCCAATCTGGTCAACTGTCAAGGCTCATTTCATTGTGTGATGGGTCTGCCAAAGCAGGGTGTCCGCAATTACACGAGTGAGACAGGTTGTAATCGTTACTGCGTGACCTAAAAGATTGGTTTGCTTAACTGGGCTATCAAAATAGTTTTGGGCCCAGAGATATAGGATTAGATTCGATATAAGATATTAATCCAAGACCAAGAATTATATATGATATAATTAGCAAAAAGTTGCTTACCTAAATAGCTAAAGTTTGGACGATGGGCCAAAGCTCACTCAAATTTTTTTGAAATATGGATCTTGGATCATTATATTCAATTGAGGAAAATTAGAGTATAATGTGAGTTTCGTAATTGTTAAGATTTCTCATTTCTTGAACATCGAAACTAAAACTCTCGTTTTTGTGTATTTTCAGCTATGTCTACCTCTACTCACTCAAACACATTCTCACTTCGATCCGTCCTTGAGAAGGACAAGTTAAATGGATCGAATTTCCTCGAATGGTATCGGAATTTGAGAATTGTTCTCAAACAGGAGAAAAAGGAATATGTCCTTGAGAAGGCTCTCCTTGAGAAACCAAAACCCAATGCCGGACACGCTGAGAAGAATGCTTGGGAGAAGCATTCTAATGATGTGGTCGATGTGAGTTGTCTCATGCTGGCTACCATGAACTCGGATTTGCAGAAGCAATACGAGAACGTTACGTCGCCAATTGAGATGATCACTAGCCTGAAAGGTATGTTTCAGGAGCAAGCATGAACTGAGAGATACCAGACGGTTAAATCTCTCATTGAGTGTAAGCTACCAAAGGATGGTCCAGTTAGCCCACATGTCATCAAGATGATGGGTTATATTGATAACCTAGCAAAACTGGATTGTCCCCTTAGCCAAGAGTTGGCTACGGACATCATTCTGCAGTCATTGCCGTCAAGCTTTGATCTGTTTATCATGAACTATAACATGAACAGCATGACAAAGACTTTGACTGAACTGCATGGTATGCTCAAGACAGCTGAGCCAAACATCAAGAAGGGCACCCCTAATGTACTTTTCGTACAAGGGGTAAAAGGTTTAAGAAACCCGCTAAGTGCAAAGGAAAGGCTAAGGCAGTCCAGATTGAGAATCAGGATAAGCCTGAGGCTTCTTCCAAGCCCAAACGCGGCCCTACTGATGCTGATAAATGCCATTACTGCAATATGTCTGGGCATTGGAAGAGAAATTGCAAAGAGTATCTGGGAGATCTAAAGAACTCTAAGAAGACGTTTGAGACGACTTCTCCAGGTATCTATGTTATAGAAGTAAATGTTACTACTTCAGGTTCTAATTCTTGGATATTGGATACCGGTTGTGGCGCTCATATTTGTACAAATATACAGGGTCTAAGCAACAGTAGAACGCTTGAAAGGGGACAGGTGGACCTGCGCGTTGGGAATGGAGCAAGAGTTGCTGCATTAGCCGTAGGAACTTATCATTTGTCTCTGCCGTCAGGCTTGGTTTTAGAATTAAATAATTGCTACTATGTACCTGCTATAAGCAGAAACATCATTTCTATTTCTGTTTTGGATTTAGAAGATTTTCAGTTTTCGATTAAAAACAAATGTTGTTCTTTTGATCGTAATGAAATGTTTTATGGTAGCACTCCATTAGAGAATGGGCTTTATATTCTTACCAATCAATTCATGTCTATAACATAAGTACCAAACGGTTAAGAACCAATGACTTGAACCCCACTTTTCTCTGGCATTGTCGTTTGAGCCACATCAATGAGAAAAGGATTCAGAAGCTTATAGGCTTTTAGACTTACTTGATTTTGAATCATTTGAGAAGTGTGAATCCTGCTTATTGGGAAAAATGACAAAGGCCCCTTTCAACAAATTTAATGAAAGGGCCGGTGACCTATTGGGCCTTATACATACCGATGTATGTGGTCCAATGAGTGTTAGTGCTAGAGGAAATTTTCAGTACTTCATCATGTTTACTGATGACTTCAGTAGATTTGGTTATGTCTATTTAATGAGACATAAATCGGAATCCTTTGAAAAGTTCAAGGAGTTCCAGAATGAAGTACATAATCAACTTGGCAAAAGTATCAAAGCTCTTCGATCAGATCGTGGAGGTGAATACTTAAGCCAAGAGTTCAGTGATCATCTGAGTAGTTGTGGAATTGTTTCACAACTCATTCCTCCTGGAACACCTCAGTGGAACGGTGTGTCTGAAAGGAGAAATCGGACTTTATTAGATATGGTTCGATCGATGATGAGTCAAGTAGATCTTCCATTATCCTTCTGGGGATACGCTCTAGAAACGTCTGCATTTACGCTGAACATAGTTCCATCAAAATCAGTTGAAAAGACGCCATATGAGATGTGGACTGGAAAAGTTCCAAGTTTGTCTTTTCTTAAAATTTGGGGTTGTGAAGCTTATGTCAAGCGGTTGATATCTGATAAGCTTGCGCCCAAATCTGATAAGTGCTACTTCGTTGGTTATCCTAAGGAAACCAAGGCTTACTACTTTTACAACCGATCTGAGAAAAAAGTGTTTGTTGCTAAGAACTGTGTTTTTCTTGAGAGAGAATTTCTTTCCAAGAAGAACAGTGGGAGTAAAGTACAACTCGAAGAAGTTCGAGAATCACAGGAGCCTGCTCAACCTGTCGAGGAAGAGCAGCGGCTGGATCTACAAAGAGTTGTAGAGTCCGAGCCCGTGATGCCAGAAGTTCGCTGATCCGAAAGGATTCATCACGAGCCCGAGAGATATGGATTTCTTGTGACTAATTGTCATGATCTCTTGATCATTGACAGTGATGAACCTGCGACTTTTGAAGAAGCAATGATGGGCCCTGACTCCGAAAAGTGGCTCAAGGCTGCTGAATCCGAAATTGGTTCCATGTCACAAAACCAAGTATGGACTTTGGGTGATTTACCTGATGGTGTAAAAGCCATTGAGTGTAAATGGGTCTTCGAGAAGAAGATCGATGTGGATGGAAACGTTCAGATTTACAAAGCTAGGTTGGTGGCAAAAGGTTTCAAACAAGTTCAAGGTGTTGACTATGATGAAACCTATTCCCCAGTCGCTATGCTTAAATCTATTCGGATTCTCCTAGCAACAGCCGCTCATCATGATTATGAGATTTGGCAAATGGATGTGAAAACAGCTTTCCTTAACGGGATTCTGGAAGAGGATGTGTACATGACACAACCTCCAGGTTTCATTGATCCTAATGCTGCTGGGAAGGTATGCAAGCTTCACAAATCCATTTATGGATTAAAGCAGGCATCTCGGAGTTGGAACCTTCGTTTTGATGAAGCAGTTTAAAAGTTCAACTTCATCAGAAATAAAGAGGAACCTTGCGTTTACAAGAAGACTAGTGGGAGCGCAGTTGCATTTCTTGTACTGTATGTAGACGACATACTTCTCATTGGAGATGATATTCCGTTACTTCAGTCAGTAAAGGACTGGCTAGGAAGTTGTTTCTCGATGAAAGACATGGGCGAAGCCGCCTATATTCTTGGAATAAGGATCTATAGAGATAGATCAAACAGGCTGATTGGACTGTGCCAGGACACTTATATCGATAAGGTTCTACACAGGTTCAACATGCATGATTCCAAGAAGGGCTTGCTTCCGATTTCTCATGGCATTACTCTAAGCAAGAAGCAGTGTCCGTCGACACCTGCTGAGCGAGAGCGCATGAGTAGGATTCCTTTTGCTTCTGCGATAGGATCCATTATGTATGCCATGCTTTGTACTCGTCCAGATGTTGCTTGTGCATTAAGCATGACGAGTCGATACCAGTTGGATCCCGGTGAGAGTCACTGGACTGCCGTTAAGACAATCCTGAAGTATTTGAGAAATACTAAGGATAAGTTCTTAGTGTACGGAGGAAGTGATGAGCTTGTAGTGAGCGGTTATACGGACGCCAGTTTTCAGACAGATAAAGACGATTTCCGATCTCAGTCTGGTTACGTCTTCTGTCTAAATGGAGGTGCAGTTAGTTGGAAGAGTTCTAAGCAGAGCACCGTGGCGGATTCAACGACCGAGGCTGAATACATCGCTGCTTCGGAAGCGGCAAAGGAGGCTGTTTGGATTAGGAAGTTCATTATTGAGCTTGGTGTGATTCCTAGCATTTCTGAGCCTGTGGCATTGTTTTGTGACAACAATGGAGCCATAGCTCAGGCTAAGGAGCCCAGATCACAACAGAAATCCAAACACATTGAGAGGAGATATCATCTGATTCGTGATATCATTGAGAGAGGTGACGTCAAGATCAGCAGAGTTCCGACAGACGAGAACGTCGCTGATCCGTTGACTGAGACAGTCCCACGACCGAAGCATGAGAGTCATGCAGCTGCTATAGGCATTAGATTCCTTAAGCAGTAATCTTGTTTTTAGTGGGAGTTATCACATTTATGTTTTGATGTTCATGTAAACATACATTTGGTTATGTTTTATTTAATGAAATTGTTTCAGTATTATTTAATGGTGTTATTAAATAATTGTCTAAAAGTAATTTGTAGCATTCTTATAGATCATCAAATACGTGATTTGATCATGAAACTCTATAAGTGATAGATGACATAAATTATTTCTGTCCATAGTCGAGGTTATTAAAGCTGGACATTAATAACCGCGCGAGACTAGTATGTGAGGTGACAGATGACTAAGTTTCATGGAGTCATTAATAGGAGTATTAAAGTCAATCACATAGATATGTGTTAGAGAACACATGATCGGACATGACCCGCTAATGAGAACTCTATAAGATTGTTATATGAGTGTCATAAGAGTTTCTCATTACGACTATAGAGTGTAGTCCTTAGACCTGAGTTCATCATGTTTTCTTACATATGAATTGGTATGTTTTGACTTTGTCAAATGTCAGCCGTAACTGGTGGCTATAAAGGCATTGATTGGGCATATCATGAAGTGTGTAGGGAACAGGGATGGAACAAGATGGAATTTGTCCCTCCCATATAACAGGAGATAGATATCTCTGGGCCTATCAAAGATTTGATACTGGAAATGCGTGGCCGCGCTCAAACAGATTGAGTTTGTCTTTTATCAGTATAAATCGGAGTTCGATAAACATGGTTTGGTTGATTAAGGATGACACGAGTTCTTGCCTTATGCCAGATCGAGATATAGAGACAAAGGGATTTATGGGAATAGTTGATTCCAGTACAAGTGGGAGACTGAAGGGAATGTCCTGAAATCATACTTGTATTTACTCTAGTAGAGTCGTGATGTCGAGATAAGACAATCATATGATATTGAACGGTTATAATTTTTTGCTAGAAACCGCTTATAACTTATGAGTTATGAACTCATTTCCATTATCATATGATCCCATAGGGTCACACACATAAGCAAACTGGATAATATAAATTGGGTTTGATCATTAGAGTAATGATCACTATCAATGTATATAAGATATACGTCGATATCAAGTTTCTGTGAGGGTGTCGATCGACACCAAAGGTGAGTGTCGATCGACACCACTCCGGATCGAGAACAAGTTTTTGATTTAATTGAAATCAAGTCGGTTTGGTCCATCGATCAACTAGTTTTCGTTAAGTCACCTATATATATGATATAAGGCACGACTTGAAACATATCAGAAGTTCCTGGCCGTCACAGAAACGCAGAGAACACAAGGCGAATCATTCGCGAAGGCACTAGCATCCCTGTCGTCCAGTTTGTGTGCGTGTGGACTTCTGTAGAGGCACAGCGCTTGAGGCGCTTCCTGATCTCGATTACCTGACATCTTCCGCTGCTTAATCTCCATGTATACTCAAGATCTGATATAGATTCCATTAACACTGATCTGTGGCTTAGGATTTGTTGTTAGGGCTGTTTTAATATGATTAAAACATGTACAAATTCCTTCATTTTGCTGGTAATAGAAACTACGTCGTTTCGCTAGTGATCAAAACTAAGTCGTTTTGCTGGTGATCGAAACTACGTCGTTTCGTGTGAAATCGAAACTATGTCGTTTCGCGCTAGCTCGATACTACGTCGTTTTACGGGTGATCGAAACTACGTCTTATCACCCGCAAACAAAACTACGTCATTTCGATCCTAAGCGATACTACGTCGTTTTACAGCAAAACGAAACTACGTCGTTTCACTTGCCAAACTAAACTACGTCGTTTCACTTGCCAAACTAAACTACGTCGTTTCACACGCAAACGATGCTACGTCGTTTCATTTGCAAACCTACGTCGTTTTGTTTGCAACCGAAACTACGTCGTTTTGTTTGCAAACGAAACTACTTCACTTTATCTGCAGACGAAACTACGTCGTTTCACTTTCAAAGGAAACTACGCCGTTTCACGCGCAAAGAGACTACGCCGTTTCACTCGCCAAACGAAACTACGCTGTTTCACTCGCAAACGAAATTACATTGTTTTTTTTATACGAAACTACGTCGTTTCATTCACAATCAAAACTACGTCGATATACTCGTTTACAAAACTGTGTCGTTTTACTTATAGATAAAACTGCCTCGTTTTACTTGTTGATAAAAGATCAGAAATAGATTGGCCAAATTGATTCAAGCAAGAAGGACAACTAGAGGTGAAGACATCGAATTTATAAACCTATTTGTGTTTAATCCTTAGCTCATGAATTCCTTTGAAAACCTTAACCTAACTAAGAGATCTACTCAGACATAAATAAAGAAGAAAGCAAAAAGATGAAATTAAAAGAATGCATCGGTATTAAAAACAGAAGTACTAAGGTTTAGAAATCTTCTCAGATTGTAGTAGAATTTCTTCTCCCATACAAGTAGAATGCTCTAAGGATTAGGTCACAAGGATTAGGTCAAGTCGACCTTCCTTTATTTTCTCCTGAAGCGCGAGCAGGTGCTCGCTGGTGGCCGAAAGTCGGGAGTGAGTGCTCGCTGATTGGAGTTGGTAATACTTCACAAGATTTGCCTTCTTTTCTCCTGTTCTGGTTCTTTAGCTACCTAAAATCACTTGAAACATACTCAAAAACTCTAGAAAAAAATTAGATACTAGGGTTAGTATGGGTAAAAATCATAATATATCAATTCCCCCAGACTTAAAACTAAAATCACGACTTAGGAAAAACGGTGGAGACTCGCAAAATCTTAGAAACCGTGAATAGACCAATATCTGCAGACCACATACTTTAGAATAAGAGATACACATTCTTACCGAAAACTGATAAGTTAAGATTTTGACCCATACTAACCTTAGTATCTAATTGCTTTCTTGAGTTTTTGAGTATGTATTAGGAGATTTTAGGTAGCTTTGGAGCTGTTATTGGAGTTTAGAGCATTTGAAACCTTTTGAACAGAAAAGAACCAGAATTAAAGAAAAGAAGGAAAATCCTGCAAAGTATCACCAACTCCAATCGGCGAGCACATGCTCCCAAATTTTGGCCACCAAGCGAGCACCTGCTTGCCACTGAAGAAAATAAAAGGAAGGGGATTTAACCTAACAACCGACGCCGACTTTAGAGGGTGCAACCACCTCCCAGCCGCCTATCTCTTCTAATATAAATACTCCTCTTAGACTTAGGTTTTATTATCTTTTATCTTGCTTTTGGCTTATAGCTTTTCAATACCTTAGGGCTTTCTACTTGTAAGGGAGAAGATCTCTGCTACAATTCTGAGAAGATTTCTGAACCCTATTTCTTTATTTTAATATCGATGCAGTCTTTTTATTTTATTGTTTTGCTTTCTTCTTTCATTATGCTTGAGTAGATCTCTCAGTTAGGTTAAGGTTTTCAAAGGAATTCATGAGCTAGGGTTAAACATAAATAGGCAAATAAAATCGATGTCTTCACCCTTGTTGTTTTTAATGCTTAAATCGATTTGATCACTTGATTTTATGATATTAGGTTTAATTTAGACAACGACAGTTGCTAGGTTGCTAGAAGAAACATCGGTGAGCAATTTATTCATTATCTGCAAAAGTAGATATATTGGAGAATTGTGAACAAATCAAACATGATCTATAATGCTTGTTTGCGATTTCTAGCACCAACGACAGTTAGGATTTCTAGGTCGGTAGACAAAGTTGTTGATGCCACGACAGTGGATTGATATTATCTTCGTGTTTGAGTTCTAGACTAGTGCTTAATTATAGCCTGAATAGTTGTTTGACCCGTTGCTCTGGATTGCCTGCGAATTGCCTTGACCTAACGCTTGTTTATTATTGAATTTTACAACCGATTTGATTTCGTTGCTAGCTATTCACAAAACCGATCTCTATATTGATTCATCTTAGCTTTTTATCTAGTCTTTAAAACCATAGTGTAAGCTTGGTCTTCGTGGGATCGACCCCTAAGTATTACTATGATTTGCTGTGCACTTGCAGTAGGAAAATAGGGTTTAAAACCTGTGTATCAAAAATATCTCCAACAAAGTTCACCAACCTCAAAACCGTACAGCTTACAATCCCAGAGAGATATAAGTTCAAAACAATAGACTCTCTACATTCAATTAAAGGTGGCGTGAGCTTCTTGTTAAAAGCATTAGCTTAGTAAAACGAGGCTTGGTAAAAATGAGGCTAATGTTTCATACTGGAGTTTTAGAGTGTTAAGGGTTACCGTATTCCAGAGAGAGTGCAGGATATCACACAAAACGGCAAGGGAGAATAGACTCATTGATGTCCACAACTTCTAATTCACTCTTCTCCTCTTATAAAATCGGTCCTTCAACTCGGTTCTTCTTTTCTTTCCCTTGTTTACTCGCGATTGACTCATACTTCAGGACACATCTTGAGTTACTAACTCGCCACCCTATATCCTTGAGCTACTAGCTCGATCTTTTTTTTTTTTGGAAATAAAAAGAATAAGAGGGCTTTTACATTGTGTGTGTCCTTCGGCGAATTGTGATCCTTTCGTCCTCATACCCCAGCAGGTCGTATTAAAGCTTGTTGTTCTTCTGGACATTGTGGAGCAGGTGCTCCGAGCTAACGAGTAGGTGCTCGTGACTTTTCTTTAGCTTTTTCCTGACGACTTCTTCAGTAAACGTGAATCAGAGGTCGAGCTAGTCATTTTCTCCCCGATCGTTTTGCACATATCTGCATAAATGTGAAAGGATAAATACGAGTGCAAGTGGTTTGAAAGGAGGTTAAGGTCAAGGTGGGGTACTAACTAAAAGCTAGCTATTCAGGATCAACAAGAGTGGCAAAAGGGATAAGAAGTCCTAAATATATGATGTAACACGTTTTCTAATCCTAATGCTCATAACAAGAAGAACTAAAGTCCAAATTACGTCCAAATAAGGTAGAGTCTAAAGTCTATCCGATGAAACCTTAAAGGAATTGAATTTTTCTGGCCTGGAAGAAGGATCCGAATGTGAAGAAGCCTCAGCTCGTCTCTATACTCTAAATTCTGCAGCAATGTTCACTAGAAAGCAAGTTAAATTCATAAGTGGTTTAAAAGCTCATTATAGATTTTGGTCATAATCTCCACAAGTTTTGATTTGACTCATATAACAGACTGACTCAAAATAGAGAAAACCTAATAACAAGAAACAAAGTGCAAACTCGATACGAACCTTCCGCAGACTTACTTCACACCGTCTTGGTGAGAAAATAAACTAGAGGAGCAAACGAAAAGAAAGAAAATAAAAGAAAGGAAAAACGGATAAAACAAAGAGATAGAGAGTGATACGATCTGTCAGCGAGCAGGTGCTTCCTCAGAGCTCTCGCTCCGTGCGCGCCCAGTACGTCGGTGGTGTCGGGGGTGTCTCTCGGATGGGCTCGTCGCTGCGGCTGCAGTGTGGTGGCAACATCCACCGGAGAGCCTCTGTAGAATCTGTTGCATGAGGGAGTTGTTCTTGCGTTGCGAGGCAATCATCCAGCGACGGTACTCAGCTGGATCAGGGTCATCAGAGATTGGTGGGAGGTCGTACTCGCTGGCGGAGGCCGAGAAAGGAGCTGGCGAAGTCGCTGACATGGATGGGCTGAGGAGATGCGCCTTCCAGAAAGAGAGCTGTGTACGAGAAGCTCAAATCATCAACATGTTCAAGCACTGATGATGCGAGAGTTGATCAGGTGCTAAAGGTCCATCTTTTCAACCGTTGCAACATGTGTCGTCAAAGATCATCTCAAGCTTCACGATTTTGAAAAGGGTAGAGAGGAGAGTCCCGATTATCCTTGAGGGAACAGAGCATCTCCGTAAATCGCATCTCCAAGTTGCTGCGATAGGTGGTGGGAGCAGGTGCTCAGGGAAGCAGAGTATGTGCTCCGGACAAGTCAACTAGCAAACCACTGCAACCGATATAAAACATGACCAGCTCGTCTTGGTGGAGCTTGTTTCCTTCACCCCTGTTGAAAAGCATGTTGCTGATTATTCGAGCAAAGATAAGGAGGGCCGGATGGTGAATGCTGGATTGGCTAGCCGAGTTGGAGACATATTTCCCATGCGCGATGGTTCGCCAAAAAGGATCTGCCTCTGGGAACTTCTTAGGGAAAGAGAGATCCTCGACCTCCTTGTGGAAACCGTAGAGGAAGGTGAAGTAGCCCATGGCAACACTGAAACGCCTTCCGCCAGCTTTGAAGGAGAGTGTTGCATCCCTCCGTGTCTTGTTCGCCGGATCCTTATGAGTGATTTTGATGGTGGCGAGGCATTGGCGGACGAGATCGGGAAAGAGGACCTCTTCTTCAAGGGCGAAACCGAAGGTGTGGGAGTTGCACAGTAGCATATTGACCTGTTCCTTGAGCCCGAGATGCTGTAGCGTGTCGAGGCATATGAGGCGAGTTGGCAGGAAGTTGATTTTCAGCATCTTGTTGTAGTAAGCTGCGTCGCGCTGGTCCCAATGATCCTTGGATTTGAGTGGGAGAGTATCGTCGGGAAGCTCGAATGGTGTGCTCTATGGTCGCGGCCAAGGGTAAAGGAGCTTTGTTGGGATTGGTGGTTGAGCTCTTGCTGGTTCTTTTCCCTTGCGGCGAGTGTATTGGTGCTTAGAAGCCATGAGTACCTGGATCGAGCATGTGCTCGTTGGACAGGTGCAGGTGCTCCGAATAAATTTCTCATATTGCTGTTTTCAGCAGATTTATTTTCGGGGATCCACTTGCTAGAGTTGGCCGTCTGAGTTCGAAACCTCTTTTTTTCTCTTTTTTTTTATCTGAAACTAAGAAAACCAAAACCAAAAATCAGTAGAAAAAACGAATAAAAAGAGTTATGTACACTTACTCGTGGGTTACCTCCCACTCAGCGCTTGGTTTAATTCACTAGCTTGACTTGGTAGGCTGATCAGTCCTTGGAAGGCTCGGCAAGGGGAAAGTCTTCCCCATCTGCGAGATGTGTATCAGCTAAGTATGGCGTCAGCCGCTGACCGTTGACAACAAATACCTCTCCCTTGTCATTTAGCAAGACCACAACGGCATAAGGTCGAACTTACTTGATGGTGAAAGGCCCAGACTATCGTGATCGTAGCCTCCCCAGAAATTGCTTCAGCCGAGAGTTGAAGAGTAGGACTTGGTCATTGGGAGTGAAGTTGTGAGCCAGTATGCGCATGTCATGGTATGCTTTTGTGCGTTCTTTGTAGATCTTGGTGTTCTCATAGGCGAGATGTCTAATCTCTTGGAGTTCATGTAGCTGCATCATGCGCTGTTGGTGTCAAAATCCCCTCCTGGGAGATTGATAAGACGAAAGGCCGAATCAACGGTTAAACATTTCATATTCTGGCAGCAAGCCCACGAAATGAGACCAAACGTCTGCCCGGGTCAAGCTCTTGGCTTAACCGGTCGCAGATGAACTAAATGGGTTGTGACCATTTGTACTCTTTCCTTATCCTTGGTTTTGTCCCAAAGGGTTTTCCGGGAAAGGTTTTAACGAGGCAAATTGGTTCACTTATCTTAAAACCCGTTCAGGAGCTAATCAAATCGTCGGGCCGAGCTCTTGGCATTCGGTCCGACGGATGATCTGAACTCTCTAACGGCCTCTCAAGACGAATCTCTGCATATCTTCCCAGTCCAGAGCATTCACCAAGCCAAGACATGAGCTACGGCCAGACCTCACCCTCTCGGACCGGCCCCAGAAGCTATTTCCCGACTATTGGGCCGAGGCCCAATAGTTCCCGAAGAAACATCACGCCATTTGAAGACGGACTTCACGCTGTTTGGAACGCGGAAAAACATCAAGGAGTTCACTTAAAATAAACCGGAAGAAGGCTTTTAACCGGAGAAAATCGGGCCAGATGATTTAAAAGACAAGCTGAGCCAAATCAAGACAAGCGGGCCGGATCGGAAGAAAAGAGGACTGATGGGCGGCGGCCCATCAGGTCATTGGCGGCGGCTAGAAGGGATTTTTACAACGTCCCACATTGCTTAGATCAGTCTTTGAGACCCCAGACTCTCTCATATAAATAGACACCCTTGTATTCACTTTTAAGGCATCCCAACTCAAGTGCAAGAGCTTTCGAGATATAAGACAATAAGCTTTCTCGAATATTTTTGTACTTAGAGAAATTATTAATAAAAGTATTTTTCTCATCTTTTTACTTTTTTGCCCTTTGGTTCTTGTTTAATAGAATTTTCGGAGCCCCGCGAAATATAAATTTCGACAGTGTGAGTTTCGGCTCTCACAGTTTGGCGCCGTCTGTGGGGACGAGAAATATTCTTTATTCAAGAACAGCAGGAGATCATGGCAGCCATAGGAAGAACCAACGGTACCGGCAATCAGCCGACCGGAGGAAGAACCGATGGTACCGGCAATCAGCCGACCGGAGGAGCAGCTAGAGCCGGAGCAACCGTGGTCGGAGCATCCGCAGCAGGAGCAATCATCACGGGAGCAACCGGAACCGGAACGGCTGCAGCCGGGAATTCCACCGTCGCACAGCCTCGGACCGGAATGCCGATCGAAAAAACCGTAATAACGGGAGCGGTCAACACCGGCCCGACCGGTCCAGCTAAAGATATCAAAGCAATTGGCGACCTAAGGAACATAAAAGCAGGAATCGTGGTGCAACAAGACAGACAAGAAAGAGCAACGACGCAGGAGATGACGGCCATCCGAGAGCTAACGCAAGGCTCCCGGCCACTCCGAAGAAGATGCCCCCGTTTCTCACCGCTGATGAGCACTCCCGGAGGGCAGAACCTCGGTGAGCGAACCCCCGTCGGAACAAGGACGGAACCATCAGAACCGCCGCCGTTACACCGGAAAAGCGCAACGAGACGTAACGCCGAGCAGCCGGTCTCAACGGTAACCGACGGAGAAGTCACGGTAGAAGCGGACGGCCGCGACGAAGACAAGACAGACAAAGGAGAAAAAGATTTTACCGAAGAAGAAGAAAACATACTCCTGGAAAACCAGCAAATAAGAGCCGAAGAGCGAGAAAGAACAGGCCGGACGGATGGAATGACCCACTCCGCGAGCCGAAGAAGCGAAATTGACGAGCAACACGTCCAATTGAAGCTAACGGCGAGCCAGATGATAGAAGCAAGATCTCAAGTCCACAAGGCGACCAGTGCGGCTCCCGAGATCGACCGAGTCTTGGAGGAAACTCAAAAAATCCCCTTTACTGCAAGGATCACGAGTGCGAGACTCCCCGGCCTCGGAGCAAACATAACAGGAGCATCCAATGCCGAAGTGATGATTATCGGAATTAACCACTCCAACAACGAGCCGCTCGTCAACGGCCTTTCAATCGAAGACGACGCGATTCTGATCAACACGGGAAGTTCGGCCAGCGTCGAATTCCATGAAACCTTTCGGAGGATGAACACTGGGACCTGGCATCTCACAACCCGTCCAAAACCGTCGACTGGTTTCACCGGAAAGACGACAACGACAGTCGGAGCAATCCAACTCCCCGTAATAACAACGGAAATGAAGGAGGACATGGAGCTCTCGGTGGATGACCACCCAGGAATTTACGACCTGGCGAATGACGAAAACACCCTGCCGGTCAGCACGACCATCGCCGGAACGTCATTCGTTGGAATGACCGGACCAAAAGACACAAAAGAAGGCGTGACGAGGGCGACCGAGCTGGAGATCATGATCCCGGAGCGACAAGACCAACAAGCCAAAACGACGGCTCGACAGCTACAAACGATCCGAGACGAAGGTCGAGCTAGGAACGTCTCACCAGAGGGAAGCCCAAGACAAGGACGACGAAGCATCACTGCAAGACGTCTTGAATTCTCGCCTCAAGCGGCGATGCCGGGAAGTCAGAACAAGAGGGAACAAACTCTAACCGAGACAAGAACGGCTTATTCCCGAACGCCGCCGCAAAAACCGCAGAGTGCCGCAAGACAAATAATCGAGCAGCCAGATTTGACGGTGATTAGCGAAGAAGACGGAGAAACCACCGCATACGAAGCTAGGCAAGACATGAACGAGATGAACGGTAAAGCAAAAGACGCAACATCAAGTCCCGAATCAAAGACGATGATGGATGCGGACCTAGAACGGCAAAACAGACAAGCGAAGACGAACGGATCGGTGGCCCAAGAATTGACGTGGATCCGAGACGAAAACCGAACAAGGAACACCCCTTCGAGAGGAGACTCAAGACAAAACTACGGGATCATTGAAGCAAAACCGCTTCGATTCGTACTGCCAATCATAACGCCCGAAGAACGTAACTCGATCAAGCGAAGCTCAATCAGGACAAGGACTGAGCCATCCGGATCTCCACTGCCGCAACGGAAGAGTACCCTGGGGCGAGCAGCTGGGTGGCCAACATGGACGATAATCAATGAAGAAAACAGAGGTGGAACCAGAACAATAGAAAGCGGAACCGGACGAGATACAATTGAAACCCGCAACAAGGGAAGGGATCCCACCAGAGGCGAAGAAAATCCAATACGGGTCGAGCATCGAAGGCCAACTGGCGAGCAAGGAAAAACAGACCGAAGGAAAACGCTCCATGCAAGCCGAGAAACTCCCGATGAAGATATTTGGACTCTATCCCAAGGCCCGAGCGAAAGTTTGCGAAATTTCGTAAAACGTTTCGAATCGGTTGCGTCAAAGATCAGCGGGCTCAGCAATCAAGCCGCACTCGCCGCTTTAAGAAGAGCGCTACGGTATGAGTCGAGCTTCCGAGAAGAAATTACCCTGAACCCCCCTGCGACGATCCAAGAAGCATTGCACCGTTCCTCAAGTTTCGAGATCCTCAAAGAAGAGATCGAGGCCTTGCCAAAGAAGCACCGGCCGTCAAAGACGTTGGCAAAAAGCACGACACGGCCTTCAGATATTCCAAGCAAGAAAAGGTGCGGACGAAACAACATGAACGAAAGGACGAACACACGCGGAATGCACAACTATCAAATAAACACGAAACGATCCGACAAGGCCATACACGGAAATGGATCATGGGGTACCTGGACTCGCAGTGTGGGCTACGGTGAAAAGGTTTACTGCACCTTACACAAAGTCGACGGCCATTCAACCGCAAATTGCAAGGCGACTGCAAGAATGCTTGCAAAAAGGTTCCTAACAAGAGACCTTGGAAGCGAAACGAAAAAAGAAGACCGGAAGCGCAAGAAAACAGATACAAGCATCGAGCCACGATATAAGGCGGGCAGAACTGACCAGTTCGAGAGAACGAAGACTTTACCCGCAGAATGACGAAACGGCAGCTGCCGAAAAGAAGACATCTGAGACCTCGGAGCCTGAAACGGACGATCCCGCAGCCAAAGCCTAGACGCATTCATCTCATCTAAAAAATAGAACTACGGATCGGCTTGATCCCCAAGATCGGGGTACGTAGGCAGCTCACCTTCCCGTGAGTTCAGCTATAAACAAAAAGAAAAAAAAAATAAAAATAAAAAAAAAAAAGAAAGAAGAGAAAAAGAAAATGAAAAAGAAAAAGAAAAAAAAAAATCGCCTCTCGGCACATATCGCCTCTCGGCACACATCGCCTCTTGGCATACGTATCAACCGCCCGTTGCTGATCACAACAGGGTGACTTAACCATGGTTCTTTAACATCCCGCAGTGGATAAACTTAGCGCGCTATATAAATTTCCGGACAACATCCGAACGGCGTGACCTGACATCCCGCGATCCTGCAGGGAGCGTCGCAGACGATGTTCTTTTAAGCTTATCTTCAGGAGCATTTCGCATAGGCAAATAGTGCGAGGTGTAAACCGCGAAATAAGCTCGTAAACCCAGTAAAACGCCTGACATGGAAAGCTGGTCATGAACATCTCCGAACGCAGTATCAAACCGGCTCCGATACGAGATTCTAAACGCGTTCAGTCGAGAGAGGAATTTAAACGTGTAACTCCTCGACACCAAAACACAAGCCCAGGAAAACATCGCAACCTGGCCCAAAGGTTCGAGTGTCCGGAAAAACACTCCAACTCAGCAACGCCTCTTGGCAAGCTAAACAACGCAAACGCCTCTTGGTAAGCGACAAACAACGCAAACGCCTCTTGGCAAGCCATAAACAACATAATTGCCTCTCGGCAAACGCCTCTCGGCTAACATCGCCTCTCGGCAAACATCGCCTCTCGGCTAACATCGCCTCTTGGCAAACATCGCCTCTCGGCTAACATCGCCTCTCGGCAAACGCCTCTCGGCAAACGCCATTCGGCAAACATCGCCTCTCGGCAAACGGCTCTCGGCAAACATCGCCTCTCGGCAAACAACGCCTCTCGGCTAACATCGCCTCTCGGCAAATATCGCCTCTTGGCAAATATCGCCTCTCGGCAAACGCCTCTTGGCAAACATCGCCTCTCGGCTAACGTCGCCTCTCGGCAAATGCCTCTCGGCAAACGCCATTCGGCAAACATCGCCTCTCGGCAAACGCCTCTCGGCAAACATCGCCTCTCGGCAAACAACGCCTCTCGGCAAATATCGCCTCTCGGCAAACGCCTCTCGGCAAACGCCTCTCGGCAAACGCCTCTCGGCAAACGCCTCTCGGCAAACGCCTCTCGGCAAACGCCTCTCGGCAAATATCGCCTCTCGGCAAACATCGCCTCTCGGCAAATATCGCCTCTCGGCAAACGCCTCTCGGCAAATATCGCCTCTCGGCAAACGCCTCTCGGCAAACATTGCCTCTCGGCAAACGCCTCTCGGCAAACATCGCCTCTCGGCAAACATCGCCTCTCGGCAATCATCGCCTCTCGGCAAACGCCTCGTGGCAAACATCGCCTCTCAGCAAACATTGCCTCTCGGCAAGCAGAACGAACCATCTCTTCAGAGATGGGCTAACCGCCCTAAACACGGCAAGGTCCGAGACCCCAGGAACGACCTCGTCGGATCTAGCCAGATCAACGACTCCAATCAACGAAGCCTTTTCCTCAATCAAGCCGGAACTACGGGTGACTTGATCCCTTCTCATAAAGGGTACGTAGGCATCTCGCCTAAAAAACGAGTTCAGTTGCCAAGGAGGAAAAATTCATCTTCTTCCAAATCAGCCGCCTGTAAGTTTGAGGCCCGAGAAGAAAACAAATTCGCTACAATTATCTTTCGGCGACCTGTCCTCAAGAAGACACATGTTTCGGAATCAGAGGCCTTTAGTCCATCAATCCCGATAAACACCTCATCAAACGCTCCTTGCCCATGCAAGCAAAGGCCACGAGCTGGGGGGCTAACTGTTGGTGTCAAAATCCCCTCCTCGGAGATTGATAAGACGAAAGGCCGAATCAACGGTTAAACATTTCATATTCTGGCAGCAAGCCCACGAAATGAGACCAAACGTCTGCCCGGGTCAAGCTCTTGGCTTAACCGGTCGCAGATGAACTAAATGGGTTGTGACCATTTGTACTCTTTCCTTATCCTTGGTTTTGTCCCAAAGGGTTTTCCGGGAAAGGTTTTAACGAGGCAAATTGGTTCACTTATCTTAAAACCCGTTCAGGAGCTAATCAAATCGCTCCGACCAAATGCCCGTCGGGCCGAGCTCTTGGCATTCGGTCCGACGGATGATCTGAACTCTCTAACGGCCTCTCAAGACGAATCTCTGCATATCTTCCCAGTCCGGAGCATTCACCAAGCCAAGACATGAGCTACGGCCAGACCTCACCCTCTCGGACCGGCCCCAGAAGCTATTTCCCGACTATTGGGCCGAGGCCCAATAGTTCCCGAAGAAACATCACGCCATTTGAAGACGGACTTCACGCTGTTTGGAACGCGGAAAAACATCAAGGAGTTCACTTAAAATAAACCGGAAGAAGGCTTTTAACCGGAGAAAATCGGGCCAGATGATTTAAAAGACAAGCTGGGCCAAATCAAGACAAGCGGGCCGGATCGGAAGAAAAGAGGACTGATGGGCGGCGGCCCATCAGGTCATTGGCGGCGGCTAGAAGGGATTTTTACAACGTCCCACATTGCTTAGATCAGTCTTTGAGACCCCAGACTCTCTCATATAAATAGACACCCTTGTATTCACTTTTAAGGCATCCCAACTCAAGTGCAAGAGCTTTCGAGATATAAGACAATAAGCTTTCTCGAATATTTTTGTACTTAGAGAAATTATTAATAAAAGTATTTTTCTCATCTTTTTACTTTTTTGCCCTTTGGTTCTTGTTTAATAGAATTTTCGGAGCCCCGCGAAATATAAATTTCGACAGTGTGAGTTTCGGCTCTCACATGCGCCTTTTCGAAGCTAGCCTGATGTCGTAGCTGAGCAACTTGACTGCCCAGGCTACCTTGAATTCGAGTTCGACAGGGAGGTGGCAGGCCTTGCCGTAGACAAGGTGGAATGGAGTAGTGCCGAGTGGTGTTTTGTATGCTATCCTGTATGCCCATAAAGCATCGTCTAGCTTGGAAGCCCAATCCTTGCGAGTTGTTCCCATGGTTTTCTGCAATATGCTCTTGATCTCACGGTTGGATATCTCGACCTGTCCACTGGTCTGCGGATGATAAGGAGTGGCGACCTTGTGCTCTACACCATTCTTGCGCAACAGAGTTTTGAAGATCTTGTTGATGAAGTGAGAACCTCCATCGCTAATGACAACTCGCGGCACACCAAACCTAGGAAAGATATGGTTTTGAACATCTTAATCACAACCCGTGCCATCATTAGTAGGACTTCAAAGAGTCTCAACCCACTTGGAAACATAATCCACTGCGACGAGTATGTACTCGTTCCCATAAAAGAGGGGAATGAGCCCATAAAATCGATCCCCCAGACATTAAATACTTCGACTTCAATAATGAAGTTCTGTGGCATCTCGTTGCATTTTCTGATGTTGCCTTGTCGCTGGCATGAATCGCATCTAGAAACAAAGCGTTAAGCATCTTTGAACATGGTGGGCCACCAATATCCCGATTGTAGCACCTTGGAAACTGTCTTGAATGTGGCGAAGTGACCAGCATAGGAGGAGCCATAGCAATGAAAAAGGATCTCCACGATTTCTTCTTCAGCTACACATCTTCTGAACACTCCATCAGGACAGTGTTTGTACAAATAATGTTCATCCCAGAAGTAATGGCGGATGTCCTCAAGATACTTTTTCCTTTAGTAGCCCTCAAAGTCGCGAGGTTCCTGGTCAACAGCTAGATAATTGGCTATTTCTCCGAACCAAGGCATGGGAGGACGCCTGGCTTGTTCAACTATATCACAGAATCCCGTTTTAGCAGATGCTCGCTGGGTGGGAGCATATGCTTCCTTGATCTGGAAAACGCCGATCGAGTAGATCTGTTCTTCAGGGAGACTATCATCAAGGGGGATACCTTCGTCTATCCGCATCCTAGAAAAGTGGTCGGCAGCTCCATTGTCTATTCCCTTCTTGTCTTTGATTTCAAGGTCGAATTCCTGAAGGAGGAGGATCCATCGGAGGAGTCGTGGCTTAGCATCTTTCTTGGTCAGCAGATATTTCAGCGCCGCATGATCAGTGTGAACAATGACCTTCGATCCAACAAGATAAGATCGGAACTTCTCAAAAGTGAAGACAATAGCCAGAAGTTCCTTCTCGGTCGTGGCATACTTGCACTGAGCCTCATCCAGAGTTCGGCTGGCATAGTAGATGACATGGAGTTTTTTTTCTTTCCTCGGGCCGAGAACAGCACCTACGGCGTAGTCACTAGCATCTGTCATCACCTCGAAAGGTAAGCTCCAATCCGCTGGCTGGACAATGGGTGCACTTACAAGTGCTCCTTTGATCGTGTGGAAGGCTTCGAGGCACGCATTATCGAATTTGAACTTCACCTATTTGCATAGAACCCGTGTGAGAGGACTTGCGATCTTAAAGAAGTCTTTGATGAAGGGTCTGTAAAAGCCGGCATGCCCTAAGAAACTGCGGATGCCCTTGACTAAGGTAGGCGGTTGCAAGTTCATCATGACATCGATTTTATCTTTGTCCACTTCGATTCCATCCTCTGAGATACGATGTCCCAGCACAATCCCATTCCTGACCATGAAGTGGTACTTCTCCCAATTCAGAACCAAATGCTTCTCCTCGAATCATTTAAGTACCCTGCATAAATTAGACAAACAATCAGAGAAAGAACTCCCATATACCGAGAAGTCGTCCATGAACACCTCCATGATGTCTTCAATGAGATCTGTAAAGATGGACATCATGCATCGCTGGAAGGTTGCTAGGGCATTTCACAATCCGAATGGCATGCGCCGGTAAGAAAAAGTGCCATAAGGACATGTGAACGTCGTCTTTTCCTGATCGTTTGGGTAAATAGGTATCTGAAAAAATCCTGACTAACCGTCTAAAAAGCAGTAGTATGGATGGTTTGCAAGTCTCTCAAGCATCTGATCAATAAAGGGCATAGGAAAGTGATCTTTGCGAGTGGCAGCATTAAGCTTGCGATAATCAATGCACAGTCTACGGCCGGTTACAGTCCTAGTTGGTATCAATTCATTCCTATCATTCTTCACCACAGTGATTCCTCCTTTCTTAGGAACTACATGAACAGGACTAACCCAAGTACTATCAGATTTAGCATAAATCACCCCAGCCTCTAGAAGTTTCATTATCTCCTTCTTAACGACATCTTTTAGATTCAGGTTTAACCTCATTTGATGTTCGACAGAGCTCATCGATTCATCTTCTAGATGTATCCTATGCATGCATATATCAGGAGAGATTCCAGGTATATCCGCAAGTGAGTAACCTATAGCCTTTCTATACTTTCTAAGTTCACATAAGTGAAAGGCTACTTCTACATTGTTCAAGTCGGAATTTACTATCACAGGGTAGGTAGAGTTTGTTCCAAAGAATGCGTACCTGATCCCGGCTGGGAGTGTTTTGAGCTCCAATTTGGGCGCTTTCAATTTGCTCCAAGGGCCATCTATTGGATCAAGAGGCAGAGCAGGTGCTTGTGGGATATGAGCAAGTGCTCCAACTGTTTCTTCCGATTCCTGCTCATCGTCTAGACTCATGGAAGCCACCATCTGTTCCATTCTGCTGCTGGAATCAAGCATCTTGGTGAAGCTGTCGGCGTCCTCACTCAAGAAACCATACTCTCTCTCGGCTAGGGTTAAGGCGGTTTCAAGAGGATCTGGACATATAATCTCCTCTGCTGCTTCATCGTAAACATCGTTTGTGTCTTGTACAGTGAAGGTCTAGCCGTCGACTTCTTCAGCAGCTTGTTCATCTAGAAAGTCATCACAATTTCCCCCAGCTGGAGATCGATCACTCCATTCCTTACGTCAATAAGTGCTCCAGCTGTGCATAGGTATGATCGGCCTAAGATGAGAGGATCTTTGGGCTCTTCCTCAAGCTCCAGAACTACAAAATCGGCAGGAATCAAAGTGTCTCCAATTCGCACATGAATATCTTCCAAAACTCCTTTGAGAAACTTGGTTGATCTATCAGTGAAGACCAAGGAGATTCGCGTGGGTTTAAACGTAGTGAAGTCTAAACGCTTAGCCACCGAATAGGACATTAATTTCACACTAGAACCGAGATCGCAGAGAGAGAAAGCGAAAGTCATATGGCCGATCATGATGGATAGAACAAATCTCCCAGGATCACCTCTATTCTTTAACACCTTGTTTTGCAGAATAGCACTACATTCCTTCGAGACAGCCATCACTTTCTCATCCTCAGCGATCTTACCCGAAACCAGAGTCTTCATATACCTTTTCAGAGCAGGTATATCTGAACAGCGTCAGCTAGGGGGAGTTTCACAGTTAGATCCTTGAGCATCTCCCTACATTTAGCATCCTCCAAATCCTTGCGAGACTTCTTCGGTGGTACAGGATAGGGCACCCTGGGTTTGTACACTCTGTCAGGAATTGCAGTGGATTTTGGGGCATAGGTGGAAGATGTAGCCCGGCCGAGCATGTACTTCGTGGATTCGTCAGGGTGCTCTGCCGTATCATCTTCCAGGTTGTCAAAGGGTGAGGACGATGTCCCAGGTTGCTCGTTTGCATCATTGTTTTTCTGAGCACGTTGATTCCCTTGGAGCAGGTCCTCGCTAGATAAGAGCATGTGCTCCATTGTCGCCTCTTTTCCCATTGCCGACCTCGAAACTGGATCTGTGTGAAGTGTCTTCCCGCTTCGTAACTCGATGGCGTTGATGAATTCTTTCCTTGGTGTCTCAACCTTTCCAGGAAGAGTTCCTGGTGTCCTTTTAATCGATTCAGCGGTTTGTGCAATCTGAATATCGAGATGCTTCATGTAAGTCCATACAGCCTCATACTTCCCGTTAAGATCGACATACATCGTGTCAACCTTGGAGTTGATCTCAGCAGCCGCTTCCTGATGACTAGCCATTAGTTGTTGCATCATGTTCTTCAGCTCGTCTCGGAGCCGGTTACTGAAGAAGGAGGTTGCGGGTTTGGAAAAGGCTGAGGCTACGAGTTGTTGTAGGGCTGCCTCGGTTGTTGCCTCCTTGGAAACGGTTCTGATTGTGGACGAATGGCCGGTTCTGGTAGTTGTTGGGGTAGCTCTTTTGGTATCCCATTTGGGGTTGGCCTCCTTGCTTAGGATAAACCTGATCCTGCGGATTCTCCACATTAGTGCTCCTGTAGGACAAATTTGGATGACTATTGAAACCCTGAGTGTTGAATCCGCGGTTTTGTCCAAATCCTTGGCCACTCACGTAGTTTACTTCCATCTCATCAGCACCGGTTTCTTCCTCAAAGACTTGAGCGAGAGGTGTTGCACCATTCTCATCGACAAAGTGGACCGATTTCTGGTTCCCCTTTAGCAAAAGGTTTACCTTAGCCGTGAGCTCATCAATCTTCTTGGATTCCACACTGTTGACCATTTTTCTATCGTACTCCTGACTCTTGTTGTTGGAACTTGTGGCTAGGTTTTCTATCAACTCCAAAGCTCCCTCCTTTGACTTGGTGTAGAAATTTCCATTACTGGCCGTATTCAGGGCGTTTTTGTAGTCCCATTCTTCTCCATCATAGAAGGTTCTGATCAGCTGCTCGTCGCTAAACCCATGGTGAGGACATTCGCGTTTTTATTCCTTAAACCACTCCCATGCTTCGTTGAAGGTCTCACCAGAGAGTTGCTCGAATGAGGATATCTTGTTCCTCAAGGCTGCAGTCTTAGACTTGGTGTAGAATTTGTCCAAGAAAGCCAATCTAGCATCAGCCCAAGTCGCCAGAGAACCTGGTGGTAAAGACTTTAGCCACCGTGATGTTTTTCCTGCAAGAGAGAAGGGGAAAAGCTTGCACTTCAAGAAATCCGAAGGCACGCCATTGGAGCCAGTTGTGCTACAGATTTCTTCGAAGTTCTCAATGTGATTCATCGGGATTTTAGCAGGCAAACCGTGAAACAGATGCTGCTTCATGAGTGCAATTATCTGAGGCTTGATTTCATAATCTTGCCTCTGAATGACCGGAGGGATGATCGCGGCTCGATTCTCGTCGTTGGCGTGTGCCGCATCTTTGTCTTTGAAGGCAGGCTGTTGCACGAGCTGCCTCTCTTATTGCAAACGCAGCTGCTCCATGGCTGCTTGAAGAATTTACAGCTGAGCTGCCATGTTATTGTTATTGCCCATCTCTGTAGAAGCGATATCAGAAATTTCTGGTTCCGGAACAGGTGTGTTGCATCTTTGCCTGTTCTCTCGTTCTCTTTGAGCTAGTTCGTCGTTTGTTAAGCTGATAAGGTCGTCGTTATTTCTGCTCCGTGTGTTCCTGGTCATGCACCTGAAATGCAAAGAAGAAGAAAAACAGAAAACGAGTTTAGTAGGGTTCTTAGTCTAGAGATTTTGCCGTAAACCAAAGGTAAAAATTTGGTCCCCGGCAACGGCGCCAAAAACTTGATACACAGGTTTTAAACCCTAATTTCCTACTGCAAGTGCACAGCAAACGAAGTAGTATTTAGGGGTCGAATCTCACAAGGACCAAGTTCACACTATGGTTTAATAGGCAAAAATTAAAAGCTAAGATGAATCAAGTTAAGATTGGTTTCGTGAATAGCAAGTAACAAAGTAGAATCGAATTTATAAGAAAATAATAAGCAACGTTAAGTCAAGGAAATTCGCAGGAGATTCAGAGCAACGGATCAAATAACTATTCGGGCGATGATTAAGCACAAGTCTAGAACTTAAACACGAAGATGATATCAATCTACTCTTGTGGCATCAATAACTTTGTCTAACAACCTAAAATCCTAACTCTCGTTGGTTTTAGAAATCGCAGACAAGCATTAGAGATTAGGTTTAATTTGTTCACAGTTCTCCTATGCATCTACTCTCGCAGGCATATAATGAATTGCTCACCAATGTTTCTTCTAGCAACCTAGCTAAGATCAGGAATAGATTGGCCAAATCGATTCAAGCAATAAGGACAACTAGAGGTGAAGACATCGAATTTATAAGCCTATTTGTGTTTAATCCTTAGCTCATGAATTCCTTTGAAAACCTTAACCTAACTAAAAGATCTACTCAAACATAAATAAAGAAGAAAGCAAAAAGATGGAATTAAAAGAATGCATCAGTATTAAAAACAGAAGTACTAGGGTTCAGAAATCTTCTCAGATTGTAGCAGAATTTCTTCTCCCTTACAAGTAGAAAGCTCTAAGGTATTGAAAGGCTAAAAGCAAAAGTAAAGATGATAAAAACCTAAGAGTAAAGGGAGTATATATATTGGATAAAAATAGACGGCTGCTCCCTTCTTTTTCGCCACAAGGATTAGGTCAAGTCGACCTTCCTTTTTTCTCCTGAAGTGGGAGCGGGTGCTCGCTGATTGGAGTTGGTAATACTTCGCAAGATTTGCCTTCTTTTCTCCTGTTCTGATTCTTTTCTACTCCAAAGATTTCACCTGCTCCAAACTCCAATAACAGCTTCATAGCTACCTAAAATCACCTGAAACATACACAAAACTCTAGAAAACAATTAGATACTAGGGTTAGTATGGATAAAAATCATAACATATCACAGGCCATCTTTCGTCCATGGCTCTGATACCATATAAAGAAAGGTGAAAACAGAGCTATATGAAGTCGAATCTTTCTTATTGATTTCCTTTCATGTTTACAATGGCGATTTATACAAGATGAAGGAAACCTTAATGTCTATTGAAAGGTGGCTTCATTTCACAACACATTAAACGCGTTTGACAGCTTGATGCTTTAGCCGCACCACTTTTAACTTTTGCTACCAATCCGATCTAATCAACATTGTTTTGTTTTGTTATTGCAGGTGACCGTTGGCGCCAAGTATTCAAATCATTGTGCTTGCTAGACTATTGGCCCTACTGCTTATGACGATCTGACCCAATAGAGCAGACGCTGGTGTTTGGGATAACTTCTGCACCAGCTAGAGAGTTGATCTTAATATTATCCAACAAAAAAGAAGAAGATAAACAAAAAGAGGATGAGAATCATAAACTCCAATCTTTTTTTTTTTTATGTTTCTTCCATATTTTCAAAGAACAATAATCAAGGTATCATAAATATTGCAAACTAAACAAACGATTCTTTCAATCAGTTCCACTTTAAGCCTCAGCTATTCATGCTAAAACTAAAAGAACATGTGGAGATACTTTGCACCTAAAAAGGTTAAAATATTTTTCTTGAGGGTTCTTACATATAATATATGCAACAATGTGTATCATTGTATGTGAAGTGTTTCACATACCGTAGTTGAAAAGAAAGTGCTTCATATACCAAAACAGAAAACAAAACGGCAATTCCATTTACATATTCTCTTCTTGTCTTTTTCATCGTCTTCTGTTTTTTTGGTTCCATTGTTCTTTTGTCAGCATCACCGTCCCTGGTTCTCAAGCTCATTCACCCCAACCAAATATATTCTCTAGGACATCCACATGTCTCCCGTGTCGAGGAAGCATCCCTTGCACGTCTAGACTACTTGTAAGCCAGGGCCACTGAACATATTATCGCACAATTGGTGAACATATCAATTAGTCCACTGGTCTTGCAACTTCTCCACATGGACACATGCATTGATCTTCTATGGGTACAGTGTCATCCTTGCACCAATTCTTATTTACAAAGCCTTCCCATTTTCGACCATTCAAAATCTTATACTCATCGTGAGGAATCTTACGAAACCTCTGAATGATCCAGTCCTAGATTTATGTTCGATGCCAAAGCCAGATCTTGCTGGTACTTTATGCATCACTTGGACGGTACAGAGAGCAAATGTACACTAGCCAAAGAAACGCTATCGTTTGATACTATCTACGGTGAATTCTCCATTCTCTTTATCTGACGTGGTTTTAGGATGTGGCCATGAGAACTAAGGCACACCACAATAAGGAGCCGGTGTCCTTGGATTAGGATATGGAAAATTCTCGTTGGTTCACCGGTTCAGTTCGAAATTCTAATATTGCTTAGGCAGTGCAGACGACCCTTGTATTCTCACAATGTCTTACTCATAGGAGACTCTGGTGCTTTCACTGGACATGAAGACTGTTTCCGGAGCCTAACCAATCTACGTTCTTCTTAAACTTGATCAAGATGTTTACAGGTCGTCTGAATGTCTTGACTGTGGGGTCCTTTTTGATGACCGATTACAAGTTAATATCGATCATCACCACTAGTTCTTCGGGTGTGACTGAGAAACTGAGGATTATACTATAAAAGCTTGTTGTTTGGGAAGTTTTGATCTTGTATTTTAATGGAAACAAAATGAATGAATGCATTAGTTACAAATCTATAGAGCATACCAGTCAATCTCGTGGCTTAGGCAGTTTACAATTGTGACCCTAAGTTTCAATTACATGCACACACAAGTGGTTCTACAGAACACTGTCCAAATTCTAAAGAGAACACACACATCGCTTATATATAAATATGAACTTGACCAGTTTCATCACAACTCTCTCTCTCTCTCCCAAGAGAGCCAAAAAAAAAAAAAAAGGGTCAAAAGCACAAACACACAAGAGTAAAAGTCATTCATTCCAAACTATTACTTGAATATTTTCTTACTAGCTGTTGCCCACATTACATTGTTGCTTCGATTTCTCAACATCTCCTCTTGCGACGAGACATTCCCTTCCTTCAAAACAATGGAGAGAGACATGATTGCTGTAGTTCACGATTAGTGTTTCAAAACAAGCTATTGGGATATTGTGCTGCATTTATATAACATTGAGTAAGTAGAAAACTTAGGGGTTGAGAACTCACAAACCTGATTTAATTTGTTTCTTACATTTTTATCATGGAGTGAAAGGAAAAAGAAAGAATTTTATTATATAAAACTTGATTTCAAAGTTAGTAATTAACAAGATTATGCCATGTGACGACATTTTCTTATTTGAAGATTTGACATGTGTCAGATAATAAAAAATATTATTATTATATTTCAGGAATTCTTTTTGTTACTTTTTAATTTCCTAAATAATAAATAAACAAAAAAATTCTCATTTTCTTAATTTTTTGATCTGATTGTGTTTGTATCTTTCATGTGGTCATGTTTGTAATTGACAACTGAATTACTTGTTTCTATACCATAATTTGTCAGTTCATACTGATAATTTAGAGAAATGGATTGTAAAATAGAAGAGAAAACTACATGTAGTTATTATGTTTTGATGTGAAATATTTTGTTGTTTATTGTTGTTGAATGGTATACCGATTTAGTCTATGACAATGAAAATGTGTGTTGATTTTATTGATGAGGTGGCAGCATGAGAAGAAAGAAAAGCTTTCTTTATACATGTATATATTTGTTTTCTTAATTTTTTTATATGATCGTGTTTGTGATTTTTCTATGTGGTTGTGTTTGTAATTGACAACTGAATTACTTATCTTTACACGGTGATTTATCAGTTTATACTGATAATTAGAGAAATAGATGGTAAAATAGAAGAAAAAACTATGTGTAGTTATTATGTTTGATGTGAAACATTTTGTTGTTTACTGTTTTGAATGGTATACCATTTTAATGTATGACATGTGTGCTGTTCTTACTAATGAGGTGGTAGCAGGAGAAGAGAGAAAAACTTTCTTTGTATATATAAATTATCGCTAATTTTAAAAAATCTTTGCGCATAGTATGGACAATCCAATAGTAAAAAAATAATAGTGAGATGATTATGTATAAATAGGAACAAGTCTCAAATGAATTTAATATTTTTATAACTCAACATTTACTATATTTTTTAGAGGAAGTCCAAAAATTAATTTAGCTCCATAAAGGACATGTTTTACGGAATGGACTTTTAAACTGTATAAATCTTTTATAATTTATATTTTTATACAAAAAAATAAATTAGTTTGACTAGAAAGAAACTTTCAGTTTGTACATTGTATGCCAAAAGGAATGTACTAAATTCTAAATTTTTTTCCTACTCTTATCAAGGAAAAAAGAAATAAAATTAAAATAAAATAAATAATTTGTTTAAATAAATTTAAATTAAAAGGTTACTGATTTTTTATAAGAACAATTAGGGGCGCAGAAATGTAACTAATTTTTTACGGGTTCTAATTTGTAAAATGCCTTATAGTGTGTTATTTCTTTTCTTTCCTTTTCATTTTCTTATATTTTATTATCACTCTTTAGTTTTTATTTTTAGTATTTTTATATTATAGTATTTTTTAGTTGTAGTACAATTTTTTTTTGTCTTTGCTTTCTCTTTATTCTTTTTTTTTAATCTTCGCTTTATATAGCTTTTTGTTTTTTTGTTAAACATCAGATTAATTTCTGTGTTTTTTTCTGTATTTATTGAATATTATTGGTCAGCTTAAAATAGTAAATATCCAATATTATTTTTTTTGTCATTTCTCTAAACGAGGGTTTCTTTGATTTTTGGTCCACGTTATTTTTTTTTTAATTTTATTACCATTCAATCCGTGTTATCAGTATTGACTTCTGTTTTTTTGGGGTTTTAAATTTATTACCATTTAATCAGTGTTCTCGATATTGACTTCTGTGTTTTTTTTTTAATTTTTTACCATTCAATCAGTGTTCTCGATATTGACTTTTGTTTTTCTCCAATATTTTTCGTGTATTTATCTTCGCCCTTATTTCATTGATTTTCAACCTGAATTCAAAGTCAGAAATTAATGTTCTGGTGGCTGTACAATACACCATCTATTATGAGCTTATTGTGAGATTTAATTTCTTGTTTTCTTAATTTTTTGATGTGGTCGTGTTTATTTGCCAACTGAATCACTTGTCTTTGTACCGTGATTTATCAGTTTATACTAAAAATTTGAGAAATTGACGGTAAAATAGAAGAGAAAACTATTTGTAGTTATTATGTTTTGATGTGAAACATTTTGTTGTTTACTGTTGTTGAATAGTATACCGTTTTAATGTACTCACAATAAAAATGTGTGCTAGTTTTATTGATATGTGGTAGCATGAGAAGAGAGAAAAACTTTCTTTATATATATTGATACCTGCCAGAGTTTGTAGTGAAAGAGTTTTGTGGTGAATCGATAATGAGGTGAAAGGGTTTTGTGGCATAGACTTGAAGAGAAGAGAGAATTTTGATTTGGACACTAAGCGAGAGAAGAAAAGGATGTCTCCACAAGGTGAGTGAAAGGAAATGAAAATAAAGAGATATGTAAGGACAGAGAACTCGCAGTATTGTTCTTTTTTTCTTTTTTGCCAGATATTTTTTTCATCCTTGTCTCTATCCTTAATATCTTTTTATTTTCATTTCCTTTCACTCACTTGTGGAGAATCTCACATTATTTTCTTCTTTCGCTTCGTGTCTAAGTCAAAATCATCTCTTTTCTTCATGTCTCTGCCACAAAACTCTTTCACCTCATTATCGATCCCATCCAAGAATACATCACTATCGTCAAATAAAAGAGGAAAACAGATGCTATGTGTTGCTCCTGATCCTAATGAGAGTGTCTACAGAAAAAGGGGTCCAAACAAGTGTGTTGTCTAAACGATGGAAGGGTGTTTGGAAGCAAATGCCGTATCTCAACCTTGATATGATAACTACTTACAAGTTCAAGGAGAAACCTCTAGCCAATCATTCTGTTTTTATTACTCAATCGATAACCATGGTTCTCTCTTATTAAGTATGTTCTATCTATTATCTTCAATCAATTATTTTGCTAAAACACATAAGTTAACAAATAACACACACAAAATAATAATAATATTTTAGTGCGCGCGAAAGTGTTACATTATTTCGAGCAAAAAGTTCCATGTTTTCAAAAGTTTACAGTGCATATATTTGAATGTGATGAGTATAGACTACAAAATATGTATTAATATTGTAGAGAATGAAAATATGGACAAAAGTCAAAAACTAATCTCTTAACATAAAAAATATAGATCTTACAATTGACTGAATGTATCAATATAACGGTTAACTATAGCGCCTTCAAATATAAATTAAAATCTCCAAAATGATCATTTCATAGTATTTCCTATCTGTGAGAAACAAGCATATAAATATTCGTTAGGTATCTGAATTGTTGTCCATAAGTACAAAATATAAGATATAAAAGATCTGCATTATAGTTTTCATCTTTATCTAGTAATTGTTTTCTTCTGGATATTCCCATTAAATCTCTAATTCCAAATCAAGACATTCTGAATATGTAGGTATAAAAAAAAAAAATTTTAATTGACATGATTAGTCAATATAATGATATAATGGACTGTACTTTGAGAAAGCTGCTTATCGTTCTTTCTAGAGATATTGAAATAACAAATTCAACATCAAGTTACAACTTTTCTATGTTCAGAGTTCTCCATCAAGTAATATACGTACCGACAACTGAAAAAAAGAAAATTAACAATTAATCACATTCAGTAAATATATTAGATATTTTAAAAACCATTTTATTCATATATAAACTGTATACAACATTAGAGAGGGAGACGAGGTACATCACACACATAAACGGCTCTTCAGAAACATATTTTAGCTAAACAAAATTCTTTTAAAGATTTTAAACCACACAAAATCTTTATATTCTGGTTTAAACCACCTAACTGTCTAATTTTGAAGGATTCCCATTTATATGTACTTAAAACTGTATTAAAGTCAAACCTAAATCAAATGACAAATTTAAACCTGGTCTACAAACATTGATTTTGATAATAAACCAAAATCAAACCTTTAAATCCAATAATCAAAATGTTAAACCCAAAAGTCAAAATTTTAAACCCGATTCTTTCTCCTTTCACCTTTCACCGTCAATAGAGTAAAGAAAAAAGAATCGAAAACCCATTCGAACAGTGGTCGAGTTGCTAAAGCAACCTCCTCTACTAATTAGTTGAGCCAGTCAGGCCATCCGATAAAAAGAATTGAAAACCCAATTTCACTCTGAAATCGATTTTACTCTCACCTCTCTCAAGAGCCATAATCCCTACCTTTCTTCCATTCTGGGTTTTGGAAAGCGAAATTGAAGAAAGCAATTACGATGTTTGAAACAAAAAGAAAAACTCATCTCCCCTGTCTGTTACAGACAAAAGGAAAAGCATTTCTTCGACAAAGAAGAACATTGTTTTGAGAGAATTAGTTAATCTAGTTAAGAACATTCTTCAATTTGGCTTTCCAACACCTAGAATCGAAGAAAGGTTGGGATTAGAGTTCTTGAGAGAGGAAAATCGATTTGGGGGGTTTTTGGGTTAAATTTTGAGTAAAATTGATTTGAGTTTTGGTTTATCGTCGAAACCAAAATTAAATATATTTTGTTTAAGTTATATCTTAATCCGGTTTAGACGTCAATTAGACGAATCCGTCAAAATTAGACAGTTAGGTGGTTTAAACCAGAATTTAAAGATTTGTGTAATTTCGTGTAGCTGAAATAACAGGTCAAACTTTTTTTTTTTTTTTGGACAAAGGTTTTTTTATATTAATCTTAAACTGCGGTTACAAATCGAAAGAGATTAAGACTCTTTGCCAAGGAGTTTACATAAGCGACATACAAAGCTTGGAGAAATAAAGATAGACGGTTAGAGATGTATCTCATAACCGGCAGCACTCGGGTCTGATTTGGAGCCGAGGATGACGAAGGTTCTTCCACCATTAAAGGCGCATGAACACAAATTTTAGCTCTTAATGCCTTGGAGGCTGAGCGTTGGAAGCCGTTCTCTATTCCGGAGAAGGTTGGTTTGACGGAGGAGGATTGTCGCCATCGTTGGCTACCTCTAACTCCCGGAGAAAACCGAGCTAGAAAGGAGAAGGATTGTTGCCGTTTAAGGCTACCTCTAACTCCCAGACTAGTATCTATGGGTCTTATACCCAGTTGTATGAACATCGGATGAAACATCGACGGAGGAGGATTGTCGCCACCGTTGGCTACCTCTAACTCCCAGAGAAAGTCGAGCTAGAATGGAGGAGGATTGTTGCCGTTTAAGGCTACCTTTAACTCTCAGACTAGTATCTACGGGTCTTGAATACCCAGTTGTATGAACATTGGATGAAACATCGACGGAGGAGGATTGTCGCCATCGTTGGCTACCTCTAACTCCCGGAGAAAGCCGAACTAGAATGGAGGAGGATTGTTGCCGTTTAAGGCTACCTCTAACTCCCAGACTAGTATATACGGGTCTTGAATACCCAGTTGTATGAACATCGGATGAAACATCGACGGAGGAGGATTGTGGCCATCTTTGGCTACCTCTAACTCCCAAGAAGAATCGAGCCTGAGCGGAGGAGGATTGTGGCCCTTGTAGGCTACCTCTAACTCCTGACAAAGGCGACTTCGGGAAAATTTCATAAGAGAAGACTTTAAGAGCATCGTTTTTCCCGGGAACAAATTTCCTGCACCAGCCAAAACAAGCAAAGAAGCTGGGAGCAGTGAGATTATAGCCAATCGAATAAGCTTCACTTGGATCTGACGGCTCCGGCGGGATCGAAAGGTCAGGGTTCTTAGCCTTAATGCCCAATAATAATAAATGTTGACGAGCTATGGTTGGACTGAAGTGATGATGGACTTGTAGTGGGGAGGCAGAAGCAGATCTTGCTGGACTGAGATTTGAGCTAAAGCCCACTGACAAATTCAAGGTTCTGGCCCATACATGAAAAGCTGCGGGAAGGGAGGAAGACAGATTGACCCATGAAGAAAGACTGTCGTCGGGAGTAAAGCGTTCACCGGAAGTAGCAGTGAAGCTTGTCGCGGCAACGAGAAGACCGGCGGTGTTGGTTGACAACAGAGGAAGCGAGCTGGCAGCTGGATGTAGACTGAGGAGACAGGACTGGTGAGAATCTGGGGAGGTCGACGGATCTGAGAAGACGTCGGCGTAAGAGATTCTGGCGGGCGCTGGAGGTGGTGCGAGCCTAGGATGAACGAGCCGTGCAGGTGTTGTATACTGGTTCGGGGACAGGGAAGAGATGACTGCTGCTATGGTGGAGCAAGCTATTTTACCACCGTTAAGGAGATGTGGTGCCATTAGAGCACGACGGCGGAGGTTGCAGATGTGTAGATCCGGCGAGATGTGGGAGACTATACAGGTCTCGGTTAAGGGATAAGTAGATACGATGAAGGTCTCCATGGGCAACGACAACGTCAAAGCCGAAAAGGAGAAGACTTCGTCAGCTCGTATCCACCACATCTTCACCATTGACGTCGGAGATGAAGAACGAGAGTGATAAAGAAGAAAAACAGAGGCAGAGAACCAAAGGAACAGTGTCAGTTGCAGAAGGGGATGACGCCGGCGAGCAAGAGCTCCACCGGCGTCAAAGAACAAAGATCCGAGAGACGTCTCGATTACTGGGCCAGAGAGGAAACGCGGCTGCTAGGGCGAACTGGTTTTACACAGGAAGTGTCACAACAGGTCAAACTTCTATATGTGAAGAGCCGATCTGCAAAAGTTTATGTGTATCTGTATCGCGTCTCCTCAACATTAAAGCAATACAATAAAAAAAACAAAAACAAATTGCAAACATGTAAAAATCCAACATATAAAAACATAAAAATCGTCAAATGACATTTAATAAATTTAAATAAATATAAAATTTTATATTTCAAGACGATGTCATAACCAAGATATAAACAAGAGATAATTACATGGTTGGGTACTTTTTGAATTTCTAATATCACTTTAGTGTACTTTTTCACACTTGGTCACTTATCCCAATTTGTCAAGAGCAAAAACTTAGGTCCACAAGTATTCATACCCTCCATATATATTTTCTCTCTCTCTCCCACTTTCTTTTTCTTTTATCCTCGTCATCTTCTACTTTTTTTCTCTTTCACTCTTTCTCTTTCTTACTCACTTTCCCTCTTTCTGATCCAACCAAAATTTATTTCCTATTTTTTACTTTTATGGATTTAAAAAGCACAATATTTTTTTCAATTGATTTAAATAATTGACTTTTAATTAAATGAGGAGATATGAAGTATTACATTTATATATTAAAGAGATTGTCAATTTTTAGAGAGAATATACAGTAATAGATACTATGCTGTAGACAATATGGTATAGTTATGATATATATGGTGATATTGATATTGTGACCTGTGGACAGTGTGCCGATGTTCACTTGATTGCTAGTCTATAAGAGAACATGAGGTAATGAACATTAAGTTATGAACATGTAATAATGGACAACTGAACATGGACTACTGAGACTATACATGCATATGGACAATGTTATTATAATGACTGATGTGTTCTTAAATTATTTTCTGTACCATGAACTGATCTTGTGGTGGACATGTGAGATTAATATACCAGACTTTTGTATGGACATGCTTTCATGGACATAATTATGTTGTACACGCTTTCATGAACATGATTTCATGGACATAATTATGTTGTTCATTGCAACTTTTTTATGGATATGCTTTAATGCACGTAAATATGTTGTCCAGGCTTTCATGTACATTCTTTCACGGACATAAATATGTTGTTAATTGCAAATTATAGTGGACATTCTTTCATGGACATAAATATGTTGTCACGTTTCCATGGACATGCTTTCATGGTCATAAATAAGTTGCTCATTGGAAATTTTTACGGACATTCTCTTTTGGACATAAATATGTTGTCCACGCTTTCATGGACATGTTTTGATTGACATAAATGTGTTGTCCATTTGAAACTGTTTTATGGACATACTTTCATAGACATAATATGTTGTCCACGCTTTCATTGACATGATTACATGGACATAAATATGTTGTCCAATGCAACTTTTTTATGGATATGCTTTCATGGACGTAAATATGTTGTCCAATGCAACTTTTTTATGGATATGCTTTCATGGATGTAAATATGTTGTCTGTACTTCCATGGACATGCTTTCAAGGACATATATAGGTTGTTCATTGCAAATTTTTATGGACATACTTTCATGGATATAAATATTTTGTATTCATGTCCATAACTTTTTATTCATAAATACTTGAAATATATAAAAATGGATATCAAAATATAGAAAAAAAACTATAGTTCTTATTATGTGTTGGGGTCAAAATCCCCTACTCGGAGATTGATGAGGCAAAAGGCCGAATTAACGGTTAAACATTTCATATTCTGGTAGCAAGCCCACGAAATGAGACCAAACGCCTGCCCGGGTCAAGCTCTTGGCTTAACCGGTCGCAGATGAACTAAATGGGTTGTGACCATTTGTACTCTTTCCTTATCCTTGGTTTTGTCCCAAAGGGTTTTCCGGAAAAAGATTTAACGAGGCAAACTGGTTCACTTATCTTAAAACCCATTCAGGAGCTAATCAAATCGCTCCGACCAAATGCCCGTCGGGCCGAGCTCTTGGCATTCGGCCCGACAGATGAACTGAACTCTCTAATGGCCTCTCAAGACGAATCTTTGCATATCTTCTCAGCCCGGAGCATTTACCGAGCCAAGACATGGGCTACGGTCGGACCTCATCCTCTCGGACCGGCCCCAGAAGCTATTTCCCGACTATTGGGCCTCGACCCAATAGTTCCCGAAGAAACATCACGCCATTTAAAAACGGAATTCATGCTGTTCAGAACATGGAAAAACATCAAGAAGTTTACTTAAAATAAACCGGAGTCAAGCCCTTAACCAGAGAAAATCGGACCAGAAGATTAAAAAGACAAGCTGGGCCAAAACAAGACAAATGGGCCGTAATAGAAGGAAGAGGAGCGGCCCATTAGGGTTATTGGCGGCCGGAAAAGAGATTTTTACAACGTCCCACATTGCTTAGATCAGTCTTTGAGATCCCATATTCTCTCATATAAATAGACACCCTTGTATTCACTTTTAAGGCTTCCCAACTCAAGTGCTAGAGCATTTGAGATATAAGACAATAAGCCTTCTCGAATATTTTTGTACTTAGAGAATTATTAATAAAATCGTCTTTCTCATCTTTTTACTTTTTTGCCCTTTAGTTCTTGTTTAATAGAATTTTCGGAGCCCCGCAAAATATAAATTTCGACAGTGTGAGTTTCGGCTCTCACAGTTTGGGGCCGTCTGTGGGGACAAGAATATTCTTTATTCAAGAACAACAGGATACGGAGTGGAGGACCATGGCAGCCGTAGGAAGAACCGACGGTACCGGCAATCAGCCGACCGGAGGAGCAGCTAGAGTCGGAGTATATCAAATTAATTGTTTACTTACATTATTTATTTATTTCTCTCATTTTCTAATTGAACAACGTTTTATACAAATAAATAAATTATCACATCATACATATATTTTTTTTTTTAACACAACTCATAATTTGAAATTTTTAAAACCAAATACCAATTACTAAAATGTTAAAAGTTATGAATATGTCTTCAAAGTCCTACATTGGAAATGAAGATGTGTGATGGTTCAAAATACTATTATAATAAGAATCAAAATGATAAGAAACCATGAAAATAAAAAGTTTGATCTAATAAACATCCAATTTTAAGAGCAATATTTTTAGTTAATTTTTTAATGAAACCATATAATTAAACCAAAATAATTTTATATTATAATAAATATTTCAACTTGAAAAATTTGAAAATATTTATATAAAGATATCAATTTTTTAAAAATAGTTTAACTTGGTTCAAAAAGTTAAATTATTAAAAATATTTTTATTGTTCAAATTCAAATTGACAAATTGAAAATATATGTGTCAAATAGATATAATTAAAGTGATTATTGTTCTTCTAATTTTACTGATGGAACATTAATTAATAAACCTATGTCATTAGCAAATATAAGGAAATTATACTATCACATTCCATTTCTATAAAAATCAGTTGTCAAATGATTTATTTAAGAGGTTAATTATTCTTTCTATTTTACTGATTGAACACTAATTGAAAAATAATTTAGAATAACATATATATAAACATCATATAGTAAAAAAAATTTTAAAAAATTATGCAATCAAGTTTTTAATTATATTCTGATGGTATATCGTATATATACAAATGATAAACAATTGACAATATTAAACTATTTGTTGTATTTTCAGAATATAATATTACATGCGTAATTAATTTTTTCTGCAAGCATAAAATTTGTTATATTCAATTATTTTTATATTATATTTTCAAAGTCATAATAATAAATTATTTTACTATGTATTTCACTCCGCACATGGCGCGGGTTATTACCTAGTACTATAAATATAGTACCTCTCTTCGCGTTTGTTCTACAGATTCCTCGTCTTATGGCTGGAGGAGCATTATGGCTTCTAAGCCCCTAATCCTTACGGGCATTATTCAGAAGGTTCACTCGGGCCTTAATACTCGAGTTTGGGAAGATCCATGGTTACCTACCTCTCCTGCGCGCCCTGCTCGACCACGAGCTCCAGTTGTCCATCCGTCGATGGCTGTTTGTGATCTCATCTCTAAGGAAACGTTAACATGGGATTTGAACAAACTGGATCTATATATTGTCTCAGATGATGTTCCCCTTGTAATGAGTCTGGCTACGAGTTCTTCTTTCCATTCAGACAGTTTTTCCTGGAACTTCACTAAGCATGGCAACTATACTGTTAAATCTGACTATTAGGCTATCCGCAATGTTCTATCAGATCCTCTGATCGATGGAGTTACGGAGCCAAGCATTCGACCTTTACAAGCGCATGCTTGGTCGATTAAAGCACCCAACAAGATTCACCATCTTATGTGGCATATTTTATCAGGCCATATTGCGGTGACTAGTAATATAATTAAGCGGAGAATGAGGTGTGATAATCATTGTCCCCGATGTGGGTTGGAGAACGAAACTGTTAATCATGTTTTTTTTGAATTCCGGGTGGCTGTTCAGTCATGGGCTCTGGCGACCACACCCTCCCCTTTGGGAGTGTTTCCATCGGATGCACTATACACTAATATTGATTATCTTTTTTGGAGGCAAGCGGATTCATTGGGTTCGACCATTGTCGACGATCCTTTTCCATGGATAATCTGGTTTTTATGGAACTCCAGAAATGAAAAGTTATTCCGAGGGATTAATCGTTCTCCGGAGGACATTGTCCGCCACGCGGAGAGTGAGTGTATGTCTTGGTTTCAGGCAAACTCGGTAGATTCATCTCCTGTAGGGATCCCTATGATCTCTGAAGTCGTATCCCCTGTTTTTCAAAACCTTTGTGATATTGATGGTTCTTGGCATTCAGACAGGCCATGTAGTGGGGTTGGTTGGTGTCTCTTCGATTCCGAGGGTCGCAGGGAGATTTTAGGCATATGTAGTTACCCACGGAGACTATCATCTCTACACGCTGAACTGAAGGCGCTACTATGGGCTATGCATTGTCTTCCGAAGCATTCGACGGTTCAAGCATTCAGGACTGATTGTCAGGATCTTATCAAGATGATCAAGGAGCCGGAGGGATGGCCTGGATTTTCCACGGATCTTAAAGAATTCGCTAGACTCCGGCAACAATTCCCAGATTTCTCGTTGCGTTACATTCCTCGTTCTTTTATTTCGATTGTGGATTCTCTCGCAAAATTTGCGAGTAGGTCTCAGGTTTCTTTCGCTTTTGTGGGTAGTTCTGTTCCTATGTGTCTTCCGCATCAGCTCTAGTTTGAGTAACATAATTGCCTTTTGGCGTCAAAAAACAAAAAAACTGTAGAAAAAGTTAATAGAAAAAATTATAAACTCAAATCTACGATCTTCAAACAAATAATAAACTGAGCTAATAAAAATGAATAATTCAAATTTCTTAAATTAAAAGATTAAGATTGGTCCTTTTGATAAAAGGAATTTATAAAAAAAATTAACTGTTTTATAAAATATGAAATATTCCTGTTTTATCCATTGAAGTAATACCTTTTTTTTTTCTAAAACAATAGAAATATATCATCCAATCGACTATACAAGTAAAAAAGACAAATTCAAGGCTATTGTGGGTTTTACCATAATTATAAAATTGAAATGTAAATAAAAAGAGTCATACCTAGTATGCATGGGATATGATGAGAGGAATATGTTTGGTGTTTAGCCTCATGTATTATATTAACAATAAAACTCATTATGTAAGACCACAAGCTAAAAACCAAGAAATTAATGTCATAACGCATGTGATTTAAAAAAAAACTAATGTTTGGAAAAAAGTATTTTTCTCATTTACTATAAACTAGACACGGATCAATATCATTCGGTTTGGAACACTGTTCACCCGGAACCAATGTTCTAAAATACGCTAGACGCTAGTCGGGCGGTCGATCCGGGCCTAGCGAATTAACAAAAAGTCGGGGATTAATCGAGGAGTACTCGAGGATTAGTTTTTTAATGTAATTTAATGTATTTATAACATATTTTACTATTTATATATAGAAAAGAAATTAAAAATATTTATAAAATACTATATAAGATCAAATATGAAAAAATTTCCATTATACATTTATAAAAATTACAAAATAAATTCCAATACATAGGATAAAAAAAAGAGATTATCATATCTACATAACACACAAAAATTACTAATTAAAATGATTTCAATCTTCATCCTTTATGTCATTACATATTGATTTTTTTTTTTCCTTTTTTATTGGATCAACATGCATTATCTGTGATTTTGTTTAATAGAAGTGAACCATAATAAGACAACATACACATAAATTCATTTATCATAAGCAGAAACATGATTGCAAAACAGACACATATCCACCTGTGTCTTTTAAAAAAAAAGAGAAAAACTAACAAGTACCCAAATAATGAAAATTAAGCAATAATACTTTGAACCCCGTCAAGATCCACTTCATCTTCTTCCTATACTAAAGAGAGTACCTTGCACCTCCAAACCAAAGGGGTTACGAACTTCATTCAGTATCAAATCGTTTGAAAACAAATTTCCTCTTTCCAAATCGACTTTTATCTTGTTGAAGTCAACTTTTTTTGGGCTAAAAGTCAAAATAAAACGTTGGGCTCAACTGGTTTTCAAGTTTTTAACTAAATGGGCCAACAATTTTTTCTTCAACCCAAGTCGAATTTGTCTAATAAATCGGCGATTTGTGATGTTTCGCGGTTGAGGCGGAGTTAACTCGGTCCACCACCTAGCCATCCCGATCAGACCCTTCTCGCTACGGTGGTCTCCCGCCCAACGAATAGTCGGACGATTACTCGGCTACTCGGCCGACTTTTTGAACACGGCCCGGAACTATCTGTTAAAACACTGTTAACGGGAATACTGTTCACGAACCAAGAAAACATAAACAAGGACTGGTTTTACTCAGTCCAGACTCGGTATACTGTTCATAAAATACTGTTCACGGCGTAATATTCACATACCGACAAAAACCGGGAGGAATGTCTAATGAAAGTCAAAAACAAGACCGGATTAAACCGAGGGCAGGCTGGATCGATCTCAAATCAAGTGGCGACCTACTAAGTATTTGGGCCGCGAATCGGCCCAAAAAAACTAAGTCGGCGGCTGGGAGCAAAGGAACACAGTCTCACATTGCTAATACACATTTTCAGCACCCTAGGTACTCTGGCGTGGGAGTTCGGGTTTGGGTCGGGTTCATTTGGGTTTCGGGTTTTCGGGTTTGAAGATTTAGGACCCATTCGGGTATTTTAGAATTACGGTTTGGGTTCGGGTTTGGTTCGGTTCTATTCGGGTTCGGGTCGGGTACCCGAAACTTTATAAAAAGAAAATAAAAATTAGTTAAATTTAAATTTAAATCAATTAAATTTGACAAATATAGCTAAAAGTTTCATATATTCTATTTATTTTTGATATTTTAGTTATTTTTGTCTAAAATTAATTCATATATTTGGATTTATAATTATAATTTAGGATAAATAAGCTATATCAAGTCTAAATATTATTAATATTTTAGGTATATAATTGTATTTCGGTTCCCGGTTCGGGTTGGGTTCGGGTTCGAGTTTTCGGATATTGAAATTTAGGACCCGTTTGGGTATTTTGCGAATTTTGGTTCGGGTTCAGTTCTATTTTTTCGGTTCCGGTTCGGTTCGGATTTTCGGGTTCGGGTCTTTTGCCCAGGCCTAATTATATGTATGCTTGTACTAGGTTGAGATCATCCAATCCCAAGTATTAGAGCTTTCGTACTGTAAGACGCTAAGCATTGACGAGAATATTTGTACATCGGCAAAAATCATTTAATAAAATAATATTTTTAATTTCGGTCATTGCGTTCTTATAAAATAGAGTTTTAAACCCCAATTTAATATAAATTTTGATTGTATTAGCTTCGACTCTCACAATATACATCGGCAGAAAGCGGCTAGTTATATTGTAACTAGTATTACAAGAGATCGTAGATATCAAACTTATATATTTCAAAATTGTCCTAACAGATTGCATTATGTCATATCTTATAAATCCTTTATCGAGTAGGCTTTCAGTTTGACATATGATCATTTTTTCATCTCTTGATGCAAAATTTGAGATCTCTGTTGTTACTCCCTCGTGTTTAGTTTTTTCTTAAGATGTTTTATGGTATCATTTTAGTTTTTCTTTCTTTTTTGTTTTTTTAAGAACTAAGAACTATCGTTGAAGGATTCGTAATCATGTTCTTCACTTTCTTCTAAGTGTTGGTAAATCTTTAGAGTAATTAGAGGTTTAGGATTATATTGGTTAGTTCTGGTTAGGCTTGTAATCAATCTGTACTGTCCATCTCTCTCTCGGGTTAGCTGATTCCTTTATAAGACTTTGTAATCGGGTTAGTTAGGTAAGCTGATTAGAGTGTTAATTCAGCTGAGTGTTAGAGAGAGAGAGAGCGACGGAGAACTCTGTAATTGGCGGTGGTTTAATCGTCAGAATATAGTGGAACGTCGGAGAAATCCGACCCCGGTGAGTAGACCTCTTCCCAAGGTGGCGGAAGAGACAATCGAACACCGGATAAACAAAATAGTCGTGCCTCGTTTTCTCGGTTCATTCGTGCGTGTGTTCTTTGGGAGTGAGAGTTAGATTCAGGCGTTAGGTCGCACAAATTGGTAGCAGAGCCACGTTCTCTGGTCTCCAAGCTCGAAGAAAAAAGAAATCGAAACTCACGATTTCAAGATGGTGACGCACAAGGTTAAGGTCAAGCTTACGATGTTCGATGGCACCGGCGACTACGGTCTCTGGAAGAGAAGGCTACTCGCACATCTCACAGTCCAAGGCTTGAAGGATGTTCTCGTCGAAAGACCGAAATAAGAAGCAAAAGAATCCGATGAAGAACAAGAGGACTCCAAGAAGAAAGAAGTCTCGGATGAGGAATCTTGGTTGGAATGCGATGAGAAGGCATTGAACATGATCCCTATGGGCGTAGGTGACAAGGTCCTAAGAAAGCTGGACAAGTGCGTCACGACGGTACAAGCTCTGAAGCTCGTAGATGAGCTGTACATGGCAAAGACGTTGCCAAACTGTGTTCACACGCAACTCAAGGCCTACTCGTTTCAGAGGCAAGACAGAAAGACAATCGATGAGAACGTGGACGACTTCCTCAAGCTAATCACGGACCTAAGAAACTTGAGCATCGAAATCCCAGATGAGGTACAAGCTGTCTTACTCTTAGGGGGGTGTATTCAACTAAGGATTTGAGGTGATTTGTTTTAAAATCATAAATCCACTGTTATTCAACCATGAATTTTAAAAACCATTTAAAAATCCAGTGTTATTGAACTTGTGATTTTAAAATGTACCTTCAAATCCACTGTTATTGGAAATATTTTAAGTGATGAATTTCAGGAGATTTGCTGGGATTTGAAAGTGTTTTGGTGCAATTGCTTAGTTAAAAATATTAAAATCCAAATTCCATGGTTTTAGATGGGATTGTAGAGTTTTTTGATTAAAATCATTTCAACTTCCCTAATTCACCCAAAATCATCTCAAAACTCAAATCATCTCAAATCTTTTCAAATACAAGATTGAATACACCCCCTTAAATTCTTTGCCTGTTAGATATGATTCTCTTAGGGAAACCTTGAAGTATAGTAGAACTGCGATATCATTCGATGAGGTAGTTAATTCTACTAAGTCTAAGGAATCAGAATATAGTGATGCTCCTAGTACTAAGAGTAGTGGTGAAAGCCATTATAGTAGGGGTAGATCGGATTCTCGGACTAACAATGCAGGTAAAGATAGAGGCAAGTCTCGCTCAAAGTCTCCTGGCAAAGACGGAAAAAGAACCTGTTGGATCTGTGGTAATGAGGGCCATTACAAGAAACAGTGCTACAAGTGGTTAGAAAGAAATAAGGGAAAAGGTCAGAATCAGAACAAGGGTGAATCAGCGAATGCAAAGGATGATGCAACTGACCTGGTTGGACTGCTAGTCGCAGAAGTGAATCTCACAAGTTCAGAACAAAAGGTGGAGGAATGGATCATGGACACGGGTTGCACGTTCCACATGACTCCAAGGAAAGAAGTGTTTCTTGAGCTCACAGACACCTCAAAGGGAAGTGTTCGCATGGAAAATGACTCTCTTGCGGAAGTCAAAGGAGTTGGTTCTGTCAGGTTTGAGAACTCAGATGGTACAACAGTCGTTCTGCATGATGTGAGATACATGCCGAGTATATCAAGGAATTTGGTATCACTTGGTTTGCTAGAAGAAAAAGGATGTGAGTTTAAAAGCAAGAATGGTGTTCTGAAAGTGATCAAGGGCTGCACCGTGTTGTTAAAAGGAAAGAGAAGACACTCCTTGTACTACTATCAAGGAACTTCACAAGTCCAAAATGCGTTAGCTACTGTTTCAACTGGAACAGAGTCTAGTAAAGAAACTTCGGATCAGACTAAGCTATGGCACAGCAAAATGGGACATATAGGCCAGAAAATTTTAGAAGTTCTTTACAAGAAAGGATGTTTCAAAGGATTTAACATCACTGATCTCGAGGTTTGCGATGACTGCGTGAAAGGAAAGACTCATCGAGTCAGTTTTGGACCGGCACAACACGTTACTACGAATAAATTGGACTACATCCATTCGGATCTTTGGGGGTCACCAAACGTTCCTAAAAGCCTGAGTAATAGTCAATACTTCATCTCTTTCACAGATTACTATTCTCGGAAAGTTTGGATCTATTTCTTGAGGTTCAAGGACGAAGCTTTCAAGAACTTTGTGGAATGGAAGAAGATGGTCGAAAATCAGTCTGACCGGAAAGTTAAGAAGTTGAGGACAGACAACGGTCTTGAGTTCTGTAACCAACAGTTTGACCAATTCTGTAAGGATGAGGGAATCATCTGGCACCGCACATGTACCTACACGCCCCAACAGAACAGGGTGACAAAGAGGTTAAATCGAACCATTATGAACAAGGTTCGTAGCATGCTAAGCGAGAGCGGGCTTAGCACCAAGTTCTGGGCTGAAGCAGCAGCCACAACTGTTTACCTGATAAACAGGACTCCATCATCAGTATTGGACTTTTCGGTACCATAAGAGCTCTGGACATCTCATATGCCGAGTCTTGAGAACCTAAGAAGATTCGGCTGCATCGCATATGTACATTCAGATCAAGGCAAGCTGAATCCAAGAGCAAAGAAGGGAGTCTTCACCGGCTACCCGGAAGGTGTTAAAGGCTTTAAGGTTTGGCTGATAGAAGATCAGAAATGTGTGATAAGTAGAAATGTGATCTTCCGTGAGGATACAATGTTCAATGACTTGAACAGTTTGGAGAAGTCAGATGAATCAGAAGTCACAAAGACCATAAGTCTAGAGATAGAGCCAGTACAGAAAGAGAAAGCACCAGTAGGACAAGACACTCCAGGACAGGATGAATCAGAAACTTCAGAGCAGACAGATGCTAGTTCAAGCCCTCAAAACGTGGATAGCTACCAGTTGGTCAGAGACAGAACTAGAAGACAGACAAAACCTCCAGTGAGGTTAGAGCACTACGTCTGTGATGATGAAGATAGTGATGATGAATTTGCGGGTTTCATTTGCGCAATGTTAGAAGATGGAGGAAATGAACCATCGTCCTACCGAGAAGCAATGGAAGGAGATGACAGTGAAGAATGGAACGAAGCAGCAGAGGGAGAAATGGTTTCACTTAAGAAGAATTGCACCTGGAACTTGATTGACAGACCCAAAAAATCAAAAGGCTATAGGGTGCAAGTTGGTGTTTAAGAGAAAGTCGGGTATTGCAAAGGGGTACTCCTAAAAGGAGGGTATAGACTACAAAGAGATATTTTCTCCTGTAGTAAAACATGTATCAATCCGGTACATACTGTCTTCTGTAGTCCATCACGACATGGAACTGCAACAGATGGATATTAAAACCGCTTTCCTTCATGGAAATCTCGATGAGTATATCGTGATGGAGCAACCTGAAGGATTCGTGGATAAGGAGCATCCGGACAAGGTGTGTCTGCTCAAGAAATCTTTGTACGGTCTCAAGCAATCTCCACGTCAGTGGAACAAGATGTTTAATGACTTCATGAAGACAAGAAAGTACGAGAGAAGTGAATATGATCAGTGTGTTTACTTCAAGAAGCTAAAGCATGATAGCTACATCTACTTGCTATTATATGTCAATGATATACTGATAGCTTCCACAGAGAAGGAAGAGGTTCAGAGATTGAAGGCACACTTGAGTACTGAATTTGAAATGAAGGATCTCGGTAGTGCAAAGAAGATCTTAGGGATGGAAATAACTCGAGACAGAGTCATGAAAGGACTTTAGATTTCTCAAGAGAGCTACTTGTGGAAAGTTCTGTCAACGTTTGGAATGGATCAATCTAAGCCGGTATCTACACCTATGGGAGCACATTTCAAGCTTCAGTCTCCTACAGATAAAGAGTACGAGGAACAAAAGTTTGAGGTAGAGAATGTTCCCTATCAGAGTGCGGTTGGAAGTATCATGTACTCCATGATAGGAACAAGACCGGATTTGGCGTATCCACTTGTTTTGATCAGTCGTTTTATGAGCAGATATTTGAAAGATCATTGGTTGGCAGTAAAATGGGAGTTAAGGTACACCAAGGGTTCAATAGACAGAAGGCTGAGTTATAAAAGTAAAGGTGAGTTTGTGATCAAGGGTTACTGTGACTCCGACTACGCGGGTGATCTAGACAATAGAAAGTCAATCTCAGGTATGGTTTTTACTGCAGGTGGGAATGCTGTGGGCTAGAGATCGTCTCTTCAGAAGGTTGTTGCGTTGTCTACAACAGAAGCTGAATATATCTCGTTTTCTAGGGCGGTTAAAGAGGCAGTTTGGTTAAAGAGGTTTGCTGATGAGTTAGGATTTCCTCAGGAGTATGTTGAAGTGTTCTGTGACTCACAGAGTGCAATAGCATTGTCAAAGAATGCTGTATTTCATGAGCGTACTAAACACGTAGCTCTGAAGTATCATTTTGTGAGAGATCTGATCAACAGTGGGGAGGTTCGAGTAACGAAGATTCCAACCGCGTATAATCCAGCAGATATCATTTCTAAGGTGTTGCCAGTCTACAAGGTTAGTGAAGCATTGCAGATGCTTCGGGTCACCAAGAATTGAGTTCTGCATCCGAGTCTGGATGTGTGTATCCGATAAAGGGTACGAGGAGAGTCTGGTAAAGGATTCGGTAAGAAGGTGGAGCTGGTGGAGCTTCAAAGTTCGAGCATGTCTACAGGTGGAGATTTGAAGGATTCGTAGTCATGTTCTTCACTTTCTTCTAAGTGTTGGTAAGTCTCTTGAGTAATTAGAGGTTTAGGATTAGATTGGTTAGTTCCGGTTAAGCTTGTAATCAATCTGTACTGTCCATCTCTCTCTCGGGTTAGCTGATTCCTTTATAAGACTTTGTAATCGGGTTAGTTAGGTAAGCTGATTAGAGTGTTAATTCGGCTGAGGGTTAGAGAGAGAGAGAGCGACGGAGAACTCTGTAATTGGCGGTGGTTCAATCGTCGGAATATAGTGGAACGTCGGAGCAATCCGACCCCGGTGAGTAGACCTCTTCCCAAGGTAGCGGAAGAGACAATCGAACACCGGGTAAACAAAATCGTTGTGTCTCGTTTTCTCGGTTCATTCGTGTGTGTGTTCTTTGAGAGTGAGAGTTAGATTCAGGCGTTAGGTCGCACAATCGTCGAACTTAAACAAGTTCTGGCTACGTATACTTCATTACTATTGTGGATGTTTTTCTTCCACTTTTCACACTTATTTATAAATTATTTCAAATTGTGCATCATTCCTAATACACTTAGTTTATGAGACTTTGGTAAATACCCATATATAGTTGTATACTGAAATGGTCATTGTTTAATCTCTTTAAAGGTAAGTGTCAAAATCAACAAACCACCATAGTACAGACGTGACTGCGTCGAGTCCGCGTTTGAATCCCTACAGTATTTTGTACGAAGCTTCCTCTGTTCTTAATTTATAATTACTTTACCGCGTGGAAAAAAATTTAATCCATTTTTGGTGCAAACTTTAATCGATGGGATACACCAAATAATTGTGCACAAGAAAAAAAAAAAAGGGATACACCAAATAATTAATTACAATTGTTCTAAACAAGCAAATAATATGACAAATTGGAAAATATATTGAAACCATTACTAGTGTACAACTACTTTTTTACTAAAAGAAATTTGGCTCTTTATCTTTTAGACAACGGTAATGTATGCTTTCTGTTTGGTTTTTTTTTTTTCTGACAAGAAGTGTTTGCTATTTCTATATTTCTTTTTGCTAAAACTGTATGCTATTTTTTGTATTTTAGTAAATTAAAATTTGACAGAGACCACGAACCATTTAAAGTTGTCCAATATTTTCTACGAAGTTTCCTTGGTTCTTTAAGCCTTCTCGAATATTTTGTACTTAGAGAATTATTAATAAAATCGTCTTTCTCATCTTTTTACTTTTTTGCCCTTTAGTTATTGTTTAATAGAATTTTCGGAACCCCGCAAAATATAAATTTCGACAGTGTGAGTTTCGGCTCTCACATTATGGAATAAAATGATACTTTCAATTTCTTAAATATATGAAATAATCTTATCAATATGTGAGGGGGAAGATAATAAAATATATAATTTTTTTTTTGCAAATGAATGTTAAATTAATTTCAAAAAAAAATTCCAGTATTTTCCTGTGAGGGTTACACGAGAATTTCAGAAACAGAATGAGAACAATTACCAAGTTTGTGCTATGACGTGGTAAAGTAAAACTAAACCATGCCATTAAAGCTTCCTCATACACCTTGTCTTGCTTCTTGCGGATGCTGAGAAGGTGATTACGGACCATCTTGTCAATAGAACGAATCAGTCGAGATGCTGGGGCAGAAGTCTCTCCATGGCGACGGTTGTTCCGCTCTCCCTAGACGTGGTATATAGTTGTTTGGAACACATATAGAAACAGGAACAGGTTGATCTTGTCGCTATCAAGACTGTGAAGAAGCTGAACCAGATTGTCCCAATTTTCTGAGTAGTTGTTTCCCAGTAACCGAGACACCAGAGATTTCCAGATCTCAGAGACAAATAGGCAAAGGAAGAAGAGGTGGTCCCTAGTCTCCATCCCATTATCACAAAGACTGCAACTCGTGTTATACCCTGCATTCAACTTCTTAATTTGATCTCCTATAACGAGCCTGTCATGAAGAGCGAGCAAGGTGATAAAGCTGAATTTTGGGAGTGGAATATTTGAACTAGAGTCCCACACTCCACGATTTCTCAGGAGATTCCATGTGGCCTGAGAACTGAATTGCTTGGAGAATTTGTCCTCTGAAACACGCCAGAGATCCACTTCTTTCCCAGGAATGGGATCACGTAGACTTGCCAGCGTAGCAATAATATCCTTCAGAATTTGAGTTTTGTAGTTCCTTCAACGGACTGTTAGACGAGTTGTTGCCGCGGTTGAGCTTCCCGAGATACCGAGATCAATGAAACCTCGGGTCCCTGTGCAGTCAATGAGTCTGCCCATGTCTGATCACTGATCATACCAAAAAGATGTTTGGGTTCCATTTACAACCTCTTTACGATGGAAGTGCTTTGCAATGTCTCTGTGTTTAAGGTGCTTTTTCCACATCCAGGATCCGGCACGATTTTTTGGAATCAACCAGAATGAGAGATGCTTAAGGTAAGTAGCCCTGATCCAGTTTACCCAGAGGGAGTCACTTGTTAAGATTCGCCAGACCAACTTTAAACATGCCACTTTGTTGGCCTCTTTAATAGATTTAATTCCTCAACCTCCTTCCTGCTTTGGTTTACACACATCTATCCAAGCAACCTTCGCTTTATGTGTATTAAGATCAGGACCAGACCACAGGAAAGCAGAGAAGAGCTTTTCAATCTCATCTACACAACCAGAGGGAAGACGATATGCTCCAATCCAGAAATTAACGATACTGGCGATCACAGACTTGATAAGCTGGAGACGGCCTGCGAAAGAGAGAAAACGAGTTCTCCAGGAGCGCATCTGCAATCTGATACGTTCCACCAAAGGGGCATAATCCTGTGTTGTCATTTGCTTTGTGGGGAGGGGGAGGCCTAAATACCGAACTGGAAGGTATCCTCTCGCGAACGAAAAAGAGGACATGATATCAGCCACGTTATGAGCAGAGACACCTGCAAGGTAGAGTGTAGATTTCTCTATACTAATCTTAAGGCCAGAGAGCTCTGCAAACTCGACAAAGATTTTGATTATGCCTTCGATCGATGATTTGTTTCCATCCACAAACACAAGCAAATGATCAGCAAAGCAGAAATGCGTGAGCTGGATTCCTTGGCATTTCGGGTGAAATCCAATTTTCTTTTCAGTTGCTGCTTTATCAAGAAAATGGGAGAGGATATTCATACACAATACGAAGAGATAGGGAGAGAGAGAGCATCCCTGTCTGAGATCACGAGTACTTTGAAAATAACCTGCAAGCTCCCCATTCACTTGACCTGAAAACGAAGGCGTGGTGATGCAAAGTTGTACCATAGCCGAGAAACTGTTTAACAGAAACTGTTTAACAGAAAATTCCATTGGATTGAGTCGAACGCTTTGGATATATCAATCTTCATTGTGCATCTGGCCGTAACCTCAGATTTGTGGTAGTCTTGGACTAAATCTGTGGCGAGAAGGACATTCTCCATTAGAATTCGTTCCTTAACGAACGCTGATTGATTATGCGTAATAAGTCAAGGGAGAAGACACTTAAGTCGATTGGCAATAATCTTCGAGATCACTTTGTAGTGGACATTACAAAGAGATATAGGTCGATAATCTTTCGTCTCTGTAGCTTTTTCCTTCTTAGGAATTAGAGCAAGTATCGTGGAATTTAATCCCTTAAGAAAGAAGCCTAAACGGAAGAACGATTGAGTTGCAGCCACAAAATCATGGCCCAGGATCGACCAAGCCGATTTATAGAACTCACTAGTGAAGCTGTCAGGACCGGCGATTTGTCGTTCAGCATTGCAAAAAGAATTTTCTGTATTTCTTCTCCAGTAACATCGGTAGTCAGAAAAGCCTGATCTTGTTCTGTACAGCGGAAAGGCAACAACTATGCAAGCTGCTCGACAGTCATACCACGAAACTCTGCCGGAGTAGTTGTTAGGAACTCCTTAAAAAATCTCTCAGCTTCTAGTTTGATATCATCCGGCTCAGTTACTGTATCTCCAGAGGGGGTTCGAATCTCTCGAATCGTATTTTTTTATTTTCAAGCTTTAATACTGTTGTTAAAGTATCTGTTGTTTTGATCCCCTACATCCAGCCAGCGAGCTTTAACTCTCTGCTTTAGAAACTCTTCTTCCAAATTCGATAGAGTTTGCCATTTGTTAAACACGTCCCTCTCTTCATCCATGGCGGAAGAATCAGGATTATTTAGTGTGTCCGTTTGTTTCTGACAAAGCAACTCGTGTGCCTCCTTCGTTCTCTTTGACAGGTCTGCCATCTGCTCTCTACCCAGAGCCCTTAGAGATGGCTTAAGCGCTTTCAACTTCTTTGAGAACCGGAATAGAGCCGATGTTGAGGGGTAAATCGGCGCTGATGTTTGCCAAAAGTCTCCAACCAAAAGAAGGAATTGGGGGTTATGCGCCAGAGCATTAACAAACTTAAAAGGCTTCTTTTCTTGCGTAGTGTGAGCCGCGAGCATAACTCTACCCCTTAGGTGATCAGAACAACCACCAGATTCAAAACACTGTATGATGTAGGAAATTCATCTATCCATTTTGCATTGACCAGAACTCTGTCCAGTTTTTTGAAAATGAGATCATCCACCCTTTTATTTGACCAAGTGAACAAGGGTCCTTGATAGCCAAGATCCTGAAAGGAACAAACCCGGATGACCTCCAGAATTAGTAGGTAAAGGGTTATGGTTGTGCTCTTCACCCTCTACCACCTCGTTAAAATCCCCACAGAGCATCCATGGGTTATTTCGTATCACTGGAGAGTCTTGATGAGAACAAATATCCTCCCAGAGTTCTCTCCTTTCGATCATGGTATTTGATGCATATATGAAGCTGCAGACAAACTCATGATCTGCACCCTCCAGACTGACTAAGCACGTGATCATCTGCCGGCTTTTGAACATTGCGGTTAGTCTCGCAGTATCTTTCCACAAGACCCAGATATGCCCCAACACACTGTATTCATAGTTCGTCATTACCGACCAGCCCGGAAATGTGGCCGCAATCACTTCTTTAACATTGACTACTTGTACTCTTGTCTCCACTAAACAAACAAACTGAAACGAGCTTCTTCTTATCCAATTGCGGATGATGGAATGTTTTTTACTTTGATTGAAACCCCGGACATTCCAGAAGAAACTCGACATAAAATTATTGGGAGGATACTTTTTTTACTCACACCATCAAGGTTTCTCTTCTTTTTGAGTTGAGCAATGGAGTCGGGCTTCAGTTTCGAGGCTCTCAGAAGAGAGAGTCGGGTGCCATTGCCCTGAAGTTGCAGTGATGATTCTCCACCCTCTGGGACAGTGTTTCCACTAATCTCGCCTTCCTCAGTTTCCTCGTTTAAAGCCAATTTATTCATCTCCGTGTTCCCCTCATCCTCAACATCCGCTAAGACAGAGAATCGAGAGGATGAAATGATCGTTTTCTTATCAACCCTCACTTCTGGATCAGTTTGACGCCTTCTCCGACCTGGAGAAATAGAATTCCAGGAGTTTTCATCAACCTCCTCTGTCGAAAGAAGGACCTCTTTCTTCTCCTCCTCCAGAGAAGCAGAAAGATTGCGGAACACAAAAACTGGTGGTTCCACATTGAGATTTGCTGGGAGAGAATTTCTGCTGGAGCTAGCACAGCCTCCTCCTTTTGCGTTTGTACAGATTTATTTGTTTGATCTTGAGCGATGGTTACATCCTTTGTTGGGGTAGCATCCGTAGCAGCCTTTGCAGTGCACGTGTCTGAAATATGACCCCATTTCTCACAGGAGGTGTAACGAGCTGGGAGCCATGGAAAAAAAGATGAACCTCGGTCTCCTTTCCCTTAAGGTCAAACTTGTGTGATCTTGGAAGTTCATGAGAAAGGTTCACCTCAACAGAAACCTTAGCCTCATCAAATTTCTTACACATTTCTGTGTCTGGGTGTAGTCTTTTCGGATGACCAGCTTTGCTTGCAAGAAAACTTAGTCCTTTCATGAAAACTTTGAATGAGGGACTTCTTTCAAGATTACCCACATAGGCATTACTGTTAGCTCTGGCTGTGAATCTTCCGCAATTGGAGATTAAAATATATAATAATTAAAAAAGAGAGAAATTTCTTTTTTAAAATATCTTTTTTTACACAAACGAAAGTTAATGAACACTGGGTTGATACTTATCGGACTTCCTATGCTGTTTTTGAATCCGGTGGCTGCTCTGATCATCTCAGGGGAAGAATTACGTTCTCGGCTCAAACCTCACAGGGGAAGAAGCCGTTTAAGTTCGTTAACGTGTTGGCGCAAAATCCCCAGTTCTTACCATTGGTGGAAGATTTCTGGAACACGACAACACCCCTATACCCATCTACATCTGCTCTGTTTCGGTTCTCAAAGAAACTGAAAGCTCTGAAGCCTCCTCTTAGAGTGCTGGGGAAGGATCAATTGGCCGATCTTTCAAAGAGAACACAAGCTGCGTATGATCTTCTTCTCTGTTTGAAACAAACAACAACCTTGCAACATCCGGATGAGAATGCTATGGAGGAAGAGAGGTGTGCATATGATCGATGGCAGCACCTATCTCATCTTAAGGAGTAGTTTCTTAAACAAAGAGCAAAAATTCACTGGCTGGAGGTAGGATATCAAAATAATAAGTTCATTCATAACATCATTAAAGCCAGAAGATCACAAAACTGTATACGAGAAATTAGAGTCCCGAGTGGGGAAACAGTCACAGAGCCGGATGACTTGAAAAATGAAGCTGTACGATTCTTTCAATATTTCCTCAACACAACTCCAGTCGGCTATAGAGGCATCTCAGTAGAGGCTCTCGCTGAGCTCCTCCCGTTTCGATGCTCTGATCAAGATCAAGCCTCTCTTGTGCGTGCTGTTACAAAGGAAGAGATTCGGAAAACACTGTTTGCAATGCCAAATGGTAAATCTCCTGGACCTGATGGATTTACTAGTGAATTTTTCAAAGCGGCTTGGCCAATTTTGGAAAAAGACTTCATTGCAGCAACTCAATCTTTCTTTACTTTGGGTTTTCTTCCAAAGGGTTTAAACTCTACAATTTTGGCTTTAATTCCAAAGAAGGAGGACGCTTCTGAGATGAAGGACTATAGACATATCTCTCTCTGCAATGTGAACTATAAATAATCTCCAAGATTGTTGTGAACAGACTGAAAGAGATTCTACCTCGCATTATCACCCAAAACCAGTCAGCGTTTATCAAGGAACAACTGCTCATGGAGAACGTCCTTCTTGCAACAGAACTGGTAAAGGACTATCATAAGGAAGACATCTCATCTCGCTGCACCATGAAAATTGACATATCAAAAGCCTTTGACTCTGTCCAGTGGTCGTTTCTCCTGAACAGTTTTAAGGCGATGGATTTCCCTCCTTTCACTCACTGGATTGAGCTCTGTGTTACTTCTCCGTCTTTCTCTGTTCAAGTAAATGGGGAGCTTGTGGGTTACTTCCAAAGTTCTCGTTGTCTCAGGCAAGGATGTTCCTTGTCTCCCTACCTATTCGTTCTCTGTATGAACGTTCTCTCTCACTTGATCGATAAAGCTGCTATAGATCGCCTCATTGGTTACCACCCGAAATGTCAATCTCTGCAACTTACACATCTCTGCTTTGCAGACGATCTTCTTGTGTTTGTTGAAGGAACAAAATGATCTATTGAAGGAGTGCTCAGGATCTTTGATGAATTTGCAGAAATCTCTGGTCTTAACATCAGTATTGAGAAGTCCACACTATATCTCGCGAGAATCAACGACCACACAGAAGATGATATTACAGATTCCTTCCCTTTTGCTATTGGTCAGTTTCCAGTTCAGTATTTTGGACTTCCTCTGCTCACTAAGCAAATGAAAAAGTCCGACTACGCCCCCTTGGTGGATCGCATTCGCTAGCAGATGAGCTCTTGGAGAACTCGCTTCCTCTTTTTTGCTGGACGACTCCAACTCCTTCAATCCGTTATTGCGAGTATTGTCAATTTTTGGATTTCTGCTTATCGCCTGCCGTGTAGATGTATTACAGAGATTGAGAAGTTATGTGCAGCTTTTCTATGGTCTGGACCAGATTTGATCACTACTAAGGCAAAAATTGCATGGACCGACGTTTGCAAGACAAAAAAGGAGGGAGGTCTTGGTGTTAAATCTCTGAAAGAAGTGAACAAAGTCGCTTGTCTCAAGTTGATTTGGAGAATCTTGACTGGTGATTCTCTATGGGTACAATGGTCTCGCATAACTCTTCTGAATCATTGCTCCTTTTGGTCGGTTGCAAATACTCAAGCCGGATCATGGATGTGGAAAAAGATCCTTAAATACAGAGACTTAGCAAAGAGTTTTCATGGAAAAGAGGTGCGGAATTGTGGCCAGACTTCTTTTTGGTACGATCACTGGTCGGATTTGGGAAGGCTGATTGATCTTATTGGATCTCGTGGGTTTATTGCAATGGGATTCCGGAAAATGCTTCAGTTTCCTATGCTCGAGCCGGACTTCGACGCCGATCCTATCATTCTAAGATATTAAATGACATTGCTGTTGCATTGGATCGCTTGTCAGATTCTACTGCCGGTCCGGATGTAGACCTCTGGTGTACCTCAGAGGACAAGTTCTCGAAAAAATTTACCTCCAAAGGTACCTGGAATCTCCTTCGGAATCATAGCTTGAACAAGACTGGAATGTCGGGCCCTGGTTCAAGCACTCTACACCAAAGTTTCGCTTCATGACCTGGTTGGCTCTACATGATCGACTCACCACTGGAGATAAAATGCAAAGATGGAACGCTGGCTCGTTTGTCGGATGCAGTTTATGTGAATGCGAGTTGGAGACTCGGAACCATCTCTTCTTTGTCTGCCCTTTTGCTTCTGAAATCTGGCGAGCTCTGTCTTTCAATTTGCTTGCAAATGATTTCATGGAGGATTGGGATCGCCTGGTACTACTGCTTCACAGTCTCGACAGAGAAATGATTTTTTTGTTTCTATTTAGATATGTGTTCCAAACAACTCTCTACCATCTCTGGCGGGAAAGGAACCAACGACGACATGGCGACCGCCCAACAACAACGTCACAGCTTCTCAAGATCATTGACAAGACAGTTCGTAACCGGCTGCTCAGCATACGAAGACTTAAAGATTATGCATATGAAGATGCTTTGGTGACTTGGATTGGCTTTACAACCCAACCTCTCTCCCTCTGAATCCATGTAATCTCTTTTAAATTTTAGAACAGTTCTTGTATCCTCTAGGAGAAAAATGGATTATTTTTTCTTTTGAAGTTAATTTAACATTTATTTCAAAAAAAAAAAGGAAAGTGTGTGTCTTTTCTGTGGGCTGTATTGTAAATTCACAACCCAAAAGTATTTAGCTGTCAAAAAGTGACTAAAACGTAAACTAGAAACTCAAAAGTACCCAACCATGTAAATCACTCTGTAAACAAATACATATATTGAACAATTAGTAATGGATGCTTTCAAGATCTCAAGATATAAACAAATACACATATTGAACAATTACAAATGGATATAAACAAATAAACATATTGAACATCAAATGACGTTTTCAATCGTATATAGTTTCTGGTGCTCCTTACCGGCTAGTTAATTATTTTAACAGAGATCTTCCTTCTGCTCTCTAACTAGTTCAGGGTATCAGTTCGATCTCGATTTATTACGATTCTCTATTGTACCTGTCTATGATCCTCTCTGTTTGTAATGTCGTTAAATGCTTGTTTCCTTTTATAATATTAATCAGATGAAAAAAAAAATTACAAATGGAAAAAACAACAGGTTGTTCATTGTATTTTAAAGATGATTAATATCACTATATATATTTTAAAGATGATTAATATCACTATCTATATTGGCGCATGAATACACTACAAACAATCTCTAATTTTTGTTATAGGAACAGTTTCGCTGCATGCTAACCTATCTAAACTAAAGATACAACAATACTACAATGGCAGCATCATATAGTTCGGTTGTTGCACTTCTGTGAATTATATAACCACATTATCAATCTTACTAAAAAACTAAACGCTGATAAAATCTCTCTTAAGCTTATCAATTTCACGAATACATATATCTCATGATTCTCATCTATAGGGTCAACTGATTAAAAACACCATGTATATACGTAAAAAAAAAATGAAGAAGCTACAAAAGTAATTTTATTAAAAGAAAAACAACGTCCTTGAAAAAAAAAAATAACAAAGTAATCTGTATGTCACTGGCATAACAAACAATACCACAATAGTAGCAGTCATGTATAATACACTAGTCAAATAGTAATATATAGTGAGATAATTATGTATATATAAGAACAAGTGTCAAATTCATTTGACACTTGTATAACTCAACATTTATTCGTTTTTTTAGGTCCAATATTATGTATAAATAAGAACATTTCCAAAATTAATTTAGTTTCATCAAAGGACAGGCTTGACCGAATGGGCTTAATCAAAAGCATACAATTATTATTTTTAAGATTAAATCTGTTGTGTAAAAAGGAAATTGGTTTGACTAGAAAGAAGGAATGTACTAAATTCATTTTTTTCCTATTTTTGTTAAGGAAAGAAAAGAAATAAAATGAGAACGAAATAACTTTTTTTTATAAATAAAATTAAATTACATGCTTACTTTATTTTTATAAGAACAAAACCTGCCAAATATTTTTCATTGTCTATAATCTTTAAATAGCTCTTTATTTTCATTTCATCTCACTAACTTGTGGAGAATCTTAAAATTTAATCTCTCGTTTAGTATCCAAATCATGTCTCTGCCACAAAGCCCCTTCACTTCATTGTCGATCCCATCCAAAAATAAATCACTATCGTCAAATAAAAGAGGAAAATGCATGCTAGGCGCTGATCAGTTCGAAAAAGTTGATTGGATCAGCACACTTCCGGACCATGTGCTGCTCATGATCCTAATGAGAGTGTCTACAGAAAAAGCGGTCCAAACAAGTGCGTTGTCTAAACGATGGATGGGTGTTTGGAAGCAAATGCCTTATCTCAGGTTTGATATGATAAATACCGCCAAGCTCAAGAAGGAACCTCTAGCCGATCGTTCTGTTTTTATTGCTCAACTGATAACCAAGGTTCTCTCTTGCTTAAGTACTTTTTTTTAAGGTCAATTATTTCGGTAAAAAGTAAACAAGTTAACAAATAACACACCAAAATAATAAAAATATTTTTGCGCGTGAAAGTATAACAATATTTCGAGAAAAAGGTTTCATATTTTGAAATGTTTATAGTGAATAGATTTCAATGTGAATATAGATTACAAAATATGTGCTAATATTATAGAGAATGAGAATCTGGAAAAAAAAAAAGGTAATATCTTAACATAAACATATAGATCTTCTAACTAATTGAATATAACAGTTCATTAACTATAGCTTCACATACACATTAAAATATTTATCCGTAAGACATACACATATAAATGTTCATTACGTATCTGAAATTTTTTCCATATAAGTACAAAATGTAAGATATAAAAGAGTTGTGATATTAAATTATTAATGGACAACTAATTATATATATATATATATATATTGTACATATAAAAAATCACTATGGCCATCTGGAGAGTTGTAGAATCCAGCATTTTTCATTCCAATCTAAAGATGGTACACTCGAAACTTGGATCCGGTCACTGATTCATGTAAAACAAACAAAGAGTCTCGAACTTGTTAACCTTCGTGGTCAACGTAGGAGAGGCAGTGTGATCCGCTTGTCCCCTAACATATTCTCTCATCCGGCCCTCACATCACTCTTCATGTTTCGATATGATTTTGAATCTGCACATGCTTTCAACAACTGCAACAATCTCCTGATTCTTAAACTCGATAAAATCTGCGCTGAGGTTGGTTTGTTCAACAAAATCATTGCATGCTGCCCCTCACTCAAAGTGCTGGTGCTAGACATCACGTGGTACAGCCAAGTTGGTTGTTTAAAGATCCACAACAATAAGTTAAAGGTCTTGCATCTTGCTTGCACTTATATTGATTCCATTGAAGTGTTCACAGAGCTTCTTGATATCTTCTCCGTTTACTGTTGTTTTTTAAAGAAAAATAACTTTTTTCTAGAAGCTCCTAGAATATGCCAGTTTAGGCAATTTGTTTCAGACGGAAACATACCTCCCATCTACTACAATATTTCATGCAATGATCAGGTACAAGCACAAGTAATTTCATTTTCATATATACATGATAGTAATAATATATTATTTGACATGTTCAACTTTGCTTATATGAATCGAAGGAGAAAGAAAACATTGGGCATGAATTTGTGGTGAGCAGAAATTCTTACTATGTAGCACACTTTAGATCTTTGGCGGTGAATGTGGATTTGATGAATCCTAGAGAAGTGTACATGCTAAAGAAAGTCTTAGATTCATGGACTGTAAAAATGAAAAGGCTCGAGATCATTTTTAAGGTACTTTCATTTTATGCTTCGGTTTCATTTAGATAGAGTCGATCCATTTTCTTTCATTTATCACCTTTCCTAAGTATCATTTTTTTGTGTTGTTGTTCAAACCCCTAAGTATCCTTAAAACGTTAAAACCCTACATGTTTATACATATGTTCTTGTATGTATGTAGCATAACAATGCTCCTAAGGAAGAAGGTGGATCTTCTAGCGGATCACAAGAGAAGAAGTTGGCGGAGACATGTTTCTTTCCAAACGCTGATTTTCGCGTGAATGTTGTGAGGATGTATAACTTCAGTGGTTCGAATGAGGAAGAATGTGCTTTAGCTTCACTTTTTGTGACACAAAAAATGGTGACGAAGAAGTTGATGATCAAGACGTCCTCGATTGTTGCAAATAAGAAGCTGGAGATAGAAGCGGCAGTGGCCAAACTAATGAAACTTCCAAAAGGTAACAAGGAACTAAGTATTGAATACTTCTGATAACTTTGGCTCCAATCTAGGTGTTGATACAATAACAAAATCAATTCAGGGTGTTTTTCTTATATTTTATTGTATTTGAGATTTGGTTTGTGATAGTTTGAATATTATGTGATTTGTTCATTGAGTTAGTGTTGTGGTCAATATTTTCTCAGAATTATGAATTAACAACGTTATAAAGACACAACCCTAAGGTTTCTAGTAACTTCCCACTACAGAACACATTTTAGACTAGGGGGTTTGAACGATTATCCTACATATACACACAAGCATTTATAAATAGGGCTAAAATAAACGGATGAAAACCAGGACTTACTTACCTCGGGTATAATGAACTTGTTGGTGATGAGACAAAAAGCTGGAAGTATAAAATAGGCAAGGAGCGGGATAGACAATAACTGGGTAAACAATGGTATTGACATAAGCCAGTCTCTCCAAAAGTTTCAACCTTCTATTGTAGCCATACCATATAGGACAATTTCTGCTCAGAAGAATCTCATAGATCCCAAAGCCCATCGAAGAACTTGGTTCAAACGATCAGAGAATGATGGGTGTGGAGGCACGCAGTTGATTGATATCCAATCCCCTAGCATGCATCTTGAAACCAGTAAGAATTTCTTCTGAACGGTAGATCTAAATATCCAAAAAGATGAACAAATAACCATACAGAGAACATGGGTTTGTTTGTTTAAACTTTAAACGGTCTTCTAAAACTTCTGACCTCTTTGCACATTCAATTTTGGCCTCGTAACCACAGCTTATGACATGAATCTCCTCCTTGAGAACAGTGACATATCTATCCGAATCCAGACCTCCAATATTACCGAAGAAAACTATTGATTACTATAGTTTTACATACATGTCTTTATCTGTGAGACTTGAGCATTCATAACATAGTTACTATGTCAAAGAAGCATTGTTAGTCAGTAAGAACAATTTGGGTCCATCAAAGAGCAGATCTGGTAATGGACTTAATCAGATTCATGCGCCTAATCAAAACCATATTATCTTCTTCTTTTTATTTGCTAAGAAAGAAAATTTAGTTTGACTAGAAAGCAAATTGTAGTTTGTACAAGAAGGAATGTAGAAGATTTTTTTTTTCTAATTTTATCAAGGTGTAAAAAGAAATAAAAAAAATAAAAAACTATCTTTAGGAAAAATTAGATTAAAAAGTTTGAAATTTTTATAAGAACAGGTTGTTCTGAAGTGAACGATGCCATCCATATTTTTTTTTCTTGTCCCTATTCTTTGTAACTCTTCAGTTTCGTTCCTTTCACTCACCTTGTAGAGAACCTAACATCCTTTTCTTCTCTCGTTTAATGTACAAGTCAAAATCATCTTTTCTCTCTCTCTCCCACAAAACCCTTTTAGTTTATTTTTTATCCCATCCATGGATATATATACATCAATGTCATTAGATGTGGATTAGCACACTCTTGGACAATTTCTTCAAGTGGTCCAAACAAGTGTGTTGTCAAAACTGTGGCAAGGTGTTTGGAAACAAATGCTTTATCTCAGCTTTGGTATAATAAACACCATCCAGATGAGAATATTTTTTTTATCTCAGATCCAAAAATGATAAAAACATTTAATTCTTTTCACCCCTCAATAAAAATATAAAAATTCAATTTTTATCAAAGGTTAAAATGAAAAAAAAAATGTTTTTAGTAAAAATTATGATCCTTTGATATAATTGAAAAATATACAAAAATTAATTATCGTTGCATATTTTTCCAAAAAAGATAAAAGAACATTGTGATTTTTAGACAACTGATGGTAATCCTTGGATGATTCACCTCGTTATGATCTTAATAAGGCATGTTCAGGTAGAACTGTTAGGCGGAGAGTTCAAGTGGAACCGTCACACCAAGAGTTTTATAAGACGGTAGAATTGTCAGTTGTAAGAATCGTCAATATAATAATTCTCATAATTTGCAATATATAAATCAGCGTTAAAAAAAATCAATTAGCAATATGTGCGCTGAAATCTTTTATTAAAATGTATTAATGCTAGCGTAGATGTTAGAGTTGTTTTTACTATTTTGAGATAGTTTATGCATGTAATACTACGTATGGTCCATTGCATACAATGTTTTTGAAGATTATGAATGTAACTTTTATGAAAGCTCTAGTATGCTACAATTTAAGTCGTCTTAATTATTCTTGTTTAATAGGCTACAAGTTCAATTATAAACCCATATGAGCGGTGCAATTTGAAAAGTGTGCTAAGCTTGGATGGAGGAAGCTCGGGTGCACCCAGTCCTCTCTCGATCCGAGATTGGCCTCTCTTCACTTACTTTTTTTATCGCTGGATGGATATGTCTACACTAAATCTTAAATATCTCTCCAACAGAAACGCCAAATAACTTGATTTCATTTGCATATGAAAATTACCTGATAGGACTTCATCTTCGCCAAAATTCACGCAAAGGCCGGTCCTGGAAGGGTTCCGTCCTGTGTTTGACTTCCAGTACTCAGAATCTGTCCTATTTGCTGGAATTCGCACATTTTGGAATTTTGAGGTCTTGGATGGTTGGTTTGTCTCCAAACCATGTCTAGGTCTTGGAATTTCATACTCTTTTTTGCATCATTTTAAGGTTTTTTTCTTGAAAAAACTCTAAAAGTAGAATATATGAGGAAATTATATCTGAAGGTATAAAACCACGATAAAGTAGTCATAGAACATACTAAAACACTTATTAAAAATGGAATAACCGTTATTTTCAAAGCTATAATTAAGCTGAGAGCCATTTTCTGGAAAAGGAGATGGGCTATAATACAAGTGTCATTTTCTTCGAAGAGGAGATGAGCTATAAGATGAAAACCGTTTTCCTCGAAAAACTAGATGGGCTATGAGATGAGAACCTTTTCCTCAAAGACGAGATGCATGGGCTATAAGATGAGAACCATTTTCCTCTAAGAAGGATCGGTTCGAAGAGGAGATAGGCTATAAGATGAAAGCTATTTTCCTCGAAGAGGAGACAGCTATAAGATGAAAGTGTTTGTTGGATTGGATTTATAATAACAGGCTGCAGTTTGGTTGTTTGTTGGAAACAAGGGTTAGAGAAAGCAGAGCTCTGAGAATTGTCTCCTCTACGTTTCCAAACTGGTCTTTCATGTCTAATTATGAACATCATCGTCTGGGTAGAATCTGGGTCACCTGGAGCCCAACAACACGAGTCACACCTTGTTTCAAGAGTAATCAAATGATTACTTGTTCAATCCTACTTGAAGGTATGGAGGAAGAATTCATATGCTCGTTCATATATGCGTCAAACTTAATGGAAGAGAGAAGAGAATTGTGGGAGGATCTCAAAAGCCATCACTCTTCCCCGGTGTATGGTGGTAAGCCTTGGATAATTTTTGGTGATTTCAATGAAATTCTTGATCTTGAGGAGCACTCGGAGGCTACGGTAAACACTTCTCTATATGGAATGAAAGATTTCCAAGATATGGTACAGCATTGATCGCTAATGGATATGCATTATCATGGTCCCCGTTTTACTTGGAGTAATAAACAGGAAGAAGGGCTAATATGCAAAAAGCTTGATCGCGTTTTGATGAATACAAGATGGACAACTCTATATCCTGATGCATATAGTGTATTCGACTCGGGAGGCTGCTCAGACCACCTAAGATGCCGCATAAAGATTTGTGCAGAGCCTCAAAAACCTCGTCGTCCCTTTAAATTCATAAATGCAGTGGCAGAACACAAAGAGTTTATAGCCACAGTTCAATCATACTGGGAAAGTACGGAGGAGATCTACATATCAACCTCAGCTTTATTCAGACTATCCCAGAAGCTTAAAGGTTTAAAATGGAATCTCAGGAATCTTAGTAAGGAGAAAGTTGGAGATATCACGAAGAAATCAAAAGAGGCTTACGAGATGCTCTGCGAGATGCAGAGCAATACCATGCATAATCCTGACGCAAATGCGATTCATGATGAGAAGATTGCCTATGATCCCTGGGCATTGCTATCACAAATTGAAGAAAAGGTAATCAGTCAAAAGGCAAAGCTCCATTGGCTAAATGTTGGTGACGGTAACAACAAGCAGTTCCATAATGCAGCAACAGTTAGAGCAGTTCGTAATTCTTTACGAGAAATACAGAGGGCAGATGGTACAATTGCAGAATCTCAGGAGGAAATAAAGCAGGAAGCAGTGAATCACTTTCAGGGTTTTCTGTCACACCAGCCAGAAGGGTATACAGGCATATCTGAGGAAGACTTAAAAACAATTCTGGGTTTTGAGTGCAGTACAAAGGAACAAGCAATGCTCATTCATGACGTTTCTGAGGAGGAAATTCAGAAAGTTATATTCTCAATGGCCAAGAACAAATCGCCAGGTCCTGATGGCTACACCTCTGAATTTTTCAAAGCAGCCTGGCCGATCATTAAGACAGACTTTGTAAGATCAATTAAATCTTTCTTTGAAAAAGGATTCCTACCAAAAGGGGTCAACTCGACAATTCTCGCACTAATTCCCAAGAAGGAAGAAGCTACACAAATGAAGGACTATAGGCCAATATCCTGCTGCAATGTGTTGTATAAAGTGATCTCAAAGCTGCTGGCGAACAGGGTTAAGCGAATTCTACCGAGCTTCATCTCTCCAACACAATCAGCCTTCGTCAAAGACAGACTTCTGATGGAGAATGTTTTGCTTGCCTCTGAGTTGGTGAAAAGTTATCATAAATCTACGGTCTCTCCTAGATGTGCAATAAAGATTGATATTGCAAAGGCTTTTGACTCCGTACAATGGCCATTCCTCCTCTCCACTCTTTCCGCCATTGGTCTCCCAGCTAAGTTCATCTTATGGGTTCAGAGATGTATTACTATGGCGTCTTTCTCGGTGCAGGTCAATGGGGAACTTGCAGGTTATTTCAACAGCAAAGGAGGCATTAGACAAGGCTGTTCTTTGTCGCCCTATCTCTTTGTTATCTGCATTCAAGTCCTGTCTAAAATGCTAGATGGCGCAGCTTCTAACAGAGTTTTCGGATACCACCCGTACTGTAATGCTCTCAGCCTTACTCATTTATGTTTCGCAGATGATATGCTGGTATTTTCTGACGGAAGCAAACGGTCTATTGAAGGGATTCTCAGAGTTTTTAGTGAGTTTGCAAAATTCTCTGGACTCAACATCAGCCTCGAAAAGTCTACCCTACATATGGCTGGAGTCTCTCAGTCTAACACAGAGTCAATCCTCACGGAGTTCCCTTTTGAATCAAGTTCCCTGCCAGTTCGGTATCTTGGTCTCCCTCTGATGACAAAGAGAATGAGATTATCAGACTATAACCCCCTCATTGAAAAAATCAAAAGATGTATAAGTTCATGGACTGTAAGACATCTTTCTTTCGCAGGCCGTCTTCAGCTTATAGCCTCGGTGATACAGTCTCTAATAAATTTTTGGTTATCTGCATTCCGGGTTCCAAAGTCGTGCATCAAGGAAATTGATAGTTTATGTGCCGCCTTTCTGTGGTCGGGGCCAGTTTTGAACACGCATAAAGCGAAGGTAGCTTGGAAAGATGTCTGCACACCGAAATCTGAGGGAGGCTTGGGCCTAAGATCGCTAACGGAGGTCAATAACGTTTGTTGTCTCAAGCTCATATGGCGCATTATGAGTTCGAAAACGTCGTTGTGGGTTAAATGGATTCAAAAACACCTAATCCGGAAGAGCTCTATCTAGACTGTTTCTGAATCAAGCTCTCTAGGCTCATGGATATGGAAGAAGTTACTGAAATACAGAGACCTGGCTTTCTCATTCACAAAAGTTAACGTTGGGGATGGGGCAACAACATCTTTCTGCTTTGACACTTGGTCTCCACTGGGGAGGCTAGTTGACATTACTGGCATTCGCGGATCAACGGACCTGAGAATTCAACTCAACGCAATGGTCCAGGAGGCATGTCAACGTAGGGAAAAACGTCATCGCTCAGAGGCTTCGAATCTCATTGAGACAGAGATATCTCGTGTGAAGCAGTTGGGACTTACAAACGTAGATGATGAAAGACTCTGGAAACGAGGAGAAGAAAATTACAAGCCTCGTTTCAGTTCAAAGAAGACACTAAAGTTGATGCGTGGTTTTCGCCCACAAGTCAATTGGCATGCTGGGATTTGGTTTTCGAATGTAACACCAAAATTCTCTTTCTCTATGTGGTTGGCAGTTCGTAACAGACTAGATACGGGGGACCGTATTCAAGCTTGGAGGATGGGAGCAGATGGGACCTGTAAGCTATGCAACGCTCATCTAGAAACCAGGAACCACCTTTTTTTCTCCTGCTCTTACTCCGGGGAAGTGTGGGCAAATCTGTCATTGCCTCTACTGGGTGGTCTTTTCACGGGAAGCTGGGATCTTCTTATTGATCTGGCACAGAGTACAATGCTGAACACAACAAATCTTTTTCTCTTCCGTTATGTCTTGCAGGCAACGGTCTTTACTCTTTGGAGAGAGCGCAATGGTAGAAGACATGGCGAATCTCCTCTCCCAATAAGCAAACTAGTCAGCAACATTGACAGACTCGTCCGCAACAGATTACTCTCTCTCCGCCTTCTACGAAGGAGGGGACTCGACGATGCAATGGGAAATTGGCTGGCTACAAGATAACTTTTGGTTTCTAGTCAGTTTTTTTTTCTTAAATTTCTCTTATGTTATCACTCTCTGCTCTCAGGTTGATTTAAGCAAACGCCACAGCAAATGTAACAAACGATGTTTTTGGTTGAATTAATTTAAAATATATTCAAAAAAAAAAAAATTATAAGATGAAAGTGTTTTTCTTTGAAGAGGAGATGGACTATAAGATGAGAGCAATTTTCCTCAAAAAAAAAAAAGATGTGCATGATTGAGATTTGTAGCATTTGTTTAGAGGTTTGGGAAGTTGCAGAGTCAAAGCGGCAGGGGTTTCTTAGGTTGGCGGAGTTCATACTGCAATGAAGGTATATATAGGTGTCAAATACATATCTTATGAGTCGATTTGAAAATTTCTTTTATATTACATGCATCTTACTCATTTGATTAATTATTTGATTAGGTCGTCTCATTTGCACAAGCTTGTTGAAAGCTTCTGTTTACAGTTGATCAATTGTTTCTCTTTATCACTTTTATCTTAATAACATTAAAATCGTACATGTTTAAATGTATGTTGTTGTATATACGTAGCATAACAATGTTCCTAAGGAGGAACGTGAATCTTCTTGCAGAACAAAAGAGAAGTAGTTGAGGGAGGAATACTTCTTTCTCAATGATGATTTCCGCTTGAATGTTGTGCGGATGTATAACTCCAGAACACCTGTCAAACAAACCCTCAACTGTTCATTTTTAGCAAAAAAAACTTCTAACTTATTCATTAGCCGAAAAAGTTCTCATATTTTGTTAATCAAATGTTTTAACTAGAACCGGATCCGCGCATGAGCGCGGAATTATATATAATTTTGTATTTAAATATATAAGTTTATAAATTTACAATTTCTAAAATATAAATATCATTTATAAAAGTACGAGAAAACAACAATAAAATTGAAAAAAAAAACATTAACACTATATTTTAAAGTTCCTGTGGGAATTATAAGTATCTTACATTGATATTTTACATTTTACATTGATATTAGTATTTTTTTGATGGCTTGATAAGAAATTGAGAGAAAGAGAGTAGTTTTAAACAAAAAGAAGTAGAGAAACAGCAAAAAAGTTAAAAATTACATCAATGTAATTTAAATAAAGTGAAATAAATTTTTAAATTTAATAATTTAATATTTAGATACTAATATTTAGATAAGTGAAAGTAATATTTAGATAACAATGTTAAGATATTGGACTTTAAAAAAAATTATTCTTATTTCAAAATAATAACTTCATATTTTATGGAATATACTAATCATAATGTTTTTGTACATTTTTTTTAAAATGTAGCAATAATACAAAAGTAATAGGTATTTATTTATTTTTTAAATTAGTCCAAATATTTTCCCCTAAATCTTATTTAAATTTCCTCAAGATTTTGACCCCCCCTTAAAACCGTAGAAATATATTTGTGATAAAATTTTAATTTAATATAAAGAATTTATATATTCTTAATTTTTAATTTTCTATTTTTTAAAAAAAATTCTGATATTTTTTTTTTGAAATAATATATTTATATACTTAAAAATTTTAGATGTTTTAACAGTTGTTTTTAGGACAATTCTCAAAAATAATACATTTTCATGTTTTTGTCACAAAAATAGCACATCAGAATAAAAATGACAAAATAGCATTAATTAAAGAAGAAAAATACTATTATACTATTAATTCTCATTTGTTTTTTTCTCCATCCTGTAATCCTAAACCCTAAACCATAAAATCTAAACCTTAACTAATGATTTGTGAACCCAAATTCATTAGTGTAATACATTAAAAATGATTTAAGTGTGCTACTATTGACATTTTCACCCTAGTGTACTATTTTGCGACAAAACCATGTAAGTGTGCTATTTGAAGGTATTCCTCTTTTTTTTAATATAAATATATCATATAGTTTACTATGAAACTATATTTTAACCTGTTAGCGAACAAAATATTTAGTTTGTTTCCCTTTTTCTAACCCATTATGCACTCGTCTAAATACTTAATTAATCCTGCAATAAACATCATTTCGTAAAAAAATATTAATCCCAACCCGTCCATCATATTATCAAATCACATAAATATTGAGTAATTTATAATATTTAAATTTTATTAAACTAAAAGTATTTCTATCTAATTCCTAATTTAACTAAAAGTTATTTTATTTATATTTACCACTTGATTTAATAATTTAACTATACTTACGAAATATATATTATAGGATTTTTATTTTTCGTTTTATAGATCAAAATTTAATTTAATAATTTATTTTATTATTTTCAAAATTAATAGTGAATTTTTAATTCCTTAGAAAATGAAAGATATGCAAAATTACTTGTTGAGAACTGCCCTTTTTTATTGATATGTAATCAATATATTAGATTTAATGACAGAATCTCTTATATTAAATAAATTGTAATCAGATATTTTGAAGTGTTCTTTTATGGAAAATCTCTGATATCAAATCCGATTTTTTGGTCATCATATATACATCAAATTTAAATCTATCTTTATAGTATGATTACATAATATATTTATTGATTTATATATGTATATATATATTCATATGTATAGTTTCTACTATGTTAATATTTTAATATTATAATTTGCAAAAGTTCATAGACCCATTTATATATTTAAAAGTAATTTAATAATTAAATAAAAAATAGGCTAATCCATCAATTTATTAGTATTTTAAATATTTTTATAATCAATACATGTTAATTGATTATCTTAATTCATTCTAATTATTTAAATATTTTAGATATGTTAAAGACATATATAAATTATAATTCTGTAATTATAAAAAATTAATCTTAACATTTATCACTATATAATTGAATATATAAACTTATTTTCAATACTTTCATTTTATTAAGTTGAAAATATATTGATGTAATTTTTAAAATTTAATTTTCCCAAGTTATTAATATTACAGTTTAGTTTCTATATAAGCTTTTAATTATTTTATTATTGAAATATGTTCAAAAGTATATTTAATTATGTTTTATATGCATGTTTACTAAATATTTATTTTATGATTTATTAAATTAAGTTGATGTCATATATTATTTAATTATATTTTCTTTGATTTAATAACTTAAGATGTATGATTTTACTTTTATTTTCGTTTTTAATTAATTAGAAATGTGGAACCCATTATTTTTAAGTTGTTTGGATACATGTTTAATAGTTGTATTGTTTGGAAACATGTTTAGTGGAAAAAATATTCTCTTCCATAATTACCCTTACTGAATTATATAAAACCGTTAATATTCAGTGGTACAAATTGTAATATAACACATCACAAAAGGTTTTTTTCCTAAGAAACTCATCTTTTAAAAATAGGCTAATCCATCAATTTATTATTATTTTAAATATTTTTATAATTGATACATGTTAATTGATTATCTTAATTCATCTTCTAATTATTTAAATATTTTAGATATGTTAATGACATATATAAATTAAAATTCCGTAATTATAAAAAAATTAATCTTAACATTTATCACTATATATATATATAAACTTATTTTCAATACTTTCATTTTATTAAGTTGAAAATATATTGATGTAATTTTTAAAATTTAATTTTCCCAAGTTATTAATATTATAATTTAGGTTCTATATAAGCTTTTTATTATTTTATTATTGAAATATGTTCAAAAGTATATTTAATTATGTTTTTTCTATTCATGTTTACTAAAAATTGATTACTAAATTAAGTTGATGTCATATATTATTTATTTATTTTTATCATTTGATTTAATAACTTAAGATGTATGATTTTACTTTTATTTTCGTTTTTAATTAATTAGAAATGTGGAACCCATTATTTTTAAGTTGTTTGGATACATGTTTAATAGTTGTATTGTTTGGAAACATGTTTAGTGGAAAAAATATTCTCTTCCATAATTACCCTTACTGAATTATATAAAACCGTTAATATTCAGTGGTACAAATTGTAATATAACACATCACAAAAGGTTTTTTTCCTAAGAAACTCATCTTTTAAAAATAGGCTAATCCATCAATTTATTATTATTTTAAATATTTTTATAATTGATACATGTTAATTGATTATCTTAATTCATCTTCTAATTATTTAAATATTTTAGATATGTTAATGACATATATAAATTAAAATTCCGTAATTATAAAAAAATTAATCTTAACATTTATCACTATATATATATAAACTTATTTTCAATACTTTCATTTTATTAAGTTGAAAATATATTGATGTAATTTTTAAAATTTAATTTTCCCAAGTTATTAATATTATAATTTAGGTTCTATATAAGCTTTTTATTATTTTATTATTGAAATATGTTCAAAAGTATATTTAATTATGTTTTTTCTATTCATGTTTACTAAAAATTGATTACTAAATTAAGTTGATGTCATATATTATTTATTTATTTTTATCATTTGATTTAATAACTTAAGATGTATGATTTTACTTTTATTTTCGTTTTTAACTAATTAGAAATGTGGGACCCATTATTTTTAAGTTGTTTGGATACATGTTTAATAGTTGTATTGTTTGGAAACATGTTTAGTAGAGAAATTTTTCTTTTCCATAATTTCTCTTAATGAATTATAAAATAACCATTAATATTCAGTGGCATAAATTATAATATAACACATCACAAAAGTTTTTTTTTTTCTAAGAGACTCCTCCTTTGATATAGTAGATACTTAACTAAACAGAATTAGTCTCATATGTATAGTGTATAGTGTAGGTTTAAATATATATCCAACGAAAAGAGGATGAGAATCATAAACTTCAGTCTCATTTTTATGTTTCTTCCATATTTTTAAAGAATAATAATCAATGTATCATGAATATCACAAAGGGGGTCTTAGCAAACTAAACAAACAATTCTTTCCATCAGTTCCTCTTTAACCCTCAACTCTTCATGCTAAAACTAAGAGAACATGTGAAGATACTTTGCACCTAAAAAGATTAAAATATTTTCCGTAAGGGTTCTTACATATAATATATGCAACAATGTGTATGTGAAGTGTTTCACATACTGTAGTTATCGAAAAGGAAGTGCTTTCACATAGCAAAACAGAAAACAAAATGGAAATTCACTTTACATCTTCTCTTCTTGTCTTTTTCATCGTACTCTTTTTTGGCTCCATTATTCTTTTGTCAGCATCACTGTCTTTGGTTCTCAAGATCATTCACCCCAACCAAATCTATTCTCTAGAACATCCACATGTCTCCCCTGTCGATGAAGCATCCCTTGCACGTCTAGACTACTTGCAAGCCAGGGCCACTGAACATATTATCGCACAATTGGTGAACATATCAATTGGCAGTCCACCGGTCATGCAACTTCTCCACATGAACACAGGCAGTGATCTTCTATAGGTACAATGCCATCCTTGTACCAATTCTTATTTACAAAGCCTTCCCATTTTCGACCCTTCAAAATCTTATACTCACCGCAAGGAATCTTGCAAAACCTCTGAATAATTCAGTCCTAGATTCATGTCTGATGCTAAAGCCAGATCTTGCCGGTAATTTATGCATTACTTGGACGGTACCAAGAGCAAAGGTACACACTAGTCAAAGAAACGCTAACGTTTGATACTATCTACGGTGAGCCTTCTTCATCTTCTTTATGTTGCGTGGTTTTTGGTATGACCATGAGAACCACGGTACACCACAACAAGGAACTGGTTCGGTTCGAAATTCTCATATTGTTTAGGCAGTGTAGACAATTCTTCGTACCTTCACAACGTCTGAGTCATAGGAGACTCCGGTGCTTTCACTGGACCCCAAGACTCTGTTTTCAAAGGCTAACCAATCTACATTCTGCTTAAAAGTGATCAAGACGCTTACAGGTCATCTGAACGTCTTGACTGTGAGTTCCTCTTGATGACCGATTACAAGTTAATATCGATCATCATCCCTAGTTCTTCGGGTGTGCCTGAGAAACTGAGAGATTATACAATAGAAGCGTATTGTTTGGTAAGTTTTAATCTTGTATTTTAATGGAAACAAAATGAATGAATGCATTAGTTACAAATCTGTAGAGCATAACCAGTCAATCCCGTGGCTTAGGCAGTTATACAATTGTGACCCTAAGTTTCAATTATATGCACACACACAAGTGGTTCTATAGAACACTGTCCAAGATGTAAAGAGAAACACATCGCTTATATATAAATGTGAACTTGATCAGTTTCATCACAACTCTCTCTCCCAAGAGACAAAAAAAAAAGAAGGTCAAAAGCACAAACAAACAAGAGTAGAACTAGCTGTTGCCCACATTACATTGTTGCTTCGATTCCTCATCATCTCCTCTTGTGATGAGACATTCCCTTCCTTCAAAACAATGGAGAGAGACATGATTGCTGTAGTTAACGATTGGTGTTTGCACTTTCTTCACGTTAGATTGTCTCAAGTGGGTCCGCCTATGGGCCCCATTAACAAAGTATGTTTGTTACTATCTTTAAACAGTATCTTAAAGCATAACATAAACCCTTTAGTTAATCTGCTAAAACCTAATTCTTAGCGTATTTATAGTCTAAATTAAGGCTACTTTGTTATCGCCAAACCTCCACTATGTTATTGCTATGCATATATCGTTTTATCAAACACAATGGCTAAACACATTGTTATTGTCCAACGTAGATGTTAACACAAAAACCACCACAATAGTTAGGACTTAATATTATTGCACTAACAAGGTTACATCAGTAATATACATGAATTATTATAATTAAATTTATCATCAACAAAGTTGCCAATTATTATGTGCCTGCTGAGAAGCAAGGGCGGTGTTTGCACTCTCTGAATGTTGGATTGTCTCGAGTGGGTCCACTTTCGGCTAATTGTTGATAGATAGAGGTTTAGTTGTCTTTTCTATGATGCACATATGCTTTCTTGTTTTCTAATTTTGACATTATCCATTGTCATATATTACATATACTCTGTATTAAACCATTAAGTTACAACTTTGGAAACATATCACTCTAGCAAAATCTAGTTTGTGATGTTTGTAAGAAACGTAGAGACACATGATGATCGCATAATAGCTAAATCATGGAACGGTGGAAACAATAGAACAACGAGGACATAATATATGCATTAACAACGTTATAAAGACAACTCAAATGCTATCATACCATAGGGTTTCTAGTAACTTCCCACTACAAAACGCATCTTAAACCAACACATAATCAGGAGAACATAGCCTCTTAGATTAAGGGGTTTGAACGATTTTCCTACATATACACACAAGCATTTATAAATAGGACTAAAACTGGCCAGTGAGATTCTTGCTCCCAATCTCAGTGGTGGTAACAAAAGGGTTGATTCGGACCCAAAGCAACGAGAAGATGGATGCAAGAAGCACAGACCAGACAATGACAATGGTCGGAGTCCTGTTCTGCCTTCCCAAAAGACCTTTCAAGAAAGGGTAAAGATGAGCAACAACCCACATTGCAAACAAGAGCTTTCCAGCGAGCGGTCCCCACGATTGGTATCCGCTGTTCACCGCGTAAGAGACACCAGCCACCATACCACCAAGGTTCATAATTAAGATAGTGGTCGGTGGGATGAGAAGGGATGTCCATTTGAAGATGTAGAGCTCTGCAAAGTCTCCATCTTCGTCAGAGGCTTTCGATGTGACCGTGAAGTTTGTGTCTATACCAGCAAAAACTTTGAGTAGACCTTGGAAAACTGCAAAAAGATGAGCCGATGTTCCGCCGATGACCCAAAACTGCTCGTTTCTCCACCAGTCCTCAAGGCACACACCGCTCCATTTGAGCTCCAAGAGTGCCGTTGCATAGATAGACATAAAGAGCAATATGAAACACCAGCTCGCAGAGTTGCTTATCTGCAAATCAACAACAAAACGAATGATTGAAAAAATGTAATCTCTAAGGATGCAACAAATGGATGAAGACAACGACTTACCTCAGGTATAATGAACTTGTTGGTGATGAGGCAAAAAGCTGGAAGCATACAATAGGCAAGGAGCGGGATAGATGTAATTGGGTAGACAATGGTATTGACATAAGCAAGTCTTTCCAAAAGTTTCAACCTTCCATTATAGCCATACCATATAGGACAATGTCTGCTCAGAAGAATTTCGATGGATCCCAAAGCCCATCGAAGAACTTGGTTCAAACGGTCAGAGAGATTGATGGGTGCAGATCCCTTGAACGCAGGGCGTGGAGGCACGCAGTAGATTGATATCCAACCCCTAGCATGCATCTTGAAACCAGTCAGAATATCTTCTGTCACAGAACCGTAGATCCACCCGATCTAAATACCCAAAAAGATGAACAAATTGTCATACAGAGAACAAAATCATGGGTTTGTTGTTTAAGCTTAAAACAGTCTTCTAAGACTTCTGACCTCTTTGCCCCATTCAGTCTTGGCCTCGTAACCACAGCTTATGACATGAATGGCCTCCTTGAGAAGAGTGGCGGGATTGGTTGTTGGTGGAAGTCCTCCTTGTTCCATGAAGGTAGCTGCAATAAATACTGGCGACTGACCAAAACGCTTCTCCAGACTTTTCTGGGACGTAAGAAGAGATAACTCATCATCATAGCCTGCAAGAACATGAATTTTCATTTTCAGTGAAGAGTTTCTTTAACGCATGCGGAACAATGTTGTCACATATATGTTGTGACAGTGACAAACAAACCTTCAACACCCTCGTCAATATCTTCTGGTTCCATATTGAAAAGTGGAGCATTGGAGTCGCTTCTCTTGATGCTTCTACTATGTTCGTAGTTTTGCTTCTTGCTACTCTTTCCTTTCTTTCTTGAGCCAAAACAGCTCTTTACAATAATATTAGGCTCAAGATCTTCCACTGTTAGAACAGGATCATACCCATAGAGAGCCTGCCTGTTGAAACAACAACCAGTACCCACATACACAGGACCTTGGAGACCATCCAATCCCTTCAAGTTAATCTGCACAACAACGTAATATACATCTGAGTTAGAACGGAGTGGACAAGATATAATCAAGAACGGGAAACAAAAGACAATGGTTGTGAATGACGGAGCTAAACTCACGTCGAAGAAGACGATGTTCCTGTTAGCATATCGATCATGCAAGTCAATACCGTCAAAACGTTGTGGGAACTGCACATAGCAGCACTTCTTTCCGATAGCAGGGTCCATCATGAAACACATGGCTTCTTTAACTGCCTTGCTGTTGTTAAAGTAATGATCACAATCCACGTTCAAGAGATATGCCCCATTGGTAAGAACAGCAGAAACACGGATCTGTTCAAATGTCAAACACGGTTCAAAGAAAACATGTAATGATACGCAGCTAAGCTACTCGGTTTCATAGCACAAAAAGCGTTTCCAACCATTGAACAAAAGAGGACACATTAGATACAAACCAAGGCATTCATAGCTCCAGCTTTCTTGTGGTGCTGAAATCCAGGACGCTTTTCACGGGACACATAGATGAGCCTAGGTAGCTCATTTCCATCAGTATCCAGACCTCCACTATGGCCTAAGAAAACCTGAAATGAAAAAAAGAATTATTAGCATCAACAAACATCCTACAATAGTGTTGTACCAGAGTAAATGTTCACCAGTCTATAAAAGAAGTAAACGGAAAAGAAGGGATTGTACTAGTGGACCTGAATCATCCCAGGATGGTCTCTAGGGTTGTTACCAGGCCAGGGAGTACCATCCTGCATTGTCCAGCCATCTTCAGGCATCTTCTGTGCTTTAGCGACAAGGATATTGATCCTCACTTTAAACTCCTCATACTCTCTCTGTAAGACATAAGAAAGTGTTACTTTTCACTCTTTAGTCTCCTAGAATCTCCAATGAACAAAACAAACAAAAGCTGTATATGGTCCAAGTGACCTTCATTGCTCGTCTCTCTTTGACAAATGAAGGCTGGATCTTGTCCTTCAAGTAATCTATCTTCTGGGAAAAATAGAACTCTGGGGCTCTAGGTTCTATGTTGAATTTCTTGCAGAAAGGTACCCATTTCCTTGCAAACTCAGCCGTTTCAGAAAGTGATTCGAAAGTTAGCATAGCTGAACCATCATCTGAAACATAACATGCAACTTTATCCACTGGGTAGTCCACTGCAAGAATTGAGAGAACCGTGTTTGCTGTTACAAGAGGAGGCTCTTTCATTGGGTCCACTGTACTAACAAACACATCCACAGGAGCTAGCTGTGATGGTTCACCATCTCGATCGTATCTATAATGAAAGAAAACAAAGACCAAAAATCAAATGCACATAAACAAAACGCTATACAAATTCACACTTTTTGGATGCTGCATAACATGTAGTCACTAAAATTAAGGACAATATTTTACTCTTGTTAACCTATAAATAATGATTTTCGGAGGTAGATATGAAATGTTTACCATAATAAGAACTAGTGTTAGCAAGTAAAGTTGATTATCAAAGGTTGTGATGAAAGATATCTAATTGTAGAAAAGATGGAGAGGAGGATAATAAACTTATAAAAACCAACCTTAAAGCAAGCCTGTCAAGAAAAGTCTCCCTGTTAATAGGATACCATTTTGGAAACTGATCAAGAAGCCAAGAAAAGGCAAACCAGATCTCACAAATAACTGAGGTCAGCCACAGGGGATACGCATCCTTCACGGGATGAGTTACACGATAATGCAAGAAGACTCCCAAAATGATGAGCCGTAGAACTATCACAATACGATAAGGTGTCATGCGAGAGGATGGGATAGGAACCACACGGCTCATAGGAAGCCGAGAATCATCAACCCTGTAAGTACAAGTATTTGTCGATTAGACATTCTCAGAGACCAAGACCGGTTCTCAGTGTCGCGAGAAAAGTGGACCACTGCAAACTCCAAATGCAGACTGAAACTAAACCAATAAAGAACTGTCTCAATTACTTTTTAACTTACATTTGGAGTTCTTCACCATTTGACCCAGTCCCTTCAATGTCTCCTCCCTTCCCCTCATGGTATTTACTAGTCATCTGAATCATATTCTTCTCCTGCTTCAGCTTCCAACCTTCGATCCTTTCTTTCCAGTCAACATTCCCAAGCCCGTAAGAGTTCAAGTCCTTCGACGGGTCCACGATTCTTACAGGCACTGCATATTGATATCAAACATTTGAAAATCACAAGAAAAGACAATCTGATGAAGGCCAAGACACAAGAAGCAAAAGTTGATACATACCTGGTAGTTGTGGGTTAATAGACGGAGACAGAGCAGCGTTTCTATCAGGATGGCCCAATTGGCCTGATGTAGTCTGTACAGATTGAGTATCAGGAGTAGGAATCTCCCCAGAAACCTATGTATATAAAATTATCAGGAAATGTTGTTGCTATGACATTACATAAAATCTAGAAGACAAATGATATGCTTGTCCTTACAGGATGGTTATGGGTAAGAAGAGAAATTGGTTGAGACTCATGTCGAGATGAAGAAGAGAACTCTTGAGCGCCATGTGGGAGTCTTGCATTGTTGTTTCCCTGTGTATAATCAAACTCGTTCTCGATATCATCGATGTCATCCTCTTCTTCATCTCCTTCAACACGAGGACTCCCTGTACCAATCAAATGTGTCAGAAAAATGAAAATAATTCATAGAGATAACCAGAAGACAGTAGCACTGACCATTGTGCCTTCTGAATCTAGTCTTGCACTGTGGGCAACATTGAGTTCCATCTCTCCTTTCGTATTCGTAACAAGGACGACATAAAGGGAAGCCACATTCATGACAAGCAACAAAGACATTGCCAGTTTCAGTGTGTCCAACATCATCACCACAGATCTGACATATCTGAACATTCACATCTGTCAGGGGCTTTGGCTGCACTTTGAAACCAAAAAGACGTTAGAAACAAAATCAAGAACAGATCTCAAAAAGATAAATTTTACAAGAACCATCTCCAAATGATTGCATGTGAAAAAAAAGTTGGCTACTTTCAATCAAACTATAGATTGTTAAGATAGAACAACACTAAAAAGCCTGTTTCGAACAATTATCCACATGAACATTACAATGAGTTAGTGAGTAAAGGTTCAGACTTTGAGAATAAAATTAAACTCCTTAGATCAAGAACCCATAACTGAAATTCACCAACACTGTACCAGTCTAGATACATCAATAAATTTAAAAGCCAAATTTGGACCTATATTCATAGATTTGAACATGATCAAAAGATACACAAGCCTTATTCAAAAGACAAAATTTTCCAATTTAGCTGACACATGATAACATCTCACCAGAAGTAAGATCACAGAAAAAAAGGTTCCATTTTTTGGTTCAAAAGCCAACAAAGGAAACAGAGATTTATAGATTAAATCAACCCATCAAACCCTAAATTAAAAAAAAAATGGAAAAAAATATCAAATGAACAAGGAAAAGCAAACGTAACCAACCCCATCATCGGAATCGTGTCTGATTCGAATAAGCTCGTTTCTCCGGTAAGATCCGGCAACCATGCCGGCGCTCGGCTCCATCCCTTAGAAAACGTCGTCGTAACGCACACACTCCAAAAGAGAGAGCTCTCTACTACTACAGCTATCAATGTCCACACTCTCTCACTCGTCTCTCTACTTTCCACTTGTGTCCATATTATGTTTACGTTTCCGGTCTTTATTTTCTTTTATTTGCTTGAGGAGTTCAATTTTGGACACGTGGAGTCGTACGCCAGAAGCTTCGCCACTGTCTACCTTAAAATGAAACAAACAAGGAGTAATAAAAAAAAAAAAGAAAACTATTCTATACAATAAACTTAATAAAATGCGAGTTATAAAGATACACACGTCACAATGTAGTTTTAAATGAATTCTTCTATACAATAAACTTAATAAAATGCGAGTTATAAAGATACACACGTCACAATGTAGTTTTAAATGAATTCATCAAATGCGATAATGACGGTCCATCAAACGATCGTAAACATCATAATTAACTAGTCGCTTTTTTAACTGTAGTTGAACTGTCACCCACTATGAAAGTTGGGCTTTGCTTTTAGCGTTAATAAAATAGAGTAAAAAAAGTTTCTACCGAATTACTCTGGTTTTCAACCAATCAAGAATTTTTTTTTCAATTTATAAAGGTCAAAAATAAATAAAAAAATAAAAATAAAATAATTTAGACTGTGATTGGTAAATGCTATTGCTTTAGACTGGACTTTAGGTAGATTTTGGTTTTACAAATTTTGACTTTTATTTATATATTTTAAAAAGTTTGATTGGTATCAAAAATTGTGAAGATTATAGCTGTTAATATTTTTTATCAAAAATCTTGAATTGCAAATAATAATTTATTTATTTATTAAAATTATAATTTATTCAATAAAGCATGAAAAAGCTTTTAAAATAGTTAAGTAATAAAAATATTTAACGACTCTTAGCTTATATAGTGTCAACAATCTCATCTCGAACATCTTCCATATATTCTTTCGAACTAAAATCTTGTTCCATCATATTTGGAGGTTCTTCATCATTCAATTTTTTTTGTGAAGATGGGAGCAAGCTCCAAGACTTTATTCAAACAAAAAACGAAACTACACGCGAACTTGTCTTGGACACAAATGTCCATCAATGTCCTCGTCTAAAAACCAACAACCTAGGAAAAGGCTCCGGGTTTTGTGGAGGGCGATTTTTTGAGCTAGGCCTTTGGGTTTTTACGTCACACGCAATGGATTTCCGTGGCGCTGCCGCTGGGGTTCCAACCTCGACACCGTTGGATCAGACTGAAAAGGCTATTCCAGAGTCACAAGAGATCAAAGAAGTAAAGAAAGCTTCCTGGGTGAACGCAGTGAAAAACAGGAAAACACTTTCAAAATACGATTTGTATTAATCTGAGGCGAACGGAGTGGCTGTTGTGCCGGAAGATGTCATCAATGATGCTCCTCTGTGGGAAGATTTTCTCATCGGTTGATTCCTTTCAACGGCGCCTCATGTGGCCAAAATCCACATGATTGTCAATAAGATTTGGCCTTTGGGGGATAAATCAGTGCGAATTGAGGTGTTCTTTATGGATGACAAATCTGTTAGGTTTCGTATCAATGATCCAAGTGTCAAAGCTCGAGTACTAAGAAGGGGAATGTGGAATATTGCAGATGTCTCAATGATGGTGACTAAGTGGCCTCCTATTGTTGAGGAATCACAGCCGGAAATGAAATCAATGCCTTTGTGGGTGGTTCTGAAAAACGTTCCACACACAATGTTTTCTTGGAAAGGTTTGAGTTTCATTGCAAGCAAGGCGGGTTTTCCAAAGCGTCTTCACCCGGATACAGAATTCTGTAAAAACTTTGAGGTCGCAAAGGTTTTTGTCGAAGTTGATCTTACAAAGGATCTACCACGAACTCATAACTTTAATCTTAGAGGGAAGGACGTCGAGGTTGAGCTGTCGTACCCATGGCTGCCAGTCCGATGCACAGTCTGCAATAAGTGGGGTCACAATGCGGATGCTTGTGCAATGAAGTCAGCAACAGTAACTCTGTTAAAACAATAAGAAAAGGTGTCTTTGGAAGAAGATGTTCTCCTTGCTACTCATGATGTGGTTGTAGCGACGCCTTCCGGTCCACAGGACACAAACGAAGTTTCGATTCCTGTTGCGCAGAACATTGTCGAAACTACGACTCCTGATTTGCAGAAGCAGTTAAAAGATATTGATGAGAAAGTTGGGGAAACTCAGGCGACTCTCTCTACAGAGAAACAGAGGTTGGATGATTCATTGAAGGAGAAAGAGGAGGGATGGAGTACAGTCTCCCCGACGAAGAGAGGCCGACTTGTGGACCAACGAGTAAGTGAGCAGAATGTGCAAATCTCTCCGTCTCGTTACTCTGTTCTTGCAATAGAGGATCAGTTGGAGAAAGCCACAGACTTGTCACAAATAGATAGAGATGGAGACAAGATAGAAGAGGGAGAGTTTGTGCAGGGGGCATAATCAGAACAGATATTATCGGCTCAGGGGCATGAGGATGCTGGAACTCGCCCATCTCTTCCAAGAGCCTCAAAGACTTTTCACAAATTTTGTCTGGACACGACAGCTCATTCCAAACCAAGGACTCTTGGGGGAGGGAGCGAAAAAGCCTCTAAAAGAAATTTATATGTCTGGTTTCTTTTGGAATGTTCGGGGTTTCAACCGAAAATCAAAACATTCCATTATACGGGACTGGATTCAAGGCAGAAATTTCGATTTTGGGTGTCTATTGGAGACACGTGTAAGAGAAAATAAAGCAAATAAAATCATTTCAGCAGTTTTTCAAGGTTTGTCAGTTATTTCAAATTATGAGTATCATGGACTGGGTCGTATTTGGGTGCTCTGGCGGGACTCAGCTTGTCTTACCCCAATATTTAAAAGTAGTCAGATGGTAACTTGCTCAGTTGGTCTGGAAGGGAGTGAAGGAGAGTTTTTTGCAGTTTTGTCTACTCAAAGAATGGAGTGGAGGAGAGGAAAGAGTTATGGGATGATATCCGCTGCCACCATAACTCTCCTCTTTTTCGGAATAAACCATGGATCATGTGTGGAGACTTTAACGAAGTGTTGGATTGCGAGGAACATTCAAGTTTTGAAACATCTCCGGTTGTTCCTCCTGGTATGCGAGATTTTCAGGACACAACTCAGTACTGTTCTCTTATTGATCTCCGTTATCAAGGGCCTCATTTCACTTGGACGAACAAGAGGACGAAAGGAGTTATCTGTAAGAAACTTGATCGGGTTCTGGTCAATGATGTTTGGCTGGATACGTTTTCTAACTCGTACAGTGTTTTCGAGGCTGCAGGAGGTTGCTCGGACCACTTAACATATAATGCTTGAGCCACTACAGAATGGGGGTCGAAAACCATTTAAATTCGTTAGCGTGTTAACGAGCCTGCCGCAATTTCTTCCTGCTGTGGAAGAATTGTGTGAGACAACAGAGCCAATCTTTCCGTCGACATCAGCTTTATACAGATTTTCGAAGAAGCTAAAAGGTTTAAAGCCAACTCTGAAAATGCTTAATAAGGAGAAGCTTGAGGATCTTTCACAAAGAACGAAGGAAGCTTACAAGTTACTTTGTTCGAAACAAATATCAACTCTGGAAAATCCAACCCCTCAATCGATGGAAGAGGAAAGAGATGCATACAACAACTGGTCTTGGCTTGCTGGGATGGAGGAGAATTTTCTAAAGCAAAAATCGAAAGTGCACTGGTTGGGAGTGGAAGATAGAAACAACAAGTACTTTCACCATTCAATTAAAGCAAAAAAGCAAGAAACTCAATAAGAGAAATCAGAAACCAGCATGGAAACATTGTCACAAATACAGAGGATATAAAGGTGGAAGCAGAAAGATTCTTCAAGGAAATTTTAACTTTAATCCCGGATGATTTCAGAGGTATCGAGGTTGAGGAGTTGGGGAGACTCATGGACTTTCGATGCTCAGAAGGTGACTTTGATATTCCCTGCAGGGAGATCACAGACGAGGAAATTCGGAAAACTCTATTTGCAATGCCAAATGATAAGTCTCCAGGACCTGATGGATACACCAGTGAGTTTTTTTAAATCTACTTGGTCGTTCATTAGCTCAGATTTTCTCGCGGCAATCCACTCTTTCTTTAAGAAGGGGTTGTCCCGAAAGGTTTAAACACAACGATCATAGCCTTAATACCGAAGATGGAAGCAGCAATAGAGATGAAAGACTATCGCCCAATCTCCCTTTGCAATGTCATCTATAAGGTCATTTCTAAGATTCTTGCAAACAGGCTTAAATGTATTCTGTCGCCGATGATTGCCTAGAATCAGTCGGCGTTCGTTAAGGAAAGGCTCGTAATGGAGAACGTCTTGATAGCATCAGAGTCAGTTAAGGATTACCACAAAGAGGATCTATCTCCAAGATGTGCAATGAAGATTGACATATCTAAGGCTTTTGATTCAGTTCAATGGAGTTTTTTGTTCAATACACTTGTGGCCCAGGGATTCCCGGATCAGTTTATTCATTGGATAAGGTTGTGCGTGACTACTCCTACTTTCTCAGTTCAAGTGAATGGGGAGTTAGCTGGGTTTTTCAGAAGTGAACGAGGTCTCAGACAGGGTTGTGCGCTTTCTCCGTACCTATTCATGATTTGTATGAATGTGCTGTCACAGTTGATTGATAAAGCGTCTCAAGAAAGAAAGATTGGATATCATCCCAACTGTAAGCAACTCCAACTCACCCATCTATGCTTTGCAGATGATCTGATTGTATTTATTGATGGCAAACGAAGTTCAATTGATGAAGTCCTGAGCATTTTTGATGAATTTGCGGCCAAGTCTGGTTTAAAGATCAGCATTGAAAAGTCGACTTTGTATTCAGCGGGATTAACGGAGAGGGAGAAGGCGAATATCACATCCACCTTCCCTTTCGACATTGGCCAACTCCCGGTTCGATATCTAGGCCTACCTATGATGACAAAATAAATGACCACAGCGGACTATACCCCATTGCTTGAAAGACTCTGCAAACAAATGAGTTGTTGGAACACTCGGTTTCTATCCTACGCTGGTCGATTACAGTTACTTCAGTCAGTTATTCCGGGTATTGTCAATTTCTGGATGGCAGCATATAGGCTCCCTAATGGCTGCATTCAGAGGATTGAGAAGTTGTGTGCAGCATTTCTATGGTCAGGACCATATTTGAACCCAAGAAAAGCGAAGATGGCATGGTCTGAGGTCTGTAAAACAAAGAAGAAGGTGGTATGGGTTTGAAATCAATTAAAGAGGTAAATCAAGTATGCTGTCTAAAATTGATATGGAGAATTCTGTTGGCTAAATCTCTCAGGGCAATATGGATTCATAAATCCTATTTAAAGAAGGAATCAATCTGGTCAGTGAAGGAGAATTCAACTATGGGTGCATGGATGTGGAGAAAGTTGCTGAAATACCGAGACAAAGCTCGAGATTTCCATCGAGTTAAAGTTCAAAATGGAGAACATACCTCGTTTTGGTTTGACCACTGGTTAAACTTGGGACGTCTTTCTGATATAGCTGGCCCACGAGGGTATATCGACACGGGAATTCCGATGAACACAACAGTGGCTACCGTTCTGAATCAGCGAAGAACTCACCTTCATAGAGTGGAGTGTTTGAATGGCATTGAAACATAAATACGGAAACTTAAAGAAGAACGTCGGGTTGGCCACAACATACCCCTCTGGAAATGTTCAAAAGGGAAATTTATCAAACAATTCCGTTCTCACAGTAAATGGCATCTCTTAAGGTAACAGAGCGACGAAACAGAGTGGCACAAAGGGCTTTGGTTTACTCATGCTACTCCAAAACACCGGTTTCTAACATGGATAGCAATGCACAACAGACTGTCCACAGGGGATAGGATGCAGAGGTGGGGAGCGGGGCAAAGAGTGGACTGCATCTTTTGTGGCCACGATCTTGAATTGCGCAACCATCTTTTCGTCCAATGTTCGTACTCATCTCAGTTATGGAGACGTGTAGCGGGGAATCTGTTGGCACATGCTTTTTCAGATGAGTGGAATGTTCTGGTTCATCTTCTCCAGACAACTTCTCTCGATAAAATCAATCGCTTTCTTTTCCGTTATGTGTTTCAGTCTACTCTGTACCATATATGGCAAGAACGCAACAATCGGCGGCATGGTGAACAACCAAACCTGATCTCAACGCTCGTTAAAGTCATCGACAAAAACGTCCGTAACCGTCTTACATCAATACGGAAACTAGGGGATAACAAGTATGAAGAAAGTATACAAAGGTGGTTCGCAGTCTCTGTCCAAACGAGCTGAAACGAAGCTCACCGTAGGCATGTAGAGTTCTTCTTTTTATTTCAAAATCTCTCAAAACAAAATTCAATCCAATTGTAAGAAACAAATGTTTTTTTTGTTTGAATAAATTTTACATTCTTTAAAAAAAAAAACCAACAACCTCCATTGGAGCAGAGCTTAAACTATGAAAACTCAAAGGAAGAGAGAAAGCAAAATTAGCTAAACTATCAGCTATAAAATTCGCTTCCCTATAAACATGAACTATTCAGTCCCTTGTCAAGAAGCCATGACACAGACGTACTAGGAAAGACAGCGGATGAGACTCACCAATTACCTGCCGTGAGAAACTCCACCACCAGCTGTGAATCCAACTCCAATTCTAGTCAAGTTGCATATTTGTTTACATTTTTTTAATTAAATATTAGGATCCACAATTTTTTTTGGTTTTGAATAATTAATTCATATAATAATTTTGCATTCTAAATTATTAAAACTAAAAATAAGAATTTATGACTTTTTTTACTAGTAAATTTTTTTAAAAAATATTTTATGCTTTTTGTTCTCACTAAATTTTGAAAGTGCAACCTATGAATTTCCCCTGCTACAAATTTGAATGTTTAATTTATTATTATAAGAATTCTTTAATCTAGACAATTATTATTATTATCTACTATATATTAAAAGGGTTTGCCTCCAAGGCTGCTTAGGGGTTCCACGTGGGATTTAAATCCAGCTAATAATTCTTAGCCAATCAAATCTTCCAAGTAAGCCACGTCACTAATCATTTTCGTCATCTCTCCTTTTTGGCCACTAAAAAACAGAACATATTTTTTATCATTGCCATTATTAATACGAAAAGGCCCAATAATGTATTAATTTTAACTCAGCCCAATATCGTAAAACGGCACACATGTTTTCACAATGTCCCACACCATCAGTCGCCATTCTTTTACTTCTCACCTCAGGCTGTTGCTCAACCCTAAATCAATGTTGTTCATGGGAGGCCAACCATTTTTTGTATTTGTAACCGTCGTTAAATTAGTCACAATGACGAAATTAATTCCCATTATCTACCTTCAATTTTCGTTCAACCACCATTTTTTTTGTTCAATTACGTTTACCCATCCGTTTCGAATATTTCTAATTTCTCACACATATCCTGTGACTATAGATCATCTAAAGCTCGAAAATCTCACCAAACCCTCATCTTCCTCAATTTTTTTTCCTCTTAATCACTTTCTTTCACTTTCAAAATGGCAGCAGAGCCGGCCCTTGGGCCAAGCAAATAAAGCTTGGGCTTGCGGCCGACAATAAATATATAAAATTCCGGCCACAAATTTATAAAAGTTTCCTTTAGTCTAGTTGTTAACTTAGTGGAATATCACCCCGAGTCGAACCTGGGTTCGTCTCCTCCAACCCTCAGATGACAAATTGTTTTTTTTGCTTGTAGTGTTTGAAATCTCAGGACCTGCTCTGAATGGCAGGTATCTATATTATCACCGTTACCGCTGTTGTAAACTATGCCACTTTTGACAATTAAAATCTCGGTAGATCTCTCCAATAGGTTGTTTGTCGTCTCATCTGCTTCTGAGTTTTAAGCAATATTAAAAATGGCAGCGAATTCAGGGGAATCACTGATCTCCTCCTCCATGAAAAGGTATAATTTGAGAATACTTATCACATATAATTTTTCCATCAGTGCTTTCTCATTTGCACCACTTATCTATGTTATACCATTTCTAAGAATGATCTTATTCTGATAAACAAATTGTCACCAAAGTATATCACTGTCGCTCACTTTTGTAAAGAGTTACACTAGGTTTAACTGTTATCCGCAAGGAGATCAAGAATAGGGCCAGAACACAAGTTGATAAGAATGATCACAGAGCCTTGCAGGCTGGTTCGCTATTGTGAAGTCACTGCAATTCTCATTCTATATGGACTTCTTAGAAAAACACCTCTTAACACACTCCTAGAACGAGTGCGTAAAAAGGAACACCTCTCACCACACTCTTAAGACGGATTATTTATCGTTATCAGATATCTAAAATATTTGTATTCCAATAGTGCGATTTATCCGCAAGGAGATCAAGAATGGGGCCAGAGCACAAGTTAATAAGAATGATCACAGAGCCTTGCAGGCTGGTTTGCTATTGTGAAGTCACTGCAATTCTCATTCTATATGGACTTCTTAGAAAAACACCTCTTAATACACTCCTAGAACGAGTGCGTAAAAAGGAACACCTCTCACCACACTCTTAAGACGGATTATTTATCGTTATCAGATATCTAAAATATTTGTATTCCAATAGTGCGATTTATCCGCAAGGAGATCAAGAATAGGGCCATAACACAAGTTGATAAGAATGATCACAGAGCCTTGCAGGCTGGTTCGCTATTGTGAAGTCACTGCAATTCTCATTCTATATGGACTTCTTAGAAAAACACCTCTCAACACACTCCTAGAACGAGTGCGTAAAAAGGAAGACCTCTCACCACACTCTTAAGACGGATTATTTATCGTTATCAGATATCTAAAATATTTGTATTCCAATAGTGCGATTTATTAACTTGATCAGTCCTTGCTCATGCGATGATGCGTTCGTGGTTTTTCTTTCAACGTGGACAAAGATTCTTGTATCAGGTGGGAGACTTAATCGGAGTGTATCCAGACCTTATGGACACCTCCAGAGTCTTTTTGGTTCAGTGTGAAATGAATGCTAGTAACGAAGCAAACTTGTTCCTTCTCTTCTTACATCTGCCAGTTAAAGGTTATGATTCGACAGTTTTTTATTTTGTGTCCTGCAGATGGATTACTTTCTGGTATCGTTACTAAGAGTAAGTCTAGCTATTTTTGTAACAGACATCTGATGTTTCACTTCAGCTGCTTTTTTATGGTCGAATGAGTTGAAAAGAATTCAAATTTAGCTCTAACTATTGGATTTCTGTGATTACAGAATCTGATAAGATCACCGAGATATTATTGAAGAGAACTCTTGAGATAACACTCAAGCCCAAAGGTTAGTTACAACCCAAATCCAGAATATCTAAAACAATCCACTTGGGTCCTCTTATATACCGAGGCCCAATAACAAAAGAAGAGAACAAATGTATTATTAAGATGATTCATTAAACTTGAACCATCTCTTCTCCCGCCACTTCCTTCTTTCCTCTTCTATGATAAACCCGTGGAAGTATATCAGAATCCTTGTGGAGTGAAGGCAAATGTCCCCAAACTACTAAGTCACAAGACAAAGATGCAGGTAAGTTGATTTGTGTAATAAAATATATGGACAAAGTCACACTCAATCATGTCACCAAAAGATCGGTTTATATTTTGGTGGATGAGTAACTGCAAGTTATTGCAGGTTTATCTCTTCTCATGAGACTCTTTCTTTGTTTCATGTTGGAACAGGTTTTGATCCAAATCACTATCTGTGTTCTCTCACAATTTTTGACCTTCATCTTCGTCTTTCTTCTTCACCTAAGACATTGCTTCATTTTGCTTTTCTCCTTTGATCTTCTTCTTCTTATTGACTCACTAATCTTCTTGTTCTTCTGACTGATTTTCCTTGATTGCAGGGTTTAGGAAGCATTACTCAGCATTGGTTCTGCAAACAAGTGAATACAAAGTGCAACCAAGACGAGATACAACACACAAACCAATCAGATATCGATAACAAAGACGAGAATTCCAGATGGTAATTTTAGTCAACTCCGTGTTTTCCATCAGAAAGAAGAATGAAAATTTTACTGGCCTGACTGTGTCTGTTATGCAGTAGTCATTAGCAAGAACGAAACCATGACCGTGATTGAATAATGGATCTGTGATAATAGAAAAACAAAACAAAAGTTTGGTTACACAACTCGAGCTTTCTCTCGGTGTCTTTTTAACTATCAAAATATACTCGATCTACTTCTGATTACATTGTTTGAGAATTTTCCGATGACCGACCCACGCAACAGTCAAATTATCTATTCTCGGACTCATCTCGGTTATTTCCGATGCATCTCCGACATTTTACTCCGGGAATATTCCGATAAAATCACCGACCAAACTTTCCAATAAGTTTCCGAGAATCATAGCAGACTAACAACCGTCAAGATTTTAGACAACTTCGCGACAACGTCCTCCATCAGAAATCTGTCGCTACTTTCCGACGATTCATCCCGACAATTATTCCGACATGGAATGTCGTCGCTACGTTCCGATATTTTCCCGACAACAGCTCATTTCCGAGAGCCAAATTCCGAGGTATGATAATATCTGGTAAATTCGTCGGAACTGCAATTTGCCGTTAAAATACGGACCATACTCTTTCTCGCTATGCGAGACTCTTTCTTGTAGTGCTCCCTTCTCGGTAAATGGAAATTTCATTCTTGATAATAGTTTCTCTTTCATGTTTCTATTGCTCTGTTTATGCTAGCTTATGATGTCTATCTTAGTCTCTTAGACCAGAAGAAGCATTATGTCAGGTTATATAGCTCACATGTGGCTGGACTCTGAGGCTTATGATGGATCTAAATCAGAAGATAATGCATCTTCTTCTTCATCTCTCCACCACTACCCGCAGTGGCCACTGCATCGTCCAAGAAAGATGAGAGGTCTGACCTTGAGAAGAATATTGGTGAGTTTTTCAAGCACCAAATCGAGGTTAATTCTTCATCGGGATATTGGGATGGATCAGGCAAGGTAAGTAAGCAGTTCTTACGCATGGTCTCTGAGGCAAACCCTCTACCGTATTTGGTTGACCGGTACATTTTCTTAATGGGATCGAACGATAGTAAAAAAAAGGAAAAGATTTGTTACTGTTTTCGGAAAATAGACTGAGAAAAAACAGAAATTGTATACGTTCAATACATGTTTAAGAATCATAAAGTTCCGAATTCCGAGTATAATTATGTTGATTGGGACAAGACAATTATGTGGTTAAAAATAGTCAAAGATTCTCGAAGTTCCTAATGAATTATATTGTGTTATATAAGTTCCTAACGAATAACATCATGTTATATTATAAAGTCAATTTATTCATGCTCATAAACAATATGGTTGGTATACGAAGAAGCTTATACTTAATACAGACATTGCATCGGCTTTCATAATTTTCAGTAATTGCTTTACGAAATGTATTGTTTTAGACTAATGATTTTTCTCTATATTTATGTCTCGCTTTCTTTCTTCAGATAGCAAACAGGGCCGTTTTATATTGTGTTTTCAAATCTAAATTTCTACGACCACTAAAATATTTAGTTGTCGCAAGTTGTTACAGGATCCACGAGGAGAAGAAAAGTCCGCACTATATTAAAATACTGATTACACCAAAACAAAGTCTTGCATGTATAATTGTCTATAAACACTTTGCAAGCTCTTTTTTTTCGGTCATCTATTGGAATTATATTAAAGGTGTCAGACCGATCACCAGCTTCGAGTTTAAACAGCAAACAACACTAATTAAAGAAACCTCCATGCTATTCTTTCCACTGAGAAACCCAGAAAAAACAGAGCAAAGGAATGCCCACTTTAAAACCTCCGGGAAATACAACAAAAGACATCACCACCCAATTACAGAACACATGGTCTTGCTTCACGTTCAAACAGATCACCTAACCAATTGAACCGTCCCTGGCAACATAAGACTGATAAAAGAAATAAACAAAAGCTTAAATAGGGTCGGTTCCCAAAAACCACAAAATTTGCAAATTTATGAGGAATGAGAAATACTAATTAAGGACAGAAATAGGAAGACAAAAATGGTAAGGCATTAAAAATTTAGGCGGATTAATAACAACTAAAACTCACCAAAAAAAAAAAAAACCATAAACAAATACTAGGCATAAAAAAGTACAACTGAACCACAAACGAAAAATATCATAATTAACATAAAACAAAAGAAGCTGGATTAATAAAAATAGTTTTGAAAAAAATAGATGAAAACAACGAAAATGTAAACATTTAAACTCCAACAAAAAATAAATAAAATACCAATATGCAAACGGTAAACGGTAAATCCTATAATACTTTGAAATAACATTATTTCCCACACCTAACAAAGTAAAAATGAAGAAGGTTCTTTCAAAAAAAAAAAAAAATTAAGAAGGTTTAATATCAGCTCGACCTTCATAATTTGTGGGGGTGGATAGTTGTCCACCGAGAACATCTTCAGATTGCGGTGGACCAACTAAAACAGCCTACATAAATTAGTTATTTTGATCTAAACAAAAATAAAAATAAAATAAGCATCTATTTTGGGACGTTTATTAAAAGTAAAAGATAGAAAAAAACTGTCATCCTTATGACAAGCATCAATCCTAAAACATATAAAATAGAAAAAAACTGTCATCCTTATGACAAGCATCAATCCTAAAACATATAAAGTTAAATTTTATAGAATTCATTTTATATTTCCGTTTTATTAAAGTAACTAATTTTTCTAATTACAATGCAGGGAAATTACTACTAGCGTCAACTCCATCTATTTGATACTAATTTGATAAATCCATCAATGCCATCAAAAACATCAAAAAAAAAAAAAAACGTCTAAACGCAAACCTTGATGGAAACAATAAGAAGACATCCACGTGAGAAGAAGAAAACAACAAACTAAAAAAAATGACAATCAAAGATTACATCAATCTTATAATAAATATATAAACAACAAAAAGTTTTCAAAAAAAGAAAAAAACTTTCATCGCTTGAAAAAAACCTCTTCTAAATTAAATTTAAAAAAAAAAACTAAAAAAAGTGGGTGAAATCACCAAAGAAAAAAAAATAATTCAAACAATTCATCATCTCCCAAATACACATAAATGACTCACAGATCCCAAACTATATCTTCCTACCTTTCTCACCCTTTTGCTTACTTTAAATTGCACATTTATTTTTGGTTATTAGACGAACTACACCAAAAAACAAATAAAATACAGTTATTAAAAAAGAGAAAAATTAATAGCATAACCCGCGCGTAGCGCGGGCAGAACCCTAGTTTTTTTGATTAAAAAGAAAACTCAAAATTAAAGATGGCTCACGCAAAAGAGAAAGAAAAGAGAGAAAAGCTTTAAAAGCCTCAAAAATGACTTCAAAAAGAAAATGAACACACACAAACACACACACACACACAAAAAAAAAAAAACTGAAAAAGTGATTTTCATATTTTTAAAAAATTTTAAAGCCTAAAAACTAATCTCACACAATGAAAGAGCTCTCTCACATGTAGAACATATGAAACTATTATATTCTAGTTGTGGTTGATATGGCCATTTGCTCCAAAATGCTTTTGAATTTTTGGATACCCATAGTGATGGTGAGAGCGTCCAAGAGGGCACCTTAACTCTGGACATGGACTAGGTGCTCCATCAAATTCAGCTCACTCGTTCATTTTCATACCAGAAAAAAAAAAAAAAATCAGCTCATTCTCTTACCAATGCAACTCTTTGATCACGTGTTGTTCAGATACTCTTTCACCGCATCATTCTTTAGTACAGTTTAATTACCACTGTTGGACTCAAGGACTCACTCAACTTAATGTCAAACAACGGTGTATGTTGCTTATGATGTTGAATGAATACAAATCATCAGACGACAAAAAAAAAAAAAAGAAGAATACAAATCATCCTCTGATTCCTTAGGCGGTACATGTTTTATAGGTTCTTAATTGGATTATTAATATAGGTGCTCCAAATCACATGATTGGTTCTCTTGGTTTCCTTTTCGATATTCATGATGGCATGGTTGGGATGTGTTGCTTTTTTAACGCATTACAATTGTTTTCAAATGTTATGTTTTATGAGTATTTACCGTTTTATCTTTAAAAAAAGGTAAATATACATTTACAAATTTGTAATCTTTTACAAGCTGCCATCTATGCTATATGGAGAGAGAGAGGAACTCAAGACTTCATACGGGTGGTACAAGGCCCCAGCAGCGTTCATAGAAGATATAAAACAGATTCTAAAGCTTCGTTTGGACCCTCTAGTTCGATCACAAAAAATATCCCCTTCTCAACTAACTTATTTAGAAACTTGACTTTTTGTTTTTTGCCTAACTCGTTTTATTCATTGTAACAATTAGAGAAGGTTTAGTGTTGGAGGTAAGTAGCCTCTAACCCCCTATACGGGTTTTTTGGTCAGAATTGTAACCTAATTTGGATTTATATGTGGAAATTTAAAGTAAAAAAAAGAAAGAAAAGAAAGTGTAGTCTTTCAAATCCATTGGAAATTAGGTTAGCTTGAGATGTATACATATTGGCTTTCCATTTTTTTATCACTTATTTCATTCTTTTGTTATCAGTTTTTGGTTCAATTCTTTCAAACTTTTATAGATCCAGTTAGATAAACTTATTTCTACCATAAATTCCTCGGTTTTACACGGATATACGCGGATCTACGCAGATTTCTACTGCACAACTCGTTTAACCGCCTAACTTCACCGATTTGGATCTGTTCGCGGCGGCAACCTCACGCCGAACGCCTAATCGGTCGATTAATCGGCTAGGCACCCGCGTTTTTGAACAGAGCATATTGGTCGAGGAACTAGTAAAATTTTCATTTTCTTTTAGGTATCTTCACCAACACAGAAGTTTTAACAAAATGGTTTGAGAGGACTAATCAAAGCCAACCCATTTAAACCATGAGGTTTTCAAACTCGTTCGTGGAGCTCCCAAATCTTAAAAAGCCAAAATATTCAGTGCAAGTTTTAAGTCCATATTAATTAGCTACCGGAGGTTAGGGCAACCAATGTTAATCACCAATCCAAGCCCGAGCAGGTGCTCAGTAATTCATTGGTCTGATTTTGCAGATTTTAAAAAAGATTATTAATATCATCCCCTATATATTATTTGAAGATCCTTTTTAAAAGACTAACCTTTACTTCATGTGTTTATTACAAGAATGCCATCCTTACTTATATTAATTACATATAATGCTATTATATGATTTGATCACTTATATTAATTATCACTATTACATAATCAAAACTATGATATATCTCATAGACTCTAATTAAAATACATGTTATTTATTCATTCATAAAATATATAACTTTAATTATGTATTTGACCAATATAATCGAATAATTTTATATTAATATATATATCATGTTTATTAAATAACTTTTACTTGAAAAAAATATATTATATTTCAGTATAGTTATTCATTTTAACTTATATTTATGAATTATAATAATAACTATATCACTTCATAATAATTTATTTACATAATCTTATATTATATATATTTATAATTCTTTAATCTTTATTTAATATAAAACTTATAAATACTTTTACTTTATTAATATTATATTATAATCTTATAATATAATAAAAATTATATATTATTTTCTGAAAGATTATAATATATTAAAAAGTATATATTATTTTTCTTAAAAAGCAACTTACAAGCAATTTTAATATATAAATAAAATCACTAATTTATATCAACTTACCATGATTATCAGATATATTTATTATAGTATATAACTACAGCTATAATAAATTTCATTGTATTTAAACATAATTCAAATTTCCTAAAATAAATCAACATAAAATATTTGATTTGTATTGATACCAATCAGTAATAAAATTATGGTAATGAAAAATTATTCTGTTTCTAAACTTAATTAATAATATAGATTAAAATAAGTAACCACACATTTAATTAAATAAACATATAGTAGTTGAATTTATGTCTATTTATATCAATTTAGAAATAAATTCAGATGTAAATAATATGTCATAATTTTTTACTTGATCAATAATGATAGAAAAATAACTGATTTTAGCAATGTTATCCTATATATGATTTAATTGTTTTGCATTTATTAATATACAATTTTAAAAGAATTTGAAAATGTTGAAATCACATTATATATCTATATAAATGACTATAAAATTATATTTAACTAATATTTATATATATGGCGCGGGTTACTACATAGTATTCTTATAAAACAAAACATTTTAAGGAAGACCGCCATTGGTGACAATGTCAACGCGTCAGCGGTGGTGAATGATGATGATGACTGATGACAGCACAACCGCCAGTATTGAAAAAATCTTCATTGAAACAGCAACGTGTAAATCAAGTTTAACTCTTGTTCCGTTACGCGTGTATTCCACATTGATTAATGGAAAATTAACAACATATCTTTAAATTTCCAAATAAATCACCGTAACATTTTTATATAGTCGAAGTAACTCAAGTTTTCAAACGAATGACGGACGGGATTTGACAGCTTTTCTCACATTTTTCGCCATCACCGTTGTTTGGTCGTCAACGATGCTGAGGCTACGGCTGTGTCTATGTCTGGTTTTGACGGTATGGTTCCTGTCTAATTCCAGTTCGAATCAAATGGGTCGAGCCCAAAACCAAACCGGAACCACTACTCATCCGGGAGAAGGTCTGTGTCTGCCCTTCTTTATCTTTAAACATTTTGTAGAAAATTTTTGATACGATACCATTGGCGCCAAAACGATCATCACGTGCAAGAATTCCAAATAAGAGGTATTTGGACTAAGATGGAGACGTGGCATTTCTATTTTCAAGTGTTGTTGACTTATTCAAATAATAGGACGAGTTGTTAGTAACTAGTTCTGCACGTTTACTTGTTTCCGTATTGTAAGGAGTCCATGACTCCATTTTCTATCGTTCCCGTATTGTAAGGAGTCACTTACTCCAACTTCTTTGTATTGCTATTTATATCAATGAAAAAACCCAGAAAAGGTAGACTTATCTACCACCAAAAAGTATATGTTGTTATTCTTATAAATTCTCTTTGGCTTTGAAGAGGGACCTTAGCAATTTGGTATCAGAGCCGTTCTACATTGTGGTTCCTTCCCTGCAAGGTACCACCATGACTACCAACAAGGAGAGACTCGCAGAGCTGGAAACAGGTCTTGGAATGGTCCAAGATGAGTTGCAGAAGTTGAACGCTGGTCTCAACGACAAGCTCCGCGGCTTAGAACATTCAGTCAACCGCACCATAGAAGAGTCCATGAGTCGCATGATGGAGTTGGTTTCTCAAGGTCGTGAAGGAAGCTCGAGCATTCCACGAAGTCATCGACCAGAAGATCAACCACCGCATCACCGTGAGACACCCACCAATCCGTTCGCACCACCACCACCACCACCACCGTTACGCCACCACCACCACCACGTCAAACTCAAAATTCCAAGATTCAGTGGGGATGACCCCACCGAGTGGATGAGCAAAGTGAAGCAGTACTTCTCCTACCATGATTTACCGCATGAACAGAAAGTCGGATTAGCATCCTACCACTTGACGGAGGAGGCAAATGAATGGTGGCAATCGCTTACCAAGGCACGTGGAATTAATCCTCACCATATCCCATGGGAAGCATTTGAGACGGAGCTTTGGACGAGATTTGGACCCATGGATGGAGAAAACTTCGACGAGGCTCTTTCTCGTATCCGCCAAAAGGGGACCTTGCTCGAGTACCAACGTGAGTTTGAACGACTCCAGAACAAGGTTGAAGGCTGGTCAGAGAAGGCGTTGGTCGGAACTTTCATGGGAGGCCTTAATACGTCCATCTCAAGTGGAATACGCATCTTCAAACCGAAGACCTTAACGGAGATTATCAATTTGGCACGGATGAGAGATGATCAATTACAACAAGAACGGCGCTGGAACACCCAAAAACGATACACTCCACCGTCTGTACCAACGACGGAGACTTCCAAACCATCGGGGCCGCCTCCACCTCGTAAGTCACCGGAAGTACCACGGAAACTAACCTGGGAAGAATTGAAACGCAAACGGAGCTTAGGATTGTGTTTCAGCTGCGATGAACGCTTCACCCCAGGGCACAAATGTAAACAACCCCAGGTCTTTCTCATGGAGAGTGAGCAAGACGAAGAGGAAGATCACACTACTTCCGTGGAGGAACCCGACTTCTCTCCGGAAATTACTCTTCATGCTCTCACTGGTTGGGATTCACCTACGACGCTCCGCCTCCGTACGGAAATCGGTAAACATCACCTCCTTGCCCTCGTCGACAGTGGTTCAACCCACAATTTTATCAGCGAGAAGGTGGCGCAACGGCTACGATTGCCTCTGACCCCAATGGTTCCCTTTTCCGTTCGCGTTGCCAACGGCACACCTCTGAAATGTGGAGGGCGGTACGACGCGGTGGCTCTCCAGATCGGCGATGCTACCTTTACAGTAACTCTTCACGCGCTTCCTTTGGTGGGCTTGGACATGGTTCTCGGTGTCCAATGGCTTGAGAGTTTGGGCCCAGTAACTTGTGACTGGCGGGCCCAGACTATGCAATTCGATTGGGCTGGCACAAATCACATTCTGTGTGGGCTTCATTCTCCCATCATACAGGCTACTCATTCCCACGAAATTGCAAAGGAAGCTCGGCAAGGACAAACGCTTTTTGCCATCTGTATCACCGACAGCGACGAAACATTATCACCGGTGGCGGAGGACTTCCGACAGCTCATCCGCGAGTTTGACGATCTATTTCAGCCTCCGACGGGTCTTCCACCCCACCGCGAGATCGAGCATCGGATCGCACTAAAAGAAGGCACCGATCCGGTGAACGTTCGTACATATCGTTACGCCTACTTTCAAAAGGAGGAAATCGAGAAGCAAATCTCCGACATGCTTAGCTCCGGCATCATCCGCCCTAGCTCTAGCCCCTTCTCCTCACCTGTTCTCCTGGTGAAGAAGAAGGACGGATCCTGGCGTTTCTGTACTGATTATCGAGCCTTAAACACAGCCACCATTAAAGACCGTTTCCCGATCCCAACCGTTGACGATATGCTCGACGAACTTCACGGTGCTGCTTATTTTACAAAGCTTGATCTTACTGCAGGCTATCACCAGGTTCGGATGCACCCTCCGGACATTCCCAAAACGGCGTTCCGCACACACAACGGCCACTACGAGTACCTCGTCATGCCTTTCGGGTTATGCAACGCGCCGTCCACGTTTCAAGCTCTCATGAATACCATCTTTCGCCCACTGATGCGCAAATCTGTCCTCGTGTTCTTCGATGACATCCTTATCTATAGCAAGGATTGGGAATCCCACCTGTCCCATGTTCGTGCGGTTTTCAATATTCTCCGCGACAATCAATTAGCGGTGAAGTTCAAAAAGTGTGATTTTGGGAAGCAAGAGCTTGAATATTTGGGGCACATCATTACACACACCGGCGTCAAGGTCGATGATTCAAAAATTCAGGCGATGCTCAAATGGCCACCTCCGACGAACGTCACGGAACTCCGCGGTTTCCTTGGGTTAACCGGTTATTACCGAAAATTCGTTAAGAATTACGGTTTAATCGCACGACCCTTAACTAACCGTTTACGTCGAGGTCAATTTACGTGGGATGCTGAAGCGGAATTGGCGTTCACTCAACTTAAGGAGGCCATGACAACGACACCAACTCTGGCTTTACCAGATTTCACCAAACCATTTGTCATACAAACGGATGCTTCCGGCGAAGGTATCGGTGCCATTCTTTCTCAAAATGATCACCCGATTGCTTTTATGAGTCGCTCTTTAGGCACGGCTAAGAAGACGTGGTCAACCTACGCCAGAGAAATGTTGGCAATTATTGTGGCTATTCGCACGTGGCGACCGTATGTCTTGGGTCGCCGATTCACGATACAGACGGATCAGCGCAGCCTCCGTTACCTCTTGGAGCAACGCATCCTAACACCTGAACAACAAAAATGGATGGGCAAGCTGGTGGGATATGATTACGAAATTGTTTATAAACCGGGCCGAGCTAACGTCGCCGCCGATGCTCTGTCTCGTGTACCTGACAGCCCCGTCTTGAACACTATCTCTGTGCCCAACCCATCTCTCTGGAATGAGCTCCGGCAGCTTGCAACGACAGACCCATATTTGGTCCGCATCGGAGAAGCAGCAAACACCAAACCAGGCAAACCTTACGCTTGGAAGGATGGCCTCCTTTGCTACAACAACAGAGTTGTCCTGCCGCCGAACTCACCTTTCATCACACAACTCCTTCATGAACATCACGACACGCCTTTGGGGGGCCATTCCGGTGTCTTACGTACGTACAAACGACTTGCTCGACAGTTTTATTGGCCATGCATGCACAAAGTGGTTGTGGAGTACGTGTCTCAGTGTGACACGTGTCAACGAGCCAAATCACAAACACTTTCCCCCGCAGGTCTTCTCAACCCCTTACCGGTTCCGAATCAGGTTTGGGAAGACGTCTCGATGGATTTTGTCGACGGTCTGCCTCGCTCGAGTAACCACACCTCGATTCTCGTGGTCGTCGACCGTCTCAGCAAAGCCGCACATCTCATTCCTCTTACCCACCCATACACGGCGTCTCAAGTTGCAGCACGTTTCATCGACTCCATCGTTCGTTTGCATGGGATTCCACGTTCCATTCTCAGTGATCGTGATCCCATCTTTCAGAGCAACTTTTGGCGGGAACTGTGGAAACAATCCGGCACCAAGCTACGTATGTCCACGGCGTACCACCCACAGTCCGACGGTCAAACCGAGGTCGTGAATCGTTGCATTGAACAGTTTCTTCGGTGTTTTGTTCAACACAGGCCGACACAATGGAGCGGACTTCTTCCATGGGCAGAGTATTGGTATAATACCACGTATCATGCTTCCACGGGTATGTCACCCTTCGAAGCTCTCTACGGTCGCACGCCTCCATTAATGCCGCGGTATGAAGTTGGCTCTTCCTTGGTAGATGAAATTGACGAGCAGCTGCAGGCTCGTGATGAGGTGTTGTCCGAGCTCAAAGACAATCTCCAAACGGCGAACAACCGCATGAAGCAGCTCGCTGATCGTAAACGCAGAGACGTGGAGTTCGAGGTTGGTGATTGGGTGTTTTTACGTCTCCAACCTTATCGCCAGAAGACTGTGTTCAAGCGTTCTTCACAGAAATTGGCAAATCGGTACTTCGGGCCATTTCAGATTGAACAACGTATCGGCGCGGTGGCTTATCGTTTAACGTTACCGGAGGGCTCACGCATCCATCCGGTGTTCCATGTTTCCTTGTTAAAACGACGGCTGGGAAATGATGAACCGAGTTCCATTGAGTTACCACCGCTTCGAACGAACGGGATGTTTAACTTAGTTCCCGAACGTGTCCTCAAGCAGAGACGTGTGGCACAAGGTTCTATGGAGGTCACCGAAATTCTTCTCAAATGGCGCAATCTCCCGGTGGAAGATGCAACGTGGGAGGACCAAGCACAGATTCAGGCAAGTTTTCCTGATTTTTCTGTGAACCTTGAGGACAAGGTTCTTTCGGAGGAAGGGAGTGTTGATACGATACCATTGGCGCCAAAACGATCATCACGTGCAAGAATTCCAAATAAGAGGTATTTGGACTAAGATGGAGACGTGGCATTTCTATTTTCAAGTGTTGTTGACTTATTCAAATAATAGGACGAGTTGTTAGTAACTAGTTCTGCACGTTTACTTGTTTCCGTATTGTAAGGAGTCCATGACTCCATTTTCTATCGTTCCCGTATTGTAAGGAGTCACTTACTCCAACTTCTTTGTATTGCTATTTATATCAATGAAAAAACCCAGAAAAGGTAGACTTATCTACCACCAAAAAGTATATGTTGTTATTCTTATAAATTCTCTTTGGCTTTGAAGAGGGACCTTAGCAATTTTGATTACCATATTGTTCATGAATTCCAACAAAATTTGAACTTTAAGAAAAAAATATAATAAACAACTTTAGAGTCAGTAACTACGTATTAAACTAGTTTTCGAATCCTAAATTACTAAGACCGATGTATGAAAATATAACTTTGACCCTGAGTTATCAAGAAAACAAAAAAAATAATAACTTTGACTCTATATTGGTGTTTTTATTCGAAATGATGAAAGCAGCTCGGGCGCTAAACACGATTTTCAAAGTTAAACCAAAGGAATATAACGGCGATACCGTCGTGGAACATAAGCGGCGAGCTTTGCACTGGAGACGCCATCAATGACGGCGTTACCCTCGAAAGCTATTTTGAAAACGGCACTGTTTGTCACATCGTCGCATTGTACGTTTTCTTTCTAATGCCTTACTCTTTGGCACTAACAGAGTTACAGAGCCGGTCGATCCCTACTAAGTCTAAAAAGTGTTCCCCATAAATAATACTTATAACTGTTTTTCATTAAATTCCAAATCCTAAAAAAGCAGAGTATAATTAACCCAGAAACTTCTAGTTTCTTATTTAACATTTAAATATAAAAAATATTAGTAGGAAAGAGAAATACCAAGAAAAAGTTTGTAAGGAAAGAGAAATGCAAAGAAAACAGATAAGAAATGTTTCTTAAAGGGTCTTATATAGAGATCAATTCTTGATTTTGAAGAAACTTTACACTTGATTTAATAATATAATATATTAAGAAACCCTTGAAAAATCTGGAATGCAGATGGCCTAAGAGCAATCTCATTAGAAAGTTCTCACTTTGGATATCTCAAATGTAGATCCAATCAAATATTAATATTCTAGTAAATGAACATTTCAAATAGTTGAGAACTCCACCCAAAAGTATCTTAAAGTATCTCATTTGAAATATTTTTCGATGAGTTTTCAACTATTTTAGATACTCACTTACTAAAATATTAGTATTTAAAATAAGCTTGCATTTGAGATCTTCAAGTGAGAACTTCCCAATAAAAAATGTTCTAATATCACAAAAAAACAGAGTTTTGAAAAAAAACCGAAAGAAAAGAAAATAAACATAAAAAATGAAAATGAGTTAAAAAGCTACTTAAATTTGATCCTACTTTAATCGCAACTAGATCCGGATCCGCGCATCGGCGCGCGTGATATGATTACTAATTTTGCAATTAAAAACATACATTTATTTTATTTATAAATTCTTTTGATATAATTATAATTTATAAAAAAATTAAACTATACTTTAAAGTTATGGTGTGAGGTTGTGGTGTAAATTATTTTCTGAGTCTTTTTTCTGACTTGATTAGAAATTTAGAGAAAGAAAGTAATCGTAAACAAAAATAAATAGATAAAAAGCAAAAAAATTAAATAATCAATATAATTAAAAGATAAGTGGAAATTTAATTAAAAGATATGTGGAAGTAAATTGTATAATAGAAAATTTAATAATTACATACTAAAATTTATGAAAATATTTAGCTTAATATTTATATTTGATAAGATAATGGATTTTTAAAAACATTATTCTTATTTCAAAATAATATCTTCATATTTTAAGGAATATATCAATCATAATGTTTTGTAATTTTTTTTTGTAAAAATATATCAATTATTAAGTAATAGACATTTTTAACAGATTATTCAACATATAAAACATTACACTTATATAAATATATGTAGAGGTTATATAATTGTTCTTAACCATTTGGGCTTATAGACAACTAAACCAGACTATTTTTAGAGATATGTACCGAAAGTAAACCCACGATTGTTTCATTCTAATTAATCCAAATCGCAAGCCCACTAAACTAAAATATATTTTTCATCCTAGATTTTGGCCCGCGTATTTGAAGCGCGGGAATGTATTTTTGATAAAATTTGGATTTAGTAGAAAGAAAATCTATACTTTTAATTTTTAATTTGCTTAATATTTTTTATTTTAAAAAATATATTTATATATTTGAAACTTTTAGATGTGTTAACAGTTTTTCTACTATAGATGTATCATATAATTTACTATATTTTATCCCATTAGCGAATAACATTTCTATTTGTTTTTTGTTATTTTCACTCATTTTATAGTGGTATAACACTTTGTAAGTTTAATAATTAACCGTGCAATAAAAATCCTTTTGTAAAAACATCAATCCCAACCCGTCCATCAGATTATCAAAAAACGTAAATATTGAATAATTTATAATATTTAATATTTATTAAACTAAAAGTTTTTATATAATTCTAAATTTAAATAATTTGTGTAATATGTTATTTTATTTACATTTACCACTTGATTTAATAATTTAACCACACTTATGAAATATATTTATATATATATATATTAGGATTTCCATTTTTCATTTTATAGATGAATATTTATTTTAGATTTTCATAATTAATAGTATTTTTCTAAAAAATTTGAAGAAAATTTGAAGAAAATGAAAGATATTTATTTTAGATAATATTATAATCTCAACCCGTTCAACTGAAATAAATATTAATCCGAACCCATTAATTATATAATCGAATAATATAAATATTGAATAATTTTTAATATTTTACTTTTATTAAATTGAAAATATATCAATCTAACTTCTAATATGAAATGAATGCAGTTTCACATTTATAAAAATGAAATAGGTTAATCCCTTAGTTTAATATGTTATGAATTAAATATTCATTTCTAAAAAAAATATATATATTAAAATTTACGAAATATATCTATATATATCTATATATTACGAAATCTAATATTAAAATTTTTTATATATAGTCAAATCTTGTTGCATTTTGTTTTCCATAATATCTAAAATCCAATATTTTTAAAAAGAAGTTTCCATTTTGTTTGATTTAAAAAATATCATCTGATTTAGTTTTGATTTAAATTTTAAGCATAACTAGTAACATAATTAATAGCTAATGAGTAGGTCTAAGGTCCAAACAACCTTTTTTAAGTAGATGTTTCCTCCTTTACTAGTATTACTAGTATAGATATTAATATATGATAAACTGTTTTTATGTCTTGGATTAAAAAAGAAGAATAGTCTGTTTTTTTATAAAACAAAAAAAATTAGGCCAACTTATAAAATTTTGGGCCCACGCGGAGTTTATGCTGCTTACCCTATGGACCGGGTCTGAACACTAACCAGTGCATTACATCTGTTTAACGAATTGTCCCAAAGAAAATGATTATGAGAATTTTGATTATTGTGATGCAATTTTGCTTGTGGATGTACCCCAAGATTCTTGCATCTCACTCTTTATGGTATTTTTCTTGTGTCACAGGAAGGTTAAAGCGATGGATGTCAAAGGATCAATTCCGGAAGAGCTTTGGACTCTTATTTACCTCACAAGCTTGTATGATATTCTTATTCTCGAGTGCATATATGCATAGTGCTAAACTTAGCTAATCATTCCAAATCATGATTCAATTTTGGAGTGCTCATTTTTCGTTTCTTTACGCAGGAACTTACATCAGAATTTCTTGACTGGTCCCTTGTCTCCTCGCATTGGAAATCTCAACCTCATGCAGTGGATGTAAAGCGATAAAACGTTTTTTTTGTTTTGTTTTCTAGCTAGTAAAGTATGTCTAAATGAGCATGTTTCTTACTTGTGTGTGAATGCTTTCTCATGTTATAGGACTTTTGGAGCCAATGCATTGTCAGGATCAGTTCCTAAAGAAATCGGATTACTTACTGATTTAAGATCATTGTAAGAACTTCTTGACTATGTACTATGATCACGTTTTCAGATGAATTTTAACTTTTGTTTTTCTCTGCCCTTTTTTATACAGAGCGCTCGATATTAACAGTTTCTCTGGTTCTCTACCAGCTGAGATTGGAAAATGCACCAGGTTACAGAAAATGTAAGTCCTTGCAATGCACTTTCAAAGTCGTTTTTCCGTTAATACATTACAAGTTCGGTTCACTTGAGTGCTTCGGAGATGTAGTAACATTGATGAGACTCATCTTTTATGCAGTGCAGTTAGAAGAGGCGTAAGATATATTCTTAGTATAATATAGTGTTACTAATTTGGAAACGTAACTATAAATCATAACTTTTGGATTGACTTTCGCTTTCTTTTTATGTTGTTCAAGTTGGATTAATGATATCCAATTCACAGGTCAGATACCAGAATTTATAGGAAAGTGGACCAAGATTTCTGCACTGTAAGAAAATTTAATATTGCAGCTCTTTGGTTATTCTTATTTTATCAATCATCATACACTTGATGATGTAACATTTGATACAAGCAGGAGAGAATTCTAGGGACTAACTTGACTGGTCCAATACCATCATCATTTGCCAACTTAGTTTCTTTGACTGAACTGTAAGTTTTTGGATGTATATATCCTCTTTTCCGCATGTTACTGTTCTTTATTACGACGGCAATCTGAAATGCAGGAGATTAGGTGATATATCCAATAGCAACTCCTCTCTTGAATTCATACGGGACATGAAGTCTTTAAGTGTCTTATAAGGTTCTTCTACTCAGCTTTTAGCTCCTTTTATTCCTCTGTATTTTCTTACATTTATGAGAATATCGTTCAGAGTATTAAGGAACAATAATCTTATGGGCACAATACCTTCCAATATTGGAGAATATGTGAATCTGCGACAACTGTAAGTATGTGACAAGGTGACAAAAATGTTGTTCTGGATCCTCATACATGATTATAAACAATACACATTATTTTTTTCTCCAGTGATTTGAGTTTTAACAACCTTATTGGGAAAATTCCAGCTTCTCTTTTCAAATCCAGCCAACTTACTCACTTGTAAGCATATTTTCCTTTCTCTCATAACAAGTTTTATTCGGAATATGAATATGAATATTGTTACTTTCATTTAGTTTTCTTGGAAATAAGAAGTTGAACGGTTCCTTACCCACTCAAAAGATGTCCTCTTTGATCAATATGTGAGAAACAGATATATGTCAAGGTTTCTCTTTTGGTACCTTTCATTGAAATCATGTGAAGATAATGCAAAGTTCTTTATGTATAGAGATGTCTCATACAAAGACTTAGCAGGAAACCTTCCTTCTTGGGCCAGCCTACCAAACTTGCAACTGTAAGTTACAGAATTGAGTGCTTAAGTTATAACGGAACATTACATTCTTGTGGTGAAAGAAAGTTTCTTGTGTTCTTCTGTAGGAACCTGATTGCCAACCACTTTACATTGGGAGGTTCTGACAGATGGTAACTTTGTGTTCTTTCATTATTGTACTTTTTTGTACATGCAATACTCCTCACTATTGTTCATTTTTGGTCGGTGCTAAAAGGGTTGTCCCAGGACTGGACTGCCTCCAGAAGAACTTTCAATGCCATCGAGGCAAAGGAATATGTAAGTGACAAAAAATGGTAACTTGTAGCTCATATGTTGGTAAAATGCTTCTCTATCTTATTGGTGTTTCCAGATTTCAACTTTTCAATCAACTGTGGAGGACCAAAGATCAGATCTACAAGTAAAGCATTGTATGAGGAGGATCAAGAGGCGCTTGGACCAGCTTCATTCTTCATAAGTAAAGTGCAGAGATGGGGAGTCAGCAATGTAGGACTGTTCACTGGGAGTAACAGTAATCAATACATAGCTCTTTCATCTAAAGAATTTGCAAACACTTCAGACTTAGAGCTTTTTCAGTCGGCAAGACTCTCTGCTTCTTCTCTGAGGTATTATGGACTAGGGCTAGAAAATGGAGGCTATACTGTGAATATTCAGTTTTCTGAAATACAAATAGAAGGTTCTTATACGTGGAGAAGTCTTGGAAGGGGAGTTTTCGACATTTATGTCTAGGTGATAGACGAGTTTTAAACCCTATTTCCTACTGCAAGTGCACAACAATTCGTAGCAGTACTTAGGGGTCGATCCCACGAATACCAAGTTCACACTTTGATAAATAAGCTAAATTAAGAGCTAAGAGATTCAATAAGAGTTTGTTCGAAATCGTGACTAACAAGTTAATAAAGCAAATCGGTTTTATCAATAATAAAGCAAGTGTTAGGTCAAGGCAATTCGCACGAGATTCAGAGCAAATGTCAAACAACTATTCAGACAAATAATAACAACAAGTCCAGAAATCAAACACGAAGATAATATTAATCCACTCTCGTGGTACTAATACCTTTATCTAACAACCTAAAAATCCTAACTCTCGTTGGTATTAGAATCGCAGATAAGCCTTATCGATTAGGTTTGATTTGTTCACAATTCTCCAATACATCTACTCTCGCAGGTAATGAATAAATCGCTCTTCTAGGTTTCTTCTAGCAACCTAGAAACTCTCGCTGTCTAGACAAACCTAAAATCAGGAATAGATTGGCCAAATCGATTCAAGCAATAAGAACAACATAGATGAAGACTATCGATTTTGGTTCCTATTTGTGTTTAACCCTAACTCATGAATTCCCTTGAAAAGCTTAACCTAACTAATAGATCTACTCAAACATAATTAAAGATGAAAGAAACAAAACAGAAGAATCAAAAGAATGCATAATCGATATTAAAAATAGAAGTACTAGGGTTCAGAAATCTTCTCCAAATTGTATCTTGAGATCTTCTCCCTTACAAAAAGAATTCCTAAGTATTGAAAAGCTAAAAGCCAAAAGCAAAGATAAAAGATAATACAACCTAAGACTAAGAGAAGTATTTATATTAGAGGAGATAGGCGGCTAGGGGGCGGCTGCACCCTTTAAAATCGGCGGCTTGATTAGGTTAAATTCTCCTTCCTTTTATTTTTCCGCGGCGAGCAGGTGCTCGCTTGGTAGCCAAAATTCGGGAGCAGGTGCTCGCGGATTAGAGTTGGTGATACTTCGCAGGATTTTCCTTCTTTTCTTCGATTCTGATTCTTTTTTGTTCCAAAAATTCCAAATGCTCCAAACTCCAATAACAGCTCCAAAGCTACCTAAAATCTCCTAATACATACTCAAAAACTCAAGAAAACAATTAGATAAAAGGGTTAGAAATGGCAAAAATCCCAACATATCAATTCCCCCAGACTTAGATCTTTGTTTGTCCTCAAACAAAACTGAAGTCAAGACGTAGAGAAATCGGTGGAGACTAACAAAATCTCAGAAACCATGAATTGACCAATATCATTAGACCACATACCTTAGAATAAGAGATACATAGCCTTACCGAAAACCTCAACAGCAAAGTTCACCAACCTTAAACCGTACGGCTTACAATCCCAGAAAAATCTAAGTTCAAGACAATAAACTCTCTACATTCAATTAGTGGTGGCGTGAGCTTCTTGCTAAAAACACTAGCTTAGTAAAACGTGGCTCGGTAAAGGTCAGGCTAATATTTAATGATAGAGCTTAAGAGTGTTTAGGGTTACCGTGTTCCAAGAGAGAGTGCATGATATCGTACAAAACGGCAAGGGAGAATATACTCATTGATGTCCACAACCTCTAATTCACTCTCCTCCTTATAAATAAGTTCTTATCTTGGTTCTTCTTTTCCTTTCCTTGCTTTCTTGCGATTTGCTCATGCTTCGGGACACACTTATGAGTTACTAACTCCCCTCCCCATATCCTCGAGCTACTAGCTCGGTTTTTCTCTCCTTTTTTTTTCAGAGAGTTACCTTGCAGATAAGGGGGCTTTACTTGTGTGTGTACTTTAGCGAAATTTGATCCTTTGTGTCCTCATACCCCAGCAGGTCGTTTTAGACTCGTTTCTTTTCTGGACATCGCGGAGCAGGTGCTCCGAAGTAGCGAGCATGTGCTCGTGAAATTTTTCCTAGCTTCTTCTTCAGCGAGAGTGAATCAGAAGCTGCGTTAGTCCTTTTCTCCCCGACCTTTTTACACATATCTGCATAGATGAGAAATAAAAATACTAGTGCATGTGGTATAAAATAGATGGTTAGGGTTAGGGTGAGGTACTAACTAAAAGCTAGCTATTCAGGATCAACAAGAGTGGCAAAAGGGATAAGAAGTCCTGAATATATGATGTAACACGTTTTCTAATCCTAGTGCCAATAACAAGAAGAATTAAAGTCCAAAATATGTCCAGATAAAATAGAGTCTAAAGCCTATCCGATAAAACCTTAAAGGGATTGAAGTTTTCTGGCCTGAGGAAGGATCCGAATGTGAAGAAGCGTCGGTTCATCTCTGTACTCTAAATTCTGCAGCAATGTTCACTAGAAAGCAGGTCAAATTCACAAATGGTTAAAAAATCATCATAGATTTTTGGTCATAATCTCCAGAAGTTGTGATTTGACCCTTATAACAGACTGACTCAAAATAAAGAAAATAACAAGAAACAAAGTGCAGACTTGATAATAACCTCCCCCAGACTTACTTCACACCATGTCGGTGTGAAAATAAACTAGAGGAGCAAACAAAAGAAAACAAGGAAAACAAAACAAAGAAAGCAAAAAGAAAGACAGATATAACAAAGAGATAGAGAGGGGTACGGGTCGTCAATGGGCAGGTGGGTCCTCGGGGCTCGCGCTCCTGTCTCGTCCAGTGCGTCAGCAGAATGGTGACAACAACCGCTGGAGAGACGCTGAAGAATCCGCTGCATCAGAGTGTTGTTCTTCCTTTGCGAGGTGATCATGCAGCGTTGAAACACAGCGGGATCAGGGTCATCGGAGATGGGAGGGAGGTCGTACGCGCTAGATGCGGCTGAAGGTGGAGAGTTGGGGAGTGCTGGATCAGCCATGGGAGTATCCTCCATATGAATTGGCTGCGAGCGCGAAGAGCTGGCGAAGTCACTGGCGTGGATTGGCTGAGGAGAGCTGCCGCCTTCTAGCAAGAAGGCTGTGTGCGAGAAACTCAGGTCATCCACGTGCTTGGCTGAGTTCGAGACGTGTCTCCTGTGGGCGATTGTACGCCAGAAAGGGTCGGCCTCCTTGAATCGCTTGGGGGGGGGAGAGAGGTCCTGAATGTCACTGCTGAAACCGTAGGTGGAGACGAAACAAGTCATGGGCACACTGAAAAGAGGTCCGCCGGCCTTGAAATAGAGTGTAGCATCTTGCAGAGTTTTATTCGCCGGATCCTTGTGGGTGATCTTGATGGTGGCGAGGCATTGGCGAACGAGATCTGGAAAAAGAACTGCATCTTCAAGGGCGAGACCGAAAGTATCGGATTTTCTGAGCAGCATCATGACCTGATCCTTGAGACCGAGAAGCTCAAGAGTGTCGAAACAGAGGAGGCGAGTGGGCAAGAATTTGATCTTAGCATCCGGTTATAGTGCGCCGCGTCTCTCTGATCCCAGTGGTCCTCGGATTCTAGTGGAAGAGTGTCGTCGGGAAGCTCGAATGGAGTGCTCCCAGGTCGTGGCCAAGGGTATAAAAGCTTGTTCGGGATAGGTGGCTGAGCTCGCGCTGGTTCTTTGCCTTTGTGGTGGGAATAGCCGTGTTTCGGAGCCATAAGTACCTGCGATAAACAACCGTTGAAGATCGTGAGGATGAGATGCTAAAACAGGACCCATGGGGGAGACACTGCTATTCGGCGATCAATGCATGTGCGAGTTCACAGGCCAAACAAAATTCAACGATGAAACGCAAAACCTAACCATCTAAATCGAGTTCGCCATTAACACAACAACCAAGCTTTTTCAAAATGCGCATGTAAGGCAAGGAGTCCGAAATTGTCAGCAAAATAGGTGTATGTGTGATAATAAATTAAGACAAGCGCGAGCCAAACACGGATTACATGAAAAAGAGAGAGAAATCTGAACTTTCCTTAACTTTGGTGGACTGAAAAAATGGGTTTTTGAGAACGTACCTTGGTTGGTTGACGAAAGCGAGAGTAGATTCGAGATGAGGGAGAGGAGGCACACAGAATCGACCCAAAAATTTTGAAAACCGGTGAAGATTTGATAACCCTGGGTTTTGGTGGAGCTTGAAATCGGCGATAGAAGTGGAAGAAGAGAAGAGGAAGAGAGAGAAAAAGGAAAAGAGAAAATAAAGAAAAATGAAAAGGTGGCATGGGTTTTGGAAAAATAGCGCGTAGGTTTTAAAATGGGAAAAATGCCATTTAATACCCAAACTATTTCATTCTGGCCATTTAACACCTGAACTTACGACCTCGCCAAACAATACCTCAACTTGTCATTGACTGCCGAAAAATACATGAACTATCCGTTGACTTGGCCAAATTAACACAACGTTAAATCACTGTTCATGGATCGTTAAATACTAACGTTTAAACCAAAACGACGTCGTTTTGGTCAGAACGAAACGACGTCGTTTTGTTTAAGCCGAAAAATAAAACACGTCGAGGCTGACTCGAACCCGGTCTGGCGAATATGGGGAAGGGTTTTGAACCACTGAAACAGTGGCACATTATCGATATCTATTCAACTTATATAAAATATATTGGTTAATATTGGCACATTCGAAAAAACCTAAACAATTCGATAAAATTCATAAAAATTCATAAAAATTCAGAAAAATACATAGAAATTCAAAAAAATTCAAAAAAATTCAAAAAAATTCAAAAATTCAAAAAAAATCAAAAACATTCACAAAAATTCAAAAAACTCAGAAAAATTCAAAAAAATCTAAAAATCTAAAAATATCATAAAATTCATAAAAATTCGTTAAAAACCTAAACAATTCGTTAAAATTCATAAAAATTCAGAAAAATACATAAAAATTCATAAAAATTCAAAAAAATTCAAAAGAAATTCAAAAGAAATCAAAAATTCAAAAAACTCAGAAAAATTCAAAAAAATCTAAAAATCTAAAAATATCAAAAAATTCATAAAAATTCATAAAAATTTAAAAAACTCAGAGAAATTCAAAAAAATCTAAAAATATCAAAAATTGAAAATAATCAAAAACATTTAAAGTTCAAAATAATTATTTTTAGATTTTTTTGAATTTTTCTGAGTTTTTTGAATTTTTCTGAATTTTTATGAATTTTTGATATTTTTTGATATTTTTTGATTTTTTTGAACTTTTCTGAGTTTTTTGAATTTTTTTGAATTTTTTTGAATTTTTTTGAATTTTTGATTTTTTTATTTCTTTTGAATTTTTATGAATTTTTATGTATTTTTCTGAATTTTTATGAATTTTAACGAATTGTTTAGGTTTTTAACGAATTTTTATGAATTTTATGATATTTTTAGATTTTTAGATTTTTTTGAATTTTTCTGAGTTTTTTGAATTTTTCTGAATTTTTATGAATTTTTGATATTTTTTGATATTTTTTGATTTTTTTGAACTTTTCTGAGTTTTTTGAATTTTTATGAATGTTTTTGAATTTTTTTGAATTTTTGATTTTTTTATTTCTTTTGAATTTTTATGAATTTTTATGTATTTTTCTGAATTTTTATGAATTTTAACGAATTGTTTAGGTTTTTAACGAATTTTTATGAATTTTATGATATTTTTAGATTTTTAGATTTTTTTGAATTTTTCTGAGTTTTTTGAATTTTTGTGAATGTTTTTGAATTTTTTTGAATTTTTGAATTTTTTTGAATTTTTTTGAATTTTTTGAATTTCTATGTATTTTTCTGAATTTTTATGAATTTTTATGAATTTTATCGAATTGTTTAGGTTTTTTCGAATGTGCCAATATTAACCATATATTTTATATAAGTTGAATAGATATCGATAATGTGCCACTGTTTCAGTGGTTCTAAACCCTTCCCCATATTCGCCAGACCCGGGTTCGAGTCAGCCACGACGTGTTTTATTTTTCGGCTTAAACAAAACGACGTCGTTTTGGTTTAAACGTTAGTATTTAACGATCTATGAACAGTGATTTAACGTTGTGTTAATTTGGCCAAGTCAACGAATAGTTCAGGTATTTTTCGGCAGTCAATGACAAGTTGAGGTATTGTTTGGCGAGGTCGTAAGTTCAGGTGTTAAATGGCCAGAATGAAATAGTTTGGGTATTAAATGGCATTTTTCCCGTTTTAAAATTGTGGCAGTTAGGAAATAATCTGTTAAAACCCTTTTTTTAGCTGAAACAAAGAAAAACAAAACCGAAAATTAGTAGCAAAAGGGGAAATGAAAAGAAATATTTACACTTACTAGTGGGTTGCCTTGCCTCCCACTCAGCGCTTGGTTTAAGTCGTTAGCTTGACTTGGGGAGCTGATCAGGCTTAAGGAGGTTCGGTCAAGGGAAAGTCTTCCCTGTCTCCGAGTTGTGTGTCGGCAAGATATGGCTTCAATCGCTGCCCATTAACCACGAACTCCTCGCCTTTGTTCTTGAACAAAAGAACCGCTCCATATGGCCGAACTTCTTTTATGGTAAACGGGCCGGACCACATTGAGCGTAACCTTCCACGGAATAGCTTCAGCCGAGAAATGAAAAGCAGGACTTGGTCGTTTGGGACGAAGTTGCGAGACAGAATGAGCTTGTCGTGGTACGCCTTAGTCCACTCTTTGTAGATCTTGGAGTTTTCATAGGCGAGATGCCTAATCTCCTGAAGCTCGTGTAGCTGCATCATGCGCCTTTCTGAAGCAGGCTTGATGTCTTAGTTGAGGAACTTGACTGCCCAGGCGACTTTGAATTCTAGTTCAACAGGGAGATAGCAAGCTTTGCCGTAGACGAGGTTGAATGGTGTGGTCCCAAGTGGCGTTTTGTAAGCTGTCCGGTATCCCCATAGAGCATCATCTAGCTTTGAAGCCCAATCCTTGCGAGTTGCACCTACAGTCTTTTGCAGGATGTTCTTGAGTTCTTGATATTATGTATTTTTAACGTATTTTGATTTGTTTTTAGTATTCGGTTTGAGTTTTGATTTGCATCTTTCGTTAGTTTTTCGAGTCTTTTCTATTGTCTCAAGTCTTTTTACAGATTTTATGGAGTTCCGAAGGAGTTTGGCGTTTGCGGACATGTTCGAGTCGAGTTAATGTGGAAAACACGAGAAAATGACCAACTGAAGAGAACGACCATTCTTGGTGTAGAACGACCACGGAGAACGACCGTTCCCTCAACAGAACGGTCGTTCCTCACCTCACCTACCTTGCCGACAAAAGCCAGAGAACGACCGTTCTCTCCAGAGAACGATCGTTCCCAAGCTCACCTACTCCACCAACAACCAAGCACTGAACGACCGTTCTCCACCAAGAACGACCGTTCCCCGACTCACCAACACCCACCTACTTCGATCGACCAACTAGAACGACCGTTCTCCTCCAGAACAGTCGTTCCCCGTCTTACCTACTCCCCTACACCTTGGCCTATATAATGGACTCACTCTTGATGCTTCAAACCACACCATCTTCTTCTCCCACTCTTCTCTAGCTTCTAAACATTGCTTCTTCTCTCTTTTAAGCTTTAATGTTTATGTTTTTATCAAGTACTTATTAGTTTCTTTTAAGCTTTAAACATTTATGCTTTAATTAAGCTTTACTTTCAGTTCTTATTACCTATCTTTGTGCTTTAATCAAGTTCTATTGAGTTTACTTTCAGTTCCTATTATCTATATTTATGCTTTGTTCAAGTTCTTATTAAGTTATTTTCAGCTTTCATTATTTATTCAAGCTTTTATATTGAACTCTATAATCTCTATGTTTTCTTTTTCTTTAATTATGTCTGAGTAGATCTCTTAGTTAGGTTAAGGTTTGTCAAAGGAATTCATGAGCTTTAGGGTTAAACACAAATAGGCTATCCAAATCAATGTCTTCACCTTTGTTGTTCTTAATGCTTAGATCGAATTGATCACTTGATTTTATGATATTAGGTTTAACTTAGACAGCGAGAGTTGCTAAGTTGTTAGAAGAAACTTGGGTGAGCAATTTATTCATTACCTGCGAGAGTAGATGTATTGGAGAATTGTGAACAAATCAAACCTATCTTTAATGCTTGTCTACGATTTCTAGTACCAGTGAGAGTTAGGATTTCTAGGTTGATAGACAAAGATATTGATACCACGAGAGTGGATCGATATTATCTTAGTGTTTGAGTTCTAGACTTATGCTTAATCATTGCCTGAATAGTTATTTGATCCTTTGCTCTGAATCTCCTGCGATGTTCCTTGACCTAATGCTTGTTTAATATTATCTTTACAACCAATTTTACTTTTATTACTTGCTATTTACAAAACCAAAAACAAAATTGAATTGTCTTAGCTTTTGATTTAGCTCATTAGATCAAAGTGTGAAACTGGTCTTTGTGGGATCGACCACTAAATACTACTTCGTATGCTGTGCACTTGCAGTAGGAAATAAGGGTTTAAAACTCGTGTATCAAGTTTTTGGCGCCGTTGCCGGGGACCAAATTTTCACCTTTGTTTTTCGACGAAATTTCTAGTTTAAGACACTAACTTTTACTAACTTTGATGGCCATGGACTACAATGATTGGCAACAAGAAGAGGAGGACACGTTTGAAGAATACATACAAGATGAGTCTTTTGATGAGAACGTACTTACGCCAGAACAAAGAGTGGAGTTGGATAAGCTTTGTGTGGAAAATCCAATGCTGACAAGGAGTGACCTAGCAGTAATGATCCAGATGAATCTCATGTCACATCGGGCAGTACTAGAAGGAAGAGAGCTTACGTTTGATGAGATAATGGTAGCCCAGTCACTCAAGGAGGTAATATATTGGGTTCCACCATTCCAATTACAAGGTACATCCGATTTAGCCTTTGAATTTCAAGATTTTAAGGATAATCACATGCCTTCTATTGGAGATGTAGCTTATGATTCACCTTCCTCCATACTCATTGATAAATGCTATGATTTGATTTGTGAGACTCAAAGACTAGATGCCTTAAGAGTAGAAAAGTTTGCTAGAGATTATCATGAAATATGTTTTAATACTAGTTATCTTTGTGTTTTGAATGATCATAATCTCGAGCTTAACTCTTTAATGCTAGAGGAATCTAGATCGCTTCTTGAAAAATCTGACCTAGGGGATGAATTTGATTTAGATAAGATCTTGGATGAGATAGAGAACCCTAAGGTTGAGAATGATGATGAGAATGAGAATATGGTATTTTATAAGATTGATGGAGATAAAGTTGACTATTTTGTGACAAACTCGTTTGAAGCTAAAGTTGATTATATCTTTCCATCGAATGCATTTGATTCTCAACAACATCTCACTGTCAAGGAATATTTGAAGATACACGCTACATTTGTAGTAAACTTCCTTGATGAGAATATTGTCTATTTCCTTTGGAAAATTGTATGCTTTTTTGCGCACTTTGTTTCTTGTCCCAATAAGAGGAGGACCAAAGGTGCATTGGCTCAGCCTTTTGATTCTCATGATTAGCGCTTGTGCTCAGAAGTCAAGCTAACGACTTAAACCAAGCGCTTGGTGGGAGGCAACCCACTGGCAAGTGTTTTTCTTTTATTTTCTTTTGCTATTGATTTTTGGTTTTGTTTTTCTTTGTTTCAGTTAAATAAAAAAAAAGGGAGCGAGCACCCGATTCTATTCCGAAGCACCTGCTCCGCCATGGTGTTCTCCCTGTCGACCCAGGTAAGTTCTCTACGACTCTTCTCTCGCTCATTTTCACACCGAGACGGTATGAAGTAAGTCTGGGGGAGGGTCTTGCCTTGAGTCAGCACTTTATTTATTTTTTTGAGTCTTTTGTTATTTCTTTTAGAGTCAGTCTTTTCAGTCAAAAAAAAACATTTATCGAGTCAAAACAATGTGTGAATTTGTTAAATTTTTGGAATTGCAACATGTTCGATGTCATTGCCTTACGACTGCTTAACATTGTTTGAGGATAGTTTGGAAACGCAGAAAAATCCATAACTTGATCATTTAGTGAATTTCTCAAATCATCTGAACTTAATCGAATTATTGGAACTTAATATGGACTAAATTTATCTCACTTAGGGGGTTGATAATAATGTATTGGATTTTACATTTGGAGTTTTCTTTGCATCATTTCTACCAATCTTTGCTAACTCCAAATGGCTAGACTTATCCTTAGTCTAGTACCACACCCTTACCATTTCCATGTTGAAACCCACTTATTTTCGTTTACTGTCATTGCATTCATGTGCAAAAACTATGGAGTATACGGACCGATACAACTTTTCTTTAGGACTGTGTCTAGATAGGTGATCTCTTTCTGATTAAACTCATGGGATGTGTCTAGAAATGTGATATCTTTTTGAATACATTCATCGAAAAATTTCGTTTCAAAAGAGTGTGAACTTTTAAATGGGTAGAAGTTTGTATTTACATTCAAGAAATAAGTTTACATCGTTGAAATTCTTTTGATGCAGATCTTGGAGACTAACCGGTTCCATTCTTCGAAATACTAAATAAATAAAAAACAGAAGAAACTGGGAAAGTCAAGGTAATATCTTTAAATTTCATAAAACGTTAAAAGAAATCATGTTCTTGTTTGTGACTTTGGGTAGAAGGATTAGAGTTAAGGAGAGTTGTGTACCTCCTAATTGGTCTGTGTCTCACTGTGATTTTGCATAATGATTTGCATCCGTTTGTACTGTTAAAAGAAACCGAAACACTTGAGCCACCAAATACCAACCTTGATACCTAGACCATAACGTGTTAGATATTCCCTTTGTGAGAGTACACGCATTTGATAATGAATGTTAAATATTGAGTTCTGCTTGATCATGAGATTTCACTTATTTATTACGGTTATGGAGAAGTACAATGAAGTACGGTTTGATCCGAACCTTGCGAATGCGGTTTATGGGCAATTGATTTAGAGTATGGTCCTATAAGTTTTACGAGATTCACACGTTTTTCAAACCTCTCCTCTTTGTAAGATCTCTAGTTTTGCTTTGGGACAAGCAAAGGTTTTAGTTGGTAGTTGGGGAGAGTTGATATTATGTATTTTTAACGTATTTTGATTTGTTTTTAGTATTCGGTTTGAGTTTTGATTTGCATCTTTCGTTAGTTTTTCGAGTCTTTTCTATTGTTTCAAGTCTTTTTACAGATTTTATGGAGTTCCGAAGGAGATTGACGTTTACGGACATGTTCGAGTCGAGTTAATGTGGAAAACACGAGAAAAGGACCAACTGAAGAGAACGACCGTTCTTGGTGTAGAACGACCGTTCCCTCAACAGAACGGTCGTTCCTCACCTCACCTACCTTGCCGACAAAAGCCAGAGAACGACCGTTCTCTCCAGAGAACGATCGTTCCCAAGCTCACCTACTCCACCAACAACCAAGCACTAAACGACCGTTCTCCACCAAGAACGACCGTTCCCCGACTCACCAACACCCACCTACTTCGATCGACCAACTAGAACGACCGTTCTCCTCCAGAACGGTCGTTCCCCGTCTTACCTACTCCCCTACACCTTGGCCTATATAATGGACTCACTCTTGATGCTTCAAACCACACCATCTTCTTCTCCCACTCTTCTCTAGCTTCTAAACATTGCTTCTTCTCTCTTTTAAGCTTTAATGTTTATGTTTTTATCAAGTACTTATTAGTTTCTTTTAAGCTTTAAACATTTATGCTTTAATTAAGCTTTACTTTCAGTTCTTATTACCTATCTTTGTGATTTAATCAAGTTCTATTGAGTTTACTTTCAGTTCCTATTATCTATATTTATGCTTTGTTCAAGTTCTTATTAAGTTATTTTCAGCTTTCATTATCTATTCAAGCTTTTATATTGAACTCTATAATCTCTATGTTTTCTTTTTCTTTAATTATGTCTGAGTAGATCTCTTAGTTAGGTTAAGGTTTGTCAAAGGAATTCATGAGCTTTAGGGTTAAACACAAATAGGCTATCCATATCAATGTCTTCACCTTTGTTGTTCTTAATGCTTAGATCGAATTGATCACTTGATTTTATGATATTAGGTTTAACTTAGACAGCGAGAGTTGCTAAGTTGCTAGAAGAAACTTGGGTGAGCAATTTATTCATTACCAGTGAGAGTAGATGTATTGGAGAATTGTGAACAAATCAAACCTATCTTTAATGGTTGTCTACGATTTCTAGTACCAGCGAGAGTTAGGATTTCTAGGTTGATAGACAAAGATATTGATACCACAAGAGTGTATCGATATTATCTTAGTGTTTGAGTTCTAGACTTATGCTTAATCATTGCCTGAATAGTTGTTTGATCCTTTGCTCTGAATCTCCTGCAATATTCTTTGACCTAACGCTTGTTTAATATTATCTTTACAACCGATCTTACTTTTATTACTTGCTATTTACAAAACCAAAAACAAAATTGAATTGTCTTAGCTTTTGATTTAGCTCATTAGATCAAAGTGTGAAACTGGTATTCGTGGGATCGACCCCTAAATACTACTTCGTATGCTGTAGCAAATAAGGGTTTAAAACTCGTGTATCATTTCTCGGTTGGATATCTCGACTTGCCCACTGGTTTGTGGATGGTAAGGAGTGGCGACCTTGTGCTTAACACCATTCTTGTGCAGCAGAGACTCAAAGATCTTGTTGATGGAGTGAGAGCCTCCATCACTGATAACAACTCGCGGAACACCAAAGCTGGTGAAGATGATGGACTTAAACATCTTAATCATGACACGTGCATTGTTAGTGGGACTCGAAATGGCCTCAACCCATTTGGACACGTAATTGACTGCTACGAGTATGTACTCGTTCCCAAAAGAAGAAGGAAACGGGCCCATAAAATCGATTCCCCAGACATCGAACACCTCAACCTCGAGAATGAAATTTTGTGGCATCTCGTTGCACTTACTGATGTTGCCCTGTCGCTGGCATGAATCGCACCTGGAGACAAAACGCTGAGCGTCCTTGAACTTTGTCGGCCGCCAGTATCCTGCTTGCAGTGCCTTGGAAACCGTCTTGAAGGTGGCGAAATGACCAGCATAAGAAGAACCGTGGCAGTGAAACAGAATGTCCGGTATCTCCTCTTCAGTCACACATCTTCTGAAAACTTCATCCGGACAATGCTTGTACAAATAAGGCTCATCCCAGAAATAATGACGGATGTCCTTGAGGAATTTCTTCCTTTTGTACCCTGCAAATTTCCGCGGTTCCTGATCAGCAGCTAAGTAGTTGGCTATTTCGGCGAACCTAGGTGTGGAGAAGTGCTTGGTGTGTTCAACTTGCACGCAGAACTCTTCTTGAGCAGGTGCTTGCTGGGTGGGAGCACATGCTTCCTCAATCTGGAAAACGCCTACAGAACAAATCTGTTCTTCAGGTAGACTGTCATCGAGAGGGGTATCTGCATCAATCCACATCCTAGATAAGTGGTCGGCAGCTCCATTGTCTATCCCCTACTTGTCCTTAATTTCGAGATCGAATTCTTGCAGGAGAAGAATCCATCTGGGCAGCCTTGGCTTGGCGTCTTTTTTGGTCAGCAAGTACTAAAGAGCCGCGTGATCGGTGTGCACGATGACCTTAGAACCAACAAGATAGGATCGGAACTTCTCAAAGGCAAAGACAACAGCTAGAAGCTCCTTCTCGGTTGTGGCATACTTGCACTGCGCGTCATCCAGAGTTCGGCTGGCATAGTAAATGACATGGAGTTTTTTGTCTTTTCTTTGTCCGAGAACCGCTCCAACGGCGTAGTCACTAGCATCTGTAATCACCTCGAAAGGAAGGCTCCAATCCGGTGGCTGTACAATGTGTGCACTGATGAGAGCTCCTTTGATCGTGTGGAAAGCTTCGAGACATGCATCATCGAACTCAAACTTCACTTCCTTGCAGAGTAGGCGTGTAAGAGGCCTAGCGATTTTGGAGAAGTCTTTGATGAAGCGTCTGTAAAAACCGGCATGGCCTAAGAAGCTGCAGATTCCTTTGACTGAGGTTGGCGGTTGCAAGTTCATCATGACTTCGATCTTAGCCTTGTCCACTTCGATTCCATCCTCTGAAATGCGATGCCCGAGTACAATCCCATTCCTGACCATAAAGTGGCACTTCTCCCAATTCAGAACCAAATGCTTTTCCTCGCATCGCTTGAGTACCCTGCATAAATTAGACAAACAGTCAGAGAAAGAGCTCCCGTACACCGAGAAGTCGTCCATGAACACCTCCATGATGTCTTCGATCAAGTCTATAAAGATGGACATCATCCATCGTTAGAAGGTCGCTGGGGCGTTGCACAGCCCGAATGGCATTCGCCGGTAAGCGAACGTGCCGTAAGGACATGTGAACGTTGTCTTCTCCTGATCGTCTAGATGGATATGTATCTGAAAGAAACCTAAGTAACCATCTAAAAAGCAGTAGTATGGGTGGTTAGCAAGTCTTTCAAGCATCTGATCAATAAAATGGAGGGGAAAGTGATCCTTGCGAGTCGCAGTATTGAGCTTACGATAATCTATACACATCCTATGGCCGGTCACAGTTCTAGTTGGTATCAACTCATCCTTATCATTTTTAATGACAGTGATTCCTCCTTTCTTAGGGACTACATGAACAGGACTAACCCAGGTACTATCAGAAATTGCATAAATTACCCCAACTTCTAGAAGTTTCATTATCTCCTTCTTTACTACATCTTTTAGATTCGGGTTTAACCTCCTCTGATGTTCTATAGAACTCATCGATTCATCTTCTAGATGTATCCTATGCATGCAAAGATCAGGCGAGATACCATGAATGTCAGCAAGCGAGTAACCTATAGCCTTTCTATGCTTCCTTAGTTCACATAAAAGCAAGGCTACTTCCACATTGTTCAGGTCAGCATTTATGATCACAGGGTAGGTAGAGTTTGTTCCAAGAAATGCGTACCTGAGCCCGGCTAGTAGAGTTTTAAGCTCCAATTTACGAGCTTTCAACTCGCTCCAGGGGCCGTCGATCGGATCGAGAGGCGGAGCAGGTGCTCGCGGAATCTGACCGAGTGCTCCAACTGGTTCTGCCAGTTTCTCCTCATCATCGAGACTCATGTAGGCTACCATCTTTTCCATCCTTCGGCTGGAATCTAGCATCTTGGCAAGGCTGTCAGCTTCTTCACTCATGAAACCGTGCTCTCGTTCAGATAGGGTTAGAGTGGTTTCAAGAGGATCCGGGCAGAGAATTTCCTCAGCTGCCTCCTCGTAGATGTCGTCTATACCTTCCACAACGAAGGTCTGTCCATCCAGCATAGGCTTCTTTAGCAGCTTGTCCATCTCAAATGTCATCACCATGTCACCTAGCTGAAGATCAATTACTCCGTTCTGGACGTCAATTATTGCACCAGCTGTGCATAGGAATGGTCGGCCGATAATGAGAGGGTCTTTCGGTTCTTCCTCAAGTTCCAGAACCACAAAGTCGGTAGAAATCAGTGTATCCCCTATTCGCACGTAAATGTCCTCCAGAACCCCTTTAGGAAGCTTGGTTGATCGATCGGTAAAAACCAAAGAGATCCGCGTGGGTTTAAACTTGGTAATGCCCAAACGCTTAGCCACAAAGCAAGGCATGAGATTCACGCTGGAACCAAGATCGCATAGGGAGCATGCGAAAGTCATAGGGCCGATTGTGACAGATAAGACAAATCGCCCAGGATCACCTCTCTTCTTTACAACCTTGTTCTGAAGGACAGCACTGCACTCTTTTGAAACCGTCATCACCTTTTCTTCCTCATCGATTTTCCCAGAAACCAGAGTCTTCATATACCGTTTGAGAGCCGGTATCATTTGAACAGCATCAGTGAGAGGTAGCTTGACGGTGAGATCTTGCAGCATCTCTCTGCACTTAGCATCTTCCAATTCCTTCGAGACTTTCTGGGTGGTACAGAGTAAGGATCCTTAGGCTTGTATGCTGTCTCTGGAATCGCAGCTGTTTTCGGTGTTGAGGCGAGCGGTTTGGTTCAACCGAGCACCTGCTCGGATGAGCCGCCAAGGTGCTCGGTTGTATCGTCGTACAAAATATCGAAGGAAGTTGATGATTAAGCTTGCGTCGAGTGGTTGCTCATTTCACCGGTTTCATATGTGCCTTGACCCGATCCGAGCAGGTGCTCGTTGGACGGGTGCTCGTAGTTGGCGTCTACTACTTTACCTTTTCCGGATCGTGAGGTTGTGCTATCCTGGAGTGTCTTCCCACTTCTAAGCTCAATGGCGTTGACAAATTCCTTCCTAGGTGCCTCAACTTTTCCAGGCAGAGTTTCTGGTGCTCTTTTTATTGACTAGGCAGTTTGAGTAATCTGAACATCAAGCTGCTTCATGTGTGTCCACACTGCTTCGTACTTCCTGTTGAGATCCACATACATGGTGTCAACCTTAGCATTGATTTCAGCTGCGGCCTTCTGTTGTCCAGCTAGAAGTTGTTGCATCATGTTTTTCAGCTCGTCTTGAGAACTGGTAGCTGGAGAAGGAGGCCACGGATTTGGGAACTGCTGAGACTGCGAGTTCTGGAACTGCTGGGGCTGTGAGTTGTTGTAGGGCTGCCGAGGTTGATTTCCTCCTTGAAATCGGTTCTGGTTGGGGATGAATGGTCGATTCTGGCTTTGATAATTGCTGGAGTAGCCTCTCTGAAAACCCGCCTGAGGCTGGGTTCCTTGCTTAGGATAGACCTGATCCTGAGGGTTCTCCACATTATTGCTTCTGTAGGACAAGTTTGGGTGAGTGTTGAAACCTTGGTTATTGAAGCCGCGGTTTTGCCCGAAACCTTGTCCATTCACGTAGTTGACCTCCATCTGATCATCACTGGTTTCCTCTCCAAAGACATGGGCGATGGGCTCTTCTCCATTCTCATCCACGAAGTGGACCGACTTCTGGTTTCCCTTTAGCAGAAGGTTAACCTTGGCTGTGAGCTCACCGATTTTCTTGGACTCCACGCTATTGACCTTTTTTCTGTCGAACTCCGGAGACTTGTTGCTGGAACTCGCGACAAGGTTCTCGACCAGCTCCAGAGCTCCTTCCTTCGACTTCGTGTAGAAGTCGCCATTACTGGCTGCGTTCAAGGCGTTTCTGTAGTCCCATTCCACTCCATCATAGAAGGTGCTGAGCAGCTGTTTGTCGCTAAAGCCGTGGTGAGTGCACTCACGCTTGTATTCTTTAAAATGCTCCCACGCTTCATTAAAGGTTTCTCCGGAGAGTTGCTCAAACGTGGATATTTTTCTCCTTAAGGCTGCGGTCTTTGACTTTGTGTAAAACTTGTCCAAGAAGGCCGACCTTGCATCAGCCCAAGTCGCTAAAGAGCCTGATGGTAGAGACTTCAACCACCGTGAAGCTTTTCCCGCAAGAGAGAAGGGAAAAAACTTGCACTTCAAGAAATCTGGAGACACACCATTGGAGCCAGTTGTGCTGCAAATTTCCTCGAAGTTCTCGATGTGATCCATCGGAATTTCAGCGGGCAGACCATGGAAGAGATGCTGCTTTACGAGTGCAATCATCTGAGGCTTGATCTCATAGTCTTGCCTCTGAATGGTAGAAGTTACGATCGCGGATCGGTCCTGGTAGTAGGCGTGTGCCGCGTCCTTGTCTCCGAAAGCCGGTTGTTGCACGAGTTGCTATTCTTGTTGCAAGCGAAGCTGTTCCATGGCTGTCTAAAGTTGTTGCAGCTGAGCTGGGATGTCTGCTTGTTCGCCCATCCCAGAGTCGGCGGTATCAGACGTTTCTGCTTCTTGAATGGGTGTGTTGAGTCTTCTATTGTCTTGCTCTCTCCTTGCTAGCTCAGCGTTTGTCAAGCTAAGAAGGTCCTCGTTGTTTTTGCTCCTTGTGCTCCTTGTGGACATGCACCTGAAACACAAAAACAAAGAAGAAAAGAAAACGAGTTCAGTAAAGTTCTTAGTCTAATGATTCAGCCGTAAACGAAAGGTGAAATTTGGTCCCCGGAAACGGCGCCAAAAACTTGATAGACGTGTTTTAAACCCTATTTCCTACTGCAAGTGCACATCAATTCGTAGCAGTACTTAGGGGTCGATCCCACGAAGACCAAGTTCACACTTTGATAAATAAGCTAAATTAAGAGCTAACATATTCAATAAGAGTTTGTTCGAAATCGTGACTAACAAGTTAATAAAGCAAATCGGTTTTATCAATAATAAAGCAAGTGTTAGGTCAAGGCAATTCGCAGGAGATTCAGAGCAAATGTCAAACAACTATTCAGGCAAATAATAAGAACAAGTCCAGAAATCAAACACGAAGATAATATTAATCCACTCTCGTGGTACTAATACCTTTATCTAGCAACCTAAAAATCCTAACTTTCGTTGGTATTAGAATCGCAGAAAAGCCTTATCGATTAGGTTTGATTTGTTCACAATTCTCCAATACATCTACTCTCGCAGGTAATGAATAAATCGCTCTTCTAGGTTTCTTCTAGCAACCTAGCAACTCTCGCTGTCTAGATAAACCTAAAATCAGGAATAGATTGGCCAAATCGATTCAAGCAATAAGAACAACCTAGATGAAGACTATCGATTTTGGTTCCTATTTGTGTTTAACACTAACTCATGAATTCCCTTGAAAACCTTAACCTAACTAATAGATCTACTCAAACATAATTAAAGATGAAAGAAACAAAAAAGAAGAATCAAAAGAATGCATAATCGAAATTTAAAATAGAAGTACTATGGTTCAGAAATCCTCTCCAAATTGTAGCTTGAGATCTTCTCCCTTTCAAAAAGAATTCCTAGGTATTGAAAAGCTAAAAGCCAAAAGCAAAGATAAAAGATAATAAAACCTAAGACTAAGATGAGTATTTATATTAGAGGAGATATGCGGCTAGGGGGCGGCAGCACCCTTTAAAATTGGCGGCTTGATTAGGTTAAATTCTCCTTCCTTTTACTTTTCCGCGGCGAGCAGAAGCTCGCTTGGTAGCCGAAATTCGGGAGCAGGTGCTCGCGGATTGGAGTTGGTGATACTTCGCAGGATTTTTGTTCTTTTCTTCGATTCTGATTCTTTTCTGTTCCAAAGGTTCCAAATGCTCCAAACTCCAATAACAGCTCCAAAGTTACCTAAAATCTCATAATACATACTCAAAAACTCAAGAAAACAATTAGATAAAAGGGTTAGAAAGGGTAAAAATCCCAACATATCGTGCTCTACTATTACATGGAGCATCAATAGAATCAACTTTTATGAACTTTTCTTCTATCATTTGTACATGATGTCTCACTTTCCTTTTGTTTCTCTTCAGGGAGAACTTGTTGAAACGGATTTTGATATACAGACAACAGCTAACCGTTCTAATGTCCAAGTAGTTCAAAGAGAATATAAAGCAAATGTATCTGAAAATTACTTAGAAATACATATTTTCTGGGCTGGAAAAGGAACATGTTGTGTTCCTTTTCAAGGGGCTTATGGGCCTTTAGTCTCGGCGATCAGTGCAACTCCAGGTAAAACCTGTGACTTTTATGATCATCTTAGAGTCCAATGTCTCTTCTCACGAGCTACTTTTCTTCTCCACAGATTTCAAACATAGTGTTGGTAATAAGTTGCCATCAAAGAACAAGAAAAAAGTTGGTATTATTGTGGGGGCTTGTGTAGGTGCAGGGATGATCATAACTATCTTGGTGTTTGCTCTAATTTTGATTATCCGTAGGAAACGAAAGAGGGAAGCAAATGAAGAAGGTAAGTCGTACCAAAATTGTTAAAGCTCAATCTTGAAAAATTCTAATTTTCAAACCAGTACTCTCTTTTACAGTGCTACTTAGTTTGGACATAAAGCCTTACACATTTACTTACTCGGAGCTCAAAACTGCAACTCAAGATTTTGATCCCTTGAACAAGCTTGGGGAGGGAGGATTTGGACCTGTTTATAAGGTAAGAACGAGAAGGGAGTTACTGTAACATAGAAAGTTATGTGATTTCCCTTTGAAGTATTCTGAAATTATCAAATGCTACAGGGAATACTCAACGATGGAAGAGAAATAGCTGTGAAGCAATTGTCAGTTACTTCCAAGCAAGGCAAAGACCAATTATTGCTGAGATTGCTACTATATCAGCTGTTCAGCATCGTAACCTTGTAAAACTGTATGGATGTTGCATTGAGGATGATCATCGTTTGCTTGTATATGAATACCTATCAAACAAAAGTCTAAACCAAGCACTATTCGGTATGGTTAAGAACATAGCTAATGGTGGCCATCCTGTGATGTTGTTGTGAGAGGCAGCTTCTCACTTACACTGTGCATGATGAATGTCACAGGGGAAAAGAGTTTGCAGCTAAGTTGGTCAGAACGTTTTGGGATATGCTTGGGAGTAGCCAAAGGTTTGGCTTATATGCATGAAGAATCAAGGCTACGTATAGTGCATAGAGATGTGAAGGCAAGCAATATTCTGCTCGACTCTGATCTGATCCCAAAAATCTCTGATTTTGGATTGGCCAAACTATTTGATGATAAGAAGACGCACATGACTAGCCGAGTCGCAGGGACAATGTACATATTCTACTGGTTTGCTTCTTGTTTTATACATTTTTCGTTGTTACTTATCATTGTTGAGGTTACAATGCAGCGGATATCTCTCACCAGAGTACGCCATGCTTGGACACTTGACTGAGAAGACCCATGTGTTTGCCTTTGGTATTTTGGCTCTGGAGATTGTCAGTGGGAGACCGAACTGTTCACCAGACTTGACTGATGATCAAACGTACCTTCTAGAATGGGTATTATATAAAACGTTTTGGAAATATTATTTTGGTGAAATTTTAGTTTCTCTTATTTACTAAGTGTTGCAGGCATGGAGCCTACACCAAAAGAATAGTGGTGTGGACCTAGTAGATTCGGATTTATCTGTGATTGACGAGGAAGAAGTGAAACATGTAATTGGTGTGGCCTTCTTGTGTACACAAACAGACCATACAATACGACCAACAATGTCACGTGTGGTGGGAATGCTGACAGGTGATGTGGAGATAAATGAAGCTAATACAAAGCCAGGCTATTATGTCTCGGAGAGAACATTGGAGAATGACATGAGCTTCGTAGAAATAAGGAGGCACTCAACCACAAGCCCTCTCATATCAGAGCGTCATTATTGATAGTATATTGATTATGTCTTTGGGGGAAATATCAATATGAATGTAAATGGTCAAGTTCTGCATGCCATTTCCGACTATAGTTTCCAGCTAATGGAGATGCAGAAGTCGGTGGTTCTCAACCCTAGTGAGAAGCTTGATGATTGTGGGATTTCCACAAAAATATATAGTTGTAAGAAGTCAGTAATCAGTGTAGTATTTTAGGGAAAATGATATATTTTGGTATGAACAATTTTCATCATGTTATCTTATACATCAATTTTGATACCGTGTCTGTTTCAACCTAAACATTTTTTTTTTTTTGTGAAATAAACTATCTTAGCTATCAAATTTAAGCTGAATCAACATTGACTAATATAATATTCATCAACTAATGAATCCATCCAAATCCACCCAAATTCATTATAAAATCAAATCCAATAATGAATCTGTATGATTGAATAACACCTAATTTGAAATAGGACTATAAATCATGGAACCAATAACACTTAGTTTTAACATGAATTTTAAAATCATGGAACCAATATTTAAAATTAGAAGTAATGTGTATTTGTTATATTTGTTTTAAACTTTTTTTGTTTTTTTTTGCAATTTTTATGTTTTAATATTAAATATTAAATAATTATAAGTTGTCATTTTAATTACGATTGCTGTTTCGGATTACTTTATTTTGCAAAATTTTCTAATTTCATTCATGGATTTTGTTTTTAAATTTATTGTTTGTTTTAAATCTAGTAAATATGGTTAATTGCAGTTACTTGATTATTTTTGTTATCTTGATTTTACTGGTAAATTCTATATATTTAAATGTGTTTTTTTTTTTTTTGAACTTTTGTAAACCCACTGATCACTTTAAAACTGAAATAATTTTTTTTTCTGCAATAAAATAAATTTGTATCTCTAAAAATTCTTCTTTTAAGAAAAGTAAGTGTTTTTATATACCGCAAAGTTAAACGTTACAAAAATAAAGGAAAGTTTTAGTTTTATTTTTTTTTGCTAAATAAATTTTTAATAAAAATGGAAATATCATATTTCAATAAAGGAAAGCTTTAAAATTTCTTTCTTTTGCAGTAAAAGAAAATTTTATCTCTAATTTTTTTTAAGAAAAAGTAAGTGTTTGTATATACTATAAAGTTAAACGTCATTACAAAAATAAAGGAAAGTTTTAGTTTTTATATTTCATTTTCAGCTGAAATAAAAATTTAATAAGAAATGGAAATATCATATTTGAATATATAGAAAAGATATATATTCAATTGACATTATTAAAAATTTCAGATTATTACTATGAAGAAGATGCTATTTGATTTTACTGTTTGATTATTATTCAATTTTATACTCTTAAGTTTTTGCTATTTCGTTTTTGCACTAAAGGAATGTTTTATTTTTAAAATTTCTTTTAAATAAGGTTTAAATATATGAAAAAACGTGGTTACCAAAATAAAGGATTTTTTTTAAAACACGTTTTTATATATAATAGTTATTTTGTAAAAAAGAAATTAAAAAATAAAACATTCATTTATTAAAACAAATAGCATTCTCTTCTTCATAGTAAAACAAAATATTTTAATAATGGCAACTTAATATATATCTTTTGATATATTAAAATATGATCTATCCATTTTTGTTTCCATGTGATTTAAAAATAGTTATTCTAGAAAATGATTTCTTTTTCAGAAAACTTTTCTTTATTTTTTTTAATCATGTTCTTAATATATAAAATTTTATTTTTTAAAAAAATAGTAAAACTTTCTTTAATTTCTAGAAGAAAATAAATTTAAAAATAAATATTTTATATATTTTATAATCAGCTTTCAATATATAAAAACAGTTATTAAAAAAATTAGAAGCAATTAAAAAGTAAAAGTTCCCTTTATTTTTATAAATAAGTTTTTAGAAAAGGAAATTACAAAAAGTAAAAAAAAATAAAAAAAAAATTTAAAAAATCTTTTTTTGTAAACAAGATTTTAGTATATAAGTAGTTATTTTATAAAACTAAATTAAGTTATTTCATAAAAAATAAATTAAAAGATAAAACTTTCCTTTAAAAAAATAAATCAATTTAGAAAAAAAATTTCTCAGGGTAACCCGGTAATTGACAATGGTGAGAATTGACGTGAGTGCGACACATATGCAAGTGAGTACTCAAATAATGTTATAATTATTCAAAGACATAAACCAATGACCCCCACTATTAGTGAATAAAAATTTGAGATTTCCTTTTCGATTAATGAAAAAATTCAAAAACAATTTGGCCAAATGTGGATTACTGATGATTTTTTTGGTAGTTTTCTATTTTTTCAACTAAGGGAGGCTTATTGTACTAAGGAATTGAGAGAATCTGAATATATATGAATCCAACGAGAATTTAAAGAAATCTGGGATTTGATTTGGGATTTGATTATATAATCCAAGAGAATTTTAAGAAATCTGGGATTTCAATTTTTTCTTGGGATTTCATTTTTAAAAAAAGTAATTTAATAATAATAATTAATTAAAGAGATTAAAAATCTGAAAATTATTTGGTTTATATTTCTTATTCATATACAATGTTAAAAAAATTAAATTTGGGTATATTTGGAACAAATAGGATTTTCAACTTTTAAAATTATTTAAAATGATATATAATATTTCTGTCAAGTTTTATATTCTATAAAATAAAAAAAAATATATTGAAAATTTCAAATTTTAAATTTCAACTTAGTTTTTTTCTTTTCCTCATTTTAAAAGTTTTGATTTATTTTTTTTGAAATTGAAACTAAAAAGTTAAAAAAAACTTCAAATATCACTATAAGAGGTGGTATTTGTATCTCTTCATTTTTAACTATAAATTGTCTTTCAAATTCCTTCAAATTCCTTCAGATGAAATTTATTGATGAAATCTCAAATTTTCAATAAGCTGGAATTTTAAAGGAATTGTACAAATGTGTAATCCAATAAGCTGAGATTTTAAGAAAGTTTTACAAATGTTAAATCCAATAAGGGAGGATTTATAAAAAAAATGAATTCCTCTCAATTCCTTAGTCCAATAAGCCCCCCTAAGAAAACTTGGAATAATTTTTATAGTTTTATATTATTTTCCTAAACAAAATCCCATACTAAGCTTTGAGGTCACAGAAATCCGAATCTTCGTCACTGAAGACCTTTGGCACCAAATTTTCCTATTTCTTGGGTTTGAAAGAAGAATATTGTGTTGTTTTTCTCTACGCATATATGTCGCCATCCTAAAAAATATTCAAGATTTTAGATTCTCGAAAGTGCGTGACACAAATATAGTGCATGTGGAATTTAGGAACCGGAGGATATGGTTCGTTTTAGATATGATCGAATCTATTTCAATGTGGGAATCTACTCCTTGTCCTTTAGTTATTCCTCTCTAGGTTGAATTTTCTAGTTTATGAGTGTGGCAACACCCCCCCAAACAAAGCAAATCAGGCATGTAACGTAGTAGGAGATGTATCAAAATAATAATATTATTCGATTTTTAGAGGTTGTTTTAAAGCTGTGAGATTATGTATTTTTTAACAAATTTTAATTTATTGAAAAATATATATATATATATATATAAAATTTGAAAGATTTGCTAAAATAGGTCAAAAAATGGAACACTTGTCCCTTTACATTTTTTTTGAAATGTGGTTTGTCCCCTTACACTTTACTTATTTTTTAATCCAATTATAACCCTAAAAAATAAATTATTAATTGAAAACAAATTTATTTATTTTATTTATTTCTCTCTCTTCTCTTTATAAATTAAGAAAACAAAAAAATTTCCTAATCTCCCTCTTTATTGATTATTAAAATAAAAAAATTATATTATTTTTTTCACAACACACCTTTAATTTTTTAAAATCCCATTATGTCTTTCTTTATATAAATTAAAAAAGAATTGAATTAAGAAATTAATAATTTATATATAAAAATAATATTTGTCTAATAAAACTCTCTTGTTAAAAAGAGAGAACATATTTGTTGGATATTAAAATAATAAAATATAGTATTTATATTTTATAATTTTTTACTTAAAAACAATAATTATGAAATAAATAATAAATAAATTAAAGTCATTTATTTTTGTTATAATTTTAGATCTTTAAGTTGGAAAAACAATTAATTAAAAAGATTTAAAAAGATAGAGTGAATATTTTGTTACCTTATTTCCTAGATTTTCTCAGATTATCATAGAATATGTATTCTACCAGCGGTAAAACATAGAAAGAATTGTAAAAGTTCTATTTTACGGATAGTAGAACAAAATGGTAATAGTAGAATATAAATTTTACACTCTGTAGATTACAGAAGAAACTGTAAAAACGTATTCTACCAAATCTGACTGCACCGTAGAACGTAGAGTAAACAGTATAATTCATATTCTACGATTGATAGACTATAGAGAAAACATTAGAAACTATGTTCTACGATCGGTAGAAGATATAGCAAGTACTAGAAAACATATTCTACCAGTCCGTAGACGGTAGAATATGAATTCTACGGTTGGTAGAATAGAAAATTATCTTTCATTTTAAAAATCAATTTTCAAAACAAAAATGTTAATATAATCTCATAAGTGTATTAACTAATGTTGTGATTTTTCTTATATTTTCTGGATTGTAAAAGTATTTATTTTGAATTTATTATATTTATTTAAAGGGCAATGTAAAAAAAATGACGCGTAAATACTTTAAGCTAAATAAATATAAACATTACAAATTGCAAATAAGATAATGAGATATCAATACGAAAGAATGACGCGTAACCAATGAGTGCGAAAATGCAACAGAAGGTAAAGAGAATATCAAGGATTAATTCGCCGGTTTGTCTGGGACAAATAATGTATTTTTAAAATATATATAAGCAGACAAATAAATATTAAAATATTTTAGATTGCGTAATTTTATTGGAACTAAATATAATACGAAGAAAATAAATATATAACCAACGGAACACCATCCCGCGCATGCGCGGAGTTAACAGCTCTACTAGTATATATAGGGACCGGAGGATGTGGTTCGTATAGATATGATCGAACCGACCCATCTATTTCAATGTGGGAATCTACTCCTTGTCCTTAAGTTATTCTATCTAGGTTGAATTGTCTTGATTATGAGGGTGGTAACACCACTAACAAACCAAATTAGGCATGTACGAAGTATGAGATGTATTAAAAATGATAACATTTTTAGATTTTGACATACGCTTTTAAAATGTGAGATTATTTATTTTTAAATCAATTTTAATTTACTGAAATTAGAATTACTACTGGAAATTTTTTGTTTGTTTATTGATATTTAGTTTTTTGGACAAAAAGTATTTACGAATATGAAAGTTTAAGATGTGTTTACAATTTTAATTTTGAAATAAATGTATTATATATTTTACTTAAACTTAACCCGTTATGAATATGAACGATATTATTTACTTTTTTTGTTTTTTACTTTATATAAAGTGAAAATGGGTCAGAATTACCATTTTTAGACATTAATGTGAATGGATACCCACCGAAAAGTAAAATGTTGGAAATGACCCACTATTTTCAAAATACCAGCGCTACTCTTACTAATTTGTTTGGGTTCACTGTTCCCTAAGGGGGTTGGGTTTAGTGTTCCCTAAAGAGTAAACCGTAATTTCACACTAAAGAAGATCATTTCTACAATTTGCCTTTTCGGTGGGTCTCCCTTCACATTAATGTCTAAAAAAGGTCATTTCAAAAAATCATTCTTATATAAATTGTAATTTAAAATGTGTTTATGATTTTATTTTGGCTTAGATGATGAGAATACTTAATTTGTATTAAATAGCTATAGTATTGTTTATATAATATGATACATAACAAAAAGTCACTAATAGATAACACTTTCCCTATTGTAATAGTATCCCTTATATATTAATTGAGAAAGACGTTTTAGTCACACATGCCTGAACGAGATTAAATTGAGGGAAAACAACCGATCAGAGTCTTTCTTCTATACATGTCATTAAAAAGCTCATTCCAACACTAAAAAGTAACCAGCCCATTCGCAGCCCATCTCGATTACTCTCCAAATTTTTTTTCCGCCCATATTAAAATATATTGAAGATCTTTTCGAAAAAGAATAATTTTCAAAGAGGGAAAAATAATATGAAAATCTTTTCGAAAAAGGATATCCTTTCCGAACAAGCTTTCACAACTTTCCAAAAGCTCAAAGATAACTTCTCCTTTTGCAAATAAAAGATTTTCCCTTATCCCGAAAAATCTTCTCGCGTCTCTCCAAAGTTTTAAACGTTCAAATTGAAAAAAAAAATTATAACTATGCAATAACATGTAATATGTTAATTAATCAGTGTATTTTGGATAGATATATATTTAAAATGTTATATCAGAAATTAACTATTAGTTTTATAGAAATAATTTAATTTTAAATAAATTATAAAATAAGTTTATGGATATATAAAACCCTAACCGGGCTCGGGTTATAATCTATTTGATATAATTAGGTATGCATAAATAAATTGAAATAAAATATTGTGGAAATATTTAAAAGCTGTGGTAATCCCTATGGCCCTTACTAATTACCTTTAATCTGTTTTTTTTTTGTTTGGAGTAAATATTCCATAATTAATTGAAACGCCATTGTCAAACAAGGTGCCTATATATACTGATCATACGTTCCACTTTCTTCTCACTCTCGAATAAAAAATATAGACCAACAATCTAAGAAAATCTACTTGGATATTTTAGCCGACTATTATCGTCAAAATGAATCCAACAATTGAAGGTTCGTTTCACTATATATCCATAATCCATGCATACATATACGTTTGTTTCACTTTTTTATGTTTGCTCATCTGGATATATATTCTATCTAGAAACCATAAAAGAGAAGCTAAAGTGCCGCAAAAACGCTCACTTCATGTTGGTTGATGGAATGTCTAAGCTAATGGCTCACGAAGTTGAGGAATGTCACTCATCGGTTTTCAATGTTTCTGGTATCAAATGGTGAGCCACTCGATCTAGCTAGCGCCCCAACATGATTCCGAATTTTAATTTAACTTATGTGTTTTTTTTTTTTTGGCTTGTAATTGGCGATATAGGACGTTGGAACTTAGTCCATGTAGGAAAGAGACAAGGGACTATCTAGGTCTATTTCTGACTATCTCTGATGTGAAGTCTCTACCATCGAATTGGGAAGTCAGATGCGGTTTCAAACTCAGTGTAGTCTCTCCGACTAAGCTTGTTGATGATAAATGCAGCGGAAGTATGTTTTGCGTGTATATCTTATATACTCTTTTTCTTTCATAATATATAATACATATAAGTTATTTTAGAGATATTTTTTAAAAAAATATATAAGTTATTCTCATATTTAATTGCAACTTTATATTTACTGGAGACCAATTATTTATTATATGTTACAAACTTTTTATAATTTGTTAAATTATATTTAATCTATATATTAAATAATATTTTTTTAAAGAAAAATAATTTTCTTAACTTTATATTTTAACAACTTCTATTATGTATGATACAAAGGGAATATGTTTATATTGAAATTTCACAGGTATTATAATTGGTTTAGATTTGATGATTTCAATACTGACGTATATACGCTGTACTATCAGCGTTTGTGAACTGTTATAAAGATACGTCAAGCTCATGGGGGTTTATCAAATTCATATCGCACAAGGAGTTGGAGAGGTATATCGTGAACGACAAAGCTCTTTTCTGTGCCGAGATCACCGAGATGAAACCCAAGTTCCCTGTTACATGTGTCGATCGAAACATGGGGACAGCGAACCGCCTTAAAGTAATGGAAGTGCCTCGGGAAAACTCAAGATTCACATGGAAGATCACTCAGTTTTCCTCCTTCAATGGGGTAGAACATTCTTCATACGAGTTCACGGTTGGACCACGAAGATGGTAAGCCAAATCATATACTCACTCCGTTTCTTTATTAGTGTCATTTTGACACTTTTTTTTGTTACAAAAAGAATGTCATTTGGAAATTTCTATACAAATTATACCAAAATATTCTTTTTTTAACCTTAATTAGGATGACTAAACACGTTAATTAGGTATAGAAAATTATAATTAAATAAAAAAATTTAAGGGTAAAAGAACTTTAACTCATTTTCTTAATTTATGTGAAACATGTCTGGACTTATAATGAAACAGAGGGAGTACTTATTCCATTTCTTTTTATAATATGTTTTGGTCAAATTCCCAAAAATTAAGTATTTGAACAAACTAGCTTAATTACTCATATTTTATGTGTTCAACCGATGATCACATATTTAGAAAAAAAAAATGATAAATTTTTTATTCTTTGACTTTTATACCATTTAAAAAAGATTTTGTTAAATTTTAGATATATAGATCCCACTATATTTTTTATTTTTCTTAAGATATTAATGAAGAAATATTTTTTCATCAAATTTTACGAAGAACAAATAGAAATAATAATTAAATTAATTAATCTCTATTGCTTCTTTTAAATATTCAATTTTTAATTGAAATTTTGTCCATTTTTTGTCCATTCATTTCTTTTATGAAGTGGTCACCAATTTAAGCATATAATTTATGGATGTTTCATGTAACAAACAAGGGTAACATGATAAATTAACATTTTACATTGAAATAACTAAAGAATGCCAAAAAAAAAATTTGAACCGAAATTTGAAGAATACATAAGCTGATTGTGTAATATTAGAAAATTATACACATCTGTTTTCCTTTTTAACCAGGAGACTATCGATGTACCCAAAAGGAAACAATACGGGGAAAGAAAATTCGTTGTCTTTGTATCTGAGGGCGACCGATTACGTGACCAAAGATGCTCCAAAGGAAGTTACATTGGCCGTCTTTAAACTGAAAGTTTTGGACCAATTCAAGAGGAACCACCATGAAAGTAGTATTTATACTCAGTATCTCCTTCTTTTAGGAAACAAATATTCCATTATATATATGCACATATAAGCCGTTTGCTAATTTTAATCTATATTTATTTGATATAGTCCGCACAGAAGATATGTTTGGCTATAATGTTGGCAAAGGCAGAGAAAAGTTTTTGCCGCTGAAGGAACTCCACGATCCAAAAAGGGGACTTCTTGTGAACGATGAGATATACATCAGTGTCGAGTTTTTACTTGTCGGCTCTGCTGAGTATCTCTGATGCGCGTCAACAACGGTGTTCATCAAGACCAAAAGAATATATACCTCATGGGGAAGTTATCTACCTATTAATCTATGTTTGCATATCGTGATGTGTGTTTAAGTATCAAGCTTTTTAAAGAAAAAAAAAGTAAAATAAAAAGTGACGGATCAAATCACTTGACTGTATATTGTATGTCACGATAACATTCAACCGAATCTGTTGCTACGTCAATTCTCTTATAGAGAATGTTGTTTCTGTATTGTATTGTATGGTTTGTAATAAATACAGCAGATATATATGAGTGTGTGTTTGTGTGATTACTCAGCTTGACGAACTGCGGGAGCACTGCAGGCTATGCACTCGCATATTCACATTGTTCTCCTAGTTTTTTCACGTTTGTAGAACCTTTTTAAGGTCGACAAGAGTTTTGCAAGCTTTTTCCCCCTTGTGTGATCACTATACAATTGACAAACATCTTGCACATAAGAACTGAGCTTTTATAGTCATGCATCTCTGAAGCTTCAATTTTAAAAATCAAAAGAACTGATCCGATAGTTTTCACATGTAGTTTGTCATGGTTACGTAAAGTAACATATGAAAAATATTTTATGCTTTGGTTTAGAAATCGTGAACTTTGATTGAAATATCGCAGTTTTTAGGTTCAGAAATCAAAAGAAGATAAAAAACAAGTTGAATATAGAGATAGCAAATTTGTAAATATTTTTGTTCTTTTGTTGATTTGTCTAAAAATTATTCTGATCTTAATATTAAAGCAATGGTATTTTTGTTATTGTTTTTTTCTAATATAAGGTTTTTTGCATTTTCCTTTAAAATTTAACCCCTTTTCACAAAATTTGTTGTGAAGTATGACCCTCTCCAAATTAAAATCCCATTATAGACTATTTAGAAAAAAATTCTGGCTTTGTCTAATATCAAATTGAACGGTAATTTTGTTAAAACAAAATAGAAGTTAAAACTGTAAAGCCATTCCAAGCTTTCCTACATTTTCTTATTTGTCATTTCTTTGACTAGGAAAACTTGTTAGCTTTTATTGTTTTATAGTTTTTTTCCTAAACAAAATAATCATTGAGATCACATAAATCCGAATATTCGTCACTTAAGATCTTTTCGCGGGGTCAAATTATCCTATTTCTTGGGTTAAAGAGAGGAATATTGAGTCTTTTTTCTCTATGCATATATCTCGCCATCTTGACAATTATTTAACATTGATGTTAGATTCTCGAAAGTACGTGACACAAATATAGTGGTTGTGCATGGAATATAGGGACCGGAGGATAAGGTTAATTCGTATTAGATATGATCGAATCGACTGTTGGAGATGTGTGAACCAAATGTGGTAATTATGGTTTAAGGATTATCATTTGTGGATATGTTCAAAATAAGGTGTGATCAAATTTGGTTTGATAATTTGAGTTTTGGTATTAATTTATGAGTATGGAGGTTATATGCATAGAAACTAATTTGGATGTCATTTATATTCTAAGATGGACTGAATTAAATGACAATAATACAGGACCGGTTAAGTTACGGTTTACTGATTTGGTTATACTCCATAACTTATGTATGGATAAATGCGAGACAATATATAAAGGTAGAGAGAAAGAATTAATTTGGGAAGTGCGATTCATTTGGCTCAGAATCTCTCTCTCTCATAAGGAATTGCTCACTACTCTTTACACAAATCTCCATCCTTTGGTAAAGAGTATTCAGATATATAGAGTTAGAAGACCATCTCCACTCATCTTCTTGTAAGATGAATCCACCAAGTAAGTGATTCTAACCTCTTGAGTTTTGTACAAACATATTCACATGATAGTTCTTGGGCAAAGGAATTCAGGTTTTATTCCTACTTAAGTTCTTTCAATTGGTATCAGAGCCATCCTATTATGTGGATATGTTTGTATTTTTATGGCTTTTCAAGATTGGTGTGATTTGGTTACTTTACACAAATTTCTTGGTTTTCGAAATTATGTGCATGTCGCCCTTCTCAGAACAGCGGAAAAAAATGGGAGGATTACTGGGATGCGGGTCACTCGCACCAGTCCCCCGGTGTCCCACCTTCTTTTTGCTGATGATAGTCTTTTCTTCTGTAAGGCGGAGCCCCGTGAATGTAATGAAATACTCAAAATTCTCCAAATCTATGGTAAGGTCTCGGGACAATGCATCAATTTCGACAAATCATCCTTACTCTTTGGTAAGAAGATTTTGGCGGTCTTAAAGACTACGATAAAAACCTCCCTGGGTATTCACAACGAGGGGGGGGGGGGATGGGCACTTATCTAGGCATCCCCGAAGATCTTAGTGGCTCAAAGTGTAAAATCTTTGCCTTCATTAAGGATCGCCTTCAAGGAAGAGTGAACGTATGGACAGCTAAATGGTTATCCAAAGGAGGGAAGGAGGTCCTGATCAAAGCAGTTGCTATGGCCCTTCTAACATTCGTAATGTCGAGTTTTCTCTTGCCTCTAGACATCTGCGACAAACTTGCCAGCGCTATTGCTCGCTTCTGGTGGCAATCTGATCCAAAGAAAAGGGGAATGCACTGGACGAAATGGGAAAACCTTTGTTTACCCAAAGATAAAGGAGGAATTGGATTCCGAGCAATCCATGAATTTAATCTTGCGCTCCTTGCCAAACAGCTCTGGCGATTATTACAGTTCCCGGACTCCCTCTTAGAGCGGGTTCTTAGGGGCAAATATTACAAGTATAGTACGCCCTTGCGGACTACCAACTCAGACAACCCCTCCTTTGGTTGGAATAGTATCATTGCGGCAAAGCCCCTTCTCCTTTTAGGCATTCGCCAAAAAATCCACTCTGGGCTCGACACATGAGCATGGACGGATCCTTGGATCCCGTCTTCTCCTGCCCGACCAGCTCGTGCGAACGCACCCGTTGTAAGCCCAACGATGAGGGTTAGCGATTTTATCTCGAAGGAAGATTATACTTGGGATTTGAATATTCTCCAAGCATATGTTCATTAGGAGGATATTGACTTAATTCGTAGCCTGGCCATAAGCCAGTCCTATCACTCAGATACTTTCTGCAGGAATTTTACAAAGTCAGGGACCTATTCAGTGAAATCGGGTTATTGGGTCGCCCGTAATCTTCTAACTTAAAAGCAAGAGACAAGCTATACGGAACCAAGCATATATGCGCTCCAGGGCCATGCCTGGAAGATAAAAGCTCCCCAAAAGATAGACCATCTTATATGGTAGATCACTTCAGGGCATCTAGAGGTAACACACAATCTTACCCGGCGGGGTATACGATGCGACAATCATAGCCCTCGATGTGGCGAAACTAATGAATCGGTTAACCATGCTTTCTTTGAATGTCCCTCAGCGGTCCAAACTTGGAATTTGGCCTTAGGCTCCCTGCATCAGGAGACTTTCCTAACGCAGGCTCTCTTTACGAACTTAGACTACTTGTTCTGGCGTCAACCGACATCGGATGTGGTATCGGAGTTGGATGATCCGTTTCCATATATCCTTTGGTTCATTTGGAAATCTCGTAATGAGAAACTGTTTAGGGGCATCCTTAGATCCCCAGAAGACATAGTTCGCCACGCAAAGAGCGACTGTGCTGCATGGACAAAAGCGAACTCGAACACCCCCCGAGAGGTTCCTCCTCGGCCGACTCCCATCATCCCATCTCGGTGCCTTCATAATATATGCTTGATTGATGGCTCATGGATACCATATGGACCCTTTAGTGGCACGGGATGGGTATGGTTGGACTCTAATGGTCGTAGCCGGCTCGTAGGCGTACGCAATCAACATAGTCGCTTATCTCCCCTCCACACGGAACTCGAAGCCTTAATCTGGGCGATGGAGTCTATCGTACAAGCATCCGTAACTCCGGATTTAGGAACTGATTATAAGGATCTAGTCACCATGATCTCAGCTCCCGAGGACTGGCCAAGCTTTGCTATGGAGCTCATTGAAGTGATGCGCTTAAGACGCCTTATTCCGGCTTTATCCATCATCTATGTTCCGCGGACTTCGAACACTACGGCCGATAGATTAGCTAAACTAGCTCGAGCTTTTCCTTCTATTGTTTCTTTTGTCGGTTGTTCTATTCCGGAGTGGTTAATCCCTCCACCTCAAGTTTGAGTAATAGAATGGCCTTTTGTCGTCAAAAAAAAAAGTTTTGAGATTTTATAAAACATGCATAAAACTCATGATTTTGATTTTAAGTATTTATATATCATGATTTATAAAGTTTATTATGCATGTTTTTCAGATTTAAAATCATAAGAAACCTTGTTTTACCATAAAAATGGTGTTTTGGCCAAAGGTTGAAGACAGTGGCATTTTAGTAATTAACTGAAAATAAATTTAAGAAAATAGATAAATAAATTAAGTTTTGCATGAGACATGTGTCATTTGGTTAAGACAATTGCTGGTCATGTATCATTCGGTTGAGACACATGGTGGACATGTATTATTTATTTATTATTTATTTTCATTAATTGATTATAAACAAGTCTTTTCGGTCATTCGCTAATGGGCCGATTTCTTATATAAGTTTTTTTATTTGGGCCTATCTATTATAAGAATTTAAATATGAAGACTTGATTATTTTAAAGGCTCATCTTCAGTTTTTTTAAATAGAAAAATAAAGTGGTTAGATGGGGGCTTGATCTTTGGTCGCCCAAGTATTCTCCTAACTGTTAAGCCATCTGTGATAACTTATCTTTCGATATAAAATTTGTGGAAGTTTATGGTAATTACTTCTGACTCCGAAAATAAGGTTTAACCTTGTGATATGAAACACAATTTTTGTGTTGATTAAAGTAATATCACAAATAAGGTTTGAATTAAAGAAAATGGTTAATCGAATGTTCTTCATTGATTTAAGTTGTTAAATTACTTTCAACATCCTACCAAAGTGGACTCTCTTGAAATAATTGTATCAATGAATTAAATCAAGTGAAGGTCATAAGTTTAATTTATGCGGGTGATGATAAGCCCAAAAGACATTCATCATTTGGCAAAATTAAATTTATGGGAGCAATGATAAATAAATGATAATTCATTAGGTGCCATGTGTACAATGATTATCCTTTAGGTGCCATGTGTACAATGATTATCCCAAAGGATAATCAATTCTATGACAGGTTTGATTGTCATTTGTTTTTATTGCATTGAGTCATCTATGCAAGTCATGATCAGTCTCCAAAGACATCGAGAGAAACCCCATCCCTCTCTTTCCTTTTTACGCCCCCCTGCCGCCACACGAGAGGGACATGGGGGCGTAAAAGGGGATCCTATCAATGATGTTGCATTGATGCCTTGTTAAGAAAATTTTATTTTATGCATTCGATTATGATACTGTGATGAAGTTAACACAGTTTATTTTTCTTTAATTTTCAGTTATGCAGAACGCATCAAATATATCTTCCCATTTGCCGTATATTCCAATCCTGAAGAGTTTTGGAAGCTTTTTCGCCCTTGTGTGATCACTATACAATTGACAAACTCTTGCACATTAGAACTGAGCTTTTATTTTCCCCCTTGTGTGATCACTATCTCTGAAGCTTCAATTTTAAAAATCAAAAGAACTGAACGGATAGTAACATATGATAAATATTTTATGCTTTGGTTTAGAAATCATGAACTTTGGTTGAAAAATCGCAGTTTTTATGTTCAGAAATCAAAAGAAGATCAAGAACAAGTTGAATATAGAGATAGTAAATTTGTAAATATTTTTGTTCTTTTGTTGATTTGTCTAAAAATTATTCTGATCTTAATATCAGAGCAATGGTATTTTTATTATTGTTTTTTTTAAATATAAGTTTTTTTTGTATTTTCGTTTAAAGTTTGACCCCTTTTCACAAATTTTGTTGTGAAGTATGACCCTCTCCAAATTAAAATCCCATTATAGACTATTTCAAAAAAAAAAAAATTCTGGCTTTGTCTAATATAAAATTGAACGGTAATTTTGTTAAAACAAAATAGAAGTTAAAACTGTAAAGCCATTCCAAGCTTTCCTACATTGTCTTATATGTCATTTCTTTGCCTAAGCTAGGAAAACTTGGAATGCTTTTATAGTTTTATAGTTTTATAGTTTTTTTCCTATACAAAATAATCATTGAGAATTTGAGATCACAGAAATCCGAATATTCGTCACTTAAGACCTTTTCGTGGGGCCAAATTATCCTGATCTTAATATCAGAGCAATGGTATTTTTATTATTGTTTTTTTTAAATATAAGTTTTTTTTTGTATTTTCGTTTAAAGTTTGACCCCTTTTCACAAATTTTTTTGTGAAGTATGACCCTCTCCAAATTAAAATCCCATTATAGACTATTTCAAAAAAAAAAATTCTGGCTTTGTCTAATATAAAATTGAACGGTAATTTTGTTAAAACAAAATAGAAGTTAAAACTGTAAAGCCATTCCAAGCTTTCCTACATTGTCTTATATGTCATTTCTTTACCTAAGCTAGGAAAACTTGGAATGCTTTTATAGTTTTATAGTTTTTTTCCTATACAAAATAATCATTGAGAATTTGAGATCACAGAAATCCGAATATTCGTCACTTAAGACCTTTTCGTGGGCCCAAATTATCCTATTTCTTGGGTTAGAGAGAGGAATATTGCGTTGTTTTTCTCTATGCATATATCTCGCCATCTTAAAAATTATTCACCATTGATGTTAGATTCTCGAAAGTACGTGACACAAATATAGTGCTTGTGCATGGAATATAGGGACCGGAAGATAAGGTTCGTATTAAATATGATCGAATCTACCTCTTTCAATGTGGGAATCTACTACTCCTTATCCTTTTAGTTATTCTCTCTAGGTTGAATTTTCTAGACTATGAACCGTGGTAGCACCACAAACAAGCAAATGAGGCATGTAACAGATTTTTTTTTTTTTTTGACGGCTAAACTTTCATTATCAACCAAATATACAAAGTCATTACAGAACTTAAAGAATCAAATTATTACATAAGCCAAAGTATGCACCATCTACTGAAGACAATTAGACAAACAAGTGAATTGTCGATGCTTTTACGAAGCCTTACTCGCAAACAGATAATTCCATCATTCCTTGCTAGAAACTGGTCTTCTTATGCGAAAGTTGTGCTTGGTCTTCTTTTTTTCCTTGAGACATCTATTTGCACATCGCATTACAAAATCCATTGATTCGGATGAAAATTCTGAAGAGTGGAACAATTGATACCAGTCATACTGTATCAACGTCCATTTAGAAAACATTGACTTTGATTGCCTACTCGATTGATGCAACCATAACCAGACCTCAAAGAAAGGTTTGTCTAACCGATAAAAGCTCCGATCCTAGAGAATGCTTCTATGAGTATCTGAAAGATCTTCTGTCGGTGTATAAAGTTGGTACCTCTTTTCATTGCTAAACCTCTGAAAAATGATGTTTTGAATCTTGCATCTTCATCTTCACGAGGTTCATAATAATATAGGCGTTGAGTTTGATCCTCCCAATATGATGAATGCATAGACTCGCCAACACTTGACCAGGACCATTTTCCATCTATTCTAACACAGATCAAACAATCCTCCATTAATAATAGGAACAAAGGGAAATCTAATCCAAATCCTTTTGTAGAGATTAGAAAACCCCATGAGAACCCATTTTTCTCCAACCTTTGGAGAAAGAGAAAGCACCGGTGAACAGTTTTATAGAGCATGAAATCTCGAATCACTGCATTTACCGGAAGAAGACCGCTCATAACTGGAGGTATAAACCACCGATTATTGAACAGAAGACACCTCTTCATGTGAGAGGACAAACATTTATGGATATTACTCTTGAAGACGACATCATCATCATGAAAAACAAAGAGTAGCATCAAGAGAAACCCTAAGAGATACAGATTGCACAAAGACGTTACCGAAATCTGAGAATCTGAGAGCCGTATGAGTGTAGATCTAATTTTCCGGAGACACTGTATGAAGAAGAGCCAAGGTTTGTGTACAGAGAATTCCATGTGTTGAAATTGTCAGTTTGATTATAAATATATATGGCTGATTTTATTCCAGTGATCCAGAAATTTAGATCTCGAAAAACAAAAGCAAATTAAATGAGAAGACCGACGCCGGAGCCGACGCCGGCCGGCAAAACCAGAGAACAATGAAACGTCGCACAGAATCGTCTAAGGGGGAGAGAGAAGGGTAACGGTTTTTTTAGGCATGTAACGAATTAAGTAGGAGATGTACACAGACAAAACCAATGTGGCGGAAATATATTTTTGATAAAATTTTAATATAACAGAAAGAATTTCTAAATTTTTAATTTGCTTATTTTTCGAAAAAAAACTGATATTTATTTATTTTAAATGATATATTTATATATTTGAAAATTTTAGATGTGTTAACAGTGTTTTTCTACTATAGATGTATTATATAATTTGCTATATTTTAATTCATTAACGAACAACAATATTTTGTTTTCTTTTGACTCATTTTACAATGGTCTAAAACTTTGCATGTTTGATAATTAACCCTGCAATAAAAGTCATTTCGGAATAAATATTTTAAATGATATATTTATATATTTGAAAACTTTAGATGTGTTAATAGTGTTTTTCTACTATAGATGTATCATATAATTTACTATATTTTAATTCATTAACGAACAACAATATTTTGTTTCCTTTTGACTCATTTTACAGTGGTCTAAAACTTTGCATGTTTGATAATTAACCCTGTAATAAAAGTCATTTCGTAAGGAACATCAATCCTAATCCGTCCATCATATTATCAAATAAAATAAAAATTGAGTAATTTATATTATTTAAAATTTATTAAACTAAAAGTATTTCTATCTAATTCTAAATTTAAAATAATTTGTGTGCTAATTGATTTTATTTACATTTACCACTATATTTAATAATTTAACTATACTTATGAAATATATATATATATATATGATTTCCATTTTTCGTTTAATATACCAAATTTTAATTTAATAATTTATTTTAATAGTTTTACAATTAATAATAACTTATTAAAATTTTGAAGAAAATGAAATATATGAAAAAAAATATTTTATATTATGTTATAATCTCAAACCGTTCAATTTCAATATAAATATGGGACAATTACATTATTACACTTTCTTTGATACACTTTTTCAGTTTTACACTTCTGAGAAAGTCATTTTCATTATTACACTCTCTCCTTTTATAAAATGACCAAAATAACCCCAAGTCCAAAAAAATGCAGGCTTGTTCTTCTTCTCCTTGTTATTCTTCTTCTCTTCTCCTCCTGCAACAATAATCAAAAACTCTAAAATTAAATTTCATCTGAATCTCGTCGCCGAAATTTAATCAAGGATTGATTTGATTGCAGTGATCCAGTCCAGTAACAAGATTATCTCAAACAAACCGACAAAATTTGTGATATTTTGGAAGATCCGAATTCGCCGCTCAACTTGTAGATCGCACTAACATTAACCTCAAGGTATATAGAAATTCCCAAATCAATTTTGAGATTTATTATGTGGATGATCGAATTTTTGTCTTCAATGTTGGATTTCTCTGATTCGTTGTTTCCATTTCGTCGCCTGCTGTTAGCAACGAGCATTCACCAGATAGTTCATCATACATGAGCGCCTGCTGTTAGCAACCAGCATTCACCAGATAGTTCATCATACATGAGCGATGAATCTAGGTTTGTCAAAATTTGGAGATTTATTGTTTTCTAGGTTTGACTTGTATCAAACAGCTTGTGCTAATGTTTATCTGGCGTCTTCTCCTTTACTTTGTCGTCAGGTGTAGTGCATTTGTTTTTGAGGCTATATTAACAATCATTGATGAATACTGTTCTTATTATAGTGGGATTCTCAGCTTTATCGAGGTTATGATGATATCTTTCTATTTTAAGTCTTTGTTTTCATGGTCTATATATATATGACATTCCATGAGTCCATTTTCTCAATTTCTTGTTGGAGCTCTTTCCTGGGTTTCATTATACTCATTTTGGTAGATACAATAGCTTGTTTTCTTTTATCTCAGCAGCTGAGATGAGTCAATAGATTGTTTTATCTTCGTCTGAAAGTGAGTCAATAACTGGTCACATGGATATTTAAGACAGTTATCTCTGTTCATATGAAACTGGTAAGTAGTATTAATGTTGAATGGCACCACCTGAGTATAAGGATTGGAGGAGAACCTGATCATTTATAAAGTTGGGATCATTTATAAGGCTTTATTAAATCTTTTATACCTATAAGTATAAGTTTCTATTTTGCTAATCTATAATCAAGTTCTAACCTCTGTTCTCATCTTTTGTGCAGTAACAACAGCATTTGCTCGTGCATTAGCAAATTTTCACTGCAGCAACCTATTATCCACGAGCCTTAACAAGTGAGCATCACCTGCAACACCATTCTCCCTGATCCTCTCCTTTTTATCATCAACAGAAAAATTCAGAGTCAAAGGCGTGCTATTACTCAACGTGATTCTCACTCTAAGTGGACTCATCCTCCTCCCTGAAGGACTAATCCCTCTCAGAGTAACCACAATTATATGCAACTGTAGATGGATGAAGGTGAGACGTCAAAAGAGTGACAAGTATCCTTTTAAAGAAATGAAGTTATAATGCAGGTGGGACATGCACTGCACACTGACTTCAACAGAAGGTGACGGATCATTGGAACAAACTGGAGCAGCTCTGAACTACAAAAACTCTTTGTAGAAATGATGGAACCGAGACAACGTGAGCAAGCAGCAAAGTAGATATACAAAGCAAAACTTATAAGGGTGTTTAAGTTATTTATAAGGGTGTATAAATTAATTATAAGGGTGTTTAAGTTATTTATAAGGGTGTATACATTATTTATAAAGGTTTATAAATTATTTTATAAGGGTATATAAAGGTTTATAAGAGTTTATACTTTTTGTAAAGCTTTATAAATCATTATTTACAAGGATAATATATCATTTTAGATTGGTTTATAATTCATTTATATGGCTTTATAATAAATATTTTGTAAACGGTTATAAAACCAGGGTTTTATAAAACTACTTATAAAGTTTTATAAAGATCTTACAAGTATTTTAAAAGAAGTGGAAAAATGAGTTACGCAGCTAAAAACATTTAAAATCTTTATAAAAAATGTATAAGCCTTTATAAAAATATTTATAAGCTTTTATAATAGTATTTATAAGCCTTTATAAAAAATATTTATAAGCCGTTATAAAAATATTTAAAAGCCTTTATAAGCTTTTATTTTATTGAGGAAGCTGAGACATTATACACCAGTTGTTTATAAAACATAAAATTTAAAGTGTTATAAAGTTTAATAAGGATTTAGAAAGATATTTATAAAATACGATTGTAAAGTAAGGATTTATAAATTACAAATAACTTAATAAGTGTTTATAAGGGTTTCTAAGAATTTAATAAAGGTTTATAAATTATTTATAAATGCTTTAAAATAATTTATAAAGTTTTATAAAGATCTTACAAGTATTTTAAAAGAAGTGGAAAAATGAGTTACGCAGCTAAAAACATTTAAAATCTTTATAAAAAATGTATAAGCCTTTATAAAAATATTTATAAGCCGTTATAAAAATATTTAAAAGCCTTTATAAGCTTTTATAATAGTATTTATAAGCCTTTATAAAAATATTTATAAGCCGTTATAAAAATATTTAAAAGCCTTTATAAGCTTTTATTTTATTGAGGAAGCTGAGACATTATACACCAGTTGTTTATAAAACATAAAATTTAAAATGTTATAAAGTTTAATAAGGATTTAGAAAGATATTTATAAAATACGATTGTAAAGTAAGGATTTATAAATTACAAATAACTTAATAAGTGTTTATAAGGGTTTCTAAGAATTTAATAAAGGTTTATAAATCATTTATAAGGATGTGTAAATCAAATTACTTTATAAAGTCTTATAAATAATTTATAAAGCCTTATGAATAATTTATAAAGTTTATAACTAATTTATAAAGCTTTATAAATATTTTATAAGGGGTTATATATAATTTATAAGAGATTGTAAATCATTTATAAGAGTTTATAAATTATTTATAAATGCTTTAAAATAATTTATAAAGACATATAAATAATTTATAGGCTTTTATAAATTATTTATAAAACTTTATAAGGGTTTATAAATAATTTCGTTATTTGGTTATTATATCAAAGGATATCTCTAAGCAGACAAAACCAAACCACAATGTTATTGTAATTATTACAGATCTGGTTGAGGCATTAGTTGGAGACAATCCCAAGCCACGAAAGAGATGCAAATCTTAGTAAAATTGATACTACAACTATACTAGCTGCTGATCTAAAAACCCAGCCCAAACACAGATACCAATGCCATAATAGTAAGGAGACTTCTGAAAATGGAGCTTCTCTTTCACATCCACGTTTTCCTTGAGAAATGGAGCTTTTTTTTTAACGCTGGGTTTCATTTCATTATAAAAAAGCTGCCTGAAGGCAACGATACCAAAGTGTATAAAGCAAAACAGAGATTGAGAATAAAAAACTACAAGCGGTAACCAATTAATAGGCACCAAACAAAAGTGTTTTGACCAAAGAAAGGTGTTATTGAAGTAACAGGCCTGAGATGAAGGGACCTTAGGCCATTGTTGCTTCAGAAAGGAGGAGCTCTTTGAGCCAAGATGGTCCATCAAGAGAAACGTAGGATTGGTACCGGTGATCCTGGGTAACGCTACAGGCAATGCGGTCAGCCACTCTGCTTCTGTCACTTAGGACTGACCAAGAAGCTAACTTCTGCCATTTTCTGAATCCCTTTAACACAAACCTATTCGGAAACTCCATCGTTGAGCTTCTCCAACTCTCTTCTTAAAACAAAAGCTTGCTTGTCAAAATTATGTCTGCAGTTTCTAGCTTCCATGTCTTTAACCTTTGGAGACTTCAACTCATTCAATTCCTCAATCAGATAGCTTATCTCATCTTCCAAAACCTTGCTCTCTTTCTTCCCTTCTGAGATTCTTTGTTTCCCCTAAATCAAAACCACCAACATATAGAACAAACAGCTTCGAACACTATCACACTCACAAACACAACACATACACCATTCAGATTAGACTTACAGAGAGAGAAGAGTATGAACAGTAGATCTAAGTGGCCTCTCTATTCGCTTCTTCCTCCTTTCCATCTTCTTCATAGCAATCTCCTTTTCAATCCTTAGTAAATTACCCTCTGATCTCAAAATCTCTGCCTGAAACCTCCACTTGGCTTCCTCGACTTCGCCAACAGAAGAAGAAGACAAAGACCCACCAATCTCTCTCCCGTCTTCAACTTTACCTCTTCTCCTTCCCTCCTCCTCTTCCTCATGATTCACCATGGCGATTGGTGAGGATGATTCTGTGTCGAAAGCCCGAGTCAGAGTATGACGACGGCGGGACCAAGTTGCCGATGATCAGTCTTCGGCGGTGATCGGATGATCGATCGAGGAAGAAGATAAGATTATGTTTTTTTTTTTAATTAATTAGATTTTTCTGACTTAGATTCATTAATGGTATAATAGAATTTTAGTCTATTAAAAATAAGTGTATTTTTGCATCTATTAATATATAAAAGTTGAAGCTATAGTGCTCTAAGGGTGTCCACGTAGGATTTTAGTTTTAAAATAACCAATAGTATCATTCCACATCAACATTTGAATTGAAGAAAGTTTCTAAATTTTATAATTGTATTGTTAATAGAAAGATCTATAGATAAGGAAATTATCTATAAGTTTATATTAAACAAAAAATTAACTTAATATTAGATTACGAAACTTACTATTTTAAAATATAAGATAATGAAATTATCTGTAAATTTTTATTGAATAAAAGATCAACTTAATATTAGATTAGAAAACTTTTTAATTTAAAATAATTATCTCATTTGTATAGTTAACTCTATATAATCTACAATGGTGACAAAAAAATTAGAATACATTTATTCAAAAACTACATATAATAATATTAAAAACAAATAGAGAAAATAAGAAACATATCTACAAATTTCTAATAATAAATAGTTAACTTAATATTATATTACAAAAATTTCATAATTTAAGATAATTGTCCCAATCGCATAATTCACCATATATAACTTAGAATAAGTATTGTTGAAGAAAAATATAGATCTACATATAATAATATTAAAAACAAATAGAGAAAATAAGAAACATATCTACAAATTTCTAATAATAAAGAGTTAACTTAATATTATATTACAAAAATTTCATAATTTAAGATAATTGTCTCAATCGCATAATTCACCATATATAACTTAGAATAAGTATTGTTGAAGAAAAATATAGATCAAATATAATAATGAAACAATTTCTGTATAGGTTTATTTCTTAGTTAGAGAATGGTTTTAGTGAAATATTATACTAATAAGATTGACATTATAAGCCCTTTAAACTTACTAAATTAGCCAATTAAATATTGTACTAATAAATTGTCATTATATACTTTTAAAATTGTCTATCTTAGCTTTTAAATAACCAACTAAATATTCCAAATTTTCATCTTAAGTTAATTGTATTTTTGTATATTTTTAGTTATTAGAAAAAGGTTTTAAATCCTGAACAACTACTATAAAAATGAAAAATTATAATGAAAGATTATAAAAAAATAACAAAAATCATTAAATGATATGGAACTGTAATTGTGAAAAGAAAATTTATATCTCGGATATATAAAGTTTTATATTTCTAGAGCTTTAATTGATTTTCGGTTTTTTTATAATTTAGATCTAAATATCATATATTTTAACCTTTTAGCATTTGAATATAATTGATATGAGATTATGTTAAAAATATATATATTTCAATCAATCTTATAATTATTGTAATAAATTGTTATCTAATAGTTTTATAAAAATTTGTAAAAACTATTAGAAAATTTGTAAATACCACTTTTTTAAACATTAGAAATTCTAAAAATCTAAAATATTAAATTGCATTATTCTATTTAAATTATGCCGGTTTTGTAAAAATATTTTAGTTTTATAAAGTTAGTTGAGAATCATATAGATTATGATGTGAGTAAAAAACTAGAATTCTTTTCGTAGTTTTTTAAACAAATATATAATTAAAAAATTTTCAAATAAGAAAAAGAAAATATTTTTTAAATGGCAATTTTGTATTTCTAGATAGCTTTGAGAGGTTAAAATGTTTGATTCGAGTCTAATATACAGGTATTTATAAGATGTAATATATACGTTGAAAAATAACTTATAGATAGATGATAACGAATTATTCACAAAAAAATATTGTGGTTACAAAAAATGTTATATTTCATTTCTTATTTATTAAATTATTGTGGTTGTAAATTATTTATTAAAAATAATTCAAGTGACAAATATGTTATACAAAATTATGTAAATAGATGATTCATTGATAATATATAAATTTAATGATTAAATATATTATATTATACTACTATGAATATAAAAATAATATCTATTAATATATAAAAGTTGAAGCTATAGTGCTCTAAGGGTGTCCACGTAGGATTTTAGTTTTAAAATAACCAATAGTATCATTCTACATCAACATTTGAATTGAAGAAAGTTTCTAAATTTTATAATTGTATTGTTAATAGAAAGATCTATAGATAAGGAAATTATCTATAAGTTTATATTAAACAAAAAATTAACTTAATATTAGATTATGAAACTTACTATTTCAAAATATAAGATAATGAAATTATCTGTAAATTTTTATTGAATAAAATATCAACTTAATATTAGATTAGAAAACTTTTTAATTTAAAATAATTATCTCATTTGTATAGTTAACTCTATATAATCTACAATGGTGACAAAAAAATTAGAATACATTTATTCAAAAACTACATATAATAATATTAAAAACAAATAGAGAAAATAAGAAACATATCTACAAATTTCTAATAATAAAGAGTTAACTTAATATTATATTAAAAAAATTTCATAATTTAAGATAATTGTCTCAATTGCATAATTCACCATATATAACTTAGAATAAGTATTGTTGAAGAAAAATATAGATCAAATATAATAATGAAACAATTTCTGTATAGGTTTATTTCTTAGTTAGAGAATGGTTTTAGTGAAATATTATACTAATAAGATTGACATTATAAGCCTTTTAAACTTACTAAATTAGCCAATTAAATATTGTACTAATAAATTGTCATTATATACTTTTAAAATTGTCTATCTTAGGTTTTAAATAACCAACTAAATATTCCAAATTTTCATCTTAAGTTAATTGTATTTTTGTATATTTTTTAGTAATTAGAAAAAGTTTTTAAATCCTGAACAACTATTATAAAAATGAAAAATTATAATGAAAGATTATAAAAAATAAAAAAAATCATTAATGATATGGAATTGTAATTGTGAAAATAAAATTTATATCTCGGATATATAAAATTTTATATTTCTATAGCTTTAATTGATTTTCGTTTTTTTATAATTTAGATCCAAATATCATATATTTTAACCTTTTATCATTTGAATATAATTGATATGAGATTATGTTAAAAATATATATATTTCAATCAATCTTATAATTATTGTAATAAATTTATCTAATAGTTTTATAAAAATTTGTAAAAACTATTAGAAAATTTGTAAATACCACTTTTTAAACATTAGAAATTCTAAAAATCTAAAATATTAAATTGCATTATTCTATTTAAATTATGCCGGTTTTGTAAAAATATTTTAGTTTTATAAAGTTAGTTGAGAATCATATAGATTATGGTGTGAGTATAAAACTATAATTCTTTTCGTAGTTTTTTTAAATCAATATATAATTAAAAATGTTTCAAAGAAGAAAAAGAAAATATTTTTTAAATGGCAATTTTATATTTCTAGATAGCTTTGAGAGGTTAAAATGTTTGCTCGAGTCTAATATACAGGTATTTATAAGATGTAATATATACGTTGAAAAAAAACTTATAGATAGATGATAACGAATTATTCACAAAAAAATATTGTGATTACAAAAAATGTTATATTTCATTTCTTAAAACATAAGAAAATTTAGAAAAGAGTTTCTATGATGTAAAATATACAATTAATAAATATAAACTAGAATATTGTTAAATATACAGAAAACAAACTATAAATTATTTATTAAAAATAATTCTAGTGACAAATATGTTAAGTACAAAATTATGTAAATAGATGATTCATTGATAATAAATAAATTTAGTGATTAAATATATTATATTATACTACTATGAATATAAAAATAATATCTATTAATATATAAAAGTTGAAGCTATAGTGCTCTAAGGGTGTCCACGTAGGATTTTAGTTTTAAAATAACCAATAGTATCATTCTACATCAACATTTGAATTGAAGAAAGTTTCTAAATTTTATAATTGTATTGTTAATAGAAAGATCTATAGATAAGGAAATTATCTATAAGTTTATATTAAACAAAAAATTAACTTAATATTAGATTATGAAACTTACTATTTCAAAATATAAGATAATGAAATTATCTGTAAATTTTTATTGAATAAAATATCAACTTAATATTAGATTAGAAAACTTTTTAATTTAAAATAATTATCTCATTTGTATAGTTAACTCTATATAATCTACAATGGTGACAAAAAAATTAGAATACATTTATTCAAAAACTACATATAATAATATTAAAAACAAATAGAGAAAATAAGAAACATATCTACAAATTTCTAATAATAATAGTTAACTTAATATTATATTAAAAAAATTCATAATTTAAGATAATTGTCTCAATTGCATAATTCACCATATATAACTTAGAATAAGTATTGTTGAAGAAAAATATAGATCAAATATAATAATGAAACAATTTCTGTATAGGTTTATTTCTTAGTTAGAGAATGGTTTTAGTGAAATATTATACTAATAAGATTGACATTATAAGCCTTTTAAACTTACTAAATTAGCCAATTAAATATTGTACTAATAAATTGTCATTATATACTTTTAAAATTGTCTATCTTAGGTTTTAAATAACCAACTAAATATTCCAAATTTTCATCTTAAGTTAATTGTATTTTTGTATATTTTTTAGTAATTAGAAAAAGTTTTTAAATCCTGAACAACTATTATAAAAATGAAAAATTATAATGAAAGATTATAAAAAATAAAAAAAATCATTAATTGATATGGAATTGTAATTGTGAAAATAAAATTTATATCTCGGATATATAAAATTTTATATTTCTATAGCTTTAATTGATTTTCGTTTTTTTATAATTTAGATCCAAATATCATATATTTTAACCTTTTATCATTTGAATATAATTGATATGAGATTATGTTAAAAATATATATATTTCAATCAATCTTATAATTATTGTAATAAATTATCTAATAGTTTTATAAAAATTTGTAAAAACTATTAGAAAATTTGTAAATACCACTTTTTAAACATTAGAAATTCTAAAAATCTAAAATATTAAATTGCATTATTCTATTTAAATTATGCCGGTTTTGTAAAAATATTTTAGTTTTATAAAGTTAGTTGAGAATCATATAGATTATGGTGTGAGTATAAAACTATAATTCTTTTCGTAGTTTTTTTAAATCATATATAATTAAAAATGTTTCAAAGAAGAAAAAGAAAATATTTTTTAAATGGCAATTTTATATTTCTAGATAGCTTTGAGAGGTTAAAATGTTTGCTCGAGTCTAATATACAGGTATTTATAAGATGTAATATATACGTTGAAAAAAAACTTATAGATAGATGATAACGAATTATTCACAAAAAAATATTGTGATTACAAAAAATGTTATATTTCATTTCTTAAAACATAAGAAAATTTAGAAAAGAGTTTCTATGATGTAAAATATACAATTAATAAATATAAACTAGAATATTGTTAAATATACAGAAAACAAACTATAAATTATTTATTAAAAATAATTCTAGTGACAAATATGTTAAGTACAAAATTATGTAAATAGATGATTCATTGATAATAAATAAATTTAGTGATTAAATATATTATATTATACTACTATGAATATAAAAATAATATTTCAACGAGTATTATTGATTTTATGTTTTCATAAAAAATTATTAAAAATTCCCCACGCGTAGCGTGGGCGAAAAACCTAGTATCATTAAGGGAGTGTATTTTTGAAAAGTGGTATTTGGAATCTGGTATTAGTGACAATTTCTCTATACATATTGAATAGTTTTGAATTTTTTAACTTTTTTGTTAAACTGAAAATATATCAATCTAATTTCTAAAATTATTAAATTTTTATTAAAGTAGAATCTTCATTTTGTAAATTAAAAAATTACTATTACTTTGAGTTTTAGTTTTATAACATTCATTTTTTGTAAATATATATATCTAATCAAATTTTCTTGTATAAGATATTTTGCATAAAATTTAAAATCGAATATTTTAAAATATGATTAAAATGAAGTTTTGATTCACTTTGATTTAAAAAGATATTCTTCAAATTTGGTTTTGATTTAAATTTTAATCATAGGAAAGAAGTAATTTGCCTATATATACGGATCATACGTTTCACTTGCTTCTCACTCTCGAATAAAAAATATAGACCAACAATCTAAGTATTAGAGTGAATAAAGGAGTGGAGATGAGGAAGCCGAACAAAGCAAGTGAAGGCTGACTATCTCCACAGCAAACTGAAGAAGAAGAGCTGAGTAGAGTCAAGACATGACCAAGCCTCAAATGAAGTAAACACACAGCCAAGAATGAATCCAACTTTAGTATTAGAGTGAATAAAGGAGTGTAGATAGTCAGCCTTCACTTGCTTCTTTTGGCTTCCTCATCTCCACTTCTTTATTCACTCTAATACTAAGAAACTGTACTTGGATATTTTAGCCGACTATCATCGTCAAAATGAATCCAACAATTGAAGGTTCGTTTCACTATATATCCATAATCCATGCATACATATATATATTCTATCTTATTTCTTTTTTATGTTTGCTCATCTGCATATATATTCTATCTAGAAACCATAAAAGAGAAGCTAAAGGGCCGCAAAAATGCTCACTTCATGTTGGTTGATGGAATGTCTAAGCTAATCTCTCACGAAGTTGAGGAATGTCGCTCATCGGTGTTCAATGTTTCTGGTTTGAAATGGTGAGCCATTCGATCTGGCGCCCCAAAAATTATTCCGGAATAATGTTTGGGGCTCCAGATTGAATGGTGAGCCATTTCAAACCAGAAACATTGAATTAACTCATGTGTTTTCTTGTTGGCTTGTAATTGGCGATATAGGAGGTTGGATATTCATCCAGCTAGGGAAGAGACAAGGGACTATGTAGGTCTATTTCTGAGGATCACTGATGTGGAGTCGCTACCTTCGAATTGGGAAGTCAGATGCAGTTACAAACTCAGCGTAGTCTCTCAGACTAAGTATGTTGATGATAAATGCCGCGGAAGTATGTTTTGCGTGTACATATTATATCGATATTAAACGAGCCCGTATATAATTGCTTTCGATTTGAAAATTTTGATATACTGAGGTATCGTTGTATTATCAGCGTTTGTGAACGATTGTTATGACGAAAAGGGAACATCATGGGGGCAATTCAAATTCGTGAACGATAAAGTTGTTTCCTGTGCCGAGCTCACAGTTACGCGTATGGGTCGAACCATGGGGAGTGGGGACAGCGAAGCGCCTTTAAGTAATGGAGGTGCCTCGGGAAAACTATAAATTCACATGGAAGATCACTCACTTTTCGTCCTTCAATGGGGAAGAACATTCTTCATATGAGTTCACGGCTGGACCACGGAGATGGTAAGCAAAATTATATACTTGTTCCATTTTCTTTTTATGATATGTTTTTTTTTTTTGAACAAATTCTTTTTATGATATGTTTTGGTCAAGTGCGCACACATTAAATATTTGAACAAACTAACTTAATTACTCATTGGCTTCAATCGGTGATCACGTTTTTTTTCTTTATTAAGATGATAAATTCTTTATTCTTCAAGTTTTATACCAATTAAAGAAATTTTTTGTTAAATTTTAGACATATGAATCCCAATTTATTCTTCTATTTTTCTCATGGACGAACGAACTAACAAGAAATATTTTTTTTCTTCAAATTTGATGAAGAACAAATATTTTTTTTGAAAAGATTTGATTCCTCAAATGAAATTTTGGTCATCTTTTACATTCGTTTGGTTTCATTAAGTCGTCATCATATATGCTCTTGAAGATTCAGTTTGGCATTGTTTCATACTTCTGGTAACAACAGGCGTAATATGAGAAATTAACATTTTACATTGAAATAACCAAAGAATACCAAAACAATTTCTGAACTGAATCTTCAAGAGTATGTAGACTTTGTGTAATATTATAAAATTTTATCTTATAGACATATATATATTTGAGAATTTGTCAAAAATACCACTTTCATCATACACATTTTCTTTTTTTTTTGGTCAAATCATCATACACATTTTCAAAACTACACTTTACACCAAAAAAAAAAAATCAAAAATACACTCATTTTCATCTTTACAAAAATGAAGGTTTAGGGTTTACAATTGAAGGTTTAGGGTTTAGGGTTTACCATTTATTGTTTAAGGTTTACAATTTAGTGTTTAGGGTTTACGATTTAGTGTTTATGGTTTACGAATTAGGGTTTATGGTTTAGGGTTTAGGGTTTACGAATTAGGGTTTAGGGTTTAGTGTTTAGGGTTTAGGGTTTAGCGTTTAGGGATTAGGGTTTAGGGGTTTAGGGTTTAGGATTTAAGGTTTACGAATTAGGGTTTAGGGTTTAAGGTTTAGGGTTTACGAATTAGGGTTTAGGGTTTAGGGTTTAGTTTTTTGGGTTTAGGGTTTAGGGTTTAGGGTTTAGTTTTTTGGGTTTAGGGTTTTGGGTTTTGGGTTTAGTGTTTAGGAAATAGACGATTTAGGATTTAGTATTTAGGGTTTAGGGTTTGTGAATCTAATCCCTAAACCCTAAATCTTAAGGATTTGTGAATCTAAACCCTAAACCCTAAATCGTAAACCGTAAACCATAAACCCTAAATCGTAAACCCTAAAACTTTAAACACTGAATTATAAACCTTAATGGAAGATTTGCCGTAAAAAAATTTAAGAGTTTGTTAAGCGTTATAAAAGAGTGTAAAAATGAAAATGTCTTTTTTAGAAGTGCCAAACTGAAAAAGTGTACCAAAGAAAGTGCATTTTTGAAATTCCATTTTAACCGGCCAGGAGACTAGAGATGTTCACGAAAGGAAATAAAATTCGTTGTCTGTGTACCTGCGACCGATTACGTGACCAATGATGCTCCAAAGGAAGTTACATTGGCCGTCTTTAGACTGAAAGTTTTGGACCAATTCAAGAGGAACCACCATGAAAGTAGTATTTATGCTCAGTTTCTCCCTTTTTTGGAAAAATAAAATCCCATTATATATGCATTTATAAGCCGTTTGCTAATTTTATTATCTACTTATTTGATATAGTCCGATTTGAAGATACGTTTGGCTATGATGAGAGCAAAGGCATACACAAGTTTTTGCCGCTGAAGGAACTCCACGATCCACAAAGGGGACTTCTAGTGAACGATCAGATATACATCAGTATCGAGTTTTTACTTATCGGCTCTACTAAGTATATCTGATGAGCGTCAACAACGAATTCCATCAAGACCACAAGAATAAATACCTCATGAGGAACTTATCTACCTATTACTCTATGTTTTCACATCATGATGTGTGTTTAAGTATCAAGCCAGTTTACAGAAAAAAGTAAAATAAAAAGTGACGGATCAGATCAGTTGACTGTATATAGTATGTCAATATATTGTATGGCATCTAATCAAGACTATTGATAAGACGGTTCGGAATAGACTTCTGAGCATAAGAAGACTTAAAGATTATGCATATGAAGATGCTTTGGGAACTTGGTTTGCCGTTACATCTCTATCTTCTTCCTTCTGAACCATTGTAATCTCTTTTAAATCTACTCTATAGCTAAAAACTACTCTTGTATCCTCTAGGGGAAAAATGGATTTTTCTTTTGAAGTTAATTTAACATTTCTTTCAAAAAAAAAATATATTGTCTGGCATAACATTCAACTGGATCTGTTGCTACCTAAATTCTCTTATAGAGAATGTTGTTTATGTATTTTATTTTATGGTTTGTATTAAAAACAATATATATGTGTGTGATTGCTCAGTTCTGGTAAATGAGATACTCCGCAACGTACTTCTATGTATATTTCGGCTTATGGTTTTTAGTTTGGCTAATGTTTTTCCCGTAGAGTGTAGATATATAAAGGATAGAATAATCAATCTTAAATTTCTAAATCTCTCTTATGTACTCTTTATTGTACCTTAGGCATCTAATTGGATTATTCAGCATCTAACTTTATATGGTTTCAGAGCAAAAGCCATACCTAAAACCTAATTAAAGCTTAATGTCTCATTAAAGTCTATATAGGCCAGACTCTCTGAGTTAAATGATATCCGCGATCAGACCGAAAACTCCACATGGGACTCGCAAAGTTGAATGATATTTGCAGAGTCTGCTAAACCTTCATATCATAAATGCAGAACAAACGGAGACACTGTCCTAGTACTGCAGGCTATGCGATCGCATAGTTAACATTTGTATTCTAATTTTTAACGTTTGTAGAACCTTTTTAAGGTCAAAAAATTGCGGATTCGCTTTCACATTTAGTTTGTCACATACGTAGACATTTTACGCTTTGGTTTTGAAATCGTGAACTTTGGTTCAAAATCCCAGTTTTTTAGGTTTAGAAATCAAAAGAAAAACAAGAACAAGTTGACTATAGAGATAGCAAATTTGTAATAAATATTTTCGTGTTATAATCCATTGAGGTTGGATCTCCATAACCAGCTCCTAAGTCCAATAGGATTAGTGGATGTTTTCCTTATTCTTGTAGAGTAGTAAAAAGACTATGAAACAAACTCAGGAACTGAAGTTTGCCGGTGGAGGATGAATGGGGCAAGGCTGGCCATACGGCTGCTCTCCTTGTTCCCGGATAGTGGTGAACGGTGGAAAGAAGTGGTGGTGAGGATCCAAACGGCTGGCCGTACGGCTGCTCTCCGGTGGGACGGTGGGTGGTTAAGTGGATAGATGGTGGATCGAGGTCGCCACAAAGCTTGGTGGAAGAAGTTCTGATAAGACAAAGATATTCTTGGTTAGAACCGTTCTAAGCAAGAAGATCGGAAATTTTAGAGGGAATTCTCAAGATGAAAGTTCGTTGTTTATTGATTGTGTGAAAAAAAATACACAGCTGCAGTGGGACTTTATAGGAGAGTCCATCAGCTTTGCCCTTCTTGAGGACTTGAATCAAATACAATAAATGCAAATCGGAAATTAAAAGCAAATTGGCTAAACATAAGGCCATTAATCTATTAAATGAAAATCAACATAAAGACAATTCAAAGACAAGAAAATCAGTTAGTCCACAAATAAATAATTGAAATAAATCAGGCTTACCAGTGCTGATTTTGTGGTGATGGAGTGAAGACTTTGACCGTGGATGAATGTGGACTTGTTCTTGTACTTTGGGGAAGACCGAGCATTAAGTGGACGAGATGCTAAACAAGGTAAGTCCGGTTGCTTCTCTTGTCCTAAGTCCTTCATGTGCATGATTTGGACCGTCCTTGATGTTCATGAATGCTGAATCTTTAATTGCGCCGGTTTGGTTACGGTCCGAGTTGATGTCTTCGGTTTGCTCCTTTTGTTGAGTTGGGCCGGATTGGACCTTCCTTTTGGTGATGCTCATTTGACCAAGTTGTTCAGCTAGCTCGTTAACCTCGCACTCATTTTGGGCCAATAGATTCTTCACGGCCTGGTTGAAGTTTTGTTGCAAGGTTTTAGCTCCGGAACGAGTCATAGGTCGGGTCCTCATGGCCGGAATGGTCGGAATCGGGGCTGCGGGTTCCGGGTCGGTTCTGAGGATTACATCATCCTCTCCCCCTTGAAAAGGTTCTGTCCTCAGAACATCATCTGCATCATAGGGGACTAAATCAGCCACATTAAAAGTAGAAGAAATTTTAAACTCACCTGGAAGATCAAGTTGATATGCATTGTCGTTGATCTTCTTGAGAACTTTGAATGGTCCCATTCCTCTTGGTGCCAGCTTGTGCTTCCTGTCAGCTGAGAATCTGTCTGGTCGCATGTGTACCCATACATATTCGCCTGGTTCCAGCAGAACTTCCTTGCGGTTTTTGTCAGCTTTTGCCTTGTTCTTCTCATTCTTTTGCTCCATGTTGTGTCTGGCCTTTTTGTACAACTTCTTCATGAGCTCAGCTTTGGCCACTCCATTTTGATTCACCTGGTCTTTTTGTGGCAAAGGAATAGGTGCCAAATCCAAAGGAGTCTGCGGCTTAAACCCATACACAATCTCAAAAGGACACAGCTTAGTAGAAGAGTGGGTTATGCGATTATAAGCAAATTCTACTAAGGGTAAACAATCCAGCCAATTTTTCAAATTGTTACCGACTGTGGCTCTTAAAAGAGTGGACAAGGTGCGGTTAGTGACTTCAGTTTGGCCATCAGTCTGTGGATGGCTCGTGGTAGAGAAGAGGAGCTTGGTACCGAGCTTTCTCCACAATGTTCTCCAAAAATGACTGAGGAATTTTGGGTCACGATCTGAAACAATGGTCCGGGGTATGCCATGAAGCCTGACCACCTCTTTGAAGAATAGATCCGCGATCTGGGAGGCATCATTGGTTTTGTTGCAAGCGATGAAATGAGCCATCTTGCTGAACCGATCAACCACCACAAATACCGAGTCCTTGTTCCTGATTTTGGGCAATCCTAAAACAAAATCCATAGACAAATCTACCCAAGGCATGTTAGGAATAGGCAAAGGAAGATAAAGACCATGAGGATGCAACCTAGATTTTTCACTACGGCAGGTAGTGCACTTGGACACAAATCGTTCCACATCTCTCTTTTGGTGCGGCCAGAAAAAGTGTTCTGCCAGCATGTCCTTGGTCTTGTCCATTCCGAAATGTCCCATAAGGCCTCCTCTGTGGGCTTTTCCAACTATCAGCTCACGCATGGAACTCTGAGGTATGCCCAGCCTTTTGTCCCTGAAAAGAAAACCATCATGTTTATAGTAAGGACCAAGGGCACCTCGGTTGCATTGTTGGTAGAGCTCTCCAAAGTCTGGATCTTCTTCATATAATCCCTTGAGATGATCAAATCCCATTATTTTGGCCTCCATGGTTGAGATCAGTGCATGCCTCCTAGACAAGGCATCCGCAACTATGTTCTCTTGCCCCTTCTTGTACTTGATCAGGTAGGGGAAAGTCTCCACAAACTCGAGCCATCTTGCATGCCGCTTCTTGAGAGTGTTCTGGCCTCACAAGTACTTGAGAGTCTCGTGGTCAGTGTGGATTACGAACTCCTTGCTGAGTAGATAGTGCTGCCAAGTCTCCAACGATCGCACCAAAGCATATAACTCCTTATCGTAAGTTGGATAGTTCAAGGCTGCTCCGGTCAACTTCTCACTGAAGAAGGCAACTGGTATCCCTCCTTGTGTCAATACTGCTCCAATCCCTGTTCCTGAAGCATCACATTCAACTTCAAAAGTTTTGTTAAAGTCAGGTAAAACAAGAACCGGTGCATGGGTAAGGCTGTCCTTAAGCCTTTTAAAAGCTTCTTCTTGGCTTGGTCCCCATGAGAAGGCCACGTCCTTCTTGATCACAGCAGTCAATGGGGAGGCTATGGTGCTGAAATCCTTCACAAACCGCCTATAGAAACTTGCCAAACCATGGAAGCTCCGGACATGTCCAATGCTTGTTGGTGTGGGCCAATCTTGAATGGCCTTGATCTTTTCCTCATCTACTTTTAAACTCTGTGCACTCACAACAAAGCCTAAGAAAACCAACTGATCAGTGCAGAAAACACATTTCTTAAGATTGGTATAAAGTTGTTCTAAGCGCAAAGTTTCAAGTACTTTCTCAAGGTGTCCTAGATGATCTTTTAAGCAAGTGTTGTATACCAAGATATCATCAAAATATACAACCACAAACTTACAGATGTAGGCTCTTAGAACATGGTTCATTGATATATCATGATTTTTAGTGTTTTTAGCCATGATATAAGTTGTATATATAGTCTTTTTAGTGTTTTTGGAGTCTTTTAGAGTCATTTGCAGGTGTAGGTACATTTGGAGCTTATTTGGAGACTATGGATCATTCTAGAGTTAATTAGGAAGATGTGCTGAAGATTTCAACTCGGCGGCAAATTTTAGAGATGGTGTCGATCGACACCAATTCCTGACGGCAATTTCAATACGAGTTTTCCAAGCTTTGCAGAGTTGCAAACAGATCCCTGAAACTCCTAATATTTACAATTAAGTGCCAAACGTGTTTTCCATATTTTTAGACTATTTTTATGGGTTTTTAAGCTCATTGTTTAGACTTAATCTATTATTCTAAGCTAGAGTTTTGGAGAAAAGAATTCAGACTCCTTCAGAGAAGATTCAGAACTCCTTTAATCTCTATTCTTATTTCTTTTATGCAATCTTATTCAAACATGTTTATTGTTTCAATCTCCATGTCTGAGTAGTTTGCTAGTTAGGTTTAGGGTTTCTCATTAGGGATTTCATGGATTGCTAAGTTGATTTGTTAGTCAAGGATTCTGGAACACTAGTTCTTCATCTAGGTTGTGATTAATACTTGATCTGAACTGATGAGTTAGATTATTGATCATAGGTTGATTCTCGCAACGAAAGTTGGTTAATTAGCTAGAAAGAACCTTAGATGAGCAAAATAACTATTCGCAAAAAGATTTGGTTTAGGTATTTTGTGAACATATCGAACTTGAATTTAATGCATGTCTAAGCCTTTGAATTTGCAAAGAGATTTGGAATTCTAGGATCTAGACATAGAAATCTCTGCAACGAGAGTTGATTGATTTGAATATTGTGTTTCGAGTTCTAGAACATAGCAGAATCCTGATTGACTGATTAGCTTGCATTCCTGATTTCCTGAGAATTCCCTGAGCCTGACGGTTTTTCCATCTGATTTACAACTGATCTTATTGCACTGTTTTCATTACATTTATTATCGTTTAGCTTAATTCGAATACTATAATCTATTGTGCGAATTTTGAGTCTCTGTGGAAATCGATCCCTAAGTACTACAATTGATCTCTTAATTTGAGAGAGTAGCTCTAGGGTAAATTTGAGCATATCAAATTTTGGCGGCGTTGCCGGGGACTCTTTGAATTCGCCATTAGATTAGGAATAGAATTTAGACTAAACATTTTATTTCTTGTTTACTCACATTTGTTCTTTCTCTTTTCTTGTGTTTCAGGTGTATGCATTCTCGCAATACCCGAAGCAACAAACAAGTTCTGCTTTTGAATCTCACGAATCAGGAGTTGTTAGAGTTAGAACGAACGAACCTTAAGGGAAAGAGATCAGTAGCAATGAATCGGAGAGTTATCTTTCGACCTGATGCTACTGGAGTCTTATGAGACCAACAGGGTCAAGCCTACAACGAGAATGGCGACCGAATTGATGAACAGGGAAATGTCTTCCAAGAAGACGCTGCTGCGAACCCTGCTAGAGGGAGGACTCTTGCTGATTTTTACAGGCCTGATCTATTCTATGAGAACAGGTCTGCGATTCGTCCTCCTCCTTTCCAAAGGAACGACTTTGAGCTGAAGCCAGTATATTTCACTCTTGTGGGTCAGCACCCTTTCCATGGTCTTCCTCATGAACACCTGATACACGAGTTTTAAACCCTTATTTCGTACTGCAAGTGCACAGCATACGAAGTAGTATTTAGGGGTCGATCCCACGAAGACCAGTTTTCACACTTTGACTTAATGAGCTAAATTAAGAGCTAAGACAATTCAAATATGTTTTTGGTTTTTTGTAGATAGCAATAATAAAAGCGAAATCGGTTGTAAAGATTATATTAAACAAGCGTTAGGTCAAGGAATATCGCAGGAGATTCAGAGCAACGGATCAAACAACTATTCAGGCAGTGAAGAACAAGTCTAGAACTCAAACATAAAGATAATATCAATCCACTGTCGTGGTATTAATAACTTTGTCTAGCGACCTAGAAATCCTAACTGTCGTTGGTACTAGAAATCGCAAACAAGCATTAAGGATAGGTTCGATTTGTTCACAATTCTCCACTACATCTACTGTCGTAGGTAATGAATAAATTGCTCACCAATGTTTATTCTAGCAACCTAGCAACTGTCGTTGTCTAAATTAACCTAATATCATAAAATCAAATGATCAATTTGATCTAAGCATTAAGAACAACAAAGGTGAAGACATCGATTTGAATAACCTATTTGTGTTTAACCCTAAAGCTCATGAATTCCTTTGACAAACCTCAACCTAACTAAGAGATCTACTCAGACATAATTAAAGAAGAAGATAACAACGAGATTATAAAGTTCATCATAAAAACTTGAATAGATAACAAAGAGCTGGATATAAACTTATAAGAACTTAATTAAAGCATAAGCATAAATATAAGAACTGAAAGACAAACTTAAAGCATAAGCATAAATATAAGAACTGAAAGTAAAACTTAAAGCATAAGCATAAATGTATAAAGCTTAAAAGAAACTAAATAAAACTTAATAAAAGCATAAACATAATACTTAAAACTGAAGAGAGAGCAATGTTTAGAAGCTAGAGAAGAGAGGAGGAAGAAGATGGTGTGATTTTTAACATCAAGAGTGAGTTCTATATATAGGCCAAGGTGAGGGAAGTAGGTGAGACGGGGAACGGTCGTTCTAGGTGGAGAACGATCGTTCCCCATGGTCGATCCGTAGTAGGTGAGATGCGGTGTCGGGGAACGATCGTTCTGGAGAAGAGAACGGTCGTTCTCTTGGGTTTTTGTCGGCAGAGTTGGTGAAGAGGGGAACGACCACATGGGAGAGAACGGTCGATCTCCTTGGTGTGTCGGCATGGTTGGTGAAGTGGGGAACGATCGTTCCTTGGAGGGAACGATCGTTCTGGTTGGTCGTTCTGCCCCAAGAACGGTCGTTCTGCTCAGTTGATCCTTTCTCGTGTTTTCCACGTCAACTCGACTCGAATATGTCCGTAAACGCCAAACTCCTCCGGAACTCCATAAAATCTGTAAAAGACTCAAAACAATAAAAAAGACTCGAAAAACCAACGAAAGATGCAAATCAAAACTCAAACCGAATACTAAAAACGAATCAAAATACGTTAAAAACACATAATATCAACTCTCCCCAACTAAAACCTTTGCTTGTCCCCAAGCAAAACTAGATATCTTAGAAAGAGGAGAGGTTTGAAAAACGTGTGAGACCCGTAAAACTTATAGGACCACATTCTAAATCAATTGCCCGTAAACCGCATTCGCAAAGTTCAGATCAAACCGTACTTCATTGTACTTCTCCATAACCGTAGTAAATAAGTGAAATCTCATGATCAAGCAGAACTCAATATTTAACATTCATTATCAAATGCGTGTACTCTCACAAAGGGAATATCTAACATGTTATGGTCTAGGTATCAAGGTTGGTATTTGGTGGCTCAAGTGTTTCGGTTTTTTTTGGCAGTACAAACGAATGCAAATCATTATGCAAAATCACCGTGAGACACGAACCAATTTGGAGGTACACAACTCTCCTTAACTCTAATCCTTCTACCCTTATTTAACAAAGTCACAAACAAGAACATGATTTCTTTTAACGTTTCATGAAATTTAAAGATATTACCTTGACGACTTTCCCGGTTCCTTCTGTTTTATTTTTATTTTTATTTATTTTTTTTATTCTTTTTTTTTTATATCGGAGAATGGAACCGGTTAGTCTCTAAGATCTGCATCAAAAGAATTTTAACAATGTAAGCTTATTTCTTGAATGTGAATAAAATCTTCTACCCTTTTAAAAGTTCACCCTCTTTTGAAACGAAAATTTTCAATGAATATATTCAAAGAGAGAGATCACATTCTTAGACACATCCCATGAGTTTAATCAGAAAGAGACCACCTATCTAGACACAATCCTAAAGAAAAGTTGTGTCGGTCCGTATACTCCATAGTTTTTGCACATGAATGCAATGACAGTAAACGAAGAAAAGTGGGTTTCAACATGGAAATGGTAAGGGTGTGGTACTAGACTAAGGATAAGTCTAGCCATTTGGAGTTAGCAAAGATTGGTAGAAATGATGCAAAGAAAACTGCAAATGTAAAATCCAATACATGATTATCAACCCACTAAGTGAGATAAATTAAGTCCATATTAAGTTCCAATAATTCGATTAAGTTCAGATGATTTGAGAAATTCAATAATTGATCAAGTTATGGATTTTTCTGCGTTTCCAAACTATCCTTAAACAATGCTAAGCAGTCCTAAGGCAATGACATCGAACATGTTGCAATTCCAAAAAGTTTTAACAAAATCACACACTGTTTTGACTCGATAAAAATTTATAATTTTTTTTTTTGTTTTTGAAAATCTAAACACACCAAAATAAAACATAAGAAATATATTCTATTTTTTTTTTTTTTTTTGAAAATATAAACACACCAAAATAAAACATAAGAAACAAACATCAATAAAACACAATGTTAGAACACAAATAAATCCCTCCCCCAGACTTGTTTTTAACCGTCCCGGTTTAAACAAAACTGAAAGAGAAATTCGCAAAGTCATAAATAAAAATAAAAAGTTCCTAAAATAAAAATGGATATAACAAAGGTGATAGAAATAACCACAGCTCAGTGGTCGCTGGTGGAGGCATCGGTGTTGCTTTCTATCCTTGGGATCGATTGTTCTCCCATATAGAACGACCGTTCTTCCTAGGAACGATCGGTCTCTTCGCTCCCAGCAGAGCGGTTTCTTGAACGCTTAATAAAAGCCTGCAAAAACAATCTCAAACAAAACAAGAAACGTAAATAGAACAAGAACAAAAAACTTCACGCTATTTACACGTTACCTGGTGGGTTGCCTCCCACGAAAGCGCTTGTTTTACGTCGCTAATCTTGACGTGGAGAGTTGATTATGCTTGGCGTGGGTCGCTTAAAGGAAAGGATTCCCCTTGTGTGATGGTTGAATCAGCGAGGTACGGTTTCAAACGCTGACCATTGACAACGAATTCTCTCCCCTTTTCGTCCAGCAGTACCACAGCTCCATAAGGTCGGACTTCCTTGATTGCAAAAGGCCCAGACCATCTTGATCGTAACTTCCCGGGAAACAGCCGAGAGTTGAAAAGTAGAACTTGGTCGTTGGGAACGAAGTTGCGAGCCAGTATGCGCTTGTCGTGGTATGCCTTGGTTCGCTCCTTGTAAATCTTCGAGTTCTCGTATGCGAGGTGCCTAATCTCCTGGAGCTCGTGTAGCTGCATCATGCGCCTTTCTGAAGCTGGTTTGATGTCATAGTTGAGCAGCTTGACAGCCCATGTGGCTTTGAATTCGAGCTCAACGGGGAGGTGACAGGCTTTGCCGTAAACAAGGTGGACAGGAGTGGTCCCGAGAGGTGTTTTGTAGGCGGTCCTGTAAGCCCATAGAGCGTCGTCTAGCTTGGAAACCCAGTCTTTCCGAGTTGTGCTCACAGTCTTCTGAAGTATGCTCTTGATTTCTCGATTAGATATCTCAACTTGCCCACTCGTTTGTGGATGGTAAGGCGTTGTGACCTTGTTGATGAAGTGAGAGCCTCCATCACTGATGACAACGCGCGGAACACCAAACCTCAGAAAAATGATAGATTTGAACATCTTGATCACCACCCTTGCATCGTTCGTGGGACTCGCCAATGCCTCAACCCATTTAGACACATAGTCAACAGCCACGAGTATGTACTCATTCCCGAAAGAAGATGGGAATGGTCCCATAAAATCAATCCCCCATACGTCAAAGACCTCCACTTCGAGAATGAAGTTCTGTGGCATCTCATTGCGCTTGCTGATGTTGCCCTGTCGCTGGCATGAATCGCATCTAGAGATAAAGCGCTGAGCATCTTTAAACATTGTTGGCCACCAATATCCAGCTTGCAGAACCTTGGAGACCGTCTTGAAAGTAGCGAAGTGTCCGTCATAGGAAGAGCCATGACAGTGAAAAAGAATCTCCGGTATCTCCTCCTCAGCCATGCAACGTCTGAATACTCCATCTGGGCAATGCTTGTACAGGTATGGCTCATCCCAAAAGTAAAGGTGAATATCCTTTAGGAATTTCTTCCTTTTGTTGCCCACAAAACCGTGAGGTTCTACATCAGCAGCTAGGTAATTCGCAATCTCACCAAACCAAGGAATCTGTGGATGTTGGCTGCTTTCGGTCTGGTTGCAGAATTCGGAGTGAGCAGGTGCTCGCTGGGTGGGAGCATGTGATTCCTAGATTTGTAATATTCCGATTGAGTAAACCTGTTCTTCAGGGAGGCTGTCGTTGAGTGGGACGTCTTCATCAATCCTCATCCTAGATAAATGGTCGGCAGCTCCATTATCTATTCCCTTCTTGTCCTTGATTTCCAGGTCGAATTCTTGAAGTAGGAGAATCCACCTAAGTAACCGTGGCTTAGCGTCTTTCTTGGTCAGCAGATACTTGAGTGCTGCATGATCAGTATGAACTATAACCTTTGATCCAACGAGATAGGACCGAAACTTCTCAAAAGCGAAGACGACGGCCAGAAGTTCCTTTTCTGTCGTAGCATATTTGCACTGAGCATCATCCAATGTGCGACTGGCGTAGTAGATAACGTGGAGCTTTTTGTCTTTCCTCTGGCCTAGAACTGCACCAACAGCATAGTCGCTAGCATCCGTCATAACCTCAAAAGGTAGGCTCCAATCTGGTGGCTGCACAATGGGTATGCTGACCAATGCTCCTTTGATCGTATGAAAAGCCTCAAGACAGTTGCTGTCAAATTCGAATTTCACCTCCTTGCACAACAGCCTGGTGAGGGGTCTAGCTATCTTTGAAAAATCCTTGATGAACCTGCGATAGAAGCCTGCATGCCCCAGAAAGCTGCGGATCCCCTTGACAGAAGTAGGTGGTTGTAGGTTCATCATAACCTTGATCTTAGCTTTATCCACTTCTATGCCATCTTCTGATATGCGATGCCCAAGTACAATCCCATTCCTGACCATGAAGTGACACTTCTCCCAATTTAGAACTAGGTGTTTTTCCTCACATCGCTGAAGTACCCTGCATAAATTAGATAAACAGTGAGAGAAAGAGTCTCCATACACCGAGAAGTCATCCATGAACACCTCCATTATATCTTCGATCAAGTCGGTAAAAATGGACATCACGCATCGCTGGAAAGTTGCCGGAGCATTGCATAATCTGAATGGCATGCGCCGGTAAGCGAATGTTCCATAAGGACATGTGAATGTTGTCTTCTCCTGGTCGTCTGGATGGATGGGGACCTGAAAGAAACCTGAGTAACCATCTAAAAAACAGTAGTATGGACGGTTAGCAAGTCTTTCAAGCATCTGATCAATAAAGGGCAAAGGAAAGTGATCCTTGCGAGTTGCAGCATTCAGTTTACGATAATCTATGCACATTCTATGGCCGGTTAGACTTTCTCTCTCTCTTGCTATCGCTTTCTCTGAGTCGTGTGTAACTCGTTATCGCCAGAATCGTTCTTCATTTGGGATTCTGTGTGGATCGAGTAAGGATTTGGTGTTTCCTGAACATTTGGATCCTGTTTTATCGTTCTATCAAAGTATTATTCAGTCACTCTGTTTCTTCTTTATCAAAGGTATCAGAGCCTCTCGATTCTTCGACATCCATGGCGGAAGGAACTCGTTCTCAGACTATCTTAAAGGAGGTCGAGATCACGTTTGGATCTTATTTCCAGGACCTCGAGGCGCAAATCACTGCTCATTCCGAGAAGCTTCACGCGAAGCTCGATCAAAGTTTGACGTTACAAAACGAACATCTCAACTCCAGGCTCGAGCAACGTATCACCGAACTGTTCGACGCTTTCAACCTCATGCATCCACCGACGGGACAACCTTCTTCCAGTGAGGATCGCGGTGGTGAGCGCTCGTACTCATCATCCGCGGGTCGTGGTCGCATTTTTACCGGTAATCAGACGTATTCCGGTCTTACGAGGTTACCACGACTTGATTTTCCCCGATTTAATGGTGATGGTGTTCGCGAGTGGTTGTTTATGGTGGAACAATTTTTTGTGATGGATCATACCCCAGCTGAGTTAAAAGTTGGTTTAGCTTCTATTCATTTCGACAAACCTGCCTCAGCTTGGCATCAAGCGCTCGTTGAATCTGCTGGGAATGCGATTATGAGTGATTGGATTGGCTATAAGTTGTTGTTGCAGGAACGATTTGATGAGCTACTAGATGATCTGATGGCGGAGCTTAAAAACCTCCAAGAGACTGATGGTATCATCGACTATCATAACCGGTTTGAGCAGATCCGCATACGCGTGCGTCTACCTGAGGACTATCTGGTCAGTACCTATCTAGCTGGCTTGCGAACGGACACGCAGATGCATCTGCGCATGTTTCGTCCTCAGACGGTGCGTGACTGCTTAGTTTTGGGGAGGCTGTATGAGAAGGCACACCCGATGGTCTTAACTGCACCTGAGAAACAATCTCCTACAGAGAAGTCGGTTGCCATTGTTCCACACAAAGGTCAGAGTTATACGCGGGGTTCGTCTGCGTTTACGAAGGAGGAACCGCGCACTAAACCGTTACCTCCTCTTCTCAAAGGACCAACCGCGACTTCTAAGCCTAAACCTTTTCATTCTAAAGAAGAATTAGCTCGTCGTCGCGCTGAAGGTCTTTGTTATTTCTGTGATGAGAAGTATTCTCCTGGTCATTATCATACTCATAAGAAAACTCAACTGTTCTCCATGGATGTGGATGATGATGATGAGGAGTTTGCGATTGCTGAACAAGCTAAGCTGTTAGAGGAAGTGGATGGTGATTGTGCTCAAATTTCGGTTCACGCGGTTGAGGGCATTGATAGCTTTCAAACTATGAAAGTCAAGGGTCAGGCGACCAAACGGAATCGTTCTATCTTTGTACTGTTAGATTCGGGGTCTACACACAACTTTATGGACCCCCGGATTGCTGATAAGCTTGGCTGCCGTCGTATTCCTTTAGAGCTCACACGTGTCAAGGTGGCTGATGGTCGACGACTGGGGGTTACAGCAAAGACGGAACGTTTTGATTGGCATTTCCAGCATCATACCTTTGTAGCAGATTTCCTACTCATTCCATTGGGAGGTTGTGATGTTGTGCTTGGCGTTCAGTGGTTACGACAATGGGGCCCTATTACTTGGGATTTTCAGCAGTTGACCATGCAGTTTCGAATGGGATCAAAGCTGGTTATGCTCCATGGGATACAACCGGGTTCTGTTCGTCAACTGAAGGCTGCGAGGATGAATAAAGTCAAGGATGAGCAAATGCAAGTGGCTGTGTTATGTGCTAAGCCAGATGAGGAGGACTCACCCATACAGTTCTGCACTTTGGAACTACAGAGTATCGATGATACTTCCCCTGAGGAAGTTACGGAGGTCATTACTAAGTACTCTGATCTGTTTGAGATTCCTACAGAGTTACCACCTTTGCGACCTCAGCATGATCACCGGATTCCCTTGTTGGATGGTTCTAATCCTGTTAATCAGCGACCGTATCGCTACGCTATTCACCAGAAGAACGAGATAGATAAGCTGGTCCAAGATCTTTTGGATGCAGGCACCATTCAAACAAGCTCCAGTTCTTATGCATCTCCCGTGGTGCCCGTTAAGAAGAAGGATGGAACGTGGCGTCTTTGTGTGGACTACCGCGGCTTGAACAATATGACTGTTAAGGACCGTTTTCCCATTCCCCTGATTGAAGACCTTATGGATGAGTTGGGAGGTTCTTGTGTGTATTCCAAGATTGACTTGCGCGCAGGGTACCACCAAGTGCGGATGGCTCCACCGGATGTTCATAAGACTGCCTTCAAGACTCACAGTGGTCATTATGAATATCTGGTTATGCCTTTTGGGCTCACTAACGCCCCGGCAACATTTCACGGACTCATGAACGATGTGTTCCGACCCCTGTTGCGACGTTGTGTTTTGGTTTTCTTTGATGATATATTGATATATAGTTCATCATTGGAAAACCATGTGCAACATCTCCATCAAGTGTTTGCTTTGATGCGCGAGAATCAGTTGTATGCCAAGCACAGTAAATGTGTGTTTGCAACTGATAAAGTTGAGTATTTGGGTCACTTCATTGCAGCTGAGGGTATTTCTACGGATCCGCAAAAGGTCAGGGCTGTAGACGACTGGCCAACTCCGGTGAATGTGAAACAACTTCGGGGATTCCTCGGTTTGGCTGGCTATTACCGTCGATTTGTTAAGAGCTTCGGCACTATAGCTCGGCCGCTATACGAATTGACAAAGAAGGAAGGTTTTTCCTGGTCACCTGACGCGCAGGAGGCTTTTCTTCAGTTAAAAAAAGCTTTGTGTGAAGCACCTGTGTTGGCTCTCCCTCAATTTGACAAACCATTTGTGGTTGAGACTGATGCTTGTGGGCACGGAATAGGCGCTGTACTTATGCAGGAAGGCCATCCTCTCGCCTATATCTATCGCCACCTTAAAGGGAAGCAGTTAAACCTCTCCATCTATGAGAAAGAACTGTTAGCAGTAGTGTTCGCGGTGCAGAAGTGGCGTCACTATCTCCTAACAGGACATTTCATCATTAAGACGGACCAACGCAGTCTGAAGTACTTGTTGGAACAGAGGTTAAATACCCCTATACAACAACAATGGTTACCTAAACTACTAGAGTTTGACTACGAGATACAATATCGCCAAGGCAAAGAGAATTTGGTTGCTGATGCTCTATCTCGTGTTGAAGTTCTGCATATGGCACTCTCAGTGGTGGAATGTGACCTTTTGAAACGCATACAGGGAGCGTATCAGACTGATCCTGTTACCAAGGACATCATCGCATCTTTGGAACGTGATCCGTCTGCTAAAATGCATTTTACATGGTCCCAGCAGTTGTTACGTCGAAAGAGTAAACTCGTCATTCCAAACGACGGTGATCTTCGTAACACAATCTTACAATGGCTACATTGTTCAGGCACGGGAGGACACTCAGGTCGGGATGCTACTTATCAGCGAGTCAAGTCCTTATTTTATTGGAAAGGCCTTACTTCTGATATTCAAGCTTTCCTTCGAAGCTGCACTGTTTGTCAACAATGTAAGTACGACACATCTGCTTCTCCTGGTCTCCTCCAACCCTTGCCAATTCCAGACCACATTTGGACTGATGTCTCCTTGGATTTCATTGACGGCTTGCCTAAATCCTTTGGTAAATCTGTCATTCTTGTGGTGGTGGACAGACTGAGTAAAGCTGCTCATTTCGTGGCATTATCGCACCCTTACTCTGCATCGTCAGTGGCTCAGGCTTTCTTGGATCACGTCTTCAAGTTACATGGATTTCCTCGTTCCATAGTGAGTGACCGAGATGCGGTTTTCTTAAGCGACTTCTGGCAGGAGCTGTTTCGTTTGCAAGGGGTTGCTTTGAATCTGTCCAGTGCGTACCATCCTCAGAGTGATGGCCAGACAGAGGTGGTTAATCGGTGCCTCGAAACTTACTTACGCTGTATGTGTAGTGACCGACCACATCTTTGGAGTAAGTGGCTGCCGTTAGCTGAGTTCTGGTACAACACCAATTTTCACACATCCATCCAGATGACACCTTATGAAGCTGTGTACGGCCAACCACCTCCACAACACTTGCCTTATCTACCCGGCAAATCCAAAGTTGCTGTTGTGGATCGTTGTTTGCAAGACCGGGAGGAGATGCTCCTTATCTTGAAGTTCCATCTTATGAGAGCTCAACACCGGATGAAACAGTTTACTGATCAACACAGGACTGACCGTTTTTTGGAGATAGGTGATATGGTCTATGTCAAGCTCCAACCATATCGACAACGTTCTGTGGTTATGCGCTCAAATCAGAAGTTATCTCCTAAGTACTTTGGCCCTTATAAAGTCGTGGATCGTTGCGGAGCAGTAGCGTACAAGCTGGCATTACCTGCAGGATCTCAGATCCATCCGGTCTTCCATGTGTCTCAGCTCAAGTTGGCAGTCGGTTCTGCCGTGACTTCTCATCACTTACCAGAACTGCCATCTGACGTTTTAATCAAAGATCTGGCTTGTGTATTGGAGCATAAAATGGTGCAGCATCAAGGCAAGGCAGCTACTATGGTCTTAGTTCAATGGGTTAACAAACCAACGGACGAAGCTACATGGGAGTTTGCTTTCGACTTGCAGAAGAAGTATCCTGCTTTCAACTTTGAGGACAAGGTTCTCTGAGAGCGGGAGGATATGATATAGCAAAAGGAATAAAGGCACGGGACACGTCACGTGCTCACGTGGGCGAGGAGGAATCTTTCCGTTAGCCGCTTTTAAGAATGCGTGTGTGCATTCATTTTTCATTATCTAAAAAGTGTAAAAGTTTGTTAGACTTTCTCTCTCTCTTGCTATCGCTTTCTCTGAGTCGTGTGTAACTCGTTATCGCCAGAATCGTTCTTCATTTGGGATTCTGTGTGGATCGAGTAAGGATTTGGTGTTTCCTGAACATTTGGATCCTGTTTTATCGTTCTATCAAAGTATTATTCAGTCACTCTGTTTCTTCTTTATCAAACTACATGAACTGGACTAACCCAAGTACTATCAGAAATAGCATAAATTACACCGGCTTCTAGAAGTTTCATTATCTCCTTTTTAACAACATCTTTTAGATTCGGATTCAACCTCCTTTGATGTTCTATAGAACTCATTAATTCATTTTCTAGATGTATCCTATGCATGCAAAGATCAGGGGAGATTCCAGTGATATCATCAAGTGAATACCCTATAGCCTTTCTATACTTCCTAAGTTCGCATAAGAGTAAAGCTACTTCCACATTATTCAAATCAGCATTCACAATCACTGGGTAAGTAGAGTTTGTTCCAAGGAATGCGTACCTTAGCCCGGCTGGAAGAGTTTTGAGTTCTAGTTTGGGTGCTTTCAATTCGCTCCAAGGGCTGTCTATCGGGTCAAGTGGCGGAGCAGGTGCTCGTGGGGTTGGAGCGGGTACTCCGTCTATTTTTGCCGAGTTCTCCTCATCATCTAGGCTCGTGTATGCTACCATTTGCTCCATTCTTTGGCTGGAATCTAGCATCTTGGCAAAGCTGTCGGCATCCTCGCTCAGGAAACCATGCTCTCTTTCAGCTAGAGTTAGGGCGGTTTCAAGAGGATCCGGGCACAGAAGCTCTTCAGCTGCCTCATCATACACATCATCCACGCCTTCCACAGTGAAGGTCTGTCCATCCATCATCGGTTTCTTCAACAATTTATCCATCTCGAATGACATTACCATGTCGCCTAGCTGAAGGTCAATCACTCCATTCTGTACATCGATTATTGCACCAGCTGTGCATAAGAATGGCCGGCCAAGAATCAGAGGGTCTTTCGGTTCTTCTTCAAGCTCTAGAACCACGAAATCAGCTGGGATGAGTGTGTCTCCAATTCGCACGTGAAGATCCTCTAACATACCCACGGGAAGCTTTGTTGATCTGTCTGCGAACACCAATGAGATGCGCGTGGGTCTGAAATTGGTGAACCCTAACCGTTTTGCCACAAAGTATGGCATAAGGTTGACACTGGAACCGAGATCGCACAGAGAGCATGCGAATGTCATGGGGCCGATCTTGACTGATAAAACGAATCTGCCGGGATCGCTTCTCTTCTTAAGGACTTTGTTCTGCAGAACAGCACTGCATTCTTTGGAGACTACCATCACGTTTTCCTCCTCAGCTACTTTTCCAGAGACTAGAGTTTTCACATACCGTTTGAGAGCCGGTATCATCTGAACGGCATCCGTGAGAGGCAGCTTCACGGTTAGGTCTCTGAGCATCTCTCTGCATTTAGCATCCTCTAAATCTTTGCGAGACTTCTTAGGAGGTACAGGGTATGGGACCTTGGGTTTGTACACCCTTGCTTCCGTATTGCTGGCCGAAGTTGTTGGAGTTTCTTGGCTGAGCATGTGCTCGGTTGACGGGCCAGGGTGCTCGGTTGTCGCTTCCTTTCCTTTTTCCGATCCGACGATTGTTTCCGAGTTCAATGTTTTCCCGCTCCTTAGCTCGACGGCGTTGACAAACTCCTTCCTAGGTGCTTCAGCTTTTCCAGGTAGAGTCCCTGGTGTTCTTTTTATAGACTCGGCAGTTTGTGCAATCTGAACATCCAGTTGCTTCATGTGGGTCCATACAGCCTCATACTTCCCATTAAGATCAGTATACATAGTGTCAACTTTGGAGTTGATTTCTGCTGCCGCCTTTTGTTGACTCGCCATCAACTGCTGCATCATGTTCTTCAGCTCGTCTTGGGAGCCGGTTGCTGAAGATGAAGGTTGCGGATTTGTGAAAGGCTGGGGCTGCGAGTTTGTGAAAGGGTGCCTTGGCTGATTCCCTCCTTGGAAACGGTTCTGATTAGGAACGAATGGCCGGTTCTGGTAGTTATTGGAGTAGTTCTTCTGAAAACCCATCTGTGGCTGATTTCTTTGCTTAGGATAAACTTGATCATGCGGATTCTCAGCATTGGTGCTCCTATAGGACAGGTTCGGGTGAGTGTTGAAGCATTGGTTGTTGAAACCGCGGTTCTGCCCGAAACTTTGTCCCGTCACATAATTCACCTCCATCTGATCATCACTGGTTTCTTCCTCATGGACTTGAGCGAGGACGGACTTTTGGTTCCCCTTAAGGAGAAGGTTAACCTTGGCCGTGAGTTCCGCAATCTGCTTGGACTCCACACTGTTGACCTTCTTTCTGTCGTACTCCGGGCTTTTGTTGCTGGAACTTGCGGCTAGGTTCTCGATCAGCTCCAGAGCTCCTTCCTTTGACTTAGTGTAGAAGTCACCGTTACTAGCTGCATTCAGGGCGTTTCTGTAGTCCCAATCTACTCCGTCATAGAAGGTGCTGAGCAGCTGCTCATCACTAAACCCATGGTGAGGGCACTCGCGTTTGTACTCCTTAAACCACTCCCATGCTTCATTGAAGGATTCACCGGACTGTTGTTCGAATGAGGAGATCTTGTTCCTCAAGGCTGCGGTCTTGGATTTCGTGTAGAACTTATCCAAGAAGGATGATCTTGCATCAGCCCAAGTCGGTAGAGAGCGTGGTGGTAAAGATTTTAACCACTGTGATGCTTTTCCCGCAAGAGAGAAAGGGAAAAGCTTGCACTTCAAAAAATCTGGGGGCACACCATTGGAGCTGGTTGTGCTACAGATCTCTTCAAAGTTCTCGATGTGATCCATCGGAATCTCAGCAGGCAGACCGTGGAACAGGTGTTGCTTCACGAGGGCGATCATTTGAGACTTGATCTCGTAATCTTGCCTCTGGATGGTCGGGGTAACGATCGCAGATCGATCTTGGTAGTATGCGTGAGCCGCATCTTTGTCCCCGAAGGCAGGTTGTGCAACGAGTTGCCTCTCTTGTTGCAAACGAAGCTGCTCCATGGCTGTCTGAAGTTGTAGCAGCTGAGCTGCGATGTCTATTTGTCCGCCCATCTCTGAGTTGGCGGTGTCAGTCGTTTCTGGTTCTGGACCAGGTGTGTTACGTCTCTGCCTGTTCTCTCATTCTGCCCTTGCTAACTCCTCGTTCGATAAGCTAACAAGATCCTCGTTGTTTCTGCTCCTTGTGCTCCTTGGGGACATGCACCTGAAACACAGAAACGAAGAAGAAAAGAAAACGAGTTCAGTAAAGTTCTTAGTCTAATAATTCAGCCGTCAACCAAAGGTGAAAATTTGGTCCCCGGCAACGGCGCCAAAAACTTGATACACGAGTTTTAAACCCTTATTTCCTACTGCAAGTGCACAGCATACGAAGTAGTATTTAGGGGTCGATCCCACGAAGACCAGTTTTCACACTTTGACTTAATGACCTAAATTAAGAGCTAAGACAATTCAAATATGTTTTTGGTTTTTTGTAGATAGCAATAATAAAAGCGAAATCGGTTGTAAAGATTATATTAAACAAGCGTTAGGTCAAGGAATATCGCAGGAGATTCAGAGCAACGGATCAAACAACTATTCAGGCAGTGAAGAACAAGTCTAGAACTCAAACATAAAGATAATATGAATCCACTGTCGTGGTATTAATAACTTTGTCTAGCGACCTAGAAATCCTAACTGTCGTTGGTACTAGAAATCGCAAACAAGCATTAAGGATAGGTTCGATTTGTTCACAATTCTCCACTACATCTACTGTCGTAGGTAATGAATAAATTGCTCACCAATGTTTATTCTAGCAACCTAGCAACTGTCGTTGTCTAAATTAACCTAATATCATAAAATCAAATGATCAATTTGATCTAAGCATTAAGAACAACAAAGGTGAAGACATCGATTTGAATAACCTATTTGTGTTTAACCCTAAAGCTCATGAATTCCTTTGACAAACCTCAACCTAACTAAGAGATCTACTCAGACATAATTAAAGAAGAAGATAACAACGAGATTGTAAAGTTCATCATAAAAACTTGAATAGATAACAAAGAGCTGGATATAAACTTATAAGAACTTAATTAAAGCATAAGCATAAATATAAGAACTGAAAGACAAACTTAAAGCATAAGCATAAATATAAGAACTGAAAGTAAAACTTAAAGCATAAGCATAAATGTATAAAGCTTAAAAGAAACTAAATAAAACTTAATAAAAGCATAAACATAAAACTTAAAACTGAAGAGAGAGCAATGTTTAGAAGCTAGAGAAGAGAGGAGGAAGAAGATGGTGTGATTTTTAACATCAAGAGTGAGTACTATATATAGGCCAAGGTGAGGGAAGTAGGTGAGACGGGGAACGGTCGTTCTAGGTGGAGAACGATCGTTCCCCATGGTCGATCCGTAGTAGGTGAGATGCGGTGTCGGGGAACGATCGTTCCGGAGAAGAGAACGGTCGTTCTCTTGGGTTTTTGTCGGCAGAGTTGGGGAAGAGGGGAACGACCACATGGGAGAGAACGGTCGATCTCCTTGGTGTGTCGGCATGGTTGGTGAAGAGGGGAACGATCGTTCCTTGGAGGGAACGATCGTTTTGGTTGGTCGTTCTGCCCCAAGAACGGTCGTTCTGCTCAGTTGATCCTTTCTCGTGTTTTCCACGTCAACTCGACTCGAATATGTCCGTAAATGCCAAACTCCTCCGGAACTCCATAAAATTTGTAAAAGACTCAAAACAATAAAAAAGACTCGAAAAACCAACGAAAGATGCAAATCAAAACTCAAACCGAATACTAAAAACGAATCAAAATACGTTAAAAACACATAATATCAACACCCCATGGACCATATTGAGAAGTTTGAAGACTTGGTGACAAGCATCAAGCTTAATGGAGTCTCAGAGGATTATCTGTTGTGCAAGCTCTTCCCATATTCTCTTGCTGGGGATGCAGCTTATTGGCTCAAGAATGAGAGTCCAGGTTCTCTAACCACTTGGTTTGATACCAAGAATGCCTTCCTCAACAACTTCTTTGATGATGCAAGGTCTGAAGAGCTGAGAACAAAGATCTCTACATTTTCTCAAGTAACTACTGAAGCTTTTAAGGCTGCTTGGTTGAGGTTCAGATCATATCAGAGAGACTGTCCCCATCATGGGTTCAGTGATGTTCAGCTGCTGGGAATTTTCTTCAGGGGAATTGACTGGAGGTATCAGATGGCTCTAGATGCTGCAAGTGAAGGTAACTTCAATACTAGGAGTCCAGCAGAAGCCAAAAAGCTGATTGAGAACTTGGTATCTAGCAACAGTACCAAGAATGCAGACTTTGAGAGGAAGAAAGCAGCTGGAGGAATGGATGGATGTCAAATGGCTGAAGTAAAGGCAAAGCTAGACTCTGTTCACAGCATTCTTATGGGCCAAAAGCAAGTGCAATTTGCTGCAAAGGTTGAGAACTTTGAACCTTCTAAAGAAGAGGATGTTAACTATGTTGGTGGAACAGGTTTTCAGAAAGCTTTCAATGGTTATGGTCAGAGGAGTGCCTTCACAGGCAATCAGAATTCCTCTGGATTCACTCAACAACCTCAGTTCCAGAAGCCTTTTTCTCAGAGCAACAACAACTTCACAAGGACATATGGTTCTTCCTCTTACCAACCAATCTCTACACAAAATTCAGCAAGCAAATTGGAGGGCATGCTAGAGCAAGTTCTTGAAGGTCAGACAAAGTTGGCAGTTGACTTCAATGGAAAGCTGGATTCCATGTACACAGACCTGAATGGGAAATTTGAAGCTTTAAGCACCCATGTCAAGAAGTTGGATATTCAGGTTGCTCAAACTGCTGATTCCATAAAAAGGCAAGAAGGATTTCTTCCTGGAAAGACTGATTCAAACCCAAGACATCATGTCAATGCCATCATGGTGAGAGAAGAAGAAAAGTTCGTGGGTACTGCAGAGTTTGATGCAGGTTTTGGAGCCACATACTTGGTGTCGATCGACACCAGATGGGGGTGTCGATCGACACCAACCAAAAATCTCGAAATTTCGACTCCCGATGGACGTTTGTCGACCGACCCGATCGACACCAAAGTGGTGTCGGTCGACACTATTGAGGGGTGTCGGTCGACACTAGTGAAAAATCGTGATTTTTCGAGTCATGACGGACCTTTGTCGATCGCAGTCGTTGTGTCTTGAGTGTCGATAGACACCAGATGGGGGTGTCGATCGACACCACTCGTGTATTTTTCAATTGCCGTCAGAAGAGCGTGTTGATCGTCCCAAAACCCCATCACCCATTGAAGAGATGGTCTATAAACCTAAGATACCTTACCTGAAGCCCAAACTGTCTAAACAAGAGTTGGAAGAGATCAGATGCAAGGCAATCATGGATAAAGTGTTGATTGAGATACCATTGGTTGATGCAGTCAAGCTTTTATCTCCAATTAAGAGGTATGTTAAGAGGATGGTTGTGAATGGTATAAGTCCTGAGGAAGCAGCGTTGCTCACAAAGGACATTAGTGCAATCCTCTTGCAAAAGACAGTATCAAAGAAAGAGAGGAAGGTGAGAGTGTCTGAACAGGTCAGTGCTATGATTCAGAGTAGGATTCCAAAGAAGTTACCTGACCCAGGGAGTTTTGTGCTCGACTGCACTATCTCAACAGAAAGATTTCCAAACTCTCTCTGTGACCTTGGCTCAAGCATTAACCTAGCTAATGCCATATTCTGTTACTGTGAGACTTGGGTTTACTGACTTCAAGCCTACAAGGATTCATCTTGTCCTTGCTGATCGTTCCAAGAGGATTCCAGAAGGTGTTTTAGAGGATGTTCCACTTCAGATTGCAGGATGCACTATCCCCACAGACTTTGTTGTTTTGGAATATGGTGAAGAACCTCAGACTCCTCTTCTTTTGGGAAGATCATTCTTAGCTACAGCAGGTGCTATTATTGATGTCAGAGAAGGGCAGATAGAGCTTGATTTGGGAGATAAGGTCATGAACTTTGACATGGAGAAGCTGAGGAGAAAACCTACCATTGACAGTCAAACCTTTTCTGTAGAGGTTGCCATGGATGAGGAGCCAGATGACATTACTGCTGGGTATGTCAAGGAGCTGGAGGTTACTGAGCAAGTGAACAAGCTGGTTGTTCGAAAGGAATTTGTTGAGACTTCTAAGAAAACTGCTGGGTTTGAGGATTGGAGTGGAGATCATCTATTCATGACTAGGCTCCAAGATAAGGATCCCGTGAAAGATAATGTGATGGAGGATGATATTTTTGTGATGGAGACAAGGATTGCAGAGCTGAATTGCAGAAAAATTACAGAAATCCGAGCTTCAGGTATGGTGTCGGTCGACACCACTTTTGGTGTCGGTCGACACCCTCCACAGACCAACCCAGAAACAACAAAAGAACACAGTTTTCAGGAGGTTTCTAGTGCTGCAAGTCCATCAACTGTTGCTAAACAGAAAACTCCACATCTCACACTCCAGACACCTAGGAGAAAGCAAAGGTATGCACTTCATGTTCCTAATTCTAAACCACCTGATATCATCAATCATACACTTCCATCTCTTTCACACTTATGCAAGCCACGAGATTCTTGTAGAGAGCTTGGTATTTCTTTTGATAATTTTGCAGGAAAAAAAGGTGTACCACCCACACAAAAGTCCCACCCTACTGCTGTTCCTCACTTCCTTGGTCGATCTCATGAACCTACTGCTTATACACCACCTTGGATGATGAGATGTTCTTTCCAAAGGCATTCACTGCCACTCTCTGATCCACCTGATGCCTAAGCCCCAACATAGTCAAGCTAATGACTGAAAATAAGCGCTTAGTGGGAGGCAACCCACTTTTAGGTAGGATTTTCTTTCAATTTCGTTTGGTTTTTGCTAATTTTTAATTTTGTTTTTCTTGTGTTAAAAAGAAAAAAAAATATAGTGTCGATCGAAACCCACCACCAGTGTCGCCCGACACCACCCGAGCAGTTACGTATTTTCAATTTTTCTTGTTCATTTGCTTTTGCTTTGGTTTCTTTTCAATCCTATGGCTTGATAACACTGGGGACAGTGTTACTTAAGTCTGGGGGAGGAAAATACTAATGTATTTTGCTTTGTTTTGTTGTTTTGTTTTAGAGTCAAGTTGTGTCAAAAATTGTTTTATTGAGTCAAAAATTTAGTTGGGAATTATGAGCTTCTCGTGGAACAAACTGTTTTAGCCACCACTTTAGTGACCATTCTTACAACCATTGATAGCAGATTCTACCAACAGGAAATTCCAAAGGTAAATTGATCTTCCATTATCCCCATATTGTTTGAGTATTTAGATGATCCAGAGCTGCCAAGATATAATGAACTTAATTTTTCTCATCTTGGGGCTTGGTATACTTTGAATCGGATTCTTTGCTTAGGTCTGATAGGATTAGTCTGTGATTATGGTTTCCCTCTCTCTTCCCTTCATTGTCTCTAAAAAAAAAAGAATGAAAAAGAGTCATAGCTTTGAAAAGATTTAATTTGAGAAGTTGAATCATTCGATACTTCTAGAAAAGAAAAAGAGAAAGAAAGAGAACAATCAGTCGATAAAAATAAAATAAAATGATACCCTAGTAGGGAAAAATCGACTGATTGGAAGCGAGAAAAGAGGGAGAAAGGAAACTAGAAGCAGACTGTTCAATAAATCAGTACTTGGGTAAGTAAAAGTCCATGTGTCCTTAGATCGATATTCCCTCGATGAGACTGCACTTAAAACTTAATAAGGTCAGTAATGGGGATTTTAGATTACTCTTATGGGTTGTGGTTTGGAATCTGGATGGTTAGTAAGTCTGCGGAAAATTACTAGAGGTTCTAACTTAAGTTGGTACTGTTTGACGTGGCTTTACTCTGGTGTTGGTTTATTTAATATTTCTAAAGGATAAGTGAGTTCCTATGTTTTCAAACCTCTTTCACATGTCTAGTCTTCTGTTTTGCTTGAGGGCAAGCAAAAGCTAAGTCTGGGGGAGTTGATATATCATGATTTTTAGTGTTTTTAGCCATGATATAAGTTGTATATATAGAGTCTTTTTAGTGTTTTTGGAGTCTTTAGAGTCATTTGCAGGTGTAGGTACATTTGGAGCTTATTTGGAGACTATGGATCATTCTAGAGTTAATTAGGAAGATGTGCTGAAGATTTCAACTCGGAGGCAAATTTTAGAGATGGTGTCGATCGACACCACCCCTGGTGTCGGTCGACACCAATTCCTGACGGCAATTTCAATACGAGTTTTCCAAGCTTTGCAGAGTTGCAAACAGATCTCTGAAACTCCTAATATTTACAATTAAGTGTCAAACGTGTTTTCCATATTTTTAGACTATTTTTATGGGTTTTTAAGGTCATTATTTAGACCTAATCTATTATTCTAAGCTAGAGTTTTGGAGAGAAGAATTCAGACTCCTTCAGAGAAGATTCAGAACTCCTTTAATCTCTATTCTTATTTCTTTTATGCAATCTTATTCAAACATGTTTATTGTTTCAATCTCCATGTCTGAGTAGTTTGCTAGTTAGGTTTAGGGTTTCTCATTAGGGATTTCATGAATTGCTAAGTTGATTTGTTAGTCAAGGATTCAGGAATACTAGTTCTTCATCTAGGTTGTGATTAATGCTTGATCTGAACTGACGAGTTAGATTATTGATCATAGGTTGATTCTCGCAACAAACGTTCGTTAATTAGCTAGAAAGAACCTTAGATGAGCAAAATAACTATTCGCAAAGAGATTTGGTTTAGGTATTTTGTGAACATATCGAACTTGAATTTAATGCATGTCTAAGCCTTTGAATTTGCAAAGAGATTTGGAATTCTAGGATCTAGACATAGAAATCTCTGCAACGAGAGTTGATTGATTTGAATATTGTGTTTCGAGTTCTAGAACATAGCAGAATCCTGATTGACTGATTAGCTTGCATTCCTGATTTCCTGAGAATTTCCTGAGCCTGACATTTTTCCCATCTGATTTACAACTGATCTTATTGCACTGTTTTCATTACATTTATTATCGTTTAGCTTAATTTGAATACTATAATCTATTGTGCGAATCTTGAGTCTATGTGGAAATCGATCCCTAAGTAATACAATTGATCTCTTAATTTGAGAGAGTAGCTCTAGGGTAAATTTGAGCATATCATTCATGAGCTGCATGAAGGTGCTAGGTGCATTGGTGAGTCCAAACGGCATGACCAGCCATTCATATAAACCTTGCTTGGTCTTGAATGCGGTTTTCCACTCATCACCTTCCTTCATCCTAACCTGGTGATAACCACTTTTTAAATCAATTTTAGAAAAGATAGTGGCACCACTTAGCTCATCTAGCATGTCATCAAGCCTCGGAATGGGATGCCGGTATTTGATGGTGATGTTGTTGATGGCTCGGCAATCAACACACATTGTCCATGTGCCATCTTTCTTGGGCACTAAGATGACTGGTACGGCGCATGGACTAAGGCTCTCTCGGACATAGCCTTGCTTTATTAGGTCATGCACTTGGCGCTCCAACTCCTTAGCTACCTCCGGGTTAACTCTATAAGCCGGCCGGTTTGGTATAGGAGCTCCGGGTACCAAATTGATCTGGTGCTCTATCCCTCGGATTGGGGGTAAACCGGGTGGGATGTCATCAGGAAAAACACCCTTGAAGTCAGCTAATAGCTTGTGCACGCCCTCCGGGTAGCTGGTTTCCTCATTCCCTGAAAAATAACTTTCCTTGAAGACCATGAGTAGCATCTGCGTTTTGGAGTTAGCAGATTTAACAACCTTACTAGGAGAAATAAAAAGGTTGGTTTTACTTAGCTTGGCAGTTTTGTCTCCCTTATCCATGGCCTTTTGAAGCTGAAAAACTTCGTGTGGAGTAAGAGGTGCAAGATTGTGCTTCTTGTTGTTGTGCACAAAGCTGTAGTAGTTGGTGAGGCCATTGTGGATGGACTCCTTGTCGAATTGCCAAGGTCTGCCTAAGAGAATATGGCCTGCCTTCATTGGGACGACATCACAAAGGGTCTGGTCTGCATACGAGCCTATGCTGAATGGTACCATGACTTGTTCTCCATTCTTGAGTTCTACTTTGTCATCCAGCCATTTAAGTCTATATGGCCGAGGGTGCTTAGTGGTCTTGAGACCTAACCTGTCAACCAAATACTTGCTAGCCACATTAGTACATGAACCACCATCAATGATTAGGCTACATACCTTGGATTGCACGGTACATCTTGTATAAAAGATGTTCTCTCTTTGGATGGTCTCGGGTTCATAAAGTGCACTTAAGGACCTCCGGGTGACTAAGATTTCTCCCACATCCGGATAATCGGTCACTTCATCCTCAGAGTCCAGCGGCTCATCTTCTTCTTCGTCCTGAGATTCATATTCTCCGTTCTCTCGGATGACCATAGCTCGTTGGTTCGGACAGTCTCGAGCATAATGACCCTTGCCCTTGCACTTGAAGCATGAAACATCTCTGGCTCGTGGGGCCTGGCCTGAGTTGGATCCAGATCCAGTGGCCTTGCTAGCCTCCGGTGCTGGCTTCTTGCTCTTGAAATCCGGTTCGGTGGATTTCCCTTTGTCCGAGTTCCGTGTGGTCGAAGGGGTCCAGTTGTTCTTGGACCGGTTGGTGGAAGCGGTCTTCCTTTTGATGTGCTGCTCGGCCTGAGTTGCCACATGCAACAGATCCTCTAGATCAGCATAAGTTTGGCACTCCACCTTTCTCGCAATACGGTCATGAAGACCATCAAGAAACTGAGCCATCAAGGTCTCTTGAGACTCCTCACTCTCCAGCCGGTTCTTGAGCTTCTCAAACTCCTCAAAGTATTCTTCCACGGACTTATTTCCTTGAGTAAGTCGCCTAAACCGCTTCTGAAGATCGCAGTGGTAGTAGGCTGGTACATATCGCTTCCGGAACTGGTAAGTCATGTCTTCCCAACAATTGATTGTGTTCAGCCGTCTCCTCCTTCGGTCGGCTACATCACGATCCCACCAAGTCAGAGCACTGTCAGTGAGTTGTGTCGCGGCTAAGGTCACCTTTCGTTGGGGTGAGTAGTTGCAATGATCGAAGATGTACTCCATCCTTCTTTCCCAATCAAGGTACGCATCTGGGTCTACTTTTCCGATGAACGTGGGCAAGGTGAGTTTAAGGCCTCTCCCCTTAAACCCAAACTCATCATCGCCTTCGCGTCGGTTCCCACGGTTCTGGTGCTGGCCGTTCTGGTTCCGGACTTGTCGGTGGCCGTTGACCGGTTGGTTGCTGCCTTGATCGTGATCATTTCTATGGCTACTCTCACTCGAGGAAGCAGTCTCATCACGGTCTTGGTTTCGCTGGTCCATTTGATCCATGCGGTTTGATAAACCTTGGATAAGGTTCATTATCTGGTTTAGCTGGTCGGAAACACTAGGGTCTCCCATCGGTTAGTACCTGAAACAACAAAATCACTAAGTGTAAGAATGTGCTCAAGATATTCAAAGAGAAGCAAAGACTTAAACCGAAAATGATTTATGCAATTTCAATGACCGCTCAGCCTCAGCCTAATTAAGGAAACTACACTTATCACAATTTCGGATTCAAGTTCAAAACGAAAGTGATAATGTGGAATTATAAATAAGGCAAATGAAAACAACTAATTTTTTTTTGTCTTTTCTTAATTTATGCGAATGCCTAATATGCTTATGATGATTGATAAGCAATTAAATTCAATGATTGAAGACATACAAGAATTCAAAAAAAAAAATATCAATGGATGAAAATGGATCAAACGCAAGAACAATATGAAAACGAGAAATGCAAGAGGGTTAAGAAGGCTCAGGGTAATTCGGATGGAATGAGTGGCCGGATAATTTGGCAAGTTCAATCCTTCTTCTTCCTTTGAGATTTCAACAACCTGAAACAAAAAGAATTCAAACAAGATCAATGCTCTTTTGTTTTTGTATTTAGATGCAAACTATGAAATCAAATGATGAACAACTATCAATCCTAATTTTTTATTTTTTTTAAGTTTATGAATAAAAGATAACCAAACAAAACGAATGCAAGCAGAGTCTTATGTTTTTTTTTAACAGAAATGAAAGATGAACAATGAACAATAAACAAGAAAAGATGAATAAGGATTGAAAGAACCTGATTCAGGAGCTTTTAAGCTCTGATACCAGATGAAACAAACTCAGGAACTGAAGTTTGCCGATGGAGGATGAATGGGGCAAGGCTGGCCGTATGGCTGCTCTCCTTGTTCCCGGATAGTGGTGGACGGCGGAAAGAAGTGGTTGTGCGGATCCAAACAGCTGGCCGTACGGCTGCTCTCCGGTGGGTGGTTAAGTGGATAGATGGTGGATCGAGGTCGCCACAAAGCTTGGTGGAAGAAGCTTTGACAAGACAAAGATATTCTTGGTTAGAACCGTTCTAAGCAAGAAGATCGGAAATTCTAGAGGGAATTCTCAAGGAGAAAGTTCGTTGTTTATTGATTGTGTGAAAAAAATACACAGCTGCAGTGGGACTTTATAGGAGAGTCCATCAGCTTTGCCCTTCTGGGGACTTGAATCAAATACAATAAATGCAAATCGGGAATTAAAAGCAAATTGGCTAAACATAAGGCCATTAATCTAAGAAATGAAAATCAACATCAAGACAATTCAAAGACAAGAAAATAAGTTAGTCCACAAATAAATAATTGAAATAAATCAGGCTTACCAGTGTTGATTTTGTGGTGATGGAGTGAAGACTTTGACATTGGATGAATATGGACTTGTTCTTGTACTTTGGGGAAGACCGAGCATTAAGTGGGCGAGATGCTAAACAAGGTAAGTCTGATTGCTTCTCTTGTCCTAAGTCCTTCATGTGCATGATTTGGACCGTCCTTGATGTTCATGAATGCTGAATCTTTAATTGCGCCAGTTTGGTTGCGGTCAGAGTTGATGTCTTCGGTTTGCTCCTTTTGTTGAGTTGGGCCGGATTGGACCTTCCCTTTGGTGATGCTCATTTGACCAATTTGTTCAGCTAGCTCGTTAACCTCGCACTCATTTTGGGCCAATAGATTCTTCACAGCCTGGTTGAAGTTTTGTTGCAAGGTTTTAGCTCCGGAACGAGTCATAGGTCGGGTCCTCATGGTCGGAATGGTCGGAATCGGGGCTGCGGGTTCCGGGTCGGTTCCGAGGATTACATCAGACTATTTCCTCTTCTATCCTTTGTGTAATCACTATACAAAGAGACCTTTGATCCTCATTAATAATACAACAAGAGACATTTGATTCACAACACGTTATCAGCACGAGCTTGGTCTGGAGAAACCCTAGCCGCCGACGAAACCTAAAACCAGCTGCCGCCGTCCATTGATCGCCGCCGGCCGCCGCCGTCTTCAACAAAGAAGATCCCAGTCGCTTACTTGAGGTTCCGAGTTTGATTCCGACGCCTTTAGCTCCTGGTCCATACCAGTTCAACCCTAAAAGGTGATTGAGGTAAATCCCTAATCTAAGAACAAGAGAAAATCGAATTTGACCTAATTAAATCTAAACCCTAAAATCGATTTTCTCATCAAACTTGATTGATCTTGTTAAAACCCATACCTGAACTTGGATCTAAGCTAAAGACAAGACCTAAAATCGATTTGTTTGTTTAACCTTGTTTGATCTTGTTTAAACTCAAATCAAATTGGACTTAAGATATATCAAACCCTAAAATCGATTTCTATGCTTGATTGTTTGATAAATTTCTTGTTTAAATCCTTGCATAAAATCGGTTGCATATGTTAGGGTTGTTAGATTATCTCTTGTCCCTTGCATAAAACCAAACCCTAAAGTCTGATAATTAAAATCAGACATCATATAGATATTGTTAAAACCGAATTTGATTCTCCCTTTAATCATCACCTCAAATTGATTGCTTGTATTCATGAGTTAGGGTTGCTAGATCGCTTGTTTAGATCATGAATAAAATCGGCCACCATATAGAAAAAGAGAAGTTGAAATCGTTTTGGCTAAACCCTAATCCTATTCCAAATAGGAAATTATAATCCCTTCATTTTTAGAGAAAATGAAAGTTTGAGAATATCATTTTCCTTGTGCATGATTATCCTTTTATTGCTTTGTCCATTAATTAATTGTTTTATGATTAATCTTGGATAAAGGAAATTGTTAAAAATCGAATTACACAAATGCATAATCACCTAATTAAATATCGGCCACATATAGAAATTTGTTTGAATTGCATTATTGCTTAAGCACATGAAGTTTAAGATCGGATAAAGAAAATCGGCCATATTTCTAAGGCCATGATTTTGTTAAAAGCTCTAAGAGAAAGTTGATGCATATTTTTCAGATGACAAAAGTCAACTCAGATTACCCGGTCCTAAATTTTTCCGGAGACTATTTCCTAGAATGGGTCAGGAGCATCTTGTGTGATTGTTCTTAATGCTTATTACACAAAATTCTCTGCAAACTAGGGGACTCGGAAGATGCATCACAAATGGCAATCATTAAATAGAAAGCCAAAGGCAAAAAGCCATAACAATTATGCGCTACCATCTCACTGAAGAACTGAGAGATCAGTACCAAGATGTTAAGGACCCTTTTGATCTTTGGACAAAATTGGGTGAAAGATTTCCAATGGTATTGTGGCAAAACTCCATGGAAGAATGGGAGAATCTCAGTTTCCAGGATTTTGAATCCATGGATGAATACAACTCTGCCCTAATGAAAATCGTCCATGGCCTCAAGCTATGTGGCGAAGTGATAACACATGAGGAACTTTTACAAAAGACCATCTCTACATTCCATTCAAGGGAAGTGCTGTTATCATATAAGGCCAAAAGTTTCACTGACTATAATGACCTATTTCATTACCTCAGAAGAGGGCAGAGGACCAAAGAAATTATCAGCAGATTTGATAAACTGATGAAAAGATACAGTGAGATGGAAACTCCTCAAACAAATGATGAGGAGGAAGGCTCGGATTGTGAGGGCAGCTCAAAAGTTGACTAGAGATTCAAAAAATTTAAAACTTATGCTGCTTCTATGTTTGCTTTGATTTTATGTCATTGTATTTGTTTCTTTGATTTTGAGTGAATTAATTTAAGGCTTTTAAGACATAATTCTTGTTTTGACTAAAAGACAACATGGATGAATTCGTGGTGGATAGTCGGTCAAGCCACACGATTTTAAAGGATATTTTATAAATCTTCCATTGAAAAAGGCCAATATAAGTACTATAGCAGGATTGGTCAGCCTAATAGAAGGCTACGGCCAGGCCAATGTCCTATTGCCTAAGGGGACACATCTAGAGATTGCGGATGCATTGTTTTCCCCTGCTCAAAAAGAAGCATATTGAGCTTTAAAGACATTCGAATGAATGGTCTTCATATTAAAACAATGGAAGAGGGAAACCGAGAGTTCCTCCAAATAATCAAAATCGTCCAAGGCCAAAAGAAAGTCCTAGAGACTATACCTGCTGTAGCTACCGGCTTATATTGCACTAAAGGTCAATATGATTGAGGCCAATGCCACCGTAAACAAAGAGTTCACGGATAGGTTTACCCTATGGCACGACCGGCTGGGACATTCCGGGTCGAATATGATGCAAAAATTAATAGCCAATACTAATGGGCACGCCTTGAAAGAAAGGAGAGTTATCCTGAAAAATCTTACTTGTGCCTCATGTTCACAAGGGAAACTCATTGTAAGGCGATCACCAGTAAAAGTGACTAAGTAAACAATAAAGTACCTTGAGCCAACCACCGGTGAGGGCATAACCAAAGGAGGATGTGGATATATGTTGGATATGATTCTCCCACAATCATAAAGTACCTTGAGCCAACCACCGGTGATTTATTCAAGGCCAGGTACGCGGATTGTCATTTTGACGAATCCGTTTATCCAACATTAGGTGATTGAAACCGGCTGGTAAAAGAAATTGCATGGAATCAAACATCCTTAAAATGGCAAGATCCTCAGACTCGTGAAAGTGATTTAGAGGTCCAAAAGATAATACATTTGCAAAAGCTAGCTATACAATTACAAGATTTCTTTGCAGACCCAAAGAGGGTAACGAAATTGGATATACCAGCCGTGAATGCACCGATGCATATTGATGTCCAAGAAGGACCGAGTCAAGTGGCTATTGAGTCTAAACCACGATTAAAACGTGGAAGACCAATTGGTTCCAAATAGCCCTGGGCATTCGGGTATTTGGTTCAGTTCCGGGTAGGAACCAATCGGTTCCGGGTATTTCGGTTCCTATAATTTAGGATCCAATAGGTACTTATATTTTTTCGGTTCGGTTCCGGTTCGGTTCCTGTCGGTTCTGGTTCGGTTCGGTTCCATAATTTGAGGAACCATAAGGTACCCGAAATTTTCGGTTCTCATACGGTTCCGGGTAATATATATATCCAAAATAACATTTTGTACCCGAAATACTATTTTGTACCCGAAATCAACTAAAATTACCCGAAATAAAACTTAAATATCCGAATTACTTCAATTCCGACAACCAAAGTCCAAAGAAAACCACAATAAAAATTCAAAAACTACAATGAAAACCACATAGTTCTTCAAGTTTGATAAACTTATATATTAATATGCTTATATACTTATATACTTTCGGTTCTTCGGTTCTTCATTTCGGGTTTAGGGTAGGAACCGGAACCGGAACCGGAACCGAAATTTTCTCAACTCAGGATCCAATGGGTACTTAAGGTGGAACCGGAACCGGAACCGAACCAAATTTTTTCGGTTCTTCGGTTCCGGTTCTTCGGTTCCAGTTATTTATGCCCAACCCTAGTTCCAAAGATAAGACTCCTTGGAAATTAAAGAAAGGTGCTGAAATTCAGACCGAGGATATAGTGGACGTTCCAGACATAAATGAACTTAAGGTTCCGGAAAATGTTGCTTGGGACGCCAAGCTTCATGGGCCTGAAGTTCCTGATAACAAAGAGATCGCGATCAATTATGTCTCGTCTGGAATCCAATGGAACAAAAAAAATATCGATATTGATGAAATATTTGCATGCAATGTAGCACTTGAGCTCATGAATGAGGATCTAGAACCCACATCCATTTTAGAGTGCACTCGCCGATTAGACTTGCATAAATGGAAAGATGCAATAAACGTGGAGTTATGAGGAGACTGAAGGGAATGTCCTGAAATCAGACTTGTATTTATTCTATTAGAGTCGTGATGTCGAGATAAGACAATCATATGATATTGGATGGTTATAATGTTTTGCTAGAAGCCGCTTATAACTTATGAGTCATGAACTCATTACCATTATCATATGATCCTATAGGGTCACACACCTAAGCAAACTGGATATTATAAATTGGGTTTTGATCATTAGAGTAATGATTATGATCAACGTATATAAGATATACGTCGATATCGACTTTCTGTGAGGGTGTCGATCGACACCAATGGTGGGTGTCGATCGACACTTGTTCGGTCACGACTTCTAGAAGTATTGACTTTTGGATGGTGTCGATCGACACCAATTAGGTTGGTGTCGATCGACACCCGTCGGCAGCTCCAGCCTATATATATGATATAGGGGCTGCTCGGCAGTAGATAACCAAAAACATATCAGAAGTTGTTCAGAAGTTGTTTTGAGCTTCAGAAAAACACAGAAACGAAGATAGAAACCCGAAGGCGAATCGTTCGCTCCGGCACTAGCATCCCGTCGTCCAGTTTGTGTGCGTGTGGACTTCTGTAGAGGCGCAGCACTTGAGGCGCTTGAGATCTCGATTACCTGTTCTTATTCCGCTGCAAAACCTTCAGGTATGTTCGAGATTTCATATATATTCAAACATAGATTCAATTGGCACGATCCGTGGATTTAGGATTGTTGTTAGGGCTGTTTTAATATGATTAAAACTGAACGAAATCCATCAGTGGTATCAGAGCGGTGTGTTTCTATTGAATCTGTTGAATATATGTAAATCAATCTGTTCAAAAAATCGTTTTTGATGAAGAACACGTTCTGAGTTCTTCGGTGTCGATCGACACCAATTCGGTGTCGATCGACACCACTATGGTTTTCGCGTGAAAAATAGTTTTCGCGTGAAAATTTTAGTTTACGATCGGTTTAAACGGTAAATTAGTTATCGTTAATTAAACTGATTTGGTGGGTGTCGACCGACACTAAAGTAGTGTCGATCGACACCGGTCGGATATATGCAAATTGATTCGATCGGTTTAATCGGTTAAATGGTTTATCGCGATTGAACCGGATCAGAATCTGTCGGTCAACACAAAAGTTGTGTCGATCGACACTGACCTGGTGTTCCGTTCCTCAAACATAATATTAAGCTTTTAATATCTTCCCAATCTTGTCAACTGTCAAGGCTCGTTTCATTGTGTGATGGGTCTGCCAAAGCAGGGTGTCCGCAATTACATGAGTGAGGCAGGTTGTAATCGTTACTACGGACTTAAAAGATTGGTTTGCTTAAATGGGCTATCAAAATAGTTTTGGGCTCATAGATATAGGATTGGATTCGATATTAGATAAATCCAAGACCAAGAATTATATATGATATAATTAGCAAAGTGTTGCTTACCTAAATAGCTAAAGTTTGGGCGATGGGCCAAAGCTCACTCAAATTTTTGTGAAATATGGATCTTGGATCATTATATTCAATTGAGGAAAATTGTTTTGAATATAATGTGAGTTTCTTAATTGTTAAGATTTCTCATTTCTTAAACATCAAAAACTAAACTCTCATTTTGTGTTTTCAGCTATGGCTAGTTCCCCTCACAGAAACACATTCTCGCTTCGATCCGTCCTTGAGAAGGACAAGCTTAATGGATCGAACTTCCTTGAATGGTATCGGAACTTGAGAATTGTTCTCAGCAGGAGAAAAAGGAATATGTCCTTGAGAAGGCTTCTTGAGAAACCAAAGTCCAATGCCGGACACGCTGAAAGGAATGCTTGGGAGAAGCATTCCAATGATGAGGTCGATGTGAGTTGTCTCATGCTGGCTACCATGAACTCGGACTTGCAGAAGCAATACGAGAACGTGGCGTCACCTGTTGAGATGATCACAAGCCTGAAAGGGATGTTTCAGGAGCAAGCACGAACTGAGAGATACCAGACGGTTAAGTCTCTCATTGAGTGCAAGCTACCAAAAGATGGTCCAGTTAGCCCACATGTCATTAAGATGATGGGTATATTGATAACTTGGCAAAACTGGATTGTCCCCTTAGCCAAGAGTTGGCTACGGACATCATTTTGCAGTCGTTGCCGTCAAGCTTTGATCAGTTTATCATGAACTATAACATGAACAACATGACAAAGACTTTGACGGAACTGCATGGCATGCTCAAAACAGCTGAGCCAAACATCAAAAAGGGCACCCCTAATGTACTTATGGTACAAGGGGGTAAAAAGTTTAAGAAACATGCTAAGGGTAAAGGAAAAGCTAAGGCATTCCCGATTGAGAATCAGGATAAGCCTGAGACTTCTTCCAAACCCAAACGCGGCCCTACTGATGCTGATAAATGCCATTACTGCAACAAGTCTGGGCATTGGAAGAGAAATTGCAAAGAGTATCTGGGAGATCTAAAGAACTCGAAGAAGACGTATGAGACGACTTCTTCAGGTATCTATGTTATAGAAGTAAATGTTACTACTTCAGGTTCTAAGTCTTGGGTATTAGATACCGGCTGTGGCGCTCATATTTGTACAAATATGCAGGGTAAGCAACAGTAGAACGCTGGAGAAGGGACAAGTGGACCTACGCGTTGGGAATGGAGCAAGAGTTGCTGCATTGGCCGTAGGAACTTATCATTTGTCTTTGCCGTCAGGCTTATCTTGGAATTGAATAATTGCTACTATGTACCTGCTATAAGCAGAAACATCATTTCTATTTCTGTTTTGGATTTAGAAGACTTTCATTTTTCGATTAAAAACAAGTGTTGTTCTTTTGATCGTAATGAAATGTTTTATGGTAGCGCTCCATTAGAGAATGGACTTTATATTCTTAACCAATCTTTGCCTGTCTATAACATAAGTACCAAACGGTTAAGAACCAATGACTCGAACCCCACGTTTCTCTGGCATTGTCGTTTGGGCCACATTAATGAGAAAAGGATTCAAAAGCTTCATAATGATGGGCTTTTAGACTCATTTGATTTTGAATCATTTGAGAAGTGTGAATCCTGCTTAATGGGCAAAATGACAAAGGCCCCTTTCAACAAATTTAATGAAAGGGCCGGTGACCTATTGGGCCTTATACATACCGATGTATGTGGTCCAATGAGTGTTAGTGCTAGAGGAAACTTTCAGTACTTCATCACGTTTACTGATGATTTCAGTAGATTTGGTTATGTCTATTTAATGAGACATAAATCGGAATCCTTTGAAAAGTTCAAGGAGTTCCAAAATGAAGTGCAGAACCAACTTGGCAAAAGTATTAAAGCTCTTCGATCAGATCGTGGAGGTGAATACTTAAGCCAAGAGTTCAGTGATCATCTGAGTAATTGTGGAATTGTTTCACAACTCACTCCTCCTGGAACACCTCAGTGGAATGGTGTATCTGAAAGGAGGAATCGGACTTTATTAGATATGGTTCGATCGATGATGAGTCAAGTAGATCTTCCATTATCCTTTTGGGGATACGCTCTAGAAACGTCTGCGTTTACGCTAAACAGAGTTCCATCAAAATCAGTCGAGAAGACGCCATATGAGATGTGGACTGGAAAAGTTCCAAGTTTGTCTTTTCTTAAAATTTGGGGTTGTGAAGCTTATGTCAAACGGTTGATATCTGATAAGCTTGAACCCAAATCTGATAAGTGCTACTTCGTTGGTTATCCTAAGGAAACCAAGGCTTACTACTTTTACAACCGTTCTGAGAACAAAGTGTTTGTTGCTAAGAACTGTGTTTTCTTGAGAAAGAATTTCTTTCCAAGAAGAACAGTGGGAGTAAAGTACAACTCGAAGAAGTTCGAGAATCACAGGAGCTGCTCAACCTGTCGAGGAAGAGCAGCGACTGGATCTACAAAGAGTTGTAGAGCCCGAGCTGGATCTACAAAGAGTTGTAGAGCCCGAGCCTGTGATGCCAGAAGTTCGCAGATCCGAAAGGATTCGTCAAGAGCCCGAGAGATATGGATTTCTCGTGACTAATTGTCATGATCTCTTGATCATTGACAGTGACGAACCTGCGACTTTCGAAGAAGCAATGATGGGCCCTGACTCCGAAAAGTGGTTTAAGGCCGCTGAATCCGAAATCGGTTCCATGTCACAAAACCAAGTATGGACTTTGGGTGATTTACCTGATGGTGTAAAAGCCATTGAGTGTAAATGGGTCTTCAAGAAGAAGATCGATGTGAATGGAAACGTTCAGATTTACAAAGCTAGGTTGGTGGCAAAAGGTTTCAAACAAGTTCAAGGTGTTGACTATGATGAAACCTATTCCCCAGTCGCTATGCTTAAATCTATTCGGATTCTCCTAGCAACAGCCGCTCATTATGATTATGAGATTTGGCAAATGGATGTGAAAACAGCTTTCCTTAACGGGATTCTGGAGGAGGATGTGTACATGACACAACCTCCGGGTTTCACTAATCCTGATGCTGCTGGGAAAGTATGCAAGCTTCATAAATCCATTTATGGATTGAAGCAAGCATCTCGGAGTTGGAACCTACGTTTTGATGAAGCAGTTAAAAAGTTTAACTTCATCAGAAACGAAGAGGAACCTTGCGTTTACAAGAAGACTAGTGGGAGCGCAGTTGCATTTCTCGTACTGTATGTAGATGACATACTTCTCATAGGAGATGATATTCCATTACTTCAGTCAGTAAAGGACTGGCTCGGAAGTTGTTTCTCGATGAAAGACATGGGCGAAGCCGCCTATATTCTTGGAATAAGGATCTATAGAGATAGATCAAAGAGGTGATTGGACTGTGCCAGGACACTTATATAGATAAGGTTCTACACAGGTTCAACATGCATGATTCCAAGAAGGGCTTGCTTCCGATGTCTCATGGCATTACTCTCAGCAAGAAGCAGTGTCCTTCAACACCTGCTGAGCGAGAGCGCATGAGTAGGATTCCTTTTGCTTCTGCAGTAGGATCTATATGTATGCCATGCTTTGTACTCGTCCAGATGTTGCTTGTGCTTTAAGCATGACGAGTCGATACCAGTCAGATCCCGGTGAGAGTCACTGGACTGCCGTCAAGACTATCCTAAAGTATTTGAGAAATACCAAGGATAAGTTCTTGGTTTATGGAGGATGTGATGAGCTTGTAGTGAGTGGTTATACGGACGCCAGCTTTCAGACAGATAGAGACGATTTTCGATCTCAGTCTGGTTACGTCTTCTGTCTGAATGGAGGTGCAGTTAGTTGGAAGAGTTCCAAGCAGAGCACCGTGGCGGATTCGACGACCGAGGCTGAATACATCGCTGCTTCGGAAGCGGCGAAGGAGGCTGTTTGGATTAGGAAGTTCATTACTGAGCTTGGTGTGATTCCTAGCATTTCTGAGCCAGTGGCATTGTTTTGTGACAACAATGGAGCCATAGCTCAAGCTAAGGAGCCCAGATCACACCAGAAATCCAAACACATTGAGAGGAGATATCATCTGATTCGTGATATTATTGAGAGAGGCGACGTCAAGATCAGCAGAGTTCCGACAGACGAGAACGTTGCTGACCCATTGACTAAGCCACTTCCACGACCAAAGCATGAGAGTCATGCTGCTGCTATAGGCATTAGATTCCTTAAGCATTAATCTTGTTTTAGTGGGAGTTATCATATTTATGTTTTGATGTTCATGTAAACATACATTTGGTTATGTTTTATTTAATGAAATTGTTTCATTGTTATTTAATGGTTATTAAATAATTGTCCAAAAGTAATTTATGGCATTCTTATAGATCATCAAATACGTGATTTGATCATGAAACTCTATAAGTGATAGATGACATAAATTATTTTCGTCCATAGTCGAGGTTATTAAAATTGGACATTAATAACCGCGTGAGACTAGTATGTGAGGTGACTGATGACTAAGTTTCATGGAGTCATTAATAGGAGTATTAAAGTCAATCACATAGATATGTGTTAGAGAACACATGATCGGACATGACCCGCTAATGAGAACTCTACAAGATGTTATATGAGTGTCATAAGAGTTTCTCATTACGACTATAGAGTATAGTCCTTAGACCTGAGTTCATCATGATTTCTTACATATGAATTGGTGTGCTTTGACCTTGTCAAACGTCAGCCGTAACTGGTGGCTATAAAGGCATTGATTGGGCATATTATGAAGTGTGTAGGGAACAGGGATGGAACAAGATGGAATTTGTCCCTCCCATATAACGGGAGATAAATATCTCAGGGCCTATCGAAGATTTGATACTGGAAATGCGTGGCCGCGCTCAAACGGATTGAATGTCAATCGTTTGTATTTTATCAGTATAAATCAGAGTTCGATAAACATGGTTTGGTTGATTAAGGATGACACGAGTTCTTGCCTTATGCCAGATCGAGATATAGAGACAAAGGGATTATGGGAATATTTGATTCCAGTACAAGTGGGAGATTGAAGGGAATGTCCTGAAATCAGACTTGTATTTATTCTATTAGTCGTGATGTCGAGATAAGACAATCATATGATATTGGATGGTTATAATGTTTTGCTAGAAGCCGCTTATAACTTATGAGTCATGAACTCATTACCATTATCATATGATCCTATAGGGTCACACACCTAAGCAAACTGGATATTATAAATTGGGTTTTGATCATTAGAGTAATGATTATGATCAACGTATATAAGATATACGTCGATATCGACTTTCTGTGAGGGTGTCGATCGACACCAATGGTGGGTGTCGATCGACACTTGTTCGGTCACGACTTCTAGAAGTATTGACTTTTGGATGGTGTCGATCGACACCAATTAGGTTGGTGTCGATCGACACCCGTCGGCAGCTCCAGCCTATATATATGATATAGGGGCTGCTCGGCAGTAGATAACCAAAAACATATCAGAAGTTGTTCAGAAGTTGTTTTGAGCTTCAGAAAAACACAGAAACGAAGATAGAAACCCGAAGGCGAATCGTTCGCTCCGGCACTAGCATCCCGTCGTCCAGTTTGTGTGCGTGTGGACTTCTGTAGAGGCGCAGCACTTGAGGCGCTTGAGATCTCGATTACCTGTTCTTATTCCGCTGCAAAACCTTCAGGTATGTTCGAGATTTCATATATATTCAAACATAGATTCAATTGGCACGATCCGTGGATTTAGGATTGTTGTTAGGGCTGTTTTAATATGATTAAAACTTGAACGAAATCCATCAGAGACATACTCCCCTGTGGTGGATGCAACGAATTTTAGATTCCTGATAAGTCTGGCCATAAGAGAAAATTTAGATATGCGGTTAATGGATGTTGTAACCGCATACTTATATGGTCCACTGGATAACGAAATTTATATGAAAGTCCCAGAGGGCATAGAGCTGAAAGATAAAAGAAGTTCTCGAGACCAGCATTGTATTAAGCTGAATAAATCGCTCTATGGATTGAAACAGTCAGGTTGCATGTTTTATAATAGACTAAGCGAGTACTTAGTGAAAGAGGGCTATAAGAACGATCTCATAAGTCCATGCTTATTTATAAATAAATTTGCTAAGGGATTCATAATCATCGTGGTGTATGTTGATGACCTGAACATCCTAGGAACCTCTGAGGAAATATCACAAACTGTTGAATACCTCAAGAAAGAGTTTGAAATGAAAGACTTATGAAAGACTAAATTCTGTTTGGAATACAGTTCGAGTACATTAATAATGAAATCCTTGTGCATCAAATGGCATATACAGAAAAAGTACTCAAGCGTTTTAACATGGACCAGGCTCACCCACTGAGTAGCCCAATGATGGTGAGAAGCCTCGGATTGGACAGTGATCCATTCCGTCCAAAGAAAAAGGATGAGGAAGTCCTTGGTCCCGAAGTGCCATATCTCAATGCCATAGGAGCGTTAATGTATTTGGCTAGTCACACTAGGCCGGACATATGCTTTGCCGTGAACCTCCTATCAAGATTCAGTTCTTTTCCAACCCAATGGAATGGGATTAAACATATACTTCGTTACCTGAATGGGACGAAGGACATGGGTCTGCTTTACACTAAGCTTAACAATGAAGGATTAGTTGGTTTTGCTGATGCAGGTTACCTTTCGGATCCGCACAACGGTCGATCCCAAAATGGGATACGTCTTCACTCACGGTGGAACAGCCATTGCGTGGAGGTCCATGAAGCAAACACTCACGGCTACATAGTCCAATCATGCAGAGATATTGGCGATTCATGAGGCCAGCCGAGAATGTGTTAGGTGGAGATCAATGACTCAACATATAAGACGAGATTGTGGGATGACAGAAGGAAAAGAAGAACCGACCATCATGTACGAGGACAACGCCGCATGCATAGCTCAGTTGAAAGATGGATACATCAAAGGAGATCGGACGAAGCACATACTACCGAAGTTCTTTTTCACTCACGACCTACAGAAGGCCGGAGAAATCAAAGTGCTCCAAGTCCGTTCAAGTGACAACTCAGCCGACCTATTCACGAAGTCGCTTCCGACCTCCACATTGAAGAAGCTAATGCATCAGATCGGCATGTGCCGATTAAAGGACTTAGAGTGATGATCTTTTCAGGGGGAGTAATACGTGATGTACTCTTTTTCCTCGCTAAGGTTTTGTCGCACTCACTACAAGAAAACAAATATTTAACGAGAACACGATTCATCCACAATTCCACGTAATAGGACACTTACGGGGTAATTACGAGAAAAGGTGAAACATCGTAATGCGATTTTCCTCCCAAAAAACCACGGAAACATTTTCGTCGAAAAAGACACGCGCTATTTTCCTCGTAAAATACACGCAAATTGATGTCTTAAGGTCCACGCGCCTTTTTCTTCGTAAACAACACGCAAATGTTACCTCGTAAACTCCACGAAAAGCTTACGAGGAAATAACTTGACAGATTGTTTTCCTCGTACGAATGTCGTAAATATTTTACAACGACTTTACGTGGAAAGTATTGTATTTCCAAAATATTTTAAATATATATTATATATTATTATTTAATAATGTAAATGATAATTCCGAAAAATATTAAAATGAAATTGAGAAATTTATATATCCGAAAATATTTTATAAATTCAGAAATTTATACAAATTTACTAGTTTGAAAAGTAAAAAAAAAAAGCCGCTAACGGGTGAGGTCCTCGAAGAAATCTTGACTCCTTCTTACCGCTGAAGGGAATGTCCTGAAATCAGACTTGTATTTATTCTATTAGAGTCGTGATGTCGAGATAAGACAATCATATGATATTGGATGGTTATAATGTTTTGCTAGAAGCCGCTTATAACTTATGAGTCATGAACTCATTACCATTATCATATGATCCTATAGGGTCACACACCTAAGCAAACTGGATATTATAAATTGGGTTTTGATCATTAGAGTAATGATTATGATCAACGTATATAAGATATACGTCGATATCGACTTTCTGTGAGGGTGTCGATCGACACCAATGGTGGGTGTCGATCGACACTTGTTCGGTCACGACTTCTAGAAGTATTGACTTTTGGATGGTGTCGATCGACACCAATTAGGTTGGTGTCGATCGACACCCGTCGGCAGCTCCAGCCTATATATATGATATAGGGGCTGCTCGGCAGTAGATAACCAAAAACATATCAGAAGTTGTTCAGAAGTTGTTTTGAGCTTCAGAAAAACACAGAAACGAAGATAGAAACCCGAAGGCGAATCGTTCGCTCCGGCACTAGCATCCCGTCGTCCAGTTTGTGTGCGTGTGGACTTCTGTAGAGGCGCAGCACTTGAGGCGCTTGAGATCTCGATTACCTGTTCTTATTCCGCTGCAAAACCTTCAGGTATGTTCAAGATTTCATATATATTCAAACATAGATTCAATTGGCACGATCCGTGGATTTAGGATTGTTGTTAGGGCTGTTTTAATATGATTAAAACTTGAACGAAATCCATCAGTGGTATCAGAGCGGTGTGTTTTTATTGAATCTGTTGAATATATGTAAATCAATCTGTTCAAAAAATCGTTTTTGATGAAGAACACGTTCTGAGTTCTTCGGTGTCGATCGACACCAATTCGGTGTCGATCGACACCACTATGGTTTTCGCGTGAAAAATAGTTTTCGCGTGAAAATTTTAGTTTACGATCGGTTTAAACGGTAAATTAGTTATCGTTAATTAAACTGATTTGGTGGGTGTCGACCGACACTAAAGTAGTGTCGATCGACACCGGTCGGATATATGCAAATTGATTCGATCGGTTTAATCGGTTAAATGGTTTATCGCGATTGAACCGGATCAGAATCTGTCGGTCAACACAAAAGTTGTGTCGATCGACACTGACCTGGTGTCGATCGACACCACTTCAGAATTTGCGTAACTTGTTTAACTTAAGAAAATTTTAAAAGGTTTAAAACAAAGTTAAAATATCTAGAATATATAACTAATATAACTAGATAAATGTTCCGTTCCTCAAACATAATATTAAGCTTTTAATATCTTCCCAATCTTGTCAACTGTCAAGGCTCGTTTCATTGTGTGATGGGTCTGCCAAAGCAGGGTGTCCGCAATTACATGAGTGAGGCAGGTTGTAATCGTTACTACGGACTTAAAAGATTGGTTTGCTTAAATGGGCTATCAAAATAGTTTTGGGCTCATAGATATAGGATTGGATTCGATATTAGATATTAATCCAAGACCAAGAATTATATATGATATAATTAGCAAAGTGTTGCTTACCTAAATAGCTAAAGTTTGGGCGATGGGCCAAAGCTCACTCAAATTTTTTTGAAATATGGATCTTGGATCATTATATTCAATTGAGGAAAATTGTTTTGAATATAATGTGAGTTTCTTAATTGTTAAGATTTCTCATTTCTTAAACATCAAAAACTAAACTCTCATTTTGTGTTTTCAGCTATGGCTAGTTCCCCTCACAGAAACACATTCTCGCTTCGATCCGTCCTTGAGAAGGACAAGCTTAATGGATCGAACTTCCTTGAATGGTATCGGAACTTGAGAATTGTTCTCAAGCAGGAGAAAAAGGAATATGTCCTTGAGAAGGCTCTCCTTGAGAAACCAAAGTCCAATGCCGGACACGCTGAAAGGAATGCTTGGGAGAAGCATTCCAATGATGAGGTCGATGTGAGTTGTCTCATGCTGGCTACCATGAACTCGGACTTGCAGAAGCAATACGAGAACGTGGCGTCACCTGTTGAGATGATCACAAGCCTGAAAGGGATGTTTCAGGAGCAAGCACGAACTGAGAGATACCAGACGGTTAAGTCTCTCATTGAGTGCAAGCTACCAAAAGATGGTCCAGTTAGCCCACATGTCATTAAGATGATGGGTATATTGATAACTTGGCAAAACTGGATTGTCCCCTTAGCCAAGAGTTGGCTACGGACATCATTTTGCAGTCGTTGCCGTCAAGCTTTGATCAGTTTATCATGAACTATAACATGAACAACATGACAAAGACTTTGACGGAACTGCATGGCATGCTCAAAACAGCTGAGCCAAACATCAAAAAGGGCACCCCTAATGTACTTATGGTACAAGGGGGTAAAAAGTTTAAGAAACATGCTAAGGGTAAAGGAAAAGCTAAGGCATTCCCGATTGAGAATCAGGATAAGCCTGAGACTTCTTCCAAACCCAAACGCGGCCCTACTGATGCTGATAAATGCCATTACTGCAACAAGTCTGGGCATTGGAAGAGAAATTGCAAAGAGTATCTGGGAGATCTAAAGAACTCGAAGAAGACGTATGAGACGACTTCTTCAGGTATCTATGTTATAGAAGTAAATGTTACTACTTCAGGTTCTAAGTCTTGGGTATTAGATACCGGCTGTGGCGCTCATATTTGTACAAATATGCAGGGTCTAAGCAACAGTAGAACGCTGGAGAAGGGACAAGTGGACCTACGCGTTGGGAATGGAGCAAGAGTTGCTGCATTGGCCGTAGGAACTTATCATTTGTCTTTGCCGTCAGGCTTATCTTTGGAATTGAATAATTGCTACTATGTACCTGCTATAAGCAGAAACATCATTTCTATTTCTGTTTTGGATTTAGAAGACTTTCATTTTTCGATTAAAAACAAGTGTTGTTCTTTTGATCGTAATGAAATGTTTTATGGTAGCGCTCCATTAGAGAATGGACTTTATATTCTTAACCAATCTTTGCCTGTCTATAACATAAGTACCAAACGGTTAAGAACCAATGACTCGAACCCCACGTTTCTCTGGCATTGTCGTTTGGGCCACATTAATGAGAAAAGGATTCAAAAGCTTCATAATGATGGGCTTTTAGACTCATTTGATTTTGAATCATTTGAGAAGTGTGAATCCTGCTTAATGGGCAAAATGACAAAGGCCCCTTTCAACAAATTTAATGAAAGGGCCGGTGACCTATTGGGCCTTATACATACCGATGTATGTGGTCCAATGAGTGTTAGTGCTAGAGGAAACTTTCAGTACTTCATCACGTTTACTGATGATTTCAGTAGATTTGGTTATGTCTATTTAATGAGACATAAATCGGAATCCTTTGAAAAGTTCAAGGAGTTCCAAAATGAAGTGCAGAACCAACTTGGCAAAAGTATTAAAGCTCTTCGATCAGATCGTGGAGGTGAATACTTAAGCCAAGAGTTCAGTGATCATCTGAGTAATTGTGGAATTGTTTCACAACTCACTCCTCCTGGAACACCTCAGTGGAATGGTGTATCTGAAAGGAGGAATCGGACTTTATTAGATATGGTTCGATCGATGATGAGTCAAGTAGATCTTCCATTATCCTTTTGGGGATACGCTCTAGAAACGTCTGCGTTTACGCTAAACAGAGTTCCATCAAAATCAGTCGAGAAGACGCCATATGAGATGTGGACTGGAAAAGTTCCAAGTTTGTCTTTTCTTAAAATTTGGGGTTGTGAAGCTTATGTCAAACGGTTGATATCTGATAAGCTTGAACCCAAATCTGATAAGTGCTACTTCGTTGGTTATCCTAAGGAAACCAAGGCTTACTACTTTTACAACCGTTCTGAGAACAAAGTGTTTGTTGCTAAGAACTGTGTTTTTCTTGAGAAAGAATTTCTTTCCAAGAAGAACAGTGGGAGTAAAGTACAACTCGAAGAAGTTCGAGAATCACAGGAGCCTGCTCAACCTGTCGAGGAAGAGCAGCGACTGGATCTACAAAGAGTTGTAGAGCCCGAGCTGGATCTACAAAGAGTTGTAGAGCCCGAGCCTGTGATGCCAGAAGTTCGCAGATCCGAAAGGATTCGTCAAGAGCCCGAGAGATATGGATTTCTCGTGACTAATTGTCATGATCTCTTGATCATTGACAGTGACGAACCTGCGACTTTCGAAGAAGCAATGATGGGCCCTGACTCCGAAAAGTGGTTTAAGGCCGCTGAATCCGAAATCGGTTCCATGTCACAAAACCAAGTATGGACTTTGGGTGATTTACCTGATGGTGTAAAAGCCATTGAGTGTAAATGGGTCTTCAAGAAGAAGATCGATGTGAATGGAAACGTTCAGATTTACAAAGCTAGGTTGGTGGCAAAAGGTTTCAAACAAGTTCAAGGTGTTGACTATGATGAAACCTATTCCCCAGTCGCTATGCTTAAATCTATTCGGATTCTCCTAGCAACAGCCGCTCATTATGATTATGAGATTTGGCAAATGGATGTGAAAACAGCTTTCCTTAACGGGATTCTGGAGGAGGATGTGTACATGACACAACCTCCGGGTTTCACTAATCCTGATGCTGCTGGGAAAGTATGCAAGCTTCATAAATCCATTTATGGATTGAAGCAAGCATCTCGGAGTTGGAACCTACGTTTTGATGAAGCAGTTAAAAAGTTTAACTTCATCAGAAACGAAGAGGAACCTTGCGTTTACAAGAAGACTAGTGGGAGCGCAGTTGCATTTCTCGTACTGTATGTAGATGACATACTTCTCATAGGAGATGATATTCCATTACTTCAGTCAGTAAAGGACTGGCTCGGAAGTTGTTTCTCGATGAAAGACATGGGCGAAGCCGCCTATATTCTTGGAATAAGGATCTATAGAGATAGATCAAAGAGGGTGATTGGACTGTGCCAGGACACTTATATAGATAAGGTTCTACACAGGTTCAACATGCATGATTCCAAGAAGGGCTTGCTTCCGATGTCTCATGGCATTACTCTCAGCAAGAAGCAGTGTCCTTCACACCTGCTGAGCGAGAGCGCATGAGTAGGATTCCTTTTGCTTCTGCAGTAGGATCTATTATGTATGCCATGCTTTGTACTCGTCCAGATGTTGCTTGTGCTTTAAGCATGACGAGTCGATACCAGTCAGATCCCGGTGAGAGTCACTGGACTGCCGTCAAGACTATCCTAAAGTATTTGAGAAATACCAAGGATAAGTTCTTGGTTTATGGAGGATGTGATGAGCTTGTAGTGAGTGGTTATACGGACGCCAGCTTTCAGACAGATAGAGACGATTTTCGATCTCAGTCTGGTTACGTCTTCTGTCTGAATGGAGGTGCAGTTAGTTGGAAGAGTTCCAAGCAGAGCACCGTGGCGGATTCGACGACCGAGGCTGAATACATCGCTGCTTCGGAAGCGGCGAAGGAGGCTGTTTGGATTAGGAAGTTCATTACTGAGCTTGGTGTGATTCCTAGCATTTCTGAGCCAGTGGCATTGTTTTGTGACAACAATGGAGCCATAGCTCAAGCTAAGGAGCCCAGATCACACCAGAAATCCAAACACATTGAGAGGAGATATCATCTGATTCGTGATATTATTGAGAGAGGCGACGTCAAGATCAGCAGAGTTCCGACAGACGAGAACGTTGCTGACCCATTGACTAAGCCACTTCCACGACCAAAGCATGAGAGTCATGCTGCTGCTATAGGCATTAGATTCCTTAAGCATTAATCTTGTTTTAGTGGGAGTTATCATATTTATGTTTTGATGTTCATGTAAACATACATTTGGTTATGTTTTATTTAATGAAATTGTTTCATTGTTATTTAATGGTGTTATTAAATAATTGTCCAAAAGTAATTTATGGCATTCTTATAGATCATCAAATACGTGATTTGATCATGAAACTCTATAAGTGATAGATGACATAAATTATTTTCGTCCATAGTCGAGGTTATTAAAATTGGACATTAATAACCGCGTGAGACTAGTATGTGAGGTGACTGATGACTAAGTTTCATGGAGTCATTAATAGGAGTATTAAAGTCAATCACATAGATATGTGTTAGAGAACACATGATCGGACATGACCCGCTAATGAGAACTCTACAAGATTGTTATATGAGTGTCATAAGAGTTTCTCATTACGACTATAGAGTATAGTCCTTAGACCTGAGTTCATCATGATTTCTTACATATGAATTGGTGTGCTTTGACCTTGTCAAACGTCAGCCGTAACTGGTGGCTATAAAGGCATTGATTGGGCATATTATGAAGTGTGTAGGGAACAGGGATGGAACAAGATGGAATTTGTCCCTCCCATATAACGGGAGATAAATATCTCAGGGCCTATCGAAGATTTGATACTGGAAATGCGTGGCCGCGCTCAAACGGATTGAATGTCAATCGTTTGTATTTTATCAGTATAAATCAGAGTTCGATAAACATGGTTTGGTTGATTAAGGATGACACGAGTTCTTGCCTTATGCCAGATCGAGATATAGAGACAAAGGGATTATGGGAATATTTGATTCCAGTACAAGTGGGAGATTGAAGGGAATGTCCTGAAATCAGACTTGTATTTATTCTATTAGAGTCGTGATGTCGAGATAAGACAATCATATAATATTGGATGGTTATAATGTTTTGCTAGAAGCCGCTTATAACTTATGAGTCATGAACTCATTACCATTATCATATGATCCTATAGGGTCACACACCTAAGCAAACTGGATATTATAAATTGGGTTTTGATCATTAGAGTAATGATTATGATCAACGTATATAAGATATACGTCGATATCGACTTTCTGTGAGGGTGTCGATCGACACCAATGGTGGGTGTCGATCGACACTTGTTCGGTCACGACTTCTAGAAGTATTGACTTTTGGATGGTGTCGATCGACACCAATTAGGTTGGTGTCGATCGACACCCGTCGGCAGCTCCAGCCTATATATATGATATAGGGGCTGCTCGGCAGTAGATAACCAAAAACATATCAGAAGTTGTTCAGAAGTTGTTTTGAGCTTCAGAAAAACACAGAAACGAAGATAGAAACCCGAAGGCGAATCGTTCGCTCCGGCACTAGCATCCCGTCGTCCACTTTGTGTGCGTGTGGACTTCTGTAGAGGCGCAGCACTTGAGGCGCTTGAGATCTCGATTACCTGTTCTTATTCCGCTGCAAAACCTTCAGGTATGTTCGAGATTTCATATATATTCAAACATAGATTCAATTGGCACGATCCGTGGATTTAGGATTGTTGTTAGGGCTGTTTTAATATGATTAAAACTTGAACGAAATCCATCAACCGCTTCCACCTCTTCTTCTGCAGTGGGTCTCGGTGGTGCCAGAATCCCAAGCTCTTGCCGTCTCGCCTCCAACATACGCTCCATACGGGGTTTTCCAGCCGCAAACATGTCGAGAATCCCCTCGAGTGAACTCAATTGAGTTCTTTGGGATTGCACTTCGTTTCTCAGCTGAGCCGTCTGATCGATCCGTTGCTGAGCATAAGCCGACATTTCCTGAGGGATAGTGTTAACGGATCCGATTCCCAAAAGCTGTCCCTTTTTCATTGGGACCACCTTGAAATGAAAAAAGTAATATATATGTTAGTAATGTTATTATAAATATTTTCAAGATTATAGAAAAGAAAAAAGTTTATACCTCCTCGTAAATCCGATCCTTTTCAAGCGTGGATAATATGACGGGGACTCCGTCCGGAGACTCCTGAGTCAGCTGTGTCTGGCGTTCCAGCATCCGAGCAACCACGTCGTTGTAGATTTGCTCTGACCGAGGATCTACAAAAACTCCAGCCTTGTTCTTGTGAGTTTCCACGTAAAACTCCTGATGAGATGGGACGACCCCACCATTTTTTTAGCCTACAAATATTTTAAGAATATGTAAGTAATTATATATAAATATATCAAGTTTGTAACTAAAAATTTCTAAACATTGAAAACTAAAATTAAATATTTACCATCTCATGCCGGATTCCAGCATGACCTTTTTGACCAGTTGTGTGTAGCATAGGCAAGTTGCCATGCTCATCTCTGGTCATACGGGAAGTGGAGCACAAGTTAGACTTTCTTATGGTCTCTGGATCTCTCCAAAACTCGATGAAGCCATCCCAAATCTCCCTGGTGAGCTCCTTCGGCTTCCCATGCTGATATCCCTTAACTATCCATGCTTCCTTCCAGTTGGAGACCGTATCAAGCAATCGATCCTTCGCCTTCGCCACGAACTCTGCCTTGACCCTCTCATTGCACGCTGTGGACCAATTCCATTTTTTTTCTGTTCAAAAAATTAATTACACAGTTAATAAATATTAATTAAACAATTATTAATTAAGTAATAAATTATAATATTATTGAAAAAAAAGAAGATTACAAAAGTAAAAGTAACTACAGCAAAACATTTGAACCAAGTCTTTTTGACGTGTTTTGGGGTCATTTTCCAGTTCGGATATGGGCCGGGGAAGTAGCCTTTCATTGTGTCGGTGACGCTCCGAGCAACACAACCATCAATATTAAACCTGAAAAAAAAATTTAGAATGTTAAAAAATAAGAATTTATAAAAAAAATTTGAATTTAAAGAAATTTGAATTTTTTAAAAAAATAGAATTTAAAACTTACCAGAAAATATTTGGTGGAGAATCATAGTTTATTTCTGGGTCTAAGACAGGCAAATCTCCTCTATTGAGGAGGTCGATGACGGTGTACTGAGCGTAAGGAGCAGTAGGCGGGACATGTAGATCAAGATGAACCCCGCCCTCAAATGCAGGTGCCTCCTGATCACCAGGAACATCCTGAGCAGGTACGTGAGCTGGCGCGACTGAGGGAACACCAACGTGAGGCACTGATGGTGCCCTCTAAGAACCCTGAGAGTCGGGGACTGTGGTCGCATCCGAACTCGAACAGGGAGCTGATGAAGACGACGCTAGATTACTACCCGGTTCACCGAATAGTTCTCTGTATTGGGGTGTAAGCTTGCTTTTCCTAACCATCTAGAAAAACAAACTGTATTAGATTCATGATTAATATAAATTCCATAATCTATCTACAATTCTCTAAACTAACCACCTAAATTAACCCTAATTATTTAAACTAACCACCTAATCTTTAAAACCCTAAACCCTAAACTACACAAAAAAAGAGAGGAAATGGAGTTTACCTCGTAATGCAGAGGGAGTGAGGAGAGGAAGTTGAGACGAAATGAGGGGGAGTCGGGTGCTCGGTTTATGTAGAGAATCAAGTTTCGTCGTAAAGTACTCGTAAGGTTACGAGGAAATTGCCAGTCCCGTCTTTTTCTCCTCGTAAAATACACGTTAGTTTACGACGAAGTTGCCATTCGCGTCCTTTTTCCTCGTAAAGAAGACGTAAAATAGCAACCTGTTAACGAGGCCCAATGTTTCGAGGGCTTTACGAGGAAAACTATTACGAGGAAATAATGAGTCCCGTGTTTTTGGTTTTACGAGGACTTTACGAGGAACATTATGACTTTTACAAAAAAAAAATATATCTTTAAGTGAAATTTTTAAGTGAAATCTTTTTAAGTGAAATCATTTTTAAGTGAAATCTTTTTTTCCAAATTGGGAATTAACCCCAGAATCTGTTCATAACGATATTAAAAAAATAAACAGATTATAGGGCTAAATACACCATTTGGACATAATATAATATCACTTGCAATCTTATTACTCACACTATTTTTTTTACTAACCATCATAATACTCACACTATTTTTTTTGTGAGTTACATCTGAGAGCTGAGTGCACTATATAGGCGAACACATCCTCGTTAATTCCTCGTGAAGCCGTCCTCGCAAGTTCCTCGTAAAATTTGACGAGGACATATCCAGTCCCGCGTTTTCATTTTACGACTATTTTACGAGGAAACGTTTTACGACGCTTTAACCAGTCCCGCGTTTCTTTTTACGACGACTTTTACGAGGAATTGATGTGGAACTGTTTTGAATCCCTAAACGCCAAATCCCCAAGTCGTAAGTCCTTGCTTTTAAACTCCCAACTTCATAATCCCCAAACCCTACACCCAATCTTCTAACCCCTAAGCTCCATCTTTAACCCATATAGCTAATAAAACTTGTGAAATTAAAAAGTTTATTTTCATATTTATATGTTGAAAACATCATCATTCAGATACATCATTATTCGATTCATCACTACAATCATCATTGCTTAATTAATGAAACTCATCCTCTTCAGGTACGTCTGTTGAATCTTCGGGTAGATCTTCATATTCTCTATTATTCAGATCAACGAGAAGGATATCATCCATTTGTTGGTCGGGTTGATCGACCTCGTTGATGTGTTCTTCCTGCAAAGGTGGGGCTTCTTCTCCTATTATACGTCCACGAGGTGTAACTTTGATAACAGCTAACCTATTTATTCTCGAGTCTCTCACCCGAGGATATGGAATGAAGCTAACTTAGTCTGCTTGGGCAGCTAATATGAAAGGCTCGAACTTGTTGTACCTACATCCAACATTAACAGCAACAACACCAAATTTGTTAAACCGAACACCTCGGTTGACAACGGGGTCGAACCATTCGCATTTTAGGTTCAATAACCCTGGAAATTCCACTTCAATAATCTCCTGCAAGATCCCATAGAAATCTGTTTCCCCTTTCACACAAACTCCGTAATTCCTTGTCGCCCGCTTCGTCCCATACTCATACGTATGAAATGTATAGCCTCGGGTAAAATACATTGGTGATGTGGTGACCTTCGCATTTGGACCTTGCAGGAGTTCATGAAACCATGGGGGAAAGGATGGATCATCATAATCAACCTACAAATAAAAGTAATGCAATGTCAAAATTTAATAAAGTGTTACCTACAAATAAAATCAGCCTATTTGTCTTACCTGACTCCTCAACCACTTCATAAAGTGTTGATCTTTCCTTTTGTCGACCTCAACTGTGGATATTCCTGGTAATGCTTCTTCGACTTGAGTAACAAATAAGCTGCAAAATTATATTTGTTAATCAATATATAGTATATAATTTCAAAATTTTATATATTTTAAAATTATATAGATATTAATTACCTTTCGTAATCTCGCATTAATGGATCCTCACAATTGAGTAGAATATAAGTGTGTACACTATGGGCGTCTTCTTCGCTAAACCACCAAACATGTTTTGATTTCCCACCCAGTCTTCCAATCTGACAAAAGATGTCTGGAACTTCGACCGCATATGTTGGCGCGACACCACCGTCATCATATCTTCTTGGAGCCCTTTTCCGTGTACGTACTTTCGGTGCAAAGTAGTACGATGTGAACTGCGATGTCTCTTCGGTCAGACTTCCGGCAACTATAGAACCTTCTACCTTCGCTAGATTTTTGGCTTTTCTTTTTAAATGTTTCATGAACCTTTCATACTGGTACATCCATCCATAATGAACAGGTCCACAAAGCATTGCCTGATACGGGAGGTGGACAACCAGATGCTCTATCACATCAAAGAAGGCTGGTGGAAATATCTTTTCCAAGTTGCACAGTAAGATGGGAACGTTCTCGTGTAGTTGTTGAAGAACTTCCTCGTTTAAAGTGTGTGTGCTTAGATCCCTGAAAAATGCTCCAATGCCTGGTATATTCCCAAAACAATTAATTGTAAACTTCATCATGCATATATAGTTTGGTTGCGCAATAAATACATGAGAGAAATGGTAGATTACCTGCAAGTGCTTCATGTACTTGCATTGGAAGTAGTTCGGCAAATGCAAATGGAAGTAGTCGTTGCATAAAGACGTGACAATCATGACTCTTCATGCCGGAGAACTTCTGACCTTGTTCAACACGCCGAGACAGATTTGAAACATACCCATCGGGAAACTTCACTTCTGATTCCACCCAATTGAACAATACTGACTTTTGTTGTGAGAACAATCTGAATATCGGAACTGGCACACTTCCATTGCTTTGTATATGTAACTCACTTCTTGAGCAAAAATCAGGTAAGTCCAACCTTGATTTCCTGTTGTCTTTTGTCTTCTCTTGGACATTCAATATGGTATTCATGATGTTCTCAAAAAAATTCTTCTCGATATGCATCACATCAAGGTTGTGGCGCAACAGAAGATCCTTCCAATACGAAAACTCCAAAAATATACTCTTCTTGTGCCAATTATGCTGAACCCCGTAATAATCAGGCATATTTTCGGGAACATGCCAGTTACCCCCTCGATGAACTGTGTCTTGAGCTCTCTAGTAATCGATTTGTTGTTCAATTTCTGCTCCACTTGAATATGGAGGAGGAGTGTCTCTCACAACTCTTTTGTACCTAAACAATGTCTTGTTCTGTCGGTACGGATGGCTAATGGAAAGAAATCGACGGTGACAATCAAACCAACATGTCTTCCTCCCATTCTTCAATTGAAACGCATCTGTCCCTCCATTACAATATGGACAAGCTAATCTCCCATGTGTAGTCCATCCAGACAACATCCCATAAGCAGAAAACTCGCTTATGGTCCACAAAAGCATTGCTCGCAGCTTGAAATTCATTTTTTGTTGAACAATCATAAGTCATCACCCCTGTTGACCACAAATCTTTCAACTCTTTTATCAGCGGTTGTAGAAACACATTTAGAGACCTTTTCAGATGCTTCGGAACGGGGATTAATATGGTCAAGAACAGAAACTCCCGTTGCATGCACAAATCTGGTGGCAGGTTGTATGGCGTAACAATGACTGGCCATAATGAATATTGTCTCCCAGACATTCCAAATGGACTAAATCCATATGTGCATAACCCAAGACACAGATTCCGACTACTTCTGGTGAAATCAGCATGTACTGAATTAAAATGTCTCCAAGCTTTTGCATTTGATGGATGTTTGATCTCCCCATCTGTAGGCGTATGTTCGGCATGCCATCTCATAGCTCCAGCAGTCCTCTCAGATTAATACAATCTTTTCAATCTGTCTGTAATTGGTAGGTACCACATCCTTTGGTACGGTACCCTCTTACGGCCCCGTCCTTGCGGTTTGAATTGTGGCTTCTTACAGAATCGACATTCTTCTAACTTTTCATCATCTCCCCAGTAGATCATGCAATTGTCAATGCAAACATCTATCATCTATGAAGGAAGCCCAAGACTATAAACCAATTTATGAATCTCATAATAAGATTCAGCTGCCACATTGTCTTCTGGCAAAATCACTTTAATCAACTCTGCCCATGCATCCATGCAATTTTCAGCTAGACTGAAATCGGTTTTAATATTCATCATCCTAGCTGCTAACGACAATTTAGAGAGACCTTCTCTACAACCATTGTATAATGGTTCATTGGCAGCATCTAGCATTTTATAAAACTTCTTTGCATCTACGTTAGGTTCTTCTGCTTCAGCAGCTACCAATGCATCAGTTACCATATCATGAACTCTATCATGATCCACCATTGTATCTTCCTGATGGTAACTATTTTCATTATGCAAATGATGTACCGGTTCATCCTGAAAATTGCTATTACTACAACTACCAGCTTCAATATTCCCATAAACTTCTCCGTGTTAAAACCATATATATTAATTTGGCGTGAAAAACCTCTATTTAGTAAATGCTTCCATACATTTTCCCGACTGCCTAATTTTGTATTGTTGCATTTCCGGCAAGGACAGAACAACTTACCGCTTTCTTGCGTGAGCGGTGTGGAATCTGCATGACGGATAAACGTCTTTACCCCGTCCAGAAAATATTTCGTCACTCTCCCCGTAGCAGTATCTCTGTGGTTATACATCCATCTCTGTAACTCGTAAATACCACTTGCCATTTGTTTTTTTAAGGTTTTTTTTTTGGTGTGTTATGTTTGAAAGACAAGGGCCATATATATAGAAAAATTTTGCTACAATTTTACGACGAAATATAATTAGGTGTAACTACCAAAAACACGTCTTCCCCAACATAATTCCAGGTTCTCGTAAATAACTCGGTAAATAAATTCATCATGAATTCGAAGAAATATTTACGTGGAAACACGTTTCCATGTAAATTCGAAGCAAATTTACGACGAAACTTATTTTCCTCGTAAAAGTCACGTCAAGTGACGTACGTTTTACGAGGAAACGAATTCCACGTTACTTTACGACGAAATTACGTGGAAAGCCTTTGTACAAGTTATTACCTCGTTAAGCGCACATAACTTTACGAGGAATTGTTTTCCTCGTTAATTTTTCTCGCTACAGGCATGTTTTCTTGTAGTGACTGGGTTTTCCTTAGAAAGGTTTTAATGAGGCAGCATCCTCAAACGTATTATTATGATCTCATCATCACAACCGGTTATGTCAATCAAGGAGGAGTGTTATAATCCATTGAGGTTGGATCTCCATAGCCGGCTCCTAAGTCCAGTGGAATTAGTGGATGTTTTCCTTATTCTTGTAGGAGTAGTAAAACAACTATTTCTTTTTCTATCATTTGTGTAATCACTATATAAAGAGACCTTTGATCCTCATAAATAATACAACAAGAAACATTCGATTCACAACATTTCGTTCTTTTTTTTATTTTTTTAAAATGTATTTTGATCTTAATATTATAAAAGAGTAACGGTACGTATTTTTGTTATTGTTTTTGAAAAATGTTAGGTTTATTTTATATTACTTTAAAAATTAGACCCCTTTTCACAAATTTTTTTGTGTGAAGTATAACTCTCTCCATATCAAAATCCATTATAGACTATTTCAACAAAATTTTCTTTGACTAGTATCAAATTGAACGGTAATTTGGTTAAAACAAAATAGAAGTTAAAACTGTAAAATCATTCCAAACTTTCCTACTTTGTCTTATTTTTCCTTTTTAACTTGGAAAACTTGGAATGCTTTTATAGTTTTATATATTTATTCTAAAACAAAATAATCATTGAAGTCACAGAAATCCGAATATTCGTCACTTAAGATCTTTTCGCGGGGTAAAATTATCCTATTTCTTGGGTTAAAGAGAGGAATATTGCGTCGGTTTTCTCGATGCATATATTCACCATTGACGTTAGATTCTCGAAAGTACATGAAAAGTTATTCACCATTGATGTTAGATTCTCGAAAGTACGTGAAAACACTACAAGAATACTGATTATTCATAGCGTTACAGTATAGCGTTTTTTGGTATATATATGCTATGGTTATAATACCTTGGGTTTAGTATAGCGTTTGTGTTTTGTTAAATGCTATCGTATTTGGTAACTTTTAACTTTCCGTGTATTTTTAAAAGAATTAAAAAAATAATTGTTGTATCGACAATAGCAGATACATCACAAGAAACGTTATTAATAGTGTTAGGCGGAAAAACAAAATTAAAATTCCGCGGGACTTAGAAAAAAATTGGCTCCAACACCCGGCAGGCATCTCACAAAAAATTCCCAAATCTGAAAGACAAAACCCCTAATACTTTTGTTCTTCCCCCTTTAACTCGTGTATACACGATTTTGTCAAGTTCATGAAATCTCACTATCTCTTACCAAATCCCTTTTAAATTTACTCCACTTTGCTCGCTCAAAAGATTCCACTTCGCTCCTAATCTCCTCGCTCCTACTGTAATCACTTTTTCCCCTTTCGATTTTGGTCCTAAGCCTCTTTCAATCTTTCGAACCCAACTAATCTCTCGGTGTTACTCGATTTCGACTATAGACGCCTTTCCGAATCCAGATCTATCGAACACAGTTATCTCCGTCGGTGTGGTTTAGGCGGAGGTTAGCTACGTAATCTCTCACCTTGTTTTTTTTGTTGGGTTTTTGATTCCTAAATTGTGAGTATTTCTTGATTTTTCCTACTGTAGGGTAATTGATTTGTCTTCTCTCATTTGCATGTGAAATTAGTTTCGGTTTTGTTGAAGAATTTGTGGTCGATTGACTATGCATTTAGCTTAAATTTGTAAATAGTTAGTCATTTTTAACCGAGTTCAATTTGGTATTTGTTGTTTTGCAGTTCGATTTAAAAGAGAAGAAGAAACTCTATCAGGTATATATCTGAACCTTGATTCTTATCACAAGTCGTTCTGAATTTGGTGTTCTGTATACGCTTATTACTTGTATGCACATTTGGTCGGAGCTGTTGTATTATGGATAAAGCTTGGGTTTGGTTACCAAGGTATTAACTTTCACTGTCATTAGCCATCTTTATTTACTTCATTATCTATATTGATAAAGATTAAAAATTATGCATGTTTACTTTACATTTTTATTTACTTCTAGGAATAGTCTTGAGTATGAGCAAGGAGCAACTAGGTTTCTGTTTGATTCAGCAAGAGTTTTGGGCAATCCAGCAGAGATGTTCTGTCCTTGCCTTGATTGCCGTAATGTTTGCCATCAGTCAACTGAGACAGTGTTGGAACATCTAGTGATTAGAGGGATGGATCAGAAATACAAGAGAAGTCAACGTTGGAGTAAACATGGGGAGATAAGTGACAAGACAACCGATGTTGATACGTCTGAATATGAAGCTTACGAGTTGATTAGGACAGCTTTTCTGGCGAGTGAAGGCAACATACCATCTCAGCAGCCGAATGCAGATCAGTTTAAGGACACTTGCAGTGAAGGGGAATCTGAGTTTAAGAAGAAGCTAGAGGATGCAGAAACTCCATTGTACTCAACATGTATGAACTACACCAAGGTTTCTGCAATATTGGGCCTCTACCGAATCAAAGTAAAAAGTCGCATGTCAGAGAACTACTTTGATCAGCTTCTGACGTTAGTGCATGTCCAGACAATGTGCTGCCTAAGTCTACAGATGAGATGAAGAAATTTTTGAAGATATTTGGTTTTGGTTATGATGTCGTCCACACCTGAAAAAATGATTGTATTCTTTATCGGAATCATTATGAGGAATTGGTGAGCTGCCCTAGATGTAGTGAACCAAGATGGGAAAGGGATAACCACACCGGTGAAGAGAAGACAGGGATTCCAGCAAAGGTGCTTAGGTATTTTCCTATAAAAGACAGATTTAAGAGGATGTTTAGATCAAAACGGTTGGCTGAGGGTTTGCTTTGGCACATCACTAATGCTAGTGCTGATGGTACTATGCGGCATCCAGTGGACTCATTGACATGGGTTCAGGTTAACGAAAAATGTCCAGACTTTGCTGCGGAAGGGAGAAACCTTAGACTAGGTCTGTCTACTGATGGCATGAATCCGTTTTCTACTCAGAACTCCAAGTACAGCACATGGCCGGTGCTTCTAGTCAATTACAACATGTCTCCAACAGTGTATGAAAGCCCAGAATATCATGCTAACAATGTTGATATCTGGGCCAACTGCACCTGGAAACAACATTGATGTCTATCTGCAGCCATTGATAGATGACTTAAAGGAGTTGTGGAATGAAGGAACCACTGTGGCTTGGCCAAATGATAAAATTATATTTATGTGAACAATTTGAGTTGTAGTACTTGTTTATGTTAAGTGTGTTGGAACTTTGTGTGTTTATGTGTGGTGCTTAACTTAAGTGTTTTCTTTTTATGATCAATGGATGAAACATTGATGATGAAGATGTGCAGGTTGAATACTCTTACCCGTGGCTTCCTCCACGATGTAACAGTTGCTCAAAGTGGGGAAACAATGAGGAGACTTGCATGTCAAAAGAGGAAGGAACAGAAAGATACAGAAGAAGAAGTTGAAAAGAAACAAAGCCCAAACTATCAAGTGCAAGAACCAGTCACTAAGGTAGTACAAAAAGCAGTTGATGAACCTGAAACAACCGAGAAACAAGAAAACACAACTGCTGACACCAAACCAAAGGAGACCTTAACGTCTGAAGATGAAGAAGTGGGCTGGAATACCCCAACAAGAACAAGCAAATCCCCGCCTCGAGTGACAAAAGAATCAAAGTATGGTGGAGTTGCTATCCACACAGCCTCCTGTTATAATGCTTTGTTGGGAAAAGGAGAGAAAGGAGAAGAAGAAGGTATAACAGAACAAGAAGAAGGAGAGGTAGTAGAAGATTGTTTCATTGATCAGAATAAATCTGATAACCTACAAAAAATAGGATCAGGCACTCAATCGAATAAGACCGCAGTTGTGGGTTCAGAAGGCCTGAGACATTCAAGTCGTCTAGCAGGGAAAGATGCAAAAAAATCAAAGGTTGGTCCCCCTATTCCACAGGGGAATCATGGAAAAGGTAACCCTCGTAAACAATACTAATATGTCGGGTTTCTTTTGGAACATTCGTGGGTTTAATAAATCCAGTAAACATAATGTCGTCCATGATTGGGTGCAAAGAAATAGATTTGAGTTTGGCTGCTTTCTTGAAACAAGGGTAAAAGAAAGGAAGTCACAGAGAATAATGGATCATGTGTTCAATGGCTGGTCACATTTGACAAACTACGAACACAATAGATTGGGTAAGTTGTGGGTAATCTGGAAACAGAACGTAAGAGTTACACCAGTCTACAAAACCTCTCAATGCATCACTTGCTCGATAAAGATTTAGGGTAGAAACGAAGAGTTGTTAATCACCTTTGTCTATGCTGTAAATTCAACAAAGGAAAGGAAATTACTTTGGGCCGACTTAAAAGATCATCATGATTCAAAAATGTTTCAAGGAAAGGCGTGGTTGATATGTGGAGACTTCAATGAAATATTGGAAGGGGAGGAACACTCTTCATTTAACAGCTCGGCAACCACATCCATTGGCATGAAAGATTTTCAAGAAGCGGCAAATTATTGTGAGTTAATGGATCTTACTCATCATGGCCCAAATTTTACTTGGTGTAACAAAAGGAAGGAGGGACTAATTAGCAAGAAGCTTGACTGTGTATTGGTAAACCGACAATGGGTATTGCAGTATGAACAGTCATATAGTGTTTTCGAATCTGGAGGATGCTCTGATCATTCTAGATGCCGAATCTATTTGGATGCAAATCACAGAAAGACGAAGAGGCCATTTAAGTTTACAAATACCATAGCCGATCACCCGGATTTTCTTACTCAAGTGGCTAAGGAGTGGAAAAATCAGACTATCTTTCACTCCACATCAGCTTTGTACAGAATCTCCAAAAAGCTAAAGACACTAAAGGGCAGCATGAAACAACTGGGTAGGCAACTACTTTGTGAGCTTTCTAAGGAAACAAAAGAGGCGTATGTAATTCTCTGTGATCTCCAGGATCGCACCTTACTACAACCAACGGAGCAAGCTATGAAAGAAGAAGCAAATGCATATGAAAGATGGTACAACCTAGTTCATATTGAGGAGCGATACTTGAGACAAAAAGCAAAAGTGAGATGGCTAAAAGTGGGTGATCAGAATCATAAAGCATTTTACAAAGCAGTCAAATCTCGGCATCTCTTGAACACTATACGTGAAGTTGTCGATCCACATGGGAGAGTAATATCTGAATTCGAGGACATTAAGATTGAAGCAGTTCGACATTTTGAAGAGTTCCTAAATGTCATTCCCCAAGACTATCATCCTTGGTCTGTCGAGGAGCTGCGAGAAACCCTGCAATATCGATGTATACAAGCAGACAATGATTTACTTACACATGAAGTAACTGATGAGGAGATTAGACGAGTAGTGTATTCTATGCCAAAGGAGAAGTCCCCGGGTCCAGATGGATATACCATTGAATTCTTCCGCGAAGCTTGGTCAGTAGTAGGCAGAGAACTTATTATTGCAGTGCAATCCTTCTTTAGATTCGGTTTTCTACCTAAAGGAGTCAACTCGACAATTTTGGCCCTCATACCAAAGAAGAAATCGGCTCAGACTATGAAAGACTACAGGCCAATATCATGCTGTAACGTTCTCTACAAAATCATATCAAAAATCTAGCAAACCATTTGAAGATCTGATATTATGTGTTTTTAACGTATTTTGATTCGTTTTTAGTATTCGGTTTGAGTTTTGATTTGCATCTTTCGTTGGTTTTTCGAGTCTTTTCTATTGTTTTGAGTCTTTTTACAGATTTCATGGAGTTCCGAAGGAGTTTGGCGTTTACGGACATGTTCGAGTCGGAAAACACGAGAGTGGATTGATATTATCTTAGTGTTTAAGTTCTAGATTTATGCTTAATCATTGCCTGAATAGTTGTTTGATCTGTTGCTCTGAATCTCCTGCGATATTCCTTGACATAACGCTTGTTTAATATTATCTTACAACCGATTTCGCTTTCATTACTTGTTACTTACAAAAACCAAAAACATATTGAATTGTCTTAGCTTTTGATTTAGCTCAATATATCAAAGTGTGAAAACTGGTCTTCGTGGGATCGACCCCTAAATACTACTTCGTATGCTGTGCACTTGCAGTAGGAAATAAGGGTTTAAAACTCGTGTATCAAGTTTTTGGCGCCGTTGCCGGGGACCAAATTTTTCGCCTTTGGTTTACAGCTGATTTATCAGACTAAGAACTTTACTAAACTCGTTTTCTTTTTTTCATTGTTTTTGTGTTTCAGGTGCATGTCCCCAAGGAGCACAAGGAGCAGAAACAACGAGGATCTTGTTAGCTTATCAAACGAGGAGTTAGCAAGAGCAGAACGAGGGAACAGGCAGAGACGTAACATACCTGTTCCGGAACCAGAAACAACTGACACCGCCAACTCAGATATGGGCGGACAAGCAGACATCGCAGCTCAGCTGCTACAACTTCAGACAGCCATGGAGCAGCTTCGCATGCAAAAGGAGAGGCAACTCATTGCACAACCTGCCTTCGGAGACAAAGATGCGGCTCACACATACTATCAGGATCGATCTGTGATTGTTACCCCGACCATCCAGAGGCAAGATTACGAAATCAAACCTCAAATGATCGGCCTCGTGAAGCAACACCTGTTCCACGGTCTGCCTGCTGAGATTCCGATGGATCACATCGAGAACTTTGAAGAGATCTGTAGCACAACCGGCTCCAATGGTGTGCATCCAGATTTCCTGAAGTGCAAGCTTTTCCCTTTCTCTCTTACGGGAAAAGCATCACGGTGGTTAAAATCTTTACCACCAGGCTCTCTACCGACTTGGGCTAGTGCACGAGCAGCCTTCTTGGATAAGTTCTACACGAAATCCAAGACCGCAGCCTTGAGGAACAAGATCTCCTCATTTGAGCAACAGTCCGGCGAGTCCTTTAATGAAGCATGGGAGTGGTTTAAGGAGTACAAGCGCGAGTGCCCTCACCATGGGTTTAGTGATGAGCAGCTGCTCAGCACCTTCTATGACGGAGTAGATTGGGACTACAGAAATGCCCTGAACGCAGCTAGTAACGGTGACTTCTACACTAAGTCAAAAGAAGGAGCTCTGGAGCTGATCGATAACCTAGCCGCAAGTTCCAGCAACAAAAGCCCGGAGTACGACAGGAAGAAGGTCAACAGTGTGGACTCCAGGAAGATTGATGAACTCTCGGCCATGGTTAACCTTTTGCTAAAAAAGAACCAGAAGTCAGTCCACTTTGTGGACGAGAATGGGGAAGGACCTATCGCTCAAGCCTATGAGGAAGAAACCAGGAATGATCAGATGGAGGTGAATTATGTGACGGGACAAAGTTTCGGGCAGAACCGCGGTTTCAACAACCAAGGCTTCAACACTCACTCGAACCTGTCCTATAGGAGCACCAATGTGGAGAATCCGCAGGATCAAGTTTATCCTAAGCAAGGAAATCAGCCACAGATGGGTTTTCAGAAGAACCACTCCAACAACTACTCCAACAACTACCAGAACCGGCCATTCGTTCCAAATCAGAACCGTTTCCAAGGAGGGAATCAGCCAAGGCAGCCTTTCACAAACTCGCAGCCTTCATCTTCAGCAACCGGCTCCCAAGACGAGCTGAAGAACATGATGCAGCAGATGATGACGAGTCAACAAAAGGCGGCAGCAGAGATCAACTCCAAAGTTGGCACTATGTATGTTGATCTTAATGGGAAGTATGAGGCTGTACGGACTCACTTGAAGCAGCTTGACACTCAGATTGCACAAACCGCTGAATCAGTTAAGAGGACACAAGGTACTAACGCAGAGGTTAACTATGTGAATGAAGACTATGTGGAGAATCAGAGCTTTCAAGCTCATGCGTCTAACGACCAAGACGAGCTGAAGAACATGATGCAACAACTACTGGCGAGTCAGCAAAAGGCAGCATCTGAGATCAATGCTAAGGTTGATACAATGTACGTGGACCTCAATGAAAAATATGAAGCTGTATGGATTCATATGAAGCAGCTCGACGTTCAGATTGCACAGACGGCTGAGGCTATCAAGAGGACACCAGGAACTCTGCCTGGAAAGGCTGAAACACCAAGGAGGGATTTCGTCAACGCCATTGAATTGAGAAGCGGAAAGACGCTCCACCATACCGCGACCTCAACTTCAAAATCAACAAAAGGAAAAGGAGTGGCGATAGAGCACCTGCTCGTTACCCCAGAGCACATGCTCCCCCGAGATGCTCCCACCAAACCCGCAGAAAATCTTCCAGCAAGGGTTTATATTCCTAAGGTGCCCTACCCAGTTCCACCTAGAGATCAGAAGGAGATTAAGGCAGTCTTTGTAGAAGCAAGGAGTACACCACCAGCATTGAGGGTATTGCCAAAAGTTGAAGATCCGGGAAAATTCTTGGTCCCATGCTCGATTGCTGGAATGGAATTCAAGGACGCTCTTTGTGATTCCGGGTCTACTGTTAATCTCATGTCAAAGGCGATTGCAGAGAAGCTGAAAACTTATGAGGTAAAACCTAGCCATATGACTCTTCAATTTGCAAACACCTCCTCAACAACATCGTCTGGCAGCATTCACGATCTACCTGTCCGAATAGGGGATTGCCTAGTTCCAACTGATTTTCAGGTTTTGGAGATGAGAGGAGGTTATGGCACGCACTTACTTCTTGGAAGACCATTCATGGCTACAGTGGGTGCAATCATCGATATGCCGAATAGGCAAGTCTGCTTTTCCAAGATTGACAAGAATGTCTTCTACGAAGCCGTTCCCATAGGAACAACCACACGCTCCTCTTGCATCTCAGCAGTGGATAAAGAGGAAGCACCCGCTCCAATTCCGCAAGCACCTGCTCCACCACCCGGGAAATTTAGGGAGGAGGCAAAAACGCAAGAAAATGTGCCGTACAAAAAGATTACGGGAGGTCCTCAAATGACTTTGATCCCTCAAGGATATGATGGAAACTCGGTTGACTACAAGGTCAAGTGCAAAGGTCGTCCTAAACCTTTCTCTACAGTTAGAGCTATTCTTCCATCAGAGTTGAAAGAGAAGGATATTGGTGTTGTGAATGGAATGCTGAGTAGAGTTCTGAACATAAGGATGTCTGATTTCGGAGCCTGTTTTGGAGCAAGCTCCCAAACCAAGCCTCACTGATACATGGCACCAACGTCAAGCTTAGCGACGTAAAACAAGCGCTTTCGTGGGAGGCAACCCACCAGGTAAAATGTAAAATAGCGTGAAGTTTTTTCTTATTCTATTTACGTTTCTTGTTTTGTTTGAGATTGTTTTTGCAGGTTTTTATTAAGTGTTGAGCGGATGACGGATAGAGAGCAGCACCGATAGCTCCACCAGCGACCACTGAGCTTGTGGTTATTTCTATCACCCTTGTTATATCCATTTTTATTTTATGCTACTTTTATTTTATTTTACGGATTTCTCTTTCAGTTTTGTTTCAAGCGGGACGGTTAAAAACAAGTCTGGGGGAGGGATTTATTTGTGTTCTAACGTTGTGTTTTATTGATGTTTATTTCTTATGTTTTATTTTGGTGTGTTTAGATTTTCAAAAACATTTAAAAAAAAAAAATAATAATAATAATAATAATAATAATTTTTCGAGTCAAAACTCCGTGTGATTTTGTTAAACTTTTTGGAATTGCAACATGTTCGATGTCATTGCCTTAGGACTGTTTAGCATTGTTTGAGGATAGTTTGGAAACGCAGAAAAATCCATAACTTGATCATTTAATGAATTTCTCAAATCATCTGAACTTAATCGAATTATTAGAACTTAATATGGACTTAATTTATCTCACTTAGGGGGTTGATAATCATGTATTAGATTTTACATTTGGAGTTGTCTTTGCATCATTTTTACCAATCTTTGCTAACTCCAAATGGCTAGACTTATCCTTAGTCTAGTACCACACCCTTACCATTTCCATGTTGAAACCCACTTATTTTCGTTTACTGTCATTGCATTCATGTGCAAAAACTATGGAGTATACGGACCGACACAACTTTTCTTTAGGATTGTGTCTAGATAGGTGGTCTCTTTCTGATTAAACTCATGGGATGTGTCTAGAAATGTGATCTCTCTCTTTGAAAATATTCATTGAAAATTTTCGTTTCAAAAGAGGGTGAACTTTTAAAAAAAGGGGTAGAAGATTTTATTCACATTCAAGAAATAAGCTTACATTGTTGATGTTCTTTTGATGCAGATCTTAGAGACTAACCGGTTCCATTCTCCGATATAAAAAAAAAGAGAAAAAGAAAGAAAAAGAGAATAAAAAAAAATAAAACAGAAGGAACCGGGAAAGTCGTCAAGGTAATATCTTTAAATTTCATGAAACGTTAAAAAAAATCATGTTCTTGTTTGTGACTTTGTTAAAAAAAAAGGGTAGAAGGATTAGAGTTAAGGAGAGTTGTGTACCTCCAAATTGGTTCGTGTCTCACTGTGATTTTGCATAATGATTTGCATCCGTTTTTACTACTAAAAGAAACTGAAACACTTGAGCCACCAAATACCAACCTTGATACCTAGACCATAACATGTTAGATATTCCCTTTGTGAGAGTACACGCATTTGATAATGAATGTTAAATATTAAGTTCTGCTTGATCATGAGATTTCATTTATTTACTACGGTTATGGAGAAGTACAATGAAGTACGGTTTGATCTGAACTTTGCGAATGCGGTTTACAGGCAATTGACTTAGAGTATGGTCCTATAAGTTTTACAAGTTTCACACGTTTTTCTAACATCTCCTCTTTGTAAGATATCTGGTTTTGCTTGAGGACAAGCAAAGGTTTTAGTTGGGGAGAGTTGATATTATGTGTTTTTAACGTATTTTGATTCGTTTTTAGTATTCGGTTTGAGTTTTGATTTGCATCTTTCGTTGGTTTTTCGAGTCTTTTCTATTGTTTTGAGTCTTTTTACAGATTTCATGGAGTTCCGAAGGAGTTTGGCGTTTACGGACATGTTCGAGTCGGAAAACACGAGAAAAGGACCAAGTGAAGAACGACCGTTTTTTGAGAAGAACGACCATTCAGAACGACCGTTCCCCCTAGGGAACGATCGTTCCCAACCTCACCTACCTTGCCGACAAAAGCCATGGAACGACCGTTCTCTTCGTGGAACGACCGTTCCCGGTCTCACCTACTTCACCAACAACCATGCACGGAGCGACCGTTCTCCTCCTAGAACGATCGTTCCCGAGCTCACCTACTTCACCTACTTCGATCGACCATTGGGAACGATCGTTCTACACCAAGAACGACCGTTCCCCGCTTCACCTACTCCCCTTCACCTTGGCCTATATAATGGACTCACAACATCACTCTCAAAACACACCTTCTTCTTCCTCCTCTCTTCTCGAGCTTCAAAGCATAGCTTCTTCTTCAGTTTTAAGTTTTATGTTTATGCTTTTATTAAGTTTTATTTAGTTTCTTTTAAGCTTTATACATTTATGCTTTAATTAAGTTTTACTTTCAGTTCTTATATTTATGCTTTACTTTCAGTCTTTATATTTATGCTTTACTTTCAGTCTTTATATTTATGCTTTACTTTCAGTCTTTATGTTTACGCTTTAATTAAGTTCTTATAAGTTTATATTCAGCTTTCATTATCTATTCAAGCTTTTATGATGAACTTTATAATCTCTTTGTTTTCTTCTTTAATCATGTCTGAGTAGACCTCTTAGTTAGGTTAAGGTTTGTCAAAGGAATTCATGAGCTTTAGGGTTAAACACAAATAGGCTATTCAAATTAATATCTTCACCCTTGTTGTTCTTAATGCTTAGATCGAATTGATCACTTGATCTTATGAAATTTGGTTTAACTTAGACAGCGAGAGTTGCTAGGTTGCTAGAAAGAACATTGGTGAGCAATTTAACCATTACCTGCGAGAGTAGATGTATTGAGAATTGTGAACATATTAAACCTATCCTTAATGCTTGTCTACGATTTCTAGTACCAGCGAGAGTTAGGATTTCTAGGTTGATAGACAAAGATATTGGTACCACGAGAGTGGATTGATATTATCTTAGTGTTTAAGTTCTAGATTTATGCTTAATCATTGCCTGAATAGTTGTTTGATCCGTTGCTCTGAATCTCCTGCGATATTCCTTGACCTAACGCTTGTTTAATATTATCTTACAACCGATTTCGCTTTCATTACTTGTTACTTACAAAAACCAAAAACATATTGAATTGTCTTAGCTTTTGATTTAGCTCAATATATCAAAGTGTGAAAACTGGTCTTCGTGGGATCGACCCCTAAATACTACTTCGTATGATGTGCACTTGCAGTAGGAAATAAGGGTTTAAAACTCGTGTATCAAGATCATCCTGCCCAAGTTCATCAATCCAAATCAATCTGCTTTTGTTAAATACAGATTGCTAATGGAGAACATCCTCCTAGCTACTGAAATCGTCAGGGACTACCACAAGGAAGTCATTGAGCCTCGTTGCGCAATGAAGATAGATATTTCCAAAGCTTTTGATTCGGTACAATGGGATTTTCTACTGAACACACTTAAGGCAATGGATTTTCCGGATCAATACATTCATTGGATCAAGCTGTGTGTCTCGTCAGCATCATTCTCAGTTCAGGTAAATGGTGAACTTGCAGGATACTTCAACAGTGCTTGTGGCCTCAGACAAGGGTGTGCTCTCTCACCCTATTTGTTCCTAATCTGCATGAATGTATTATCAACAAAACTGGACAAAGCGGCTTTGGCAGGAAAGTTTGATTATCATTCTGACTGTGATCAAATGAATTTGACCCACCTTTCTTTTGCTGATGACTTAATGGTCTTTGTCAAAGGTAACCAGAGGTCAGTTAAAGGAGCTTTAGCTGTGTTTGACGACTTCGCGACACATGCAGGTCTGAGAAGAAGAAGAGAAAAATGCTTTTCTTCATGAATTTTCGTTTGAATATGGTAAGCTTCCGGTGAGATATTTGGGGCTCCCCCTCCGAACTAGAAAAATGACAAAGACTGATTATGCTCCGCTAATTGAGAAGATCAAATCAAAGATGAATTCATGTACCGGCAGACCAATATCATTCGGGGGGAGATTACAACTCTTGCAATCAGTTGTATTTAGCATAACAAACTTTTGGATGGCAGCTTTCAGATTGCCTAAGGCTTGCATTCAGGAAATTGACAAACTATGCTCAGCTTTTCTATGGTCAGGTCCAGATTTGAATGCAAAGAAAGCAAAGGTTGCATGGTCAATAGTTTGTGCACTAAAAGAAGAAGGTGGATTGGGCGTGAGATCTTTGGAAGTGGTGAACAAGGACTGTGTTTTGAAACTGATTTGGCGCCTTCTCTCTGCAAAGAACTCACTATGGGTCGATTGGATTAAAAGGCATTTACTTCGGGGCGAATCATTTTGGTCTGTCCAAGCAAAGCCAAACGCTGGATCCTGGATATGGAGGAAAATCTTAAAGTATAGAAACATTTGTAAATGTTTCTATAAGATAGAGGTAAAGAGTGGTTATGGTGTATCCTTTTGGTATGACGATTGGGGATCGATTGGCAGGTTATACGAACGCTTTGGAGATCGAGGTCGCATAGACCTAGGGATTCATGCTAATGCTTCCCTTGGAGAAGTAATGGAGAGTACACGAAGGAGGAGACATAGAAACTCTCTACTGTTGCAAGTGGAGAATGATATACAAGGGATCAGACAAACACGTGAAGATAACTCACATGACATTGCTTTGTGGAAAAACAGAAAGGGGGATTACAAACCAAAGTTTATATCCTGTGACACTTGTATCTTGCTAAAAGAGCCTCGCCCACCCTGGTCCTTGAGTAAAGGTATATGGTTCCCCTATGCTGCTCCTAAATATGCTGTTTTAGCATGGCTCGCAGCGAAAAACAGATTACCAACAGGGGATCGAATGGAGAAATGGCAAATAACAGTCAATATTGGATGTTTTTTCTGCGATGAGACCAAGGAAACACGAGACCACATCTTTTTCTCGTGCTCTTACTCTAAGCAGATATGGTACAACTTAACTGGAGGGATTTTGACAACAAACTTTACGTGTTCCTGGCCACTTATATCGGATGTAGTAACGAGAGGTTTGACGGACTCTACTACTACATTCATTTTGAGATATGTCTTCCAGGCTGCCATTCATTTGATTTGGAATGAAAGGAATAGCAGGAAACACGAAGATATGGCGAGATCAAGCTCCCAGCTAACAATGCTGCTCGATAACGCTGTCAGAAATCGACTTTCCTCAGCAAGAAGAGAAGGGTCGAAGCAACTTGAGGATGCCTGAGTACCTGGTTTGCCACAAGACAACCACCTTGATTTTTTTCATATTTTTGCTTCGATAAACTTCATGTTATCTAGATATACCGTAAGAACCTTTGGTTGTAAAAAGTTTTCTCTTTGAATCAAATTTAACATTTTATTCAAAAAAAAAATCATATAATTATATTTTAAATTTTGAATTTGAAAATATATATTTACAATCTATTAGTCAATTACAATTAATTACATTTTATATAAATGCTATAATAATATTATAAATAATAATTAAAAACGTTATGGATAAAGTTATTAATGACAAAAAATAAACGCTATTACAAAATATATAATTACAGACGACAAACCGCTATAGAATATTAAAATACGATAGCAGCTCCGAAAAGCGCTATCTAAAGCGTGTGACCTATTATGACAGGCGCTGATAGAGCACTTTTAAAGACGCTATCGTATCGTAAGATAGTGTTTTTCGGACGCTAAGAATACTCAGTTTTCCTGTAGTGAAAATTAGTCACCATTGATGTTAGATTCTCGAAAGTACGTGACACAAATATAATATTTGTGGAATATAGGACCGAAGGATGAGGCATATTAAGGTTCGTATTAGATATGATCGAATCTACCAATTTCAATGTGGGAATCTACTCCTTATCCTTTGGTTATTCTCTCTAGGTTGAATTTTTAGACTATGAGCCGTGGTAGCACCATAAACAAAGCAAATTAGGCATGTAACAAAGTAGGAGATATATCAAAAGTAATATGTCTATTAATATATAAAAATTGAAGCTATACTGTTCTAAGAGTGTCCACATAGGATTGAAATTTTAAAACAACCAATACTATTATTCCACATCAACATTTAAAGTTTAAGAAATTTTCTAATTTTTTTAGTTGTATTCATAATAGAAGATATATAAGATAAAAAAATTATCTACAAATTTATATTAAACAAAAAATCAACTTAATATTAGATTAAGAAACTTTCTAACGGAAAATATAAAATAAATAAATAAATCAACATAATATTAGATTAGGAAACTTTTTAAATTTAAAATAATTATATAATCTGCATAATTAACTATATATAACCTACAATTGTGACACACAAAAAATCAGAATAAATTTAATAAAAAAAATATAGAAGAATATTTAAAAAAGTAAGAAACATATCTATAAATATTTCTTCATTAAAAGTTAACTTAATATGATGTAAACATCAAGTTAACATCAACCAAGGAGCATGAAGCCCACAAGCTGACCAAGACCCTTGGAGAAGACCAACGAGAGCACATCCGCGACATAGGTCCATTGATTGGAGCACACAGGATGGACCATGAGGAGTTAAGCTACAATTCAAGATGTTCCAGAAACTTAACTCAGCAAGGAAGCCCTGAGAGAAATAATAAACCCAAAAGCTTTCCGCATGAAGAAGTTATGCAACTCACAAGTCGACGGACTTGCAAAGGATCCGAGAGAGACCAACTTACACTTATTGGGTCTGAACAAGAAGCCAAGGTCACAGTAGTCCGCTTGATATCCAAAAACTGCTCAGCAACAGTCGGACAAGTGGGAAATGTCGGGGTAAACCAGAAAAGTTTGGGTAGAGCCGGATCGAATATCCTTGGTTTTGTCCCAATGGGTTTTCCAGGAAAGGTTTTAACGAGGCAAATTGGTTCACTTACCTTAAACCCATCTGGAAGCTAGTTGGTTCGCATGGAGACCTCCGATCACTCTTTGAGTCACTCCGACGAAACCAAGAAGAATTAAGCTGCGAGATGACTTGGTCTGGAATCTTGAGTCAATTCTGGTTCTCCTGGAATTGGATTCATACCAAACGCTATTTTGGTTTGAATGATATCAAGTTTCTAAATCGGAGGATCCTGCACTTGCCTTATTTGGAGCTTTCCGAGTTTAAGAGGTTGCAAACATATATTTGGCGACCAGGAGACAATCTCAACCTTATAAAAGCCTCAAGGGAAGTCCTTAACTGCACCAGCACTCAGAGAATCAGGCGGATTCTTCCTTTCCCATTCTTGTTGCCACTCCTTTCCATATCCGGCTCCAAGTTGCACAAAATCACCAAGGCTTTATTTCTCATTAAGTGTGACGATTTTTGTATTTATTCTAGGTTAATTTTTATGTACTAGAGCATTATATAAGCTCATTGTCATAACCATAGTAAAGCAGCCATCAATATTGAATCAAATAAACTTCATGGTTTTCTTTTCTTCAAGCGTGTTCTTGAGAGAAACTTTTCTGCTCTATTCTTTGGCGTGGACTCACCAAAGTCTGAGTGTGTATTTCTGTATCAGAGACCCCATCATAGTCTCTAAGGTGCTTTCGATCCATCCTTGACCAAGATAGCTTGTGGTATCAAGTTATTTTGTTCATTAGTCGCTTGTGGAATCAAGAGACTACAAGGGTTGGCTGCTTGAGGATTCATCCAGCCTTCAATATTCTGAGGCGGTGTGTTTGTGAGAAGAGGTGGACTCTGATTCTTACATCAGTTTGGTATCAGAGCCGAAGATTCAATCTTTCGTTTTCTATCCCTTATCTCTTTGCTTGTTTTTCGATTTCTGTTTTGTTTGCTTTGTTTTGTTTGCATCTTAATTTAAAAAAAAAAAAAAAAAAAAAAGAATCGTGTTTGCTTCTATTTATTGCTTCTGTTCCTTGTCGTTTAACTTTAAAAAAAAAATAGATCCGTTTGCTAGGTTGCGTGAACCTGAATCAATCATTTGCTTGTCGGCTTGTCTAGTTTGCGAGTTAGGTTGTTTCAATTTAGTGAACTGCAGTTTGTGTGCTGATTTTGTGTTATTTGCTTCTGTTTTTGTTTATGCTTTGTTTAATTTCGATTGTTTGCTTGCATCGTTCATCCAAAAAGAAAAATCCCATAAAAAAGTTGTTATTCCCTTGTTTTCAGCCGATTGTTGCATATTGTCTTTGCATTCATCTCATGTTGCATCCGTTGTCTAAGATTGTGCAGAGAGCATCTTGTTATCATCTCACCATTCCTGCATCTGTTGTGAACCCTAGAGTGGCTAGGTTGCTGTCGAGGGTTTGGTTGACTGCAAGGGCGAGATTGATTATTTTTGCCTTGTATTTTCTTTCCTTTTGCATATAAGTAGATTTTCCATATTTTGCTGTTGCCGAATTTTGTTTGCATTATTATCATCATATTCAAAAAAAAAAAAACAAATATTGCATATTTCCTTTGTTTAAAACCGTGAGTCAGCATTTCCTTTGGCGTGTTCTTCAAGTTTGATATCTTGTTGTGTTTAGCTTGTTCATTACGGTTACTTCCATTGTTGCTTTGATCTGCTTGTTGTTTTGGTTGAGTACAAGGACAGTAAGTGATCGTGAAAGGAGCAATGTCTTAAGAAGACACTTGGAACGAGGAGAAAAGCTGTAGTGAAGAAGACAGCTACATGGGAGACTCAAGTTCCGAGAATGAAGAGGACCAAGACTATGATCCAGGCATAGAAGAACCTGAGCCTGAGCCACCCGATCATAACCAAGACTACTCACATCAAAAGAGTTGGTATGAAGAAGTGGAAGAAGACAAATGGAGGGCATCCGATCGTGCGGAAAAACCAATAAGAGGAAGAGTCATGTACTAAAGATGACAATTCTCAAGGAGAATATGCAGAAGACACTGAACGTGGAGGGTCATATGTGCAGCCTTGTAACAGCACATGGAGATCCAGCCATCACACTCCACGCAAACTTAAGAACAAGGTAACTTCTGAATCTCATTATAAATCAAACACTGAACCTTGTCTCTTTTCGTTTTCAGGTACAAGAATAGATTATCCCCAATGGGAAAGCAACTTGGATGATTATTTCAGTTACTACTCCATTCCCATAAGCAAGCGGCTTGCATATTGTTTGGAGCAACTAAGAGGAGAAGCTAAGAGATGGTGGTGCCGAGAGGAAGAGTACAGGTGGTACTACAAGGAGCCAACCATAAGGAATTGGGGTCAACTAAAGCTGTTGATGAGAGAGAGATACGCTCCTCCTAAACCTGCTAAGCAGAGCACAAAAGCTTCCCCTCAAAAGGAATCAATCCGAGGAAGTGCAAACTCTAATCTAATGCAGAATGCAAACGCCAAGCCAGTCCAACACCAAGGTAAGTTCTCTGTTCCTAAGAAGCATTTAGAACTGACGAGTTACCAGTGTAGAGACAGGGAATACAATGATGCTCCAAGGAGGAAAGCTTCCACGACATTGAGTTCAAGGAATGAAAAACTTGTTGCACAAGAAAGTAACAAGAGGAACTCCTCAAAGGAACTACAACCGGAACTGAGTTCAACTAGGCTACTACAACCACAGGCGAGAAGCACACCAACAAAGACAGTCCTAGAGAAGAAAACTGCTTTGAACACAAGTCCAAGGAGAAATCCAGCTGCTGCCATTCCACCCATTCAGGGCAAGGTAACTACCTCAAATGCTTTTCAAAATCTTGATAAGATTTTTGATAAAATCCAGCGCTTGATTGAAACCAATGGAGTTGTTAAAGGTTTAAGTATTCAAAAGGATCGAGAACCAATTAAGTCTTGTGAACAACTAGTGAAAAAGAAACAAGAAATTGTTTCAGCCTCTAAAAATGGGAATGTACAAACTAAATTGTCTCAACCAGTTTATACAGCTCCTATGACTAATATGATGCACTTGCCTTTGTCCATAAGTGCCGACATAGGTACAGGGCCTAAGGATAAGCAGTCCGCAACATTGGAATTAGATCCTTGCCGTGAAGTGAAGAGTGAGAAAACCGAGCTTGAGAAGACTCCACCAGAGCCGAGTTCAGCCAAGCTTGAACAACCTGATAAGCAGCTAACAGATAAGTCATCTAGTACATTGAATTTATCTAAGATGGTCTGTTATAAATGTCAGAACATAGGACACATTGCTAAAAACTGTCCAACTAAAATATCAATTGTGAGAGCCGAAACTCACACTGTCAAAACTTATATTTTGTGGGGGCTCGAAAATTCTATTTTAAAGAACTAAAGGACCGAAAATGTAAAAAGAGAGATTTTATTGATGATTTCCGGAAGTACAAGAATAAATAGCAAAAGCTGAAAAGTCTTATATTGCTAAAACTCCTAATACTCGGATTTTGGGATGCCTTTGACCCTTACATGAGCGTACATATATATACTGACAATCCTAAGGTGCTAAGACTTCATATTTTCGATGTGGGACTCTGTAGTTTCTTCCCAGCCGCCGACTTAACCTTCTGGACCAGAAATCCGGCCCGAAAATCTTCTGTGATCCACTTGCACGTTGTGACCCAAATCTGGCCCGCCTTTTGTAACCGATGAATAGTAAACCGTGCATAGTAATCCGATGAATAGTAATCCGGATCTCGGTTTAGACTTATATCGATTTTATGGTTAACTTTATCTCGAGGTGAATAGTGTTTTTGACGGTTTTTCCCGCGTGAATAGTATTCCGAACGTTTTACGACTCTTGGGATTTGAGCCGCCCGTTCTTTATTTGAACTTCCAGCCACCGGTTCTGGTATTGATGGCCAGCCGCCGATTCCGTTGGCACGTGTGCTCGGGCGACTGATCCATAGACGGCTGAACGTCGGTCACGGTCTTTCGGAGAATGTTTACGGACGCTTTGGGGTCAGAACATGCAAATACCTAATCTTCGAGTCGGTCCAGGCTTAGAGTTATGTTTGATGGTCGGTCGACTGGACAATGTCCGGATAGCGAGTCTTGACTAAGAAATGATCGTGGGCGGCTGGCCTTATCTCAGCCGCCGGACAATGCTTGGATGGATCAACGGCGGCTGGCCTTATCCCAGCCGCCGGTCAATGCTCAGTTGATCACTGGCGGCTGGCCTTATCCCAGCCGTCGGGCGATGCTCGGTTGATCACCGTCGGCTGGCCTTATCCCAGCCGCCGGGCGATGCTCGGTTGATCACCGCCGGCTGGCCTCATCCCAGCCGCCGGGCGATGCTAGGTTGATCACTGGCAGCTGGCCTTATCCCAGCCGCCGGGCAATGCTCGGTTGATCACTGGCGGCTGGCCTTATCCCAGCCGCCGGGCGATGCTCGGTTGATCACCGTCGGCTGGCCTTATCCCAGCCGCCGGGCGATGCTCGGTTGATCACCGTCGGCTGGCCTTATCCCAGCCCCTGGGCAATGCTTGGTTGATCACTGGCGGCTGGCCTTATCCCAGCCGCCGGATCGTGCTAGGAGGATCAAGCCACGGGCGGTTGGCATTGTGCCGGCCGCCGGGCCATACATGGACGGGTCCTTGCCAACTGCCGAACCATGCTCAGCTTGGTCTCGGGCGGCTGGCCTTAGCACGTCCAGTCCGTGCTTGGGATTATTTCCATTTGATTTTGATCTTTAACTCTTCTTTCGTCAATCTCCGAGGGGGGGGGATTTTGACCCTAACAGTTAGCCCCCCAGCTCTTCGTTTCCGCAGTCCGGAACGATGAGCTTTAAGCCGAGATTTTATCGGGATTGATCGAAACGGGAAAATTTCCTTTCTTCTTCTCTTTTTTTTTTAAAGAAAAGAAAAACGTCCTTTTCGTATGAAGGATTTGCGGGCGGTTGGCTCGGAATTGGAAAGATCCAATTTCTGTTCGAACTAGGATTTGAACCGTCCGACTATATATACATACCCTTCCTGCTTCTTTTTCTTCACAAATTCTTTCTAAAGTCGAGTGCCATTTCCGTTTCCTCGAATTTAATATCATGGTTAGGCTGTCTTTTCGCGAGAGGAGGCAGATGGAGAAGAAAGGAGAGGCCAACAAGCTTGGAAAAGATTCCAAGGATAAGACGGCGGCTGGCCCTTCGGAGTCGGGATATGCGGATGGTAGTCAAGCTATCCCTCCACCCGAGTGGTCCGCGGATAAGTTGGCAGTATCCACCGTTGTGGTTACCCCTTTAAAGAAGGAGGCTATTCTAGCCCGAAGTATTGCTAGGCGTTTGCCCAAGGCTAAAGCGGCGGCTGGTGGAGTCGTCTATGGTCTGAGCGATGAAGACGACCTGTTGCGCCAAAAGCAGGCGGGTTGGCTTGCTGACCCCGGAGCGAAAAATTCTCCTTCCGATGCTCGGCGTGTGGGTCCTCCGCCAGGACTCGCTTTTCATGAGGCTGTTTGTAAAAATCGTCGTCAGTCTGCTAGGAGTTTTTCGGTGATCACGGATGCTAGTTTCAAATTCCCTTCTTGTGACAGTCTGGACGAGCCTGAGAAGTATGAGGATATGGCCTTTAGCGGGATGAAGGTTTATCTATTCTTGCTTGTTCTTTTGTTTTTTTTTTTTTTGCTAACTCCTTTTTTTTAAGTTCATGTCCTCCGTGAACACGTGCATCAGCACGTATGACGCTTCCGTCCGTGGAATCCGCAAACGCGCTGAAGAGGCTCGGGGGGATGCTCGGTTAGTAAGAAGGAAACTTGACGAACTTGAGGTGGCGTCTTCGCGTCAGGTCAAATCGCTCGAGAGGGAGTGTTGGGGTCAAAATACCCTCCTCGGAGATTGATGAGACGAAAGCCCGAATCAATGGTTGAACATCTCATATTCTGGAAGTAAGCCCACGAAATGAGACCGAACACCTGCCCGGGACAAAGCTCTTGGCCTAACCGGTCGCAGATGAACTAGACGGGTAGTGACCATTTGTACTCTTTCCTTATCCTTGGTTTTATCCCAAAGGTTTTTCCGGGAAAGGTTTTAAAGAGGCAAATTGGTTCACTAATCTTAAACCCGTTCAGGAGCTGATCAAGTCACTCCAACCAAACGCCCGTCGGACCAAGCTCTTCGCATCCGGTCCGACGGATGAACTGAATTCTCTAACAGCCTCTCAAGACGAATCTAAGCATATCTTCTCAGCCCGGAGCATTCGCCGAGTCGAGACATGAGCTACGGCCGGACCTCACCCTCACGGACCAGCCCCGGAAGCCATTTCCCGATTATCGGGCCTCGGCCCAATAGTTCCCGAAGAAACATCACGCCATTTTAAGACGGACTTCACGCTGTTCAGAACATGGAAAAACGTCGAGGAGTTTACTTAAAATAGACCGGAGTCAAGGCCTTAACCAAAGAAGATCGGACCAGAAGATTAAAAAGACAAGCTGGGCCAAAACAAGACGGACGGGCCGTGACAGAAGAGAGGCGACAAGTCGGCGGCCCATCATGCTATTGGTGGCTGGGAAAGGGATTTTTACAACGTCTCACATTGCTTAGATTAGTCTTTGAGACCCCATGCTCTTGTATTCACTTTAAGAAGATCCGAACTCAAGTGCAAGAGCTTTTGAGATATATGAGAATAAGCCTTCTCGAATATTTTTGTACTTAGAGAAATTATTAATAAAAGTCTATTTCTCATGTTTTTACTTTTTTTGCCATTTGGTTCTTGTTTAATAGAATTTTCGGAGCCCCGCAAAATATAAATTTCGACAGTGGGAGTTTCGGCTCTCACAGTTTGGCACCGTCTGTGGGGATCAGAAATATTATTTATTCAAGAACAGCAGGAGACCATGACCATCGGAGGAAGAACCGACAATCTCAGCAATCAAACGCGGAGGAGCGGCAAGAGCTAGCACGTCCGCCGCAGGAACGTCCGCAATCGGGGCGGCCGCAGCCAGTGCTATCAACGCTCCACAACCCCAATTCGGAATGCCAACCGGAGGATCCGTGATAACGGAAGTGGCCAACTCCGACCCAATCGACCCAGCCGGAGATATCACGGCAATCGGAGACCTGAGAAACATGATAGCAGGATTAGCAGAGGGATAAGATATGCAAGCAAGAACTACGGCACAAGAAATAACGGCCATCCGAGAACTTGCGCAAAGTTCTCAACCGAGAAGACGCCTCCGCTTTTCACCGCTAACAAGCATCCTCGAAGGACAGAATCCTGGTGAGCAAACTCCCGTCGGGACAAGAGCGGAGCTATCGGCACCACCGCCGTTACAACGGAAGAGCACGACAAGGCAAACAACCGAGCAAACCGTCTCGACGACTAGCGACGAAGAAGTCACACTCGGGGCCAACAGCCGCGACGAAGATAAAACAGACAAAGAAGAAAGAAATCTCACCGAAGAAGAAGAAAATATCCTCTTGGTGAACCAGCGGATAAGAGTGGAAGAGGAAGAGAGAGCCGGCCGAAGGAACCGAGCCGCTAGCCAGAAAAACGAAATAGACGAGCTACTTGCTCAAATGTAGCTAACGACGAGCCATATAAGATAAATGCGATCTCAAGTCCACAAGGCGACTAGCTTGGCTCCCGAGATCAACCGAGTTTTGGAGGAAACTCAGAAGATTCCCTTCACGTCGAGAATCACGAGCATGAGACTCTCCGACCCCAGCAAACTCAAAATCCCGTTCTACGAGGGAACGACGGATCCAAAAGCACATATGACGGTGTTCCATATTGCAACGAGTCGGACTAAGTTCAAGCCTGAGGAAAAAGACGCTGGCTTCTGCCTCCTATTCGTCGAGCACTTGAAAGGGGCCGCTTTATCGTGGTTCTCGCGATTGGAAAGAGACTCGATCGATAGCTTTGATCAGCTATCCGCGGCCTTCTTGAAGCATTATTCGCTTTTCATAAGCCTCTCAACATCTGATGCAAACCTCTACTCATTGTCACAAGGGTCCGAAGAGAGCCTTAGGGAGTTTATCGAGAGGTTCAAAGTAATCGTATCGAAGATCGACATTCTAAGCGATAACGCCGCGATAAACGCTCTAAGGAAGTCTCTATGGTACCCCTCCAGCTTCCGGAAAGAGATCACTATCAACCCCCCGGTCACCATTCAAGACGCTCTCCATCATGCCTCGAAATTCGTAACTCACGAGGAGGATATGAAAACTCTGGCCAAAAGGCATCAGCCGCAGAAAATGTCGAAAAGCCCGGCGCAGCCCGCGAATATCTCGACAGAAAGAAGAAGTAAACGCGGTGGCAGAGACGAGGAACCCGAAGCAAGCGGAGAACATAACTACAAGATAAACACGAGATATCCATTCGATGGACGCGGCAGAGGGTCAACGCCCACCTGGGGTCGGATGGGCTATGACGATAATGCTTACTGCACCTACCACCGAGCCAGGGAACACTCCACCGAACACTGCAGGACAATTGGGAGGAGACTCACAGCCAAGCTGCTCGCCGGAGAACTCAGAAAGGATATAACTCTAGAGAGTCTCGGAGTACCTGAAGAAGATACCGAAGTCCAGGCAGAACGACTTAATCAAGAGCGTCCCAAGAAGCCTCCGGAGGAAGCGCCCAAACGAGGGAGAAGGACGAACGGAGACGACCAAACCGGAACCGGAGAAGGATCCACATGATCATCGGAGGATCCCAATACTGCAAAGACACGGTGGCCTCGATAAAAGCTTTCCTCAGGAAAGGAGACAAGGAATCAAACCCGCGAGCCCCGACGGCCAGGAATGATGACCGGATCGCCTTCACCGAAGACGACGCCGAAGGGCTCAATCAGCCCCACGACGATCCCCTGGTCGTAGAACTGGACATCAACGACTACGACGTGTCAAGGGTACTGATCGACACCGGAAGTTCGGTAGACGTCATATTCCGGGAGACGCTCCGAAAAATGAACGTGAATCTATCGGAAGTGAAGCCAAATGTTAGGTCGCTCACTGGATTTTTCAGAGAAGACACTATGACCGATGGGATGATCCAACTCCCGGTCCACGCCGGCAGAATCACGAAGGTTGTAAATTTCGCGGTGGCTAATCACCCCGCAATCTACAACGTCATTATGGGGACTCCGTGGATCAACTCGATGCAAGCAATCCTGTCAACGTACCATCTTTGTCTGAAGTTCCCAACCCCCAGCAGAATCAAGACTGTCTCGGGAAACCAAAAAGAAGCCTTGATTTGTTTCCTTGCGGAACACAAACTCCGAAACCCGACGGTCCCATAAAGAGAAAACACGAAACGGAAGAAAGAAGAAGAAGACACGAAGGACGGAAATAAAACAAGCAGAACGGACCAGTTCGAGAGAACGGAGCTTGAACCCGCAGAAGACAAAGACGAGCAAGGACCGGCAACCGCCGAGAAAGAGACATCGAAAATCGCGTAGCACGAAACGGTCAATTCCGTATTCAATAAAGCAGAGGCACTTCTCAAAAAAAAAGTGAGAGAAAGAAAGAATCTCAAAAAAAAAAAAACGGAACTACGGGTGACTTGATCTCTTCTCACAAAGGGTACGTAGGCAGCTCGCTTAAACGAGTTCAGTTGCCCCCCCCCCCCAAAAAAAAAGGGGGAGTGGGTCCATATATACATACTCCCAAAGAAATTTTCGCAAAAGGGTAAAAAGGTCAAAACATGAAACCTTAAATCCCATCTTCTCGAACGAGATCATCCGTTGCTGGCCACAACGAGACTTCTTTGTTTGAGAAATCGCCTCTCGGCACATATCGCCTCTCGGCACACATCGCCTCTTGGCATATGTATCAACCGCCCGTTGCTGATCGCAACAGGGTGACTTAACCATGGTTCTTTAACATCCCACAGTGGATAAACTTAGCGCGCTATACAAATTTCCGGACAACATCCGAACGGCGTGACCTGACATCCCGCGATCCTGCAGGGAGCGTCGAAGACGATGTTCTTTTAAGCTTAAACCCAGTAAGACGCCTGACATGGAAAGCTGGTCTTGAACATCTCCGAACGCAGTATCAAACCGGCTCCGATACGAGATACTAAACGCGTTCCGTCGAGAGAGGAATTTAAACGTGTAACTCCTCGACACCAAAACATAAGCCCAGGAAAACATCGCAACATGGCTAAAATTTCGAGTGTCCGGAAAAACACTCCAACTCAACGCAAACGCCTCTTGGCAAGCGACAAATAACGCAAACACCTCTTGGCAAGCGACAAATAAAGCAAACGCCTCTGGGCAAGCTATACAACGCAAACGCCTCTTGGCAAGCGACAAACAAAGCAAACGGCTCTCGGCAAGCTATACAACGCAAACGCATCTTGGCAAGCTATACAGAACATCGCCTCTTGAGCCACTATCAACATCGCCTCTTGGGCCAACATCAGTATCGCCTCTAGGCAAACGGACCAGTCGCCTATCTCTTTCAGAGATTGGGCCTGGCATCCTTCATCAAACAAGAAACACTAAGCAAGAAAAGAAAAAGCCTCGTAAACGGTTCAAAACTTTTTCATTAATCTGAGAAGCAAAAACCCATCCAGACCACAAAGGAAGCCGGACAATACAAGGATTCAAAAAAGAAGACGAAACAAAAACAAAAATCCAGAAAACAAAAACGAAAATCAAGACTCCGGGCCAAACGCCTTAACCACGGCAAGGTCCGTAATCCTGGGAACGGCCTCGTTAGATCTGGCTGGATCAAGAACTCCGATCGACGCGGCCTCCTCCTCAAGCGAGCTAGGTTCGGAAGTCGGAACGGTCGGATCACTAGAAAGAGGACCAACTGAGAGTCGATCTTCTCCCGAACCTGGGCAATCATGTCATCAAGCCGGCTATCAGCACCATCAAAGCGAGCTTTCCTTTTCAAGAGCTTGGCCTTCTCTCTGTCTAAGTCGGGAAGTTCGCCATTTTGAAGCAACGCAATCAACTCAAGGTTTCCCGCAATCTGTGCCAAATTCACCTCCTCGGCCCTGGCTTCGGACAGAGAACCGAGAGTTCCCGTTAACTCCTTCAAGAAGACCGGAAGCTCGGCGGAATAAGCCTTGCAACCGTGAGCATCACGTGAGGCCCTGGCAGTCACGAGCTGGCCCGCGGACTGACGAGAAACCTTAGCCTCCAAGCGAACGGACATACACACGGCTCTGTCTTTTGCAGCTTGCAAATCCGAGACTTGTCTCTCGAGCAACTTGATCTGCCGCGAACTCGACGATTCAAGAACTTCAAGCTTCCTCTTCACCGAGCGAACACTTTTTTCGGCGCGCTTGCGAACCCCGCGAACGACGGCGTCATACGAACCGATGCACTTGTTCACGGAAGATATGAACTACAAACAAAAAAGGTGCGTCAAGAAAAAGAAAATATCGAAGAAAAGGAAAGAAGGCAAAAAGGAAAATTCACTTTCGAACCGCATAAAGCCATCTCCTCATATGTTTCGGATTCTTCGAGATCACCATATGGAGGAAACCTGAAGGTCGAGTCCACCATCGCCGAAAACTTTTGGCTGCCTGGCGATGGTTTTTGCAAACCGACTCCGGAAAGCAAGTCGGGAGTCCGACGGCATGCCAGGCGAAGAAGATTTCTTCACTGCATCTTCCGTTAATTTGGTCTCTCACTTTTGACGCAAGACATTGTCCGCTCCACTCAAGCTATAAACGACTCCCCGAGAATCTGGAGCTCGCTTTGCCACATTACGCGCCAAGATCGCATCCTTCTTAAACAGAGTAAGAACAGCCGACGGCGAAACCGACCCACCAACTGGCCATTCCGGCGGAGGAACGGCTAGAGAGCTCCCCGCCGGCTTGGAGACTGAAAGACGGGCCGACGGCTTGGTCCCGGGCTTAGTAGCTGACCGGTCGTCCGTCCCCTTCGTCTTCTTTCCATCCTTCTCCATCTTCTCACGAAGCGATAACCTAACCATGATAACAAGCTAAAAAAAAGAAGGAAGAGAGCTTTTTGGTATCAAAATCGTGGAAGACAAGGAGAGGAGGAGGGCACATATATATACAACAAGGCTGCACGGGAGGATTGAAAATTTTCCTATTTCTAAAAAGGAAAAAGAAAAAAAAAGAAAGGAGTTTTTCCAATTCCCAGCTTTTTAGGAAAAAGGAACTTTTTCCAATTCCTTCTCAAGCAAGAAAAAGGAAAATTTTCAGTTTCTGAAAAGAGGAGGATTTTTCCAGTTCTCAAACATAACAGGAAAAGGAAAATCCTCCACCAAATCGGCCGCCTATGAGTTTTGGGCCCGAGGAGGAAACGTTTCGCTACAATCATTTTTCGGCGACCTACCCACAAGGAGACACACGTAGAGGCCTTTAGTCTATCAATCCCGATAAACATTTCATCAAACGCTCCTCGCCCATGCAAGCAAAGGCCACAAGCTGGGGGGCTAACTGTTGGGGTCAAAATCCCCTCCTCGGAGATTGATGAGACGAAACCCCGAATCAACGTTTGAACATTTCATATTCTGGCAGCAAGCCCACGAAATGAGACCGAACGCCTGCACGGGACAAAGCTCTTGGCCTAACCGGTCGCAGATGAACTAGACGGGTAGTGACCATTTGTACTCTTTCCTTATCCTTGGTTTTATCCCAAAGGGTTTTCCGGGAAAGGTTTTAACGAGGCAAATTGGTTCACTAATCTTAAACCCGTTCAGGAGCTGATCAAGTCACTCCAACCAAACGCCCGTCGGACCAAGCTCTTGGCATCCGGTCCGACGGATGAACTGAATTCTCTAACAGCCTCTCAAGACGAATCTAAGCATATCTTCTCAGCCCGGACCATTTGCCGAGTCGAGACATGAGCTACGGCCGGACCTCACCCTCACGGACCGGCCCCGGAAGCCATTTCCCTAATATCGGGCCTCGGCCCAATAGTTCCCGAAGAAACATCACGCCATTTTATGATGGACTTCACGCTGTTCAGAACATGAAAAAACGTCGAGGAGTTTACTTAAAATAAACCGGAGTCAAGGCCTTAACCAAAGAAGATCGGACCAGAAGATTAAAAAGACAAGCTTGGCCAAAACAAGACGGACGGGCCATGACAGAAGAGAGGCGACAGGTCGGCGGCCCATCATGCTATTGGCAGCTGTGAAATGGATTTTTACAACGTCCCACATTGCTTAGATTAGTCTTTGAGACCCCAGACTCTCTCATATAAATAGACACCCTTGTATTCACTTTCAGAAGATCCGAACTCAAGTGCAAGAGCTTTCGAGATATAAGACAATAAGCCTTCTAGAATATTTTGTACTTAGAAAAATTATTAATAAAAGTCTATTTCTCATCTTTTTACTTTTTTCCTTTTGGTTCTTGTTTAATAGAATTTTCGGAGCCCCGCGAAATATAAATTTCGACAGAGTGAGTTTCGGCTCTCACAGGGAGCTTGCTTCGTTGCGCGTGGATAAGGTCGAAGCATCGCAGTTCAAGACCCGTCAAGAGGCCAAGGATGTGCGTCATGCGAAGGAAGTACAGACTTTGAAAGACCAGCTGACCAGCGCGAAAGCCGCGTGCAACTTGAAGGTGCAGCGGGCTTACGCAGACGGCCGCAAGGCTTCTGTTGCGAAATTTTGTGACTTCCTGAATACGCTGAAAGATGATCTTGGGTTTTTGTCTTAGGCAAGGAACCAGGAAGTAGATATGGCTCAGATAGAAAGTAATATCGAGCTTGTCGCGTTGCATCAGGGGACTGATCCTCCCAGCTTGGATGAGGAGAAGGTGAAATTGTCCACGTGGATGAACGAGTTTGATAGGTCTTCAGCTCGGTTTGACGATGTGATCGCTCGAATTCGTGGGAAGATCGATTCTCAGCTGCGGCCGGCTCCCAGGGATGACAATGTTTCAATACCCGAGGAACGCTCTGTTGAAGAGGAAGCTACTTCTCTCGGGGTAGTTGATCTGGCCGGATTGAACGAGTCTGTTTCAGGGATCTCGGATATCGCTGTTACCAAAGCGTTTGGTTCAGATTCCTGACCTTGCGTGGTTTTTCTTTCTAGTTTTTTGAGTTTTTGGTAGCTCTTGGCTTTCGTTTATGGATTTATGTTATGTATGGCCTGATCTTTGGTCTGGACCGGTTTTCGTTTTGAGATTTCAATAAAATAAGTTTTGTAGATTTGCATCTTGCCATACGCTTTTTCTTTGTGCAGAGGTCCTGATTGGATGATCATGGGCGGCCGGGTTTGGTCCGAGACAAGCCGGTCGCCGTATGTTATCTGGAGAGAATGGTCGGCCGCTCCAGGCGCCAAGCCTTGTCGGGCGGCTGGTTCTGCAAACGAAGGAGACTGGACGTCGAGCCGGATCGATCGAGGGCAGCTGCCCCATTTCTTTAAAGAGACCGAGCAGCCAATTTATCTGAAGAGATCGGGCGGCCCATTTATCTGAAGAGATCGGGCGGCCCATTTATCTGAAAAGATCTGGCGGCCCATTTATCTGAACAGATTGGGCGGCTCGTTTATCTGACTGGATTGGGCCGCTGACCTTCTTCATATTGACTCGGTTTTGTTTGCTTAGTCGGGTTGATCGGGGCGCTGTTCTGGGGGCTCAGATCCGGCTGTTCAGGAAAAGTTCCCCTTGTGTTATTCGACCAGCGGAGTTAGCCGCTGGGTTTAGAGTTTCTTTTAATTGCTAGTTTTCGAACGAGTTTATGATCTTGTACCAGGGCCGTTTTGGTACTTCGTCGTGAGATGTCTTAGACCAGCGTTCCATGTCGGCGTTTACTGTGTTTAGCGAGTTCATTTCATGACTTACGCTTCGCACTATCTACCTATGCGGGGCGCTAGTGGAAATGAACTAAACAGAACATCGTCTCAAACGTTTCCTGCAGGATCGCGGGATGTCAGGTTACGCCTTTCGGATGTTAGTCCGGAAATTTGTATAGCGCGCTGTGTTTATCCGCTTTGGGATGTAGAAAGAACCATTGTTAAAAGAATCGTCCCGTTGTGATCAGCAACAGATGGTGGAATGCTTGCCAAGAGGCGGGTTTTTAGGTACGCCAAGGGGCGGTTTTTGAAGTGATGGCATTTGTTGTGCCTTAATGATGGGCGATATTGTCTGAGTTGGAGATGCGTTATGACATGCCAAGTCTCAATGTTCATTTTCTCGGGTTTTTCTGGGTCCATTCGCTTTCCGGATCAAGTTTCGAGATGCTAAGTCTCGATGTTGGTCGGAATAGTGTTTTCGGGAAACTTTTTCAAGCTTTGGATGTGTTATGAGATGCTAAGTCCCAATGCCATCCTCTTGATTTGTTCGCGAAAATTTGGGAGTATGTATATACGGACCCACTCCCCCTTTAAAAATTATAAAATACAAATAGCTAAACTCGTCGGAAGGCGAGCTGCCTACGGATCAAGCCGGTTCGTAGTTCTATTATTCAACGTCTAATGGTAATACTTCTTTAGGTGCATTGTGTTCCATGTCCTCGGAAGTGGCTTCCCTTCTTTGTTTTCCAGCTCGTACGCTCTTTGGCGGACCACCTTTGTTACTTTGTACGGCCCTTCCCATTTTGCGCCTAGCTTTCCTGCATTCGGCTCTGCAGTGTTCTGGAAGAATTTGCGGAGTACGAGGTCTCCTTCCTTGAATTTGCGGCTTCGCACGTTTGAGTTGTAGTACTTGGCCGCTGCTTGCTGATAGTTTTGAACGTGGACGAGCGCTTGGTCCCGTCTTTCGTTTATCAGGTCCAATTCGTCTAACATCATCAGGTGGTTGAGGCCTTCCTGTTAAGACAAGAGTCTTCGTCTGACGCCGGGAAAGTCTACTTCTGATGGTATAACGCATTCGGCACCGTAGACCAGCGCGAACGATGTTTCTCCGATTGCGCACCTTGGAGTTGTCCGGTGGGACCAGAGGACTCCTTCGAGCTCGTCTGTCCATCGCCCCTTCTTCTCATCGAGAGGCTTCTTGAGTCCGTCAACGATAGTCTTGTTGGCTGCTTCGGCCTGGCCGTTACCCTGTGGATAACGCGGCGTTGATTTGCTCCGGCTTATTTTCCACTTTTTGCAGAATCGTTCGAAGCGGGCGGAAATGAATTGAGAACCGTTGTCGGTGAATATCTCGTAAGGGACTCCGTGCCGGCATATGATGTTTTTCCAGACGAAGTGCTCCACTTGAGCATCTTTGATACTGGCGTAAGAGTCCGCTTCGACCCACTTTGGGAAGTAGTCTGTCAGGACAAGTAGGAACCTTTTCTGCTTTGAGTTATGCATTGGCCCCATGATGTCCATTGACCACCTCATGAATGGGTATGGTGCGGAGATTGACGAGAGCAATTCCGCGGGCCAAAGGATCACCGGTGCGTGCCTCTGGCATTTCTCGCACTTGAGGGAGAATTTCTCACAATCTTTTATCATGGTTGGCCAATAGTGTCCATGCCGTTTGATTTTGATTGCGAGGGCTCTCCCTCCGGAATGATTTCCGCACGATCCACTATGGACTTCCTCCATGATTCGTCTTGCTTCTTCTTTTTCCACGCAGACCATTAACGGTCCGGAGATCCTCCATTTGTAGACATTGCCGTCAAGGAGGACGAAGCGGGCTGCTTGGGCCTTAGCTTTCATGCAGCCCACTTGTCCGCTGGGACTTCCCCGTCTGTGATGTATGCTCGTATCGGGGCCATCCATCCTTGATCGCAGCCATACTCTTCCGTCGGACTGGTTGCTAACTCTTCTTCTGGAGGTTCTTCCTCGTCTTCACCTTCCGGCAGTTGTATAAGGTTGGCGATTTGCGGTGGATTGATGCTCGGTTGCTCTATGAATTCGACGGGAATGACTCGCCTTTCTCCCGGGGCCGATGTTGATGCCAGGGCCGCCAATACATCGGTCGGGGGGTTTTCTCCCCACGGGATTCTTGTGAGCTCGAACTTTTCGAATCGCTTTGCGAGGCCCTGGACAATTTTGAGGTATGCTTCCATCCGATCGTCCCGTGCTTCATAGTCCCCATTGAACTGGTTTGCGACCAGCTGTGAATCGCAAAATGCTTGCAGGATCTGGATTTTAAGCCCGAGGGCGAGTCTTAGTCCAGCGATCAAGGCTTCATACTCCGCTTCGTTGTTGGAAGCGTTGAAGAGTAGCCTGAAGGACTGTTCTAGGATCTCTCCAGTTGGTGACGTTAACCGAACCCCGACTCCCGAACCTTGCTTTGATGAAGATCCGTCTGCGTGGAGAATCCACACCGAATCTGATGTTGGTTCACTAACGCCTGTGGTCGGGAGTTCGATTAAGAAATCCACAAAGACTTGCGATTTCGCGCATGTTCTGCTTCGGTTCTCGATATCATACTCGCTTAATTCCACCGCCCATTTCGCCAAACGTCCCGACTGACTGGGACTATGCAGGATCGTCCTGAATGGAAAAGCTGTGAGTAAAATGATTGTGTGCGATTGGAAATAAGGCCGCAATTTTCGAGCGCAACTCACCACTGCCAAGGCCGCCTTTTCCATCAGCGGGTATCGAGTTTCCACGTCCGTCAAAGTCTGGCTTACATAGAAGACCGGCTTTTGCTCGTCGCGGTCTTCTCTGATCAGCACTCCGCTTACTTCCGTCGATGACACCGCCATATACAGAAAAAGGGGCTCTCCTCCGACCGGCTTTGAAAGTGCGGGCGGGCTTGCTAGGTATTTCTTTAGTTCTTGGAACACCTGTTCGCAATTCTCTGTCCACTCAAACTTTTTGTATCCCCTGAGTATGTCGTAGAAAGGCAAACATTTGTCCATCGACCTCGAGATAAACCGGTTCAGCGCCGCGACCCGTCCGGTCAACCTTTGGATTTCTCTTTTGGTTTTTGGTGAGGCCATCTCTATTAGAGCATTAATTTACTTCGGATTTGCTTCTATCCCTCGATGAGTCACTAGATACCTGAGGAATTCGCAGGATGCCACTCCGAATCTGCACTTTGCCGGGTTTAACTTCATGTTGTGTTGTTTGAGTTGTTCAAAGCATTCCCGCAAGTGTTTCACGTGGTCTTTTTCCTCCAACGACTTGACCAGCATATCGTCGATGTAGACTTCCATCATTCTTCCGAGTTGTTCGGCGAACATTTTGTTGACGAGCCTTTGGTACATTGCGCCGGCATTCATTAACCTGAACGGCATCACCTTATAGCAGTATGTCCCACGATCCGTGATGAACGCAGTCTTGTCTCGATCGTCGGGGTTCATCATGATCTGGTTATATCCGGAGAAAGCGTCCATGAACGATAGCAGGTTGTTCCCTGCCGTTTCTTCGACTAATCGATCGACGTGTGGAAGCGGGAAGCTGTCTTTCGGGCACGCTTTATTTTAGATACGTGAAGTCGACACAAACTTGCCATTTTCCATTCTTCTTCTTCACTACCACCGGATTTTCTAGCTAGTCGGGATATTTCACTTCCATGATTGATCCGACTTTGAGCAATCTCTCTACTTCATCGTTCACCGCCTGGGCCCGCTCTGGTCCGAGTTTCCGTCTTTTCTGCTTTACCGGTTTGAACGTCGGGTCTACGTTGAGCTCATGGCTTGTAATGCCGATGTTGATCCCGGGCATATCTTCTGCTGTCCATGCGAATGATCTTACGTTCTCCTTCAACAAGGTGATTAACTCCGTCTTGATTGGCTCCTCCAGGTTCGCTCCAATCTCCGTACATCGCTCCGGATTGGTTTCGTCTATGTTGACCGAAATCACTGGCTCGCACGGGGGATCCTTCTCCGTCTTCCGCGATTCCTCGATTTGTAATTTTTGCTCGAGTTTCGCAAGCTGCCGCTCTTCCTTTCCCTTTTCGGACTTCGGCTGGTGGCGGAGATCGGTTACCGGCTTCCTCAATCTGTGTTCAGTTAGGAAACAAGCTCGAGAGTCTTTTTGCCGTCCCCAGATCGTTTCTACTCCGGTTGGAGTTGGAAATTTCAGACACAGGTGGTAGGTTGACGGGATGGCCTTCATTGCGTTCAACCACGGTGTCCCTACGATTGCGTCGCCGATTCGCGGGCAATCGACCACCGAGAATTTCATGTCTTTTTCCACTCCTTTCGCTTTTACGGGGAGTTGGATCATCCCTATTGCCATCGTCGTTTTTCCGGAGAAACCAGTCAACGGTTTTGGATGGGTCATGAGATGTCGGGTCTCAATTTTCATCCTCCGAAGGGTTTCAAGGAATATGACGTTCACCGTTCCTCCTGTGTCGACTAAGACTGTTGGTATCTCGTGCCCTCCGATTGAAAGATTGATCACGAGTAGATCGTTGTGCGGATGGTCTATTTCGGCGGTTTCCCCCTCTCGGAAAGACATCGTCTGGCTAAGGCTACCATCCACGGAAGTCCAATCCATTGCTTCTTCGGTCATCGTCTTCTTTCCGTATCCTCTCGTTCTAAGGGTTAAGAATATTTCTCGTCCCCACAGACGGTGCCAAACTGTGAGAGTCGAAACTCACACTGTCAAAACTTATATTTTGTGGGGGATAGAAAATTCTATTTTAAAGAACTAAAGGACCAAAAATATAAAAATAGAGATTTTATTGATGATTTCCGGATGTACAAGAATAAATAGCAAAAGCTAAAAAGTCTTATATTGCTAAAACTCATAATACTCGGATTTTGGGATGCCTTTGACCCTTACATGAGCATACATATATATACTGACAATCCGAAGGTGCTAAGACTTCATATTTTCGATGTGGGACTCTGTAGTTTCTTCCAGCCGCCGACTTAACCTTCTGGGCCTGAAATCCGGCCCGAAAATCTTTTGTGATCCACTTGCACGTTCTGACCCAAATCTGGCCCGCCTTTTATAAACGATGAATAGTAAACCATGCATAGTAATCCGATGAATAGTAATTCAGATCTCGGTGTAGACTTAAATCGATTTTACGGTTAACTTTATCTCGAGGTGAATAGTGTTTTTGACGGTTTTTCCCACGTGAATAGTATTCCGAACGTTTTACGACTCTTGGGATTTGAGCCGCCCGTTCTTTATTTAAACTTCCAGCCACCGGTTCTGGTATTGATGGCCAGCCGCCGATTCCGTTGGCTCGTGTGCTCGGGCGACTGGTCCATAGACGGCTGAACGTCGGTCACGGTCTTTCGGAGAATGTTTACAGACGCTTTGGGGTCAGAACATGCAAATGCCTAATCTTCGAGTCGGTTCAGGCTTAGAGTTATGCTTGATGGTCGGTTGACTGGACAATATCCGGATAGCGAGTCTTGACTAAGAAATGATCGTGGGCGGCTGGCCTTATCCCAGTCGTCGGACAATGCTTGGATAGATCAACGGCGGCTGACCTTATCCCAGCCGCCGGTCAATGCTCGGTTGATCACCGGCGGCTGGCCTTATCCCAGCCGTCGGGCGATGCTCGGTTGATCACCGGCGGCTGGCCTTATCCCAGCCGCCGGGCGATGCTCGGTTGATCACCGGCGGCTGGCCTTACCCCAGCCGCCGGGCAATGCTTGGTTGATCACTGGCAGCTGGCCTTATCCCAGCCGCCGGGAAATGCTTGGATGATCACCGGCGGCTGGCCTTATCCCAGCCGCCGGGCAATGCTTCGTTGATCACCGGCGGCTGGGCTTATCCCAGCCGCCGGATCGTGCTAGGCTGATCAAGCCACGGGCGGTTGGCATTGTGCCGGCCGCCGGGCCATACATGGACGAGTCCTTGCCAACCGCCGAACCATGCTCAGCTTGGTCTCGGGCGGCTGGCCTTAGCACGTCCAGTCCGTGCTTGGGATTACTTCCATTTGATTTTGATCTTTAACTCTTGTTTCGTCAATCTCTGTGGGGGGGGGGGGGGGATTTTGAGCCCAACATCAATGAACTTAAGGCTGAATGAAAAAGAAACCAACGAGTGTGTTATGATTGTTAAAGCAGATTTGAAAACTCCAAATGCTAGCATAACATACTTGTCTTTGCCAAAGGATGTTGAAATAGTTTCAGGTGAGAAGAGTAAGCTAGTGGAACTAGAGGAATCACCAGCTCCAGAAAATGATCAATCGGTGCAGCTCACTGAAGAAGAGCCAGAGGCGCACAACCAACAGCTCAAGACTACGCCTAAGGCACAAGGAAGAACAGCCGTGGGTCCTAAGATATCTGAAGACAAAGAGGTCGCACCAGAAGTTAAGAATCTTGTTGCGCAAAGGGATGAGATTAAGTATGAGCTCAAACCGGAGCTGATTAACAAGTTGAAGCTTTCAGAAATATTTGAAATAATTTGCTATAGATTCCATAAGAAAGGCCACTATGCTGTAACCTGTCCATTAAAACAAGTAAAATTGCTAGAAGGTAAAACTGAATTATCTAAAACAAGAGATAGTTTAGTCCATTCTGAATTGATATATTCAAATTCTAGTATAATGCACTTGCCTTGGCCAAGAGGATTTGAAACAGGATCAGAGAAACAGGATCAAGAAGAGAAGATCCAAATCCTTAAACAACTTGCTGAAGCTAACAATGTAAGAGCAAGTTTCAATCGGTTCATTTTTATTGTTCCAAGACCAGATATGATGCACTTGTTCTTGCCACTTGGTTTATGCTCAGGTACAAATTTCGAGATAGAGTGCAAGGCAAGGCAGTTTATAAAGGAAAAGCTGGAACCGGCCTTACTTGAACCACCAAGGATACAAGAGCTTAAAGAGGTGACAACTGCTGCTGGTGCACACCAACCCGCGGGTGAGCAATGTCTTGGCGGAGAAGACAACTTCAAAGAGAAGCCACCAGACCCAGCTAAGAACATAGAAGGTGTTGATCAGATAAGTCGTGTTTTGACTTCATCTGTTTCTTACGATGCCTCATCTGTCTTGAAAAGATTATTACACATAGTAGAGCATGAAGAAATACATTGTTTAACACCGCGAATAGAACAAGACCTTACTAAACCTAGTGTTAAGGGATTTGATTCTACTGATTTATGTTGTCATAAAGAATCCATAATGCACTTGTTCCTTGCCCAGAAAGCTGATTTGGATGCAGGAACTAAAGAAGAAAGGCGTAAACGAAATTCGCTTCCAAGGAACTTGCCATTCGATCAAGTTCCAGCACAAAGAAGAAGTGTGCCTGTGCTGAACAATGGTACAAAAGGAGAAAGTGATGAACCATGCCAGAGAAGAGGAGCTGTGCTATCATACTTGCTAAAGGGAGAGCCACCAGACCTCATACCTATCAAGGTAAGACCCTAAACTCTCAAAGGAGAATGAAAGCTAACTTTCTTTCTATTGGTGCAGGTTAAATAGTTTCGAGGTCGAAACCTTTTGAAGAGGGAGAGAATGATGTAAACATCAAGTTAAAATCAACCAAGGAGCATGAAGAGCACGCCCACAAGCTGACCAAGACCCTTGGATAAAACCAACGAGAGCACATCCGCGACATAGGTCTATTGATTGGAGAACACAGGACTAACCATGATGAGTTAAGATACAATTTAAGATGTTCCAGACACTTAACTCAGCAAGGAATCCCTGAGAGAAAGAATCAACCCAAACTCTTTCCGCATGAAGAAGTTATGCAACTCACAAGTCGACGGACTTGCAAAGGATCCGAGAGAGACCAACTTACACTTACTGGGTCTGAACAAGAAGCCAAGGCTTACCAATGGGCTGTGACCATTTGTACTCTTTTTCCTTATCCTTGGTTTTGTCCCAATGGGTTTTCCAGTAAATTTTTTAACAATGCAAATTGGCTCACTTACTTTAAACCCATCCGGAAGCTAGTTAGTTCGCATGGAGACCTCCGATCACTATTTGAGTCACTCCGACCAAACCAAGAAGAACTAAGCTGCAAGATGACTTGGTATGGAATATTGAGTCAATTCTGGTTCTCCTGGAATTGGATTCATACCAAAAGCTATTTTGGTTTGAAAGATATCAAGTTTCTAAACCGGAGGATCCTGCACTTGCCTTATTTGGAGCTTTCCGAGTTTAAGAGGTTGCAAACATATATTTGGCGACCAGAAGACAATCTCAACCTTATAGAAGCCTCAAGGGAAGTCCTTACCTGCACCAGCACTCAGAGAATCAGGCGGATTCTTCCTTTCCCATTCTTGTTGCCACTCCTTTCCATATCCGGCTCCAAGTTGCACAAAATCCCCAAGGCTTTATTTCTCATTAAGTGTGACGATTTGTGTAATTATTTTAGGTTATTTTTGATGTACTAGAGCATTATATAAGCTCATTGTCATAACCATAGTAAAGCAGCCGTCAATATTGAATCAAATACACATCATTGTTTTCTTTTCTTCAAGCGTGTTCTTGAGAGAAACTTGTCTGCTCTATTCTTTGGCGTGGACTCACCAAAGTCTGAGTGTGTATTGCTGTGTCAGAGATCCCATCATAGTCTCTGTGGTGCTTTCGATCCATCCTTGACCAAGATAGCTTGTGGAATCAAGTTATTTTGTTCATTAGTCGCTTGTGGAATCAAGAGACTACAAGCGTTGGCTGCTTGAGGATTCATCCAGCCTTCTATCTTCTGAGGCCGTGTGTTTGTGAGAAGAGGTGGACTCCGATTCTTACATCATAATATTATATTACAAAATTTTCATTATTTAATATAATTATCAATTATATAATTCACCAAATAAACAAAATAAAGTAAGCTAATGATAATGTTTAAATTAGAGTTTAGAGACACTCAACCAAATAAATAATATTTTGAGTTTATGATATTTACTAAGAGATTTGACGGATGTTTGAAAAAAATTAAGAATTCCTTTAGTGTTTAAGAGAAAAGAATATGATGTGATATGAGAAAAAATATTAGACTATATTTTAGAGTTTTTGCATTTAGTTTTACGCGTTATATAATCTACTAATAATCTTGAGTAACTTTTCAAATTTAAATTTTGTCAACATGATTAAATTTATTTTGGAAATTAAAATTCTATAAAGTTTATATTCCATAGCAAAATTTAAATACAAATTTTTAAACATGAGAAATTATAAAAAACTAAAATATTAAATTACATTATTTTATTCAAAAAATTATGTCTGTTTTGCAAAAATATTTGAATATTTGTTTGGAAATATTTTAGGCTATAAAATTAGTTATATATTGAGAACTATATAAATCTTGATGTGAGTATAAAACTATATTTCTTTATGAAGTTTTTTAACAAATATATAATTTAAAAGGCTTCAGATAAGAATTTTTTTTAAAATGACATTTGTGTACTTTTAGATAGAATTGAAAGGTCAAAATGTTTGACTCGAAACTAATATCCAAGTTTTTGTAAAATAAAATATATACGTAAAAAATAACTTATATTAGAAGATAATTATTCACAAAAGATATTGACGTTACAGAAAAACGTTAGAATTCATTTTTTAAACCATAAGAAAATAAAATAGTCTATATGATGTAAAATATATAATTAGTAAATATAAATTATAATATTGTAAAATATATGAAAAATATAAATGGCTTATTAAAAATAATTCCTGTGACAAATATGTTAAATAAATATTTAATAAATATATTATGTAAAATATATAATTAATAAATATAAATTAGAGTAATATTAAATATACAAAAAACAAACTATAAGTTGTTTATTAAAAATAATTTGAGTAAAAACTATGTTAAATTAAATCAATAAAAGCTGATTCTTTCATAGTATGTAAATTTAGTGATTAAATATATTATATTATACTATTATGATTATAAAAATAATATTTCAACAAATATTATTAATTGTAATTTTTATAAAAATATTAAAAATTCTCACGCGTAGCATGGGTGAAAAACCTAGTAATCCTATAAGATTTTAACCGGCGTCTAAGCGCAAAATCAATAGTTTCATTGATTAAATTTTGTAATATGTATAATTTTCAAGTTATTATCAAATGAGATATAATGGTGAAACTATTTCACAATTTATTTTACATGTTAAATAAGATGCTAAAATTATCACTTAAAGCAAAATATATGAAATGTTAAGATTTAATTTTTCGTAAAAATATATTTATTTATTTATTTATTGTTATTTCAGTTATGTTTTGTTTAAAAATTGGATTTTTTATAATATTCCAGTTTATTGGAATTTGTTTATCGAAAAATATATGTTGATAATTTATCTTGTTCTAATTTAAATATTTAATTTTCTTTGGAGCAATATATATGGATATATTGGATTTATTTCTATTTTTAGTTAATTTTGTATCTTTTATATAATTATATTTTTTTTGAATTGCAAAAATGGGTTTGGGTGTAATACCCCAGTCTAGAGCAGAAATTACCCTCGAGCAGAAATAATTTTTGAAGACCGATGCAGACAATTTTAAAAATTCCGGGAATTGTGTCGAAGATGCCCAAGACATCAATGGAGTTAATGCTAAAGGATTCATCTCAAGAAAAATTCTGACGCGACCTATAAAAATCAAAGAAGCCGATAGAACTGAGAAAGGACACTCCGAACGAAATAATTCACAGATGATGCGTCGCCCGGCAAAACATTCTAAGATTTTGTAGAGCTCTTAAGGACACGCAGAGGAAGCGTATGAGCTAAGAAAATCCAGTTTTGGACGGTTGACGCAGAAGTTATGAAGAAAACATCAAGAAGGTCCGAGATGAGATAAGGCCAGAAGATTTTGTCAAAGGAGGTGCGGCACCCATTCAAATGAGGTGAAATTTTGTGGAGATACTAAGGACACATGGAGGAGTATTTTGAAAGAAACAGATCTCTTTTTGGACGGCTGCCGCAGAAGTTATGATGAAAATACTAAGGAGCTCCGAGATGAGATATGCCGAAACGATTTGGCCATAGGAGATGCGTCACCCAGCCAAATCTAGTGAAACTTTTTGGAGACACTAAGGACATCTGAAAGAGAATTTAGAAAGAAGCAGATCGCATTTTGGACGGCGGACGCGGTTGTTATGATATAAGCCGTTCGGAGCTCGAAAATGGGCAATACCGAGAAAAGTCAAGGAAGGTCAGTCAGGGACCCACTACCCACGAATTTTGCTTGGCAGACAAGGAGGTGTAGAGCTCCTGAATGGGTATAAATACCCCCAGACCTCTTCAGTTATCCTCATTCACAAATTCCTTCATAAACCATAAACCAAGAGAGAGAGAAACCTTATAAGGTTAGAGAGAGAAAATAAGTAGTGTGTGAGTGAGCCATGGGAAGCTTAGATCGTGGATAGAAGTTGGTCTTCGGTTAAGGTGAGTTTCGGGGATAGTAGCCCAGCGTTGATTATGATTCATACTATAACTTGATGTTCCCGATGTGGACGGGCTAGCGTTATACTATGGATCTGGTCACGGTGGAATTTCTTGTTGTGTGTACTGTTGCTTGGTTGATTGTGTGATTGTCCATGCATGCTTGTGTGTTTATTTGATGTTGTGATTGTATGTTTGAGTGTTGCATGAGGATCGACATGGTATAACACCGGGTGCCTTGTGCTCTACGGATCATATCATCTCGAATCTATGTTGTGGACTAACGTGTGTTGCAGGGAGTATCCGCGGTATAAGCTAACGTTTATTGCAGGGTAACCGCGGATAAGTGTTGTGGTATGTTGAAGCAGAATGTTGTGAAGTGTAGTGGTGTTTGGTATAGAGTGGAGTGTTGTAAGTGTGTTTAGGTGCGGATCATGTAGGTGAGTTTATCCTACATGATTAGGGACAGTGTGGTCGGATTCCCCGCTTTCCTTACCATGAGTTTATCGGTAGGAAGACTCGGAGAGACGGGATTGCAGCCTGAGGCCGAGTAAGGGATAGCCGTATATAGTCGGAATCCTACCGGGATACACCGTGAGTTTATCGGGCCGGTTGAGCGTAAGGGGATAGCCGTAGATAGTCGGAATCCCGCCGAGATGTGCCGTGAGTTTATCGGGGCTCGGTCTCATGCGTGATGTTCCGACTTGATGGTCTTTGTGATAGTCAAGTGCAGGGTTTTCACGGGAAGGGGAATCGGCCGGCACACTGATGAGATCTCAATTCCTATGCGTAAGTGTATGAGCGTTGTGAGAACGCGGAGTGATTTGGAGTGGTATCGTGAAGAATGTGCGGTACCAATACTTTTAGGCGTTTGAAATCTATTTTTTATTGCTTCGGTTATTATTATCTTATGCTTCGGCTATTGATTATTTAATTGCTTGATTGATTATTTGTTTGGGGTTCTGGGATGGTTATATTTGTTGATTGTGCTCCGGACTCACTGAGTAATCTTAGATTACTCACCCCTTTCCCCTCTCTCGCAGGTAACCAGTAGGAGTGGCGCGGAACGTTAGGGCACCGGAGTAGATTTGGCTTGGCTTTTGTAAAACTGGTTTGTAGCTAAAGTATGCAATATCTCTTTTGGCACTAGGCCTTGGCCACAAAGATATATATATATATTATATAAGTTTGTAAGAACATGTTTTCGGAATGATATGAATAAAGAGGAATGTTTTTACAAACTTGGCTTGCTTAATGATATTAGTCTAGTCCGGACTAACACAACTCGAGACCAAAGTACGGGTTGAAAAGCCTTAGGCCGCGGTCGAGAGGTATCGGAGTTGGTCGGATGGACCGGCCTTAAGCTCAGTGACCTCTGAGATGGGCTGGACTATCTGATTAACCCCGACTTGTGGCATCTGCGGATCGGGTTAGGCTGAGGGATTGGTCGTTCGTGTTCTTGTTTGATTGTCGTTCGGCCAGTCCTGTCTAGTCAGGTTCGGGGGTGTTACAAATGGTGGTATCAGAGCATGGTTCATGATCATGCTTCGGGACAAGCCTTTTTCAATGTTTTATCGAGTCAAAAGTGTCGCAAAAGCCAATTAGGATAATCCGGTACGTTCCGCCATTAGATTGCTAAGTAGTTTGATACCCTTTGTAGATTTTCGGCTATTGGTGGAGTGGTCAGAAGCTGAGGGGTATGTCATTGAGTCAGGAAGATGCAAAGCTCTTTCGATGTTCAAATACGATGGACAGATCTGTGATCTTCAACAATGAAAGCGAGGATCGAGTGACAAGGCGGAGTTATGTTTCAAAGACGAGCAGTGAGTTTGATCCAATGGATGATGAGTACTTATTGATGCGGGAAATTTCTAAGTCATCATACTTACCTCTGAGTTCCCTTGGGACTGGTGTTGGCACATCTGGAACCCAAGTACCGCTCCAGTTAAACCATCAGAAAAGTGTGCATCGTGAACAAGGAGAAGTTATGAACCGACTGGAAGATCAAAACGGCGAAAGAAAGCAGCCGAACGTGGGTGAACGACAGCGAGCTGATCCTACCTTAACTATGGTGCACGACCTCTTATCGAAGGTGATCTTGAAGCAAGTAACTCCCAATCGGAATGCTGAGGAATCGCAAGCCCCAGATTTCCTAAAGATCGTGATACTTATGAAGACCTTGGGAACTTATTGTTTCGAGGGGAAGCCAGACCCTTATGAGGCAGATGCATGGCTACAAAGTATGGAGAAGAACTTTGCAGCGACCAGGTGCCCATCTGAGTTTAAGAAGGATATTGGTGTATACTATCTGGAAAAGGAAGCATTAGGTTGGTGGAGTAGTATTGACCGCCAGACCGGCCATACTACCAATACATGGGAGAAATTCCGAGAAGAATTCAAGCAGAAGTATTTTCCACCGGAGGCTCGTGATCGACTAGTTCAAGAATTCCTCAGATTGGAGCAGGGAGAGAAGAGCGTGAGAGAATATGAGGCAGAGTTTATGAAGCTACAAAGATATGCCACATACTTCAACGTCAGCAACCAAGCTCTAGCAAGACAATTCATGCAAGGGTTGAATCCGGAGATAGGAAGCCGACTTCAATCGGTAACCTTCACCAATCCTCATGAAGCCATAGAGAAGGCGGTGAATGTGGAAGTCTATCTACTTCGAGAAAAGGAGGCAGAAAATAAGAAGAAAGAAAACACAGAATCTGGCACAATCAAGTTATCAAGACCGACTAAGTCTGTGAAGCGCGATCAACCATCAAGTCGTGAAAGAACTCGGAATGGAGGAATCTTAAATCTGAAGAAGATAGTTCACAAGAGAACATGTCACATGTGTGGAGAAGAAGGACACTTTGCTCGAAACTGCCTAGATAACAACATAAAGTCTGATAACCCCGCATCCATCAGATGTTATGCATGTGGAGAAAAAGGTCATTATGCGATAGTATGTCCATCCAAGCGGTCTAGTGCTTCAGAGTGGAATGGTAGACAAGGGAGACTGACTCAATCGACGAATTAACCCTCGGCCAAGCGTCAAGCCTAGCGAGTAGAGTATAAGTATTAGATGTGTTAGCCTTCAATTCGGCAGGACCCGGAAAGGTCCCAAACCAGGTACGTATGGGCGCTAACCCTCTTTTGCGTGATGAATGAATTTTCTTGTTGAGTGCTTGCGTGTTATGGTTATGGTGGTTTGGTAGAATTGTTAAATCCCGGAGTGACCCATAGAGTGTCTATGTTTAGGCTTGTAATTTGAGATGAGGGTGGATGTCCTTGTGTGAGCCCCTGGAATTGAAACCCTTAAGTTGGTCAGTATGGTAATAGGAGTACCCGTGGAAATCTTGGATAGAGTTGATAATGGAAGTCTAGGAAAGGCCTAGAAACCAAATCTAGTTTGAACCATTCAGTTTGAGAACAATGGTGAGCGTGTGAGTTGGCCTTAGAAATAGGAAAACCTTGGAGGATTGAATGAGGATGGTGGCAACAAAGCTGATTGCGGATTTGAGAGGTATGGATCTGAGGGAAAGGCCAAGCTCAGTATTGAAGACAACGGTGTGACCAAACGAGAAGAACTAGACGAGACAGTAACCCCGAGAAAGAAAAACGAGAGTATCAGGAAGGTTGTGATATCAAGGGAGGACTTCACCAGATAATATCGAAGGAAGATATGGCGACATCAAAGGGAAAGGTCAGGAGACTGAACCCAAAGGAAGTTTGCCATGGACGTGAATTCGAGGACGAATTCATTTTAAGGGGGGGAGAATGTAATACCCCAGTCTAGAGCAGAAATTACCCTCGAGCAGAAATAATTTTTGAAGACCGATGCAGACAATTTTAAAAATTCCGGGAATTGTGTCGAAGATGCCCAAGACATCAATGGAGTTAATGCTAAAGGATTCATCTCAAGAAAAATTCTGACGCGACCTATAAAAATCAAAGAAGCCGATAGAACTGAGAAAGGACACTCCGAACGAAATAATTCACAGATGATGCGTCGCCCGGCAAAACATTCTAAGATTTTGTAGAGCTCTTAAGGACACGCAGAGGAAGCGTATGAGCTAAGAAAATCCAGTTTTGGACGGTTGACGCAGAAGTTATGAAGAAAACATCAAGAAGGTCCGAGATGAGATAAGGCCAGAAGATTTTGTCAAAGGAGGTGCGGCACCCATTCAAATGAGGTGAAATTTTGTGGAGATACTAAGGACACATGGAGGAGTATTTTGAAAGAAACAGATCTCTTTTTGGACGGCTGCCGCAGAAGTTATGATGAAAATACTAAGGAGCTCCGAGATGAGATATGCCGAAACGATTTGGCCATAGGAGATGCGTCACCCAGCCAAATCTAGTGAAACTTTTTGGAGACACTAAGGACATCTGAAAGAGAATTTAGAAAGAAGCAGATCGCATTTTGGACGGCGGACGCGGTTGTTATGATATAAGCCGTTCGGAGCTCGAAAATGGGCAATACCGAGAAAAGTCAAGGAAGGTCAGTCAGGGACCCACTACCCACGAATTTTGCTTGGCAGACAAGGAGGTGTAGAGCTCCTGAATGGGTATAAATACCCCCAGACCTCTTCAGTTATCCTCATTCACAAATTCCTTCATAAACCATAAACCAAGAGAGAGAGAAACCTTATAAGGTTAGAGAGAGAAAATAAGTAGTGTGTGAGTGAGCCATGGGAAGCTTAGATCGTGGATAGAAGTTGGTCTTCGGTTAAGGTGAGTTTCGGGGATAGTAGCCCAGCGTTGATTATGATTCATACTATAACTTGATGTTCCCGATGTGGACGGGCTAGCGTTATACTATGGATCTGGTCACGGTGGAATTTCTTGTTGTGTGTACTGTTGCTTGGTTGATTGTGTGATTGTCCATGCATGCTTGTGTGTTTATTTGATGTTGTGATTGTATGTTTGAGTGTTGCATGAGGATCGACATGGTATAACACCGGGTGCCTTGTGCTCTACGGATCATATCATCTCGAATCTATGTTGTGGACTAACGTGTGTTGCAGGGAGTATCCGCGGTATAAGCTAACGTTTATTGCAGGGTACCGCGGATAAGTGTTGTGGTATGTTGAAGCAGAATGTTGTGAAGTGTAGTGGTGTTTGGTATAGAGTGGAGTGTTGTAAGTGTGTTTAGGTGCGGATCATGTAGGTGAGTTTATCCTACATGATTAGGGACAGTGTGGTCGGATTCCCCGCTTTCCTTACCATGAGTTTATCGGTAGGAAGACTCGGAGAGACGGGATTGCAGCCTGAGGCCGAGTAAGGGATAGCCGTATATAGTCGGAATCCTACCGGGATACACCGTGAGTTTATCGGGCCGGTTGAGCGTAAGGGGATAGCCGTAGATAGTCGGAATCCCGCCGAGATGTGCCGTGAGTTTATCGGGGCTCGGTCTCATGCGTGATGTTCCGACTTGATGGTCTTTGTGATAGTCAAGTGCAGGGTTTTCACGGGAAGGGGAATCGGCCGGCACACTGATGAGATCTCAATTCCTATGCGTAAGTGTATGAGCGTTGTGAGAACGCGGAGTGATTTGGAGTGGTATCGTGAAGAATGTGCGGTACCAATACTTTTAGGCGTTTGAAATCTATTTTTTATTGCTTCGGTTATTATTATCTTATGCTTCGGCTATTGATTATTTAATTGCTTGATTGATTATTTGTTTGGGGTTCTGGGATGGTTATATTTGTTGATTGTGCTCCGGACTCACTGAGTAATCTTAGATTACTCACCCCTTTCCCCTCTCTCGCAGGTAACCAGTAGGAGTGGCGCGGAACGTTAGGGCACCGGAGTAGATTTGGCTTGGCTTTTGTAAAACTGGTTTGTAGCTAAAGTATGCAATATCTCTTTTGGCACTAGGCCTTGGCCACAAAGATATATATATATATATTTATATAAGTTTGTAAGAACATGTTTTCGGAATGATATGAATAAAGAGGAATGTTTTTACAAACTTGGCTTGCTTAATGATATTAGTCTAGTCCGGACTAACACAACTCGAGACCAAAGTACGGGTTGAAAAGCCTTAGGCCGCGGTCGAGAGGTATCGGAGTTGGTCGGATGGACCGGCCTTAAGCTCAGTGACCTCTGAGATGGGCTGGACTATCTGATTAACCCCGACTTGTGGCATCTGCGGATCGGGTTAGGCTGAGGGATTGGTCGTTCGTGTTCTTGTTTGATTGTCGTTCGGCCAGTCCTGTCTAGTCAGGTTCGGGGGTGTTACATTGGGCCTAGGCCTTAATCCCACCCTTGGCCTGTGACTAACTTGTGTTGATATTTTATGGCGTAAAACATCCCTCCCACTTAGGATCGAACTATGAGCACAACAGGACCAACTCATGCGCTTAAACCACTAGCTCACCACATCCGGTGGTTACAATTACATATTTATGAAACTTCAAACATGATAGTCCCTCTATTGAACATGTCTTATAATAATCATTTTTGTAAATTTTTATAATAAAAATGGATCACATCACGACTGATGGATCAAGAAGTAGATTCTCGTTAATTCGCCGCGAGCAAAGTAGTTTCTCTCAACTAATAATGTAAAACCCGTCTCATCTTGACTCGAGAACGGCGTGTCACCCAACCAATCACATAACTCAAATACGCCATTTATTAGTAAACCAGACTAGATTTCCGGAAATCTGTAAATAAACCTCATAATCGAAATATCTTGAACCCTGAGCAGCAAATTGGCGAGCAACCTCCTGAGCAGCTACCCGAGCAGCATCCTGAGCAGCTACTCGAACGGCCTCCTGAGCAGCTACCTGAGCAGCCTCTTGGGCAGCAACCCGAACTGCATCCTGAGCCACATTCCTGGCTACCTCCTCTGCGATCTGCCTCATCGCATCCTGGTTGCCATCCTGAATGACAATCTGCGTGACTTCAACATTTCCTGCGACTCCGCTAGTCTCTGCTGTGCGGCCACGACCTCTGCCTCTGGCCCTAGTAACTCGAGTACTCTTCCTTGGCGGCATCTGAAAAAGAGAGAAAACGGATTAGAATCTGCTGACAGAACTGAGATAAACGAACAGTAGATTAAAACCATATGGATGCAGTTTAAAAAAAAAAACAAAATCCCTCAAATCCCAGAAAAATTGAAAACCATAGAAAACAAATTTTTTTATAAAAAAAATCCACTTCTCGGGTCAGAACCGAGACAGCTAAACCCCTGCTCTGATAACAAAATGCAACACCCGTCTCATCCTCACTTGATAACGGCGTGTCACCCAACCAATCACATAACTCAAATATGCCATTTATTAGTAAACCAGACTAGATTTCTGGAAATCTATAAATAAACCTCATAATCGAAATATCTCGACCAATCGTAAAACCAAGTCTAAAATAAAGTACGAAATCAAATATGAAATAAAACCCGTGAAACCCAAATGTAGCACCTGATATGGAAAACAACTACTGCTCCTCTGTCTCACCTGAAAAGGAAAGAAAGAGGGGTGAGTAACAGGGGAGTCACTCAGTGAGGTATGGGATGCTAAACACAGAGAATGCAAAATTGATCATAGCACGCCAAACACAGAAAATAGACTAAACATGTACAACCACAGTACCTAAAGTACTCAACGAGCAGCCAATGTCCTATTACCGGATCCAGTGACCGGCGGCACCCTCCTCCCAGGAGGACAACTTATGGGATAGTGCCCAATCGCACTGCCCGTAGACGATTATCGACCTCTAGGAACTGGACAACAGGTCGACTCCGCTGCCCAGCACCATCTCAAACAACACGCGACGCAAGTACAGAAGTCACGTCTCTGCACCCCCGCAAACCCTAACGTCCAACTATCGACTAATCCTAACTCTAACAAGTTTAAAAGAATCAATTAACAATTCAATGCACATTCATTGAGTTGAATCCTCTAAATTCCTATGTCCAATTTACAAACAATCCTAAGTAGACCCTAGCAGAGAAACGGAACACATTTAATATTAAATTCCATCTAAGGCGCTTTTTGATGAAAGATACGAAAGTCTGCGAAAAGCCCTCACCTTACCAAAAATGGAGTATAACTGCTTCCTCTGCACTCCAGATGCTAAAACGGAGGCTGAATCTGAAATCATGACGAAATTTCGAATGAGAACGGCTTTCGAAAGACAAAAAACGGTTATTGGGTCAAATTGGTCAAAGTCAACGGTCAATGGTCAAAATCAAAGTGAACGGTCAACGGTCTGGCCAGTCAAAATCAAACCGCGACCAAACCGGATCAAACCGGACCGAACCAGGCTAAGCCGGACTCAAATTGATTTAAACGAAGATTGACCTAAACCGAAATCGAATTGAACTTAAACCGGCCAAACCGAACCGAACCGGAATCAAATCGACTTAAACCGAAACTGAACCGGACCGATCGACCAAACCGGACAATACCAGCAGCCAGACCGCCGGCGAGTCTCCGGCGACCGGCGACAGCGAGGCACGGCGGCGACCGGCGGCGGCTGTAATACCCCGATACTGAAGCCGAAAGCATGACGGAGAGAAATATATTCTGATGGGGAACCAGAACAATTTTCAAAATTCTGGAACTTGGAGCGTAGATGCAAAAGGAGTTAAGGAAGCCATTACAAAAAGATTCAAGTCAAGAAAAATTTCGGGACAGCACAGAAAAATCGTAGAAGATCGTTTGCGAGGAAAATGGACCAATCGGAGGAATAAATTCAAAAGAAAGAGTTTCGATTATCAATAAATTCTGGGAATTTGTCTCAAGGCACTAGACCCCAAGAGGAAGCTTTGGGACATGGAAGGTCAGTATTTGGACATCGGATGCATAAGTTATGTAATTATTTCCAAGAGGGTACGAAGAGAAGTACATGGAGTAAAATAATTCCAAAAGGCAAGCTCTGGTTATCCACAAATTATGAAAATTGGAGGGATTATATAGGAAATATCTAAGAAGCATCAGAAAAATACAGAGCAATTTTTGGATAAAGGAATCATCAGATATGGATTTTTCTTCTCCAAAGGTGTTAGATGGAAGCTTGCAACAACTAGAGTCCAAGGGAATATTCTGCATGACCAGTTTCGACAAATGCATGATATTTCTACACTTGATGAATAAAAAGAAATACAAGAGATGTCTGAAAAGTTTTTATAGAGCAGAAATCAGTTGCAAAAATGATTATGTGGGAGAAATTAGAAGAAAATATGGTTTAATTGAAGAATTGTGCATGAAGAAGACAGGTGGAGGTGAGATGGACGAAATTAGTGACACTTTGAGTTTAATCTGCTCAGCTTCAGGGTTTATGTGTCCAGAGAAGATCAACTCTCTCCACTATCTGCAGCCTTCACTCTTCTCTTCTCTCTTCCTATATAAACCAAGTGCTCTCCTCTCCATTCCATTCTTTTGCCAAAGTCAGATCAAAGAAATTCTCTGTGTTTTTAGAGTGGGAGCAGTGATAGTGAGAGAGCTAGGCGTGGGCTAAGGGAGGTGTCTTGTTGGTGCTTGTGTGAATCTTGTTGCTCTTTTCCTCTTCTCTCTTTTCCAATTTTTCCAAGGTGGGTTTCAGTGTGTGGTAGCCCTTCTCCACTCTTGTTCTGCATCATGATGTTCATGCATGGTGTTGTGGGCAAGACTGGGTTGGAATTTTCATGATTTCTTTCTCTTTTAAAAATCGATTTCTTGCTTGATTGATGAGTAAAGTTGTTGCATTTTAAGTATTGCTCGGAAATGATTTAGAATAGAAACTCCAGAATTATTTCAGATGATTTTCAAAGTTATTTTTCTTCTGGAGAATTGATTTCAAGTTTTAAATTGAGAAAGTTGTCTTTGATTTCTAAAAAAGAAAATAAATCTTGGTTTTCTAAACTTGAAACTCTTGGGTTTAGAGTAAGGATAGTTGCATGAGTTCATTGCATGTAAGTGTTTGAGAAGGAGAAAGATGGTAGTAGTGTTTATGTTCATGCATGTAGTTATTAAGTGAGTTTATAGACTAGTGAGTTGCATGCATGCATGAGGAAGTAGAAAATTGAATTGATAGATATTTCTTTTGCGTGGTAGAAAGGTGATTAAGCTAGAGATTGTGTAGATTTTTGCATGTGATTTAAGAGTTAGTATTTTAAAAATTATTTGAGTAAGTTCCTCTTTAATAATCAGTTAGTATGAGTATTAAGAGAATTTTATTTGAATTTTTTAAAGGTTAGAAAATTGAGTAGAGTTTAGATATTGTATGAAAGTGAATAAGTAATTTTAGCCAGTAATTAGCAGTGAGTTAATTTAGTATTTTCGATTAGAAAGCATGTTAGGCAAGATTAAATTGATATATTTGAATTTGGATATAGTTTGAATTAGTAAAGGTATCTAATTAATATTAGGTTGTATGTGTAATAATTTGTAGAATTGTTAGTATTGTTAAATTATTGGAAAGTAAATGAAAGTGTCATAGGTTATAAGAAGTCACCATAGGTTGTATGTTTAGTAATTCTAGACTTTGCTAGAATTGTTAGTTAGAAGTAAGTAACCATAGATGGCATGCTCGCTAGGTTATCGATAGTTAGGTCTTTCTTTGATTGCTAGGTTGAGAATTCATTTTTGGTTTTGTGTAGTAATCGGTTGCATTTGGGTTTGAGAAGTGTGTTAGGTTGGATTGATTCGGGGCTAGAAAGTCTAGGTATGGTTGCGTGTTTAAGAGGGTATCAAAGCATGTTAGATGTTAGCGTGAGTTAAGTTGTGCATGTTGAGTTTTGTTAAGCGATTGTTAGACTTGGATTAAGAGTTGCATTGAGATATGGAGTAAGAGTTGCATGATAGAAGAGAAGGAGCTTTGCGGGAATAGCTTTGTGTTGTGTAAGAGAATTGTTAAGTTTGTGTTAGATGTTGTTTAGCTTTGCATTGGGTTAGTGGTCTAAGAAGGTGTTTCAAGTGAAATGGATTTTCTAAGAAGGTTTTAAATCGGTTTTGATGAAAAGAAGCATTTTCAAATGGATTTTGATTGCTTGTGTATGGATTGGTTGCATGCTTGTGTTGTGATGCAGGTAGCCTCTGTGGTGGAGACTAACGTTTTATGCAGGTAGCACCACAGAGGGATGTATTGAATTCGGCTAGTGAGAGCCATGAGACTGTGGAGTTTGAGTTGTGGAGGATTGGTTGTGAGTTGTAGTGTGTGGTGGTGATGTGGTTGTAAAGATTCGGTTCAGTGGTGGTATGTGCGTGATCCCCAACGCCTTCCCACGGCATCGAATGACAGAGAGGTGGGAGGAAGACTCGGAGAGACCGGATGGCAGCCCGGGCCGCGTGTACCCGACGGGGTACGGTGTTTACAGCTAACCAGAAGAGGAAGGGCGGAGCTGGGGTCTGGAAACACTTGTGCGAAAGCCGGTGTATGGCCTTATTGATGGTCTGGAAACGCTTGAGCCTTAGGTTGTGAAAACGCCTTTGTGCCGGTTCATGGCCTTTGGTGATGTTCCGGCTTGATGGTCTTTGTGATAGTCAAGTGCAGGGTGTTCACGGGGATCCACGCCATGCTTTGAGATCTCAGTGCCCACGCGTGATATGCGCTGTGAGAACGCGGTTTTCAGAAGGATGCAGAGGCATCAGAGGAGTGCTGGTGCACTCAACAGACTAACGTTGTTTTGTGTTTCGGCTATTTACTTTTATGTTGCTTCGGCTATATTGATTGATTGCTTGTTTGATTATTTCATTTATCGCTTTGTTTTAAATCTCATGTGTGAGTCCTGAAACTCACTGGGTAATCTTATGATTGCTCACCATTTTCCCCTGTTTCCCCCTTTCAGGAGCCCTTAGCTTGGTAGCATGGCTTTGTTTAGGATTGGTGCGCTTGTCCAGGTGTTCCAGTGGTGTTTAGTAAGTCCAGGAGTTTTTAGGTTGATGCCCGTATCTTATGTTGTACTAGACTATGCTGTTTTCAAATCCGCGGACAAACGTATTTGTGTATTCGGTTTTCTTGAATTTCATGTGATGTTAAGACTTGGAAAACTTAAGTTATGAATGAAATGAAGTATGTTTTGGTTTAAACTTCCTTGCACTTTATATTTTAGTCTTCCGCTGATATGTATGGTTTGTCCGACTTGTTCACAACTCGAGACCGAAGTACGGGTTGCAAAGCCTTAGGCCGAGGTCGAGAGGTAAATGGAGTTAGGTACTGGGACGTTTCTGTTTTCGGACTTAGTCCTGGAATGAGCTGACTCGATACTTAACCACGTATTGTGGCATCTCCGGGTTGGTTAGGCTGGAGGGTTGGTCATTCATGTTCTTGTTCGATTGTTGGGCGGTCAATCCTGTCTATTCCGGTTCGGGGGTGTTACAGCGGCGGTCGGCGATAAGCGACGGCGAAGCACGACGGCGACCGGCGGCGGTCGGCGATCGGCAACGGAGGGCGGCGGCGAGGCTTACCGGAAAAGTCACCCAACAATCTAAGAGAACTCTACTACGGTATTTTAGCCGACTATCATCGTAAAAATGAATCCAACAATTGACTCACGAAGTTAAAAGCTGTCACTCATCGGTTTTCGATGTTTCTGGTATCAAATGGTTCGATCTGGCCTCCCAACATGATTCCGCAGTTTAATTTAACTTATGTGTTTTCTTATTGGCTTGTAACTGGCGATTCAGGTCTATTTCTGGAGATCTCTGATAAGTGAAGTCTCTACCTTCGAATTGGGAAGTCATATGCTGTTACAAACTCAGCGTGGTCTCTCAGACTAAGTTTGTTGATGACAAATGCGGTGGAAGTATGTTTTGTCCGTATATAATTATATTTATTTTATTTCATAATATAAGTTGTTCTAGAGATATTTTTTGTGTCAATATACAAGTTAATTTCAGATTTAAATGCAACTTTTAAATTTATTGAATTTCACATATTTTTTGTGAGTTCTTGAACCCTGAGCAGTTCGACCATGCTCCTTGTCTGTTTAAGATGCCGGCTGTCACGAGTAAGCCTTGCAAGCCTTTCAAATACTTTAACCATTTTATTGATTTGCCTTAGTAGAGTTGCTAACCCCGCGCATGTGCGGGGTGGTATTCCTTTGATTATATGTTTATTTTCTTTGTATTATATTTAGTTTCAATAAATTTATGCAGTCCAGAATGTTGTAATATTTATTTGTCCGTTTATGTATATTTTAGGATTTAGGATATCATTACTATATATATTCCAGCAAAATTTTCAATCGAACATAATATTTGAGAAAAGTAAAGCGAAATATTAAACATTAAACTGAACCAATCTGTTTATGGTTTTTAAGAAAGGAAGGCATTGCAAACTCTTGATTCCTTGTTTTTCTATTCTGCTCGGCGGTCATCTTTTGGTTCCAGCGAGATTCCTGTGTGAAATGTGTAATTTATCAATAAAAAATATGTATGTTTTATGTTCCTTGCGTTTAATTGTTATTTTTGTAATGTAATAACTATTTTCCTTCTTTTGCATTTTTGCACCCATAAGTTACGCGTCATTCTTATGTGTCGATAGTTCCTTATCTTATTCGTAATATGTAGGTCAGGATTTATGGTTATGAAGAATTATTTGTTTAATTTATAATAAGTAAATATATTATGGATTTACATACATACTTATCTCTTACTTATTTAGTGAGAGATAGGAAGAGTGTCGGAGAGAATATATGGGTTTTGTTATGTTTTTTTAAATATGGGGTTTTAGTTATTGTGTGTAAACTCCCATTTTATTTTTAATATTTTTAGAGTAAACAATTTTATTTTTTAGTGACTGAAGTGTTGTCTTTTTTTTTTGTATGTGGGATGTATTTTTGTTTTACTTTTTTGTTCATATTACCTTAAAGAATGTCATGTCCTGTTCCGATATATTGGTGATAGTATTTTGTTTTAAGTATTTTTGTAATTCATTCCCCTAAAACATAGATTAGTCGGCAACAACAAAACAAAATTTCCTGGTGGGTTATACCATTAAGAAAAGAGATGTTAAACCCAAGTCCTCTCATTGTTAAAACTCTTTGGTTACTTAGTATGGATCGTAGATTCAGTAGGAAAAGCTTTGTCCAACTCTCCAAGACACATCCGATGATCAAATTTTGTTGCCTTAACCTGGCATCAATTCCAAGTTTAGATGCATAAAGGTTTAAAGCTACCAACGTGAGATAAAAGCAAAATTTTAAAGGTTTGTATAAAAATAAAAAGAGAAGACTTGATGTCTGTACATGTCAAACTTAATACTAATCTCATATCACCAAGCAAATAACATAAAATCCAGTAAAAACATACACATACATATTACTATTAATAACTGACTCTTTTTTTTTTTAAATGAGTTTAAATTTTATAATAAAAAAACCTGTTGGTGCAACCAGTGCAACTGGTTTTATGCATAGACTATTACATACAATTTTCAATTCGAGTAGCAAACCAAAGAATTAGGATGTTCTCTTATCTCTCGTCTTCTGAAGTGCGCAATAGGAGGAGGCAATGATTACAAATATCTTTGTCTATCTTTTTTGCAAGCTGTTACGATGGAGTTGCAGGTTCCTCGGGCCTTCACCTGTTCCTCTCTCCAAATGGCGTAGACTGCACGCACCAGGGAGAAATTATAAGCCGTGGTCTGAGCTTGGAGATGTTATCAGAGCAACAAAGACATTGATTCCGCATCAAACTATGGTAATAATAGATGGCATTATTTCCTCCCAAAAAGGATGAAGATGAGACACATCATAACCTGTGAAAGAAAATATGAAAATATGCAGTGACGATCATAAGATTGTTTAACATTACTTATATTCTAATTGTTTATGTTTCTTTGGGTCTACACTCCTATATCTCTTTTATTTTCTTTTTCTCGGTTAATGAGTAATTTAACTAAAGGAAAAAACAAAGAGCTTTAGTGTTCTTGTCTAGAGAAGATAATAATACAGATTAGAGAGAAAATATTCAAAATATTTAATCTTTTTTGAGGAATACTTAAGTTGAAGACAGGAAGAATGTTTAAGATTAAAAGACACTTGTTTCAAAACTGGTATTAATCTTCACATATAACGAAAGTAAGTAGCCAATACATCATACAATTCACTGACTTGTATGAACTTGGGAGATAGGAAAACTCATTGATTATCTTAAGAGGCTATATGATGAGCACTTCCATTTAAGAATCATGTAGTGATTGGCAGGGACGTCAGCGCTTCCTCGATCTGCATTTATGAGAGATGGTATTAAATAGCATGACTGCATGTACCACAAAATACAGTTAAACAAATATACATAAAATGGACCAAAACATATTGTTTTCTTGGCTTGAATTCCGTTGGTAGACATTATGAAATACTTCACCTCTTCAGCCTCGTCAATATCAGTAGACAGTAGTCTATATGGAAGATAAAGATAGGGTGACAACATTCACTTTAATTGAAAGTTATCACTTTCTCCTCTTCTAAGTAGCATTAATTAAATAGGGGAAATAACATATTTCTCCCTAGAAACTATCATATAGTAACAGATCCACACAATCTTTCACCCTCATCCTATTTCTCCGTAGTTTAAAAGTTCCGAACATATTTCTACACAGTATGAAAATTCGAAACTTATTAACACACAATTACAAAGTTGAAAACCAAAACCAACATTAACCGCAATTAATTCCGGTTTACTGTTTATTGAAATAAAATTTAACCAATTGCAAACAAAATTAAACCGGTTTGGGATCTTATTAGAATGTGTAAACCGAAATTAATTAAATCCAAGACATATACCAAAAAAAATCCCCAATTCAACTCCAAAATCCCTAAATTTTAAAATCCCCAATTAAAAATCCCTGCTTTTGTGCTCAAGAACACGGGACGCTTCTGTGTCTGAGTAAAGTTATATCGAAGAGATGAAGAGACAATTGAAATCGCAAATAGAAAAATCAAACAACGATTTTTGAAAATTAAGTTGGAAACTCGATGAACCCTGTGATACTCCAATTCGTTGAAAAATTCTATATTTTTTATAAACTATTTCCAATATTTTGTTCATTCAACACGTTTACAGAGTTTTTGGATACTCTGAAGAACTTAAAAATTATTCCCTACATCTTACTTTACACTAAGACCATAAGAATAAAATAAACGGCCATGGAGACTAACAACAAGTCATCTTGTTCAAGCACGCGTTCGATCACAAATTTCCCAAATTCATCGTAGCTTGCCAAGAGAGGCAGTTTCTGCAGTAAACATCATCCTCGTCATTTATGATTTTTCGAAGAGCGATGCTGAGTCAATCGTGTGGTTGAAAATATGACCGCATATTGCCGTTTTGTTCTGCTGGCGAAAAACTTGCAATCCATGAATCGCAACAGAGTTTGTGTTCTTGTTGGTCATGGCGTGGAAGAAACGACGCAAGATAAAGGGACAAAGAAGATTTTTTTTAATTCCGGTTTGGTATGCGGTTTATGTGTTTCCTATCAGGTTTAGATTGTAAACCATCTAAACCATCGATTGTGTGTTAATAGGTTTCGAATTTTCATATTGTGTGGAAATATGTTCATAACTTTTAAACTACGGAGAAATAGAACGAGGGTGAAAGATTATGTGGATCTATTACTATATGATAGTTTCTAAAGGGAAATAAGTCGTTTTCCCAATTAAATACTAAGAACAGAAACCTGAGGCTTTTTAAAAAGGGAGATTCTCCTAGATACCACACTTTTTAGTTTTGCTTCCCAAAATACCACACACGCTTGTTTATTCCACACATAACATTCATTAAACAAGCATATGACCATTTTACCCCACTCATAAAACAAAGGAAAAAAAAAAACAGAAAACGCTATCTCTCCCGAAACCCTAACCTTCGCCGTTCGCCGTTCGCCGTCGTCCGTCGCCGTCGTCCGTCGCCGTCGTCCCTTCGTCGTTCGCAGTCGTCCGTCGCCGTCGTCGTTCTCCGTCTCTGCAAAGCTTCGAATTGAGCTAGCGAGTTAGTGATTTCCCTCTTTAGCTGCTTTTATATTTAAGCTTCTCTTTTTGGTGGGGTTATCAAGCATTGTAGTTCGTAAAGTTGTGTTCTTTGGTTAGGAATCAGAATTTGCCTGTGCAATTGATGCTTGTTACTAACACTCTTCGAGATTTTGTAGGAATTAGTGTTCATTCATAGTGTTTCGGAAAAATTAGAGATTTGTGCTATCGAATTCATAGTGTTTCCCGAATTTGAGAGTTCCTCTGTCTTGTGCTCTTTTGAGACTTGTGACTAACCCTAAACTAAAACCTAAGTAAGAGATAAACGTATTCTGGAGATGTTCTCCCTCCCACTTTTATGTCTTTTAGGATGGTCTAAGGAAGCAATCTAGACCATACAGTCTTTTCGTGCAAATACAAGAGAGTTTGGTCCAAAAGAGGCATTGCTTTCTTTACCTGGCTATTGCCTTCGTCCTTTTGATTACATGAGCTAGCGAGTTAGTGATTTCCCTCTTTAGCTGCTTTCAGATCTAAGCTTCTCTTTTTGGTGGGGTTATGAAGCAATGTGGTTCGTAAAGTTGTGTTCTTTGTTTAGGAATCAGAATTTTAGGAATTTTGTTGAATTTTAGGAAAGCTTAAGGAAACCTTTTTGTTATTTAGGGAGGCCTTACGAGAACTTATATTTGTAGACAGAGTTTATTAAGCAACCGTTTTGTTTCGGAGAAGACCTTATCTAATACTTAATTTTGGTAATTCCTAAAGCCTCATTAAATGGTTGTTGGTATTTGATGATTGATTCAGGAAAGCATTGTTAGCGTATTTCTTACTTTCAAACTTGTGCGATGATTTGTAGGTTCGAAATGGGTGATACAGACACGATTGAGCTTCCGAAACTGAAGTTCAATATTGGACAGGAGCCGTCACAAAAAGTTACTATAAACCACCACTCCAAGCTTGGACACATCCATGTACTGAAGGAAATTATTGGAGACAAACTGTATCGCAAATGCAGAGCAACTTTCATGGGTCCCATCATCAAGGTAGCTGAGAGGGAACTCATGCTTTCGGGGAAGTTGCTTCATTTCCTCTTTGAAAGACATATAGAAACCGTTAAGAACCAGGAGTTGTGGTTCCATTTCAATGGACAACCAATGAGGTTTAGTATCCGGGAATTCCACATGGTGACAGGTCTAAGGTGCAGTGAGGAGGCGCCTGTGAGTGGTGAAAGAGAGTTGCTGAAATTTCCTGAAGCTTTGTTGACCAATCCACACACTCTAGATGATCTTCAAATGGCGATTATGGGCTTGAAAAAGGAAATGGTCAAAGAGAGATTTGCCTTAGGGATCCTGCTATTGATTGAAGCAACGTTACTGAACAAGTACCCCTCCTGTAAATTCCCTGTCAGAAATGTTGAAATCGCACAAGATCTACGTCGGCTGTTGAAATATCTGTGGGGAAGAGATGCATACAATGTATTGCTGCTTTCGGTTAAAAGTAGGCTGGATACCGATTTGTTAGCTACAAAATACGACCTCCACGGCTTCCCTCTAGCAATACATCTTTGGTTCCTAGCATCCGTGCCATATCTCCAGTCAAATTTCAGTAGGATTGACAGGAAATCGATTAATACATGGATATGTGAGAGATTCATAAAGCTTGATTGTCCAAGGTACGAGAGTATAAAGAATGCTGAAGGAACTCACAAGGTAAGTTACTCAAATTGTTATAACAACTACTTCATCGGCAAAAAGATAATTGATACTAACTTTTAACTTAATTGCAGACAAGCGTTACATGCATCCTATCTCCTATAGAGGGTGACAAAGAAGACTCAATTTCTATTGTCGATGAAGCTGATCCAGAGTTGGACGAATTGGTTAAGTTGGTCAAGCAAGGCTACAGAGTCACAGAAGATGATTGGAGAAAACAGAAAATTGATGTCTACACAGCGCTGGAAGAAATTGCCAAGGAGTCTTACAAGTCTAGAAATGATAGCAATGGGTCAGAGTCGATGATGGCCAAGATGAACAGTCTTATTGAGAAAGTGGATGGTGGTCTAAAGGACATCAAAAGGCGTCTCGCCAATATAGAAAGGAAACTGAATATATCCAATGAAAAAGAGGTAAGATATTTCACTGTTAAAATTATTTAGGCAGATTTATTATGGTTTTAGGGATACCTTCCTACACATTTCGATTTAGTAAACTGTTTTATATCTTAATACCTAAAGAGATACGTAGAAGTGATGTTTCCTTTTGCAGACAAGTGACGAAGAACTAATACGAGCAGTGGATAATTTGAACGCTCAATCAGGAAGCAATGAGGTAAGATTAGTGTTTTTTAAGAACAATTTGGGTATATTTCTCACATTATTAGGAATGCCTTACTAATTATATCTTAAATTGATACATCCACATGATTTCGCCTTGTTGCAGGGAGATGGCTGGGATGAAACAAATTCAGGCGATAAAGAAGTTGTTAGAACACCAGTCTATAGAGGTTCCAACCCGCAATCAAGCAGTCAGGAGGTAAGACTAGTGTTTTTAAAAATTTAAGTAGAGCCTTTCTAAGACTATTGTGATAGACTGAGCAGGTTGAATCTTAAAAATGCATTATTGACTCATAAAAAGTTTCGTTACCTTTTGCAGACAGATGGCGTGAAAGAAACACCAACAGGAGAAAACGAGGACACACAATCAAGCAGTGATAAGGTATGATTAACATTTAAAACTTTAGGAAGACTTGAGTCAGTTTTAAGAAACGTTTCCTTACAAAGTCTTTCTTGATACATCCACATGATTTCGCCTTCTTGCAGGGAGATGGCTGGGATGAAACAAGTTCAAGCAGTGATAAGGTATGATTTAAAACTTCAGGAAGACTTGCTACACCATGCAATATCCTCACTTGCTCAATTATCTGCTTCGGCTTGAGTCCATCCTTCTTCTCACTGTAATTGCTACACAATAAATTTCCAAGAACCTCGGCAGTTGCTTGCCTATGGTTTGCGTGTCTATGAGTAGTGCCACAAGTGTGACCGTGCACATACTTCTTCACAACAAACATATCCGAAGTTGGAAGTTTTTTTGCATGCATCTTCCAAGTACATGCCTCGTCCACACAACCTAAGATAACTCTCTTCTTGTCTGACCACCGAGACCGGAATTCAAATTTCCATTCCAAAGCCCATTTTCTAGTCCTAATCATCAGCTCAGCTTTGTTCTTAAAAAATCTATTGACATAGATATCATCAACCTCTCTAGTAGAAGGCGACAACCCTAGTCCTATACGAACCGGAGCAATATCAGGAATGGGATGCAAAATAACCGAAGATTCACCTCTATCAGCAGACGGGCCTGGATTTTCATTCAAAGCTAATGGCTGAAATTTAGGAAGGAGTAAAACATATTTAGGAAGGGTATCTAAAAAGATATATTGGAAGAAACGTTGGTTGTCAAAGTAAAACCCCGAATAGATATATTGGAAGAAACATATTTAGGAAGGGTATCCGAAAAGATATATTGGAAGGAGTAAAACATATTTAGGAAGGGTATCCGGAAATTTCGAGAAACAAAAAGTATGATGATATATACCTGTTCTTCCCCTTGAGTAATATTACTTCCCCTTGATGGTTGATTGTTGCTTCCAACATTATCAGCAGGAGCAAGACTCATATTGTCGCTCACCTACATCAAAATAAAGAAAGTGTGAAAATTGAACTATAAAACTTCGTATAACATAAAGGAATTAAGTATTAGTAAGGAAACCAACTAATTCAGGAAAGCATGTATGAAAAATTCAAAAGTGAAAATACCTTAACACATAGGCGACTAATCCCAGAGAACTCTTTAATCTTGTTGATGAAACTCTTGAGATGTCTATCATTCTTTACACAAACTGGGGGAGAGACTTCAAACTTTGAATTCATGGACAAACTGAAGCCGTAGGTCAATGAAATCTGTTCGTTTTGAAGTTCAAAATCTTCAACAATCATCTCCAATAGGTCCTCGTAATTGACATCTCCTATCTCGAACGTGGAAGCATTTTTAGTTTGATCAACACAAAATGTCCATTGAGATTCTCCAATTGGCTTCCAATCTCCCACAACACAATAGAGTTCCATTTTGCGAACAAAAGTACAACCTATCGCAATACAAAGGCACGTCAAAAGAAAATTCCCTGAGCAAAAAATACCAAAATAATCATACGAGGCAAAAGGCACGTCAAAAGAGCTTCAATCATAAACAGAGATTCAATCAAAAACGAGTTTCGAATCGATTTCTCTATGAAACAATCATAAACAAAGCTTCAATCAAAAAAGAGTTCCGATATCGATTTCACTATGAAATAATCATAAACAGAGATTCAATCAAAAACGAGTTTCGAATCGATTTCTCTATGAAACAATCATAAACAAAGCTTCAATCAAAAAAGAGTTCCGATATCGATTTCACTATGAAATAATCATAAACGGAGATTCAATCAAAAACGAGTTTCGAATCGATTTCTCTATGAACTAATCTAGCTCAATCTAACGTCAGCAAGTTTCGAATCTCCTCAATTTATACCTTCCTCCGCTATTCCGTCGGACCGTCGCTAATTGCTGTGTCGTCCTTCACAGCAATCGTCTTCTCACCGTCGTCCTGTCTCCATCGTCGGACGCTGACGTCGTTATCGTTGTCCGTCGGGAGATCGATTGTTCTCGATTTCAAAACATGGATCACGATCGGCGGCGAGAAAAACCGATCGAGGATTTCAAAATTATGGTGATTTTTTTTTTCTGTTTCAAGGGTATAATTGTCAATCACTTATTAATGAATGGTATCTATGGAAGAATTGAGAGTGTGTGGTAGATTGGGAATGAAAACATGAACCTGTGTTATATGAGGCAATTTCTCTTTCTAAAATTTTGTTTTATATAAAACCAAGAATTGCCATAACTTTCAACTATATATATATATATATATATATAAAAATAATATATATATATATATGTATATATATATATATATATTATTTATTTATTTATCAACACAATTGAGCACATTAAGTCAACAATTTGTAGACTTCCCATCGGAAACCTAATATGACTGATATATTCCGATTGGACTTGAGACATGATGACTCAAAATATAAGGATCATGTAGAGATTGGAGAAGTAGTGCATATATTTATTTATTATTTTCTTCTGCAAGTAGATTACCTGTTTCATGAGATAGGTGCTTTGCACAAACGATGATGTTTAATCACTCATGCGCTTGAAATAATACTTGTCCTTGTCTGCCATAACAATTTGATACAAATTTTATCAGGCATTATTACACTCAATAAAACAAACAGAGATTCAATCATCAGTTTTTTAGACTATGTACGAACTTTTTTTGCTTTCAATCATTTGGCTTTCCATGGAGATTGAAGACTGCGTTTCTCATCCTACACAAGATCACAAACTGACTATTTACAAACCATTTGCCACTCAAAACAATGTGGCACAAACATAATTTCTACAGTTAGAGAGCTTACCTAAGCGATTTGCTAGATGGCTTTACAGAGATGATGACTATGCTGTCGTCAAAATTGTGTTTCCCGTCCTATTTTCCAAAGGCCGGTCATCTACGCAGGCTCCAATCTCATCCATTTGTTCTCCAGATAGTTAACAATGCCTCAGTAGCTTCAGAAGTTTGATCATCACGGTGATAACTCGGATGAGTTCTTTGATCACCATGATCGTGGCTGACACAATCTCAGGAACCATTTGAGCAACCTCCATTTTTTCAGGAGATAATTCACCGCCCAATACGTCATCATCATCATTTGAGTTATTATAACCAGATGCTACTCTCAGGTGAAAGAAAGGTTGTTCTTTCATCTCCCTAAGAACATCTTTCATAAAAACCACAACTTGTGTAATATCTGTACCAATCGCAGTGATGTTTGCAGCAGGAACCTTCTTGCAATAAGAGAATGCTTCCCAAACTGCTCCCGAAAGCTGTGGAATAGACTGCTTTTTTCCTTTTCAAATTATCCCTCTGGTTCATAGATTCAAGAACATTGGGAAAAAATAATCCACGATTAAGTAATCTTAATCAGTCACTAAAACTCCTGAAATATCTATAAAGCAAAAAAAAAAAAAAACAAATTCTATATGATAAATTCTCACAACTATAGCTGAAATTATGTACTTATAGTGTTGTCTAAGAATTTGGATAAAAGTATTAACAGTACTTGAGTAAGAGCATATAACATTCCATCTGTGTTTTTGTAGTTTTAAACATGAACAACCAGGAGAGTAGAAACGTCTCACCGTATAATTTGGGACAGGAAATCAAAATCGGTAAAAAATACAAAAATTACCGGCAGAGTCGTAGATTGTGTTGAGATGAGCAATCAGGAAATAATCCAGATCTTTTTTCTTTGATTTCCCCATAAACACAGGAATTTCATTTTAGTTAGTAAGCGCTGGAACTTGGATGACATCGACGGAATGGAATCATCCTCTTTCTGAACCTTCTGCGGCGGAGCACAATCAAACGATTCCTCCACCGATTTTATCTTCACTGAGTCCATGGTCAATGGGTGTGTATAGTTTTATGCCGACGAGTGCTCTTGCCCTTGCTCTGGTTTAGAAGGGAGTTCGAGAGTTGGCTAGAGGAAGACGTTATTTCATCGGCAAAAAATCTACACAGGCCCAATTTTGTTCGCATAATATGGCCCATTAGAAAAGTATTTTTAAAAGGACACGTGGTGGACGTGGTGCAGTCTCGGGAAAGGGAGTTGCGCCATTATATATAAGATATTCGGTATCAGAGGCCTGGGGATGTAACGATATTGAAAGCACATCACAGTTTAAGTTGGTCAGATCTCTAAAGTCATTGAAGCCTATCCTTCGACGTCTAAACAAGGAAAATTTCAGTGGTATTTCCATGCGTGTTAAGACTCAGGCCAACATTGTTGCTGAGCTTCAACGCAGGCTATTAACGAACCTGGATCCGGATACAGCGCAGCAAGAGCACCGTGAGAGGCGTAAGTGGCATACGCTGATCAAAGCCTAGGAGAAATTTTACCACCTGAAATCAAGAGTTCGTTGGCCTCATTTGGGTGACCGTAATACTCCATTTTATAAAAGGTAATTCAGAGAGCATCAAGGAATCACATTCACTTTCTTAAGGATGAGAATGACCGCTTGAATACTTTTTCAGAGGAGATAAAGGACCACTGTGCAGAGTACTTTAAAGGGATTATTGGTCACACGGATTTGCCTATCTCTCCTATATCAGTCCACCAGTTGCAGGATTTGATTCATTTTCGCTGTTCTGAGGCTCAAAAAATGGCATTGAAGAAGGACGTCTCAGATGAGGAAATTAGAACCACAATGTTTGTTATGCCTTTAAGCAAGAGTCCGGAGCCGGATGGGTTTTCAATTGAGTTTCTGAGGGCTTCATGAAGTACAGTTGGGCCTGATGTTGTAGCAGCGGTCAAGGAATTCTTCCGTAATGACCGGCTTCTCAAAGACCTCAATTCAACAGTCATTGCTTTAATTTCAAAAAAGCCAGCCGCTTGTCGATTGGGAGACTACAGGCCAATCAGTTGTTGCAACATAACCTATAAGCTGATTTTGAAGATTATTGCCAATTTACTCAAGCCGGTTCTGCTACAGTGTATAATCCCAAACCAGGCGGCTTTCTTTAAGGGTTATAATCAGAAATTACCAGAACCGGGATTGCCGAAGGAGTTGCATGCTTAAAGTGAATATCAGAAAAACATTTGATACAGTTTGTTGGGACTTTGCATTAAAGATTTTGGAAGCACAAGAGTTCCCTCCAATTTTTAAAACGTGGATCCAGGAGTGTATAACCTCTCCTCGTTTCTCTATAGCTATCAATGGCGAGCTTGCAGGGTTTTACCCCGGGGAAAAAGGTCTACGCCAAAGAGATTCCATATCTCCTTACCTCTTCATCTTAGTTATGGAGTATCTATCCAAACTTTTGGACAAGGCGGTTGAGGATGGTAAGATTCGCTTGCACCCACTTTCCTCTAATCCGCGTATTACTCATCTTCTGTTCGCAGACGACCTCCTTATTTTCTCGGATGGCTCCATTCACTCGCTTATGGGTATTAAAGAAGTGATGGGGATTTTTAAATCAGTGTGTGGCCTTGATATGAATCAAACGAAGTCGGAAATATTCTTGGGTGGTTATGAGGATATACAAGTCGCGGTGTTGAGTGATCTCTCGGGCTTCAGAGTAGGTGTCTTCCCGACACGTTATTTGGGCTTACCTGTCAATCCTCGCCGTATTACAATGGCTACCCATCAACCATTTGTGGAGAAGGTTACAGCCAAGCTCCATTCTTGGACTGTTAAGCACCTCTCCTTTGCTGGTAAAGTCTTGTTGATTGGGTATGTCATTTACGGAATGGTAAATTTTTGGAGCTCTGTGTTTATTATTAACTGTGAGATTCCACCATGAAAGCTAGCTCGAAGCTCATGAAGAAGAGTGAACGAGAGAGACGATAATGGTGGAAAATGTTTATTATCTTTCTTAATCCAAAAGTTTGTTACAACTAAAACTATATATACAATTGATCTTAGAGGATAAGCTAAAGGAAACTAATCCATCTAATAACCAACTTCACTAAACCGGAATAAGTAAACCAACTATCCTAATACACCCCCCTCAAGTCTTTATCTTCGTATCAGGGAGAAAAAGACTTGACAAAGATAACCTTTGAAGCATGGAGAGGAAAGGACCCGGATGCAAAGCTTTTGTTAAGATATCAGCCAGTTGGTTACCGGTTGAAACATGAAGGACTTTAAGCTTGCCCGCCTTGATCTGATCACGAACAGTATGGCAATCGATTTCGATATGCTTTGTTCGTTCATGGAAGACAGGATTGGTAGAAAGATGAATGGCAGATTTGTTGTCACAGAACAGCTTCGGTGGACAAACAGGACGAACATGAAGATCAGAAAGAAGCTGTTGGAGCCATATCAATTCACAAGTAGCAAGAGCAAGACTCCGATATTCTGCTTCCGTACTACTTCTACTAACAACTGATTGCTTCTTAGACTTCCAGGAGATAAGAGATGTACCGAGGTAAACGCAGAAGCCAGTAACAGAACGTCGAGTATCACGACATGTAGCCCAATCAGCATCAGCGAAGGCATTCAGGCACAGTTCAGTAGAAGCAGAATAGAACAAACCCTGTCCCGGATTGTTCTTGATATAGCGCAAAACCTTGTAAGCAGCTTGGAGATGAGTATCAGAAGGAGCAGACAGAAACTGACTCAACTGATGTACAGCAAACGTAATATCCGGCCTGGTTATCGTGAGATAAAGCAACCGCCCAATGAGTTCACGATATGTAGTAGGATTGGGCAAAGGCTTACCCATATCTTTGACAAGATGTAGAGTAGGATCCATCGGGATGGAACTGGGCTTACATCCTAGGAGACCATAATCTTCAAGCATATTCAATGCATATTTACGCTGGCAAAGAGATATACCTGAAGAGTCTCTGGAAATTTCCAAACCAAGGAAGAAACGAGCCGGACCCAAATCTTTAATCTTGAACTCAGATCGAAGCAAGTCCTGGAGCTCAGCAACAGCTAAATTGTTGTTACTAGCAATCATTATGTCGTCCACATACACCAGAACAGCAAGGAAAGAATCCGGACGCATCCGAACAAAAAGCGTATTGTCGGCAGGAGATTGAACAAAGTTGGCACCAAGCAGAACAGAAGAAAAACGCTTGTACCACTGACGAGAAGCTTGCTTCAGGCCATAGAGTGACTTTCTGAGACGGCAAACCGGATTCGGAGGCAATGTAACACCAGCAGGAGGAGTGTATCCTTGAGGCAAACTCATATAAATTTCCTCATCAAGGTCACCATGCAAAAACGCATTTGAGACATCCATCTGAGTTAAACTCCAGCCATGGGCAGACGCGAGACCAAGAAGAAACTTGACACTGGTAAGCTTGGCAACAGGAGAAAAAGTATCCATGTAGTCCACACCTTCTTGTTGCGTAAAACCCTGAGCTACTAAACGAGCCTTGTAACGCTCAATAGTACCATCAGCATTATATTTGATTGTGAAAACCCATTTACAACCAACCACATTCTTCCCTTCAGGTAAAGTTCCAACATCCCAAGTCCTGCTTTCCTCAAGAGCAACAAGTTCCACATTCACAGCTTTAGTCCAAACCTTAGAAGTCATGGCTTGTTTAAAATTTCGGGGCTCACTCTCTAAGGTATAGGAAAGGATGTAAGACTGTATATCAGGTGGGAAATGATCATAAGAAAGGACTGAGGAAATAGGATATGGAGTAGTAAAAGATGGAGAAAATGAAGAAGAAGAACACGAAGTAGATGGAATGAGGGAACAATGATACTCAGAAAGATAGCTAGGAGCTTTAGTCGTACGTCTAGGCCTAGCTAAATCAACTGAATCATTAACTGTATCACGGACAACAGTATCATTCCCAACAGGTACAGATGATGAAGACGATGGATCAGAAGAGGATTCAGACAAAGAAGACAAAGGCATGGAATCAACAAAATGCAAAGGTACAGGCATAGGCAAAATATGATTCGGAAAGATGTCAACAAGTTGAGAAAGCAATTCAGTTGTTTTAAAAGGAAAAGATGTTTCATGAAAAACAACATTGCGAGAAATCAAAGTGGAACGAGACTCAAGATTCAAGACTTTGTAACCTTTAAAACCAGCAGGATAACCCAAAAACACACACGGGACAGCACGAGGAGAAAATTTGTGTCTATCCTTAGGCAAAGTAGAGGCATAACAAAGACAACCAAAATTTCTGATCAAAGTATAATCCGGCATTTTACCAAGTAAGAGTTCAAATGGAGATTTGTGATTCAACAATGGAGAAGGAAGACGATTGATCAGAAAAACAGCAGTCATAACACAATCACTCCAGGAAACCATAGGCACATGCGATTGGAAAAGCAATGAACGAGCCACATTTAACAAGTGTTGATGCTTGCGTTCAACAACAGAGTTCTGTTGGGGCGTATACGGACAAGAAAAATAATGCAACATGCCAGTTTCATTAACAATATCAGTAAAGGCCAATTCAGGAGCATTATCAGTTCTAATAGCTTTAACAGTAGCCTGATATTGAGTCGAAACAAGACGAAGAAAAGTAGGAAAACAAGTGGCAACATCACTCTTATTACGCATCATATAAACCCACGTGACACGAGTACAATCGTCAACAATGGTAAGAAAATATTTGAAACCCTCAACAGACTCAACGCTAAAGGGACCCCAAACATCTAAGTGAATCAAATCAAACGGCTTATCAGCCAAATTATTATGAGAAACAAAAGCTAATCGTTTTTGCTTAGACAAAGGACAAATCGAACAAGAGGATGAAACAGTATCAACATGTTTATAAGATGGAAGATGAGATGATAGTTGATGCAGAACAGATGATGCGGGATGACCTAAACGCTGATGCCAGAGATCACAATCAGCAAACACCGAGCCGGTAAACGAAGCAGCAGTAGAAGAAGACAAATGTGAAGAAGATGCAGAAACGGGATCAAGAACATACAAATTGCGGAAAATGCTACCCTTCCCAATCATCAAGCCCTGAGAAAGATCCTGAATCCAACAACCAGTAGGAATGAAATGAGCTGCACAATCAGAAGTTTGAACCAAGCTACTAACACTGATCAAGTTGAATTGAAAATCAGGCACATGCAGAACATGGTACAAACGTAAAGAAGGATTAATAGTCACAGTACCAATATGAGTAATAGGAACATGGGCACCATTAGGAAGAGAAACTGTTGTACTAGCTACAGGAAACAATTCAGAAAACAAAGCTATGTCCGAACATACATGACTAGAAGCTCCACTATCTATGATCCAAGCATCACGAGGCAAAAAGGAATGAATAGAAGAAAGGCAATGGTCTTGAAACGTGAGAATATGGTTCTGAAATTTAAGGCTAGTGGAAGGAAAGGGAATGATACCCGAGGAAGATGTAGCAGCCATGACTCCATGGTCTGTAATAGAAGCCGTAGAGGAAGGGACCGGAAGCTCTTGAAGTCGGACTTGAGAAGTGAATTGAGCAATCAAGTTCTGAATCTGTTGCGGTGTGAAAGTTTGCATATTCACAGTTGTCCCACCACTAGTCAACTGAGGCACAACCGGCTGCAAAGAAGGGGTAGACGAAGACACAGTAGCAACAGCATTAATCGGAGAAGCACCTGAAGACGGTGCAACAACCATCTGAGTTTGTGGTTGAGAAGACGAGGGCTTCGACTGAGGCTGAGACTTGTTATAATACCCATGTGTCTTATAGCCAGGAGGATAACCAATCACCTTAAAACATTTCTGAACAGTATGACCAGACTTTCCACAATGAGTACAAATAGGTCTCTGAGCAGAACGTAATGTATTATACGCAGCTACCAAAGCAGCATCTTCAGAGGAAGTAATCGGAAGAGAAGGAGCCGAGCTCTGAAAGGCTACATTGTCCACACGAGTAACCGGTTTGATAGAACGTTGGCGCTCATCCTGAGTGACGATATTGAAAGCCTCCTCAATGGTAGGAATTGGCTTCAACATCAGAATGTGACGACGAGTTTGGTCATAAGACTCATTGAGCCCCATGAGAAATTTCGTAACACGACTACGAGCTTGAAGCTTTTCCCACAAAGCCGCAGCATCACATTCACATTTGCCGCAAGTACAAACCGGAATCTCAACATAATTCTTGTGTTCCTCCCACAAAGTAACAAGCTCAGTATAATACGCCGATACATCCATAGAACCTTGCTCAATCTTACTAAGACGTTGTTCTATATCAAACACCCTAGGAGCATCATCCTGTTTAAATCTAGCTATCAGATTGTTCCATATACCTTCAGCCGTATTGATGAAAAGCAAGCTCTGGCCTATTTTCTTTGACACAGAGTTCATCAACCATGTCGCAACAATATCATTGCAACGAGACCACGCACCATAATCGCGATGAGTAGGAGAAGGTTTAGGAATGGTACCGTCTATGAAACCAAGTTTGTTCCGCACATTTAACGCCATACGAACGGAACGCCTCCAAGAATGAAAATCCGAAGCCGTATCAAGACGATCGGAAACGAGAGCAATCCCAGCATGATCGTTACGGTGAAGATAGAACGGATTCTCGTACTGGTCATTCGAATTGCGATCTTGATCAGACACCGAGATCGGATTGGAAGACGAAGACGGAGCCATTAGTGAAGAAAGAGGCACACCAAACGGAGCAAGAGATCAATGAAGCAGTGAAAGAAGTAACGAGCAACAAAAGATCAAGCCGATAAGCAAATCCCAAATCGCGAAAACCAAAACACGAGAGAAACGCGAAAGAAGGGAAATCGGAAAGCTCATCGGAAAAGAGATGAAGCGGAAGTCGATTAGTTGTGCTCTGATACCATATTAACTGTGAGATTCCACCATGAAAGCTAGCTCGAAGCTCATGAAGAAGAGTGAACGAGAGAGACGATAATGGTGGAAAATGTTTATTATCTTTCTTAATCCAAAAGTTTGTTACAACTAAAACTATATATACAATTGATCTTAGAGGATTGATACACGAGTTTTAACCCTTTTAATTCCTACTGCAAGTGCACAGCATACGAAGTAGTATTTAGGGGTCGATCCCACGAAGACCAGTTTTCACACTATGATATATTGAGCTAAATCAAAAGCTAAGACAATTCAAATATGTTTTTGGTTTTTTAATAACTAGTAATGAAAGTGAAATCGGTTGTAAGATAATTTTAACAAGCGTTAGGTCAAGGAATATCTCAGGAGATTCAGAGCGACGGATCAAACAACTATTCAGGCAGTGTTTAAGCACAAGTCTAGAACTCAAACATAAAGATAATATCAATCCACTGTCGTGGTATCAATAACTTTGTCTATCAACCTAGAATTCCTAACTGTCGTTGGCACTAGAAATCGTAGACAAGCATTAAGGATAGGTTTGATATGTTCACAATTCTCACTACATCTACTATCGTAGGTAATGGTTAAATTGCTCACCAATGTTTATTCTAGCAACCTAGCAACTGTCGTTGTCTAAGTTAAACCTAATATCATAAAATCAAATGATCAATTCGATTTAAGCATTAAGAACAACAAAGGTGAAGACATCGATTATATTAGCCTATTTGTGTTTAATCCTAAAGCTCATGAATTCCTTTTGACAAACCTCAACCTAACTAAAAGATCTACTCAGACATGATTAAAGAAGATAACAACATAGTTATAGAGTTCATAATAAAAGCTTGAATAGATAATGGAAGCTGAAAATAACTTATAAGAACTTAAATTAAAGCGTAAATATAAATGTTAGGAACTGAATTTAAAGCATAAATATAAATGTTAGGAACTGAATTTAAAGCATAAATATAAGTGTTAGGAACTGAATTTAAAGCATAAATATAAAGCTTAAAAGAAAGAACAAGAACTTAATAAAAACATAAACATAAAAGCTTAAAAGAGAGAAAGATCAATGCTTTGAAGCTTGAGAGGAGAGGAGGAAGAAGAAGGTGTGTTTTGAGAGTGATGTTGTGAGTCTCTTATATAGGCCAAGGTGAGGGGAAGTAGGTGAGACGGGGAACGGTCGTTCTAGGTGGAGAACGATCGTTCCCCTTTGTCGATCCGTTGTTGGTGAGATGTGGTGTTGGGGAACGATCGTTCCGGAGTATAGAACGGTCGTTCTCACGCGTTTTGTCGGCAAGGTTGGTGAAGTGTGGAACGGGCTGCATGGGATGGAACGGTCGATCCATTGATTTGTCGGCAAGGTTGGTAAGGTGGGGAACGACCGTTCCGTAGTGGGAACGGTCGTTCTAGTTGGTCGTTCTGACCCAAGAACGGTCGTTCTCTATGGTTGGTCATTTCCTCGTGTTTTCCATGTCAACTCGACTCGAACATGTCCGTAAACGCCAAACTTCTTCGGAACTCCATAAAATCTGTAAAAGACTCAAAACAAAAGAAAAGACTCGAAAAACCAACGAAAGATGCAAATCAAAACTCAAACCGAATACTAAAAACGAATCAAAATACGTTAAAAACCGATGATATCAACTCTCCCCAACTAAAACCTTTGCTTGTCCTCAAGCAAAACCAAATATCTTACAAAGAGGAGAGGTTAGAAAAACGTGTGAAATTTGTAAAACTTATAGGACCATACTCTAAGTCAATTGCCCGTAAACCGTATTTGCAAAGTTCAGATCAAACCGTACTTCATTGTACTTCTCCATAACCGTAGCAAATAAGTGAAATCTCATGATCAAGCAGAACTCAATATATAACATTCATTATCAAATGCGTGTACTCTCACAAAGGGAATATCTAACATGTTATGGTCTAGGTAAGGTTGGTATTTGGTGGCTCAAGTGTTTCGGTTTCTTTTAGTAGTATAAACAGATGCAAATCATTATGCAAAATCACCGTGAGACACAGACCAATTAGGAGGTACACAACTCTCCTTAACTCTAATCCTTCTACCCTTTTTTAACAAGTCACAAATCAAGAACATGATTAATTTCTTTTAACATTTTATGGAATTTAACGATATTACCTAGACTTTCCCGGTTCCTTCCGTTTTCTTTTCTGTAATGCAAATAATTTTTATTCTTCTTTTGTCTTTCTTTTTCTTTATTTTTTTTTTTTTTTTTTTTTTTTATTTTTATTATTTTTTTTTTTTTTATATCGGAGAGTGGAACCGGTTAGTCTCTAAGATCTGCATCAAAAGAACATCAACAATGTAAGTTTATTTCTTGAATGTGAATAAAACCTTCTACCCTTTAAAAGTTCACCCTCTTTTGAAACGAAAATTTTCAATGAATATGTTCAAAGAGAGAGACCAAATTTCTAGACACATCCCATGAGTTTAATCAGAAAGAGACCACCTATCTAGACACAATCCTAAAGAAAAGTTGTGTCGGTCCGTATACTCCATAGTTTTTGCACATGAATGCAATGACAGTAAACGAAGAAAAGTGGGTTTCAACATGGAAATGGTAAGGGTGTGGTACTAGACTAAGGATAAGTCTAGCCATTTGGAGTTAGCAAAGATTGGTAAAAATTGATGCAAAGAAAACTCCAAATGTAAAATCCAATACATGATTATCAACCCCCTAAGTGAGATAAATTAAGTCCATATTAAGTTCCGATAATTCGATTAAGTTCAGATGATTTGAGAAATTCACTAAATGATCAAGTTATGGATTTTTCTGCGTTTCCAAACTATCCTCAAACAATGCTAAACAGTCCTAAGGCAATGACATCGAACATGTTGCAATTCCAAAAAGTTTAACAAGTTCACACAAATATTTTTTTTTTTTTTTTTTTTTTTTTTTTTTTTTATAGAAAAATATAAACACGCTTAAATAAAACTTAAAATCAAACATAAGAAATAAAATTAAAAAAAAAACATGAAACACAACGTTAGTACACAATAAATCCCTCCCCCAGACTTGTTTTTAACCGTCCCGGTTGAAACAAAACTGTAAGAGAAACCCGTAAAATAAAATAAAAGTAGCATAAAAAATAAAAATGGATATGACAAGGGTGATAGAAATAACCACAGCTCAGTGGTCGCTGGTGGAGCTATCGGTGCTGCTCTCTATCCGTCATCCGCTCAACACTTAATAAAAACCTGCAAAAGCAATCTCAAACAAAACAAGAAACGTAAATAGAATAAGAACGAAAAACTTCACGCTATTTTACATGTTACCTGGTGGGTTGCCTCCCACGAAAGCGCTTGTTTTACGTCTCTAAGCTTGACGTGGAGAGCTGATTATGCTTGAGGTGGGTCGCTTAGAGGAAAGGATTCCCCTTGTGTGATGGTTGAATCAGCGAGGTACGGCTTCAAACGCTGACCATTGACAACGAATTCTCTCCCCTTTTCGTCCAGCAATACCACAGCTCCATAAGGTCGGACTTCCTTGATTGTAAAAGGCCCAGACCATCTTGATCGTAACTTCCGGGAAACAGCTTCAGCCGAGAGTTGAAGAGTAGAACTTGGTCGTTGGGAGCGAAGTTGCGAGCCAGTATGCGCTTGTCGTGGTATGCCTTGGTTCGCTCCTTATAAATCTTTGAGTTCTCGTATGCGAGATGCCTAATCTCCTGGAGTTCGTGTAGCTGCATCATGCGTCTTTCCGAAGCTGGTTTGATGTCATAGTTGAGCAGCTTAACAGCCCATGCGGCTTTGAACTCAAGCTCGACGGGGAGGTGACAGGCTTTTCCGTAAACAAGGTGGAAGGGAGTGGTCCCGAGAGGCGTTTTGTAGGCGGTCCTGTAAGCCCATAGAGCTTCGTCTAGCTTGGAAGCCCAGTCCTTCCGAGTTGTGTTCACCGTTTTCTGAAGTATGCTCTTGATTTCTCGGTTAGATATCTCAACTTGCCCACTCGTTTGCGGATGGTAAGGCGTTGCGACTTTGTGTTTTACACCATTCTTGCGCAATAGATTCTCGAAAATCTTGTTGATGAAGTGAGAGCCTCCATCGCTGATGACAACGCGCGGAACACCAAACCTCGGGAAAATGATAGATTTGAACATTTTGATCACCACCTTTGCATCGTTCGTGGGACTCGCCAATGCCTCAACCCATTTAGACACATAGTCAACAGCCACGAGTATGTACTCATTCCCGAAGGAAGATGGGAATGGTCCCATAAAATCAATCCCCCATACGTCAAAGACCTCCACTTCGAGAATGAAGTTCTGTGGCATCTCATTGCGCTTGCTGATGTTGCCCTGTCGCTGGCATGAATCGCATCTGGAGATAAAGCGCTGAGCGTCTTTAAACATTGTTGGCCACCAATACCCAGCTTGCAGAACCTTGGAGACTGTCTTGAAAGTAGCGAAGTGTCCGGCATAGGAAGAGCCATGACAGTGAAACAGAATCTCCGGTATCTCCTCCTCAGCCATGCAACGTCTGAATACTCCATCTGGGCAATGTTTGTACAGGTACGGCTCATCCCAGAAGTAATGGCGAATATCCTTTAGGAATTTCTTCCTCTTGTTGCCCACAAAACCGTGAGGTTCTAGATCAGCAGCTAGGTAATTTGCAATCTCTCCAAACCAAGGAATCTGAGGATGTTGGCTGCTTTCGGTTTGGTTGCAGAATTCGGACCGGGCAGGTGCTCGCTGGGTGGGAGCACGTGCTTCCTCAATTTGGAATACTCCGATCGAGTAAACCTGTTCTTCCGGGAGGCTGTCATTGAGTGGGAGTTCCTCATCAATCCTCATCCTAGATAAATGGTCGGCAGCTCCATTATCTATTCCCTTCTTGTCCTTGATCTCCAGGTCGAATTCTTGAAGTAGGAGAATCCATCTAAGTAGCCGTGGCTTAGCGTCTTTCTTGGTCAGCAGATACTTGAGTGCTGCATGATCAGTATGAACTATAACCTTTGATCCAACGAGGTAGGACCGAAATTTCTCAAAGGCGAAGACGACGGCCAGAAGCTCCTTTTCTGTCGTAGCATACTTGCACTGAGCATCATCCAATGTGCGACTGGCGTAGTAGATAACGTGGAGCTTCTTGTCTTTCCTCTGGCCGAGAACTGCACCAACAGCATAGTCGCTAGCATCCGTCATAACCTCGAAGGGTAGGCTCCAGTCTGGTGGTTGCACAATGGGTGCGCTGACCAATGCTCCTTTGATCGTATGAAAAGCCTCAAGACAGTTGCTATCAAATTCGAACTGCACCTCCTTGCACAACAGCCTCGTGAGGGGTCTGGCTATCTTTGAAAAATCCTTGATGAACCTGCGATAGAAGCCTGCATGTCCCAGAAAACTGCGGATCCCCTTGACAGAAGTAGGTGGTTGTAGGTTCATCATAACCTCGATCTTAGCTTTATCCACCTCGATGCCATCTTCTGATATGCGATGCCCAAGTACAATCCCATTCCTGACCATGAAGTGACACTTCTCCCAATTTAGAACTAGGTGTTTTTCCTCACATCGCTGAAGTACCCTGCATAGATTAGATAAACAGTGAGAGAAAGAGTCTCCATACACCGAGAAGTCGTCCATGAACACCTCCATTATGTCTTCGATCAAGTCGGAAAAAATGGACATCACGCATCGCTGGAAAGTTGCCGGAGCATTGCACAACCCGAATGGCATGCGCCGGTAAGCGAATGTGCCATAAGGACATGTGAATGTTGTCATCTCCTGGTCGTCCGGATGGATGGGAATCTGAAAGAAACCTGAATAACCGTCTAAAAAACAGTAGTACGGATGGTTAGCAAGTCTTTCAAGCATCTGATCAATAAAGGGCAAAGGGAAATGATCCTTGCGAGTTGCAGCATTTAGTTTACGATAATCAATGCACATTCTATGGCCGGTTATGGTCCTAGTCGGTATCAGTTCATTCCTATCATTTTTTTATTACAGTGATTCCTCCTTTCTTAGGAACTACATGAACTCGACTAACCCAAGTACTATCAGAAATAGCATATATTACACCGGCTTCTAGAAGTTTCATTATCTCTTTTTTAACAACATCTTTCAGATTCGGATTCAACCTCCTTTGATGTTCTATAGAACTCCTCGATTCATTTTCTAGATGTATCCTATGCATGCAAAGATCAGGGGAGATGCCAGTAATATCATCAAGTGAATACCCTATAGCCTTTCTATACTTCCTAAGCTCGCATAAAAGTAAAGCTACTTCCACATTATTCAAATCAGCATTCACAATAACCGGTAAGTAGAGTTTGTTCCAAGGAATGCGTACCTGAGCCCGGCTGGAAGAGTTTTGAGCTCCAGTTTGGGTGCTTTCAATTCGCTCCAAGGGCTGTCTATCGGATCAAGTGGCGGAGCGGGTGTTCGCGGGATTGGAGCGGGTGCTCCGTCTGTTTCTGCCGAGTTCTCCTCATCTTCTAGGCTCATGTACGCCACCATCTGCTCCATTATCTGGCTGGAATCTAGCATCTTGGCAAAGCTGTCGGCATCCTCGCTCAGGAAACCATGCTCTCTTTCAGCCAGAGTTAGAGCGGTTTCAAGAGGATCCGGGCACAGAAGCTCTTCAGCTGCCTCATCATATACATCATCCATGCCTTCCACAGTGAAGGTCTGTCCATCCATCATTGGTTTCTTCAACAATTTGTCCATCTCGAATGACATCACCATGTCGCCTAGCTGAAGGTCAATCACTCCATTCTGTACATCGATTATTGCACCAGCTGTGCATAAGAATGGCCGGCCAAGAATCAGAGGGTCCTTCGGTTCTTCTTCAAGCTCTAGAACCACGAAATCAGCTGGGATAAGTGTGTCTCCAATTCGCACATGAAGATCCTCTAACATACCTACCGGAAGTTTTGTTGATCTGTCTGCGAAGACCAATGAGATGCGCGTGGGTTTGAAATTTGTGAACCCTAACCTTTTTGCCACAGAGTATGGCATAAGGTTGACACTGGAACCGAGATCGCACAGAGAGCATGCAAATGTCATAGGGCCGATCTTGACTGATAAGACGAATCTGCCAGGATCGCTTCTCTTCTTAAGGACTTTGTTCTGCAGAACAGCACTGCACTCCTTGGAGACCGCCATCACGTTTTCCTCCTCAGCTACTTTTCCCGAGACTAGGGTTTTCACATACCTTTTGAGAGCTGGTATCATTTGAACGGCATCCGTGAGAGGCAGCTTCACGGTTAGGTCTCTGAGCATCTCTCTGCATTTAGCATCCTCTAAGTCCTTGCGAGACTTCTTCGGTGGTACAGGGTACGGGACCTTGGGTTTGTATACTCTTGCTTCTGGATTGCTGGCTGAAGTTGTTGGAGTTTCTTGGCTGGGCATGTGCTCGGTTGACGGACTAGTGTGCTCGGTTGTCACTTCTTTTCCTTTTGCCGATCCGGAAGTTGTTTCCGTATTCAATGTTTTCCCGCTCCTTAGCTCGATGGCGTTGACAAACTCCTTCCTAGGTGCTTCAGCTTTTCCAGGCAGAGTTCCTGGTGTTCTTTTTATAGACTCGGCGGTTTGTGCAATCTGAACATCCAATTGCTTCATGTGGGTCCATACAGCCTCATACTTCCCACTAAGATCACCATACATAGTGTCAACTTTGGAGTTGATCTCTGCTGCCGCCTTTTGTTGACTTGCCATCATCTGCTGCATCATGTTCTTCAGCTCGTCTTGGGAGCCGGTTGCTGAAGATGAAGGCTGCGAGTTTGTGAAAGAATGGGGCTGCGAGTTTGTGAAAGGTTGCCTTGGCTGATTCCCTCCTTGGAAACGGTTCTGATTAGGAACGAATGGCCGGTTCTGGTAGTTGTTGGGGTAGTTGTTGGAGTAGTTCTTCTGAAAACCCATCTGCGGTTGATTTCCTCCTTGCTTAGGATAAACTTGATCCTGTGGATTCTCCACATTGGTGCTCCTATAGGACAGGTTCGGATGAGTGTTGAAGCCTTGGTTGTTGAAACTGCGGTTCTGTCCGAAACTTTGTCCCGTCATATAGTTCACCTCCATCTGATCATCCCTGGTTTCTTCCTCATAGGTCTGGGCGATAGGTGCTTCCCCATTCTCGTCCACAAAGTGGACTGACTTCTGGTTTCCCTTCAGGAGAAGGTTAACCTTGGCTGTGAGTTCTGCAATCTGCCTGGAGTCCACACTGTTGACCTTCTTTCTGTCGTACTCCGGACTTTTGTTGCTGGAACTTGCGGCTAGGTTATCGATCAGCTCCAGAGCTCCTTCTTTTGACTTAGTGTAGAAATCACCGTTACTCGCTGCATTCAGGGCGTTTCTGTAGTCCCAATCTACTCCGTCATAGAATGTGCTGAGCAGCTGCTCGTCACTAAACCCGTGGTGAGGGCACTCGCGTTTGTACTCCTTAAACCGCTCCCATGCTTCATTGAAGGATTCGCCGGACTGTTGCTCGAATGAGGATATCTTGTTCCTCAAGGCTGCGGTCTTGGACTTCGTGTAGAACTTATCCAAGAAGGCTGCTCGTGCACTAGCCCAAGTCGGTAGAGAGCCTGGTGGTAAAGATTTTAACCACCGTGATGCTTTTCCCGTAAGAGAGAAAGGGAAAAGCTTGCACTTCAGGAAATCTGGAGGCACACCATTGGAGCTGGTTGTGCTACAGATCTCTTCAAAGTTCTCGATGTGATCCATCGGAATCTCAGCAGGCAGACCGTGGAACAGGTGTTGCTTTACGAGGGCGATCAATTGAGACTTGATCTCGTAATCTTGCCTCTGGATGGTCGGGGTAATCATCGCAGATCGATCCTGGTAGTATGTGTGGGCCGCATCTTTGTCCCCGAAAGCAGGTTGTGCAACGAGTTGCCTCTCCTGTTGCAAACGAAGCTGCTCCATGGCTGCTTGAAGTTGTTGTAGCTGAGCTGTGATGTCTATTTGTCCGCCCATCTCTGTGTTGGCGGTGTCAGTCGTTTCTGGTTCCGGAACAGGTGTGTTACGTCTCTGCCTGTTCCCCCGTTCCGCTCTTGCTAACTCGTCGTTTGATAAGCTAACAAGATCCTCGTTGTTTCTGCTCCTTGTGCTCCTTGGGGACATGCACCTGAAACACGAAAACAAAGAAGAAAAGAAAACGAGTTCAGTAAAGTTCTTAGTCTGATAATTTAACCGTAAACCAAAGGTGAAAAATTTTGGTCCCCGGCAACGGCGCCAAAAACTTGATACACGAGTTTTAACCCTTTTAATTCCTACTGCAAGTGCACAGCATACGAAGTAGTATTTAGGGGTCGATCCCACGAAGACCAGTTTTCACACTATGATATATTGAGCTAAATCAAAAGCTAAGACAATTCAAATATGTTTTTGGTTTTTTAATAACTAGTAATGAAAGTGAAATCGGTTGTAAGATAATTTTAACAAGCGTTAGGTCAAGGAATATCTCAGGAGATTCAGAGCGACGGATCAAACACTATTCAGGCAGTGTTTAAGCACAAGTCTAGAACTCAAACATAAAGATAATATCAATCCACTGTCGTGGTATCAATAACTTTGTCTATCAACCTAGAATTCCTAACTGTCGTTGGCACTAGAAATCGTAGACAAGCATTAAGGATAGGTTGATATGTTCACAATTCTCACTACATCTACTATCGTAGGTAATGGTTAAATTGCTCACCAATGTTTATTCTAGCAACCTAGCAACTGTCGTTGTCTAAGTTAAACCTAATATCATAAAATCAAATGATCAATTCGATTTAAGCATTAAGAACAACAAAGGTGAAGAATCGATTATATTAGCCTATTTGTGTTTAATCCTAAAGCTCATGAATTCCTTTTGACAAACCTCAACCTAACTAAAAGATCTACTCAGACATGATTAAGAGAGATAACAACATAGTTATAGAGTTCATAATAAAAGCTTGAATAGATAATGGAAGCTGAAAATAACTTATAAGAACTTAAATTAAAGCGTAAATATAAATGTTAGGAACTGAATTTAAAGCATAAATATAAATGTTAGGAACTGAATTTAAAGCATAAATATAAGTGTTAGGAACTGAATTTAAAGCATAAATATAAAGCTTAAAAGAAAGAACAAGAACTTAATAAAAACATAAACATAAAAGCTTAAAAGAGAGAAAGATCAATGCTTTGAAGCTTGAGAGGAGAGGAGGAAGAAGAAGGTGTGTTTTGAGAGTGATGTGTTGTGAGTCTCTTATATAGGCCAAGGTGAGGGGAAGTAGGTGAGACGGGGAACGGTCGTTCTAGGTGGAGAACGATCGTTCCCCTTTGTCGATCCGTTGTTGGTGAGATGTGGTGTTGGGGAACGATCGTTCCGGAGTATAGAACGGTCGTTCTCACGCGTTTTGTCGGCAAGGTTGGTGAAGTGTGGAACGGGCTGCATGGGATGGAACGGTCGATCCATAGATTTGTCGGCAAGGTTGGTAAGGTGGGGAACGACCGTTCCGTAGTGGGAACGGTCGTTCTAGTTGGTCGTTCTGACCCAAGAACGGTCGTTCTCTATGGTTGGTCATTTCCTCGTGTTTTCCATGTCAACTCGACTCGAACATGTCCGTAAACGCCAAACTTCTTCGGAACTCCATAAAATCTGTAAAAGACTCAAAACAAAAGAAAAGACTCGAAAAACCAACGAAAGATGCAAATCAAAACTCAAACCGAATACTAAAAACGAATCAAAATACGTTAAAAACCGATGATATCAAGGATAAGCTAAAGGAAACTAATCCATCTAATAACCAACTTCACTAAACCGGAATAAGTAAACCAACTATCCTAATATTTATGTTGCCAAAAGCTTACTACGCCAAGATAGATTCACTATGTTCAGCTTTTTTTTGTGGAAGAACAAAACTGATTCAGCACGTGGAGCTCGAGTAGCATGGCGTGATGTATGCAAACGAAAGGCTGAGGGCGGCTTGGGTATTCGGCCGCTTGAGGATTTTGATCTGGTGTTCAGGCTAAAAATGCTCTGGAATTTGTTCACCAATGCAGGCTCGCTATGGATTGCATGGCTAAACACTCATATATTCAATCGAAGAGGGTTTTGGTTAACACAGGATGCGTCCCACTACTCAAGAAACGTCCGGAATTTAATTCAGATTAAGCATCATCTCGGGTTTTTCTGAGATGTGGTATTGGTTATGGTAAGACAGCCTCGTTATGGCACGATTACTGGACGGACTAATGTCCTCTTATCTCTGTTTTTGGCGACGAGGGGCCAAGGCAGCTGAATATTGCTCTTGATGCTACAGTAAGCTGTGCTGTGTTGAATGGTGAATGGTTTTTGCCATCAGCCAGGTCTAATGAAGCGGAAACATTGCATATAGTACTCTCTACCCAAGCTATTCCTGAGGTATCTACGGGCTCTGATTATTTTTTGTGGCGTAAAACTTCTGTCTCCTTTGCCAAAAAGTTTTCTACAAAGTCTACTTGGGATGCTATCCGCCAGCACTATCCACCTGTTGCTTGGAGTAACGTGATTTGGTTTAAGGAGGCCATCCCTCGTTGTAGCTTTATTTCTTGGCTAGCCATGCTGGGTAGGCTACCGTCGAGGGACAGGTTGTTGCGTTGGGGATTAGACATCTCGACCTTGTGTGTTCTATGCTCCATTGAACATGAATCTCACGATCATTTATCTTTTGGATGCTCACTCTCTTTGGAATTGTGGACGGGGTTTTTCTCAGGGCTTGCTCAGGCCCCTGTCTCTCTGCATTCCACTGCTGTCATGATTTCAAATGGATTCAACCAGGCAAGAGCTAAAGGTGTGGTTGCAAAGCTCTTATTCCAAGTTCTGATCTATAATATTTGGAAGAAGGAACGAAACTGCAGGATCTTCAACAATACATCTTCCTCACCAACAGCACTTTGCCGTTAAGGGATCGTCTCCTTTCCAATCCGGTCTCAGTTGTAAACTCTCCCTCGTTGTTAGAGGTTTATTTTGAGTGCTTCGCATTTGCTGTGTAACTTTCGTTTTCATATTTGTTTCGTTGTTCTTCTGTTTTCGTCTTTTTCTTTCTTTTATTTTTGCTGTAATAAGTTGAAAGGCAACAACTTTGTATTTCAGAAAAGGTATGAATTTAACATGATTACCAAAAAAAAAAAAAAAACTTTTTAAATTTATTATAAAACGTGACAAATTATATTTGAGAAATGGTCTCATAGGCCACATATCCAACTTTATATTCTCATTGTAGCACAAGCTGGCATTTCTGATTTAGATATCATTCATTAATGAGGTTATGACAATTATACCCTTCATTTGAGACTACACGCTTGAACAGAAAATTAGAAAGAGATTAGCTCTCTTCGACGCCGTTCTCTTTGACGCCGATCGTTTTGAAATCAAAATCTCCGACGGACGACGGAGACGGAAGTAAGGGACGATGTCGGCAAAGGAGATGATGATAAATCTCTCTCTCCGTCAATTGGAGATGATGATGGATCTCTTTGGAGTAGACGATGCTCATATCATAGATCCCGATCCCGATCAGATATTGTTGATTCTCAATTCTATAGGCATGTTTCCTTCTCTTTGTTTTTGATTTGGATAAACAAAGAAATTTTTAGCTTTTGGCTTCTGTGTATAGTCTTGCGCAAAAACTTGAGGAGGTAAGTTTCTTGTTATGAACTTAGCATAGTCTCTTTGGGCTTTTTTATGTATTGCCTCATCGTTTTGAGGGTAATTGTAGGTTGTTGGAAAACGATGGGGTTCACTTGGTAGCCTTGTTGAGTTCGTGGCATCTCAAAGAGCAGAAGATCTTTTTTTTCTTCACATGCTGATGATATTAGTTGGTGCGGAATAAGAACTCACAGTAGAAATGAGGTATTTTGAAATTGATATGCTTAATTATGTGGCTTTGATTTTCAGGGTGAGAAGCTTCTTGGTAGTCTTGGAGGTATCTTCTCAAAGACCTGGAAGCCGAAGAAGACTCGCCCTATAAATGGTCGTCCAGTCATAACTAGAGGTTTGCTTCTTGTTCATTGATTCCTCGTTTAATCTCGCAGCTAGTTTTACATTTCACCTAATTGCATGATTCCCATTCTGTGTAACTTCCGGCGTAGATCACTCACCAATGAGAAGAGTTAACCACTTGGAGAAAAGGGAAAAACTGGGACTGAACACAGCACCAACAGCACAATCAAGAACCCGAGAACCACTCCCTGAATCAGCTGATGCCTACCAGAAAGTGGAGGTTAGCTCTTCTCTTGCCTCTCTTCACTTTTTTCATTTCAGAAGAACATCACAGTGTACCCCCTAATCTGAGATGATTGCATGAACATCATGCAAATGCGCAATGATCCAAACTTGAGACATCAATGTACATCGAAAGCTAGCTTCTTAACAAACTTTGTCTTTTGTCTGTAATCTTGCTAAATCTATACTCGTTGACGACGGATGGAAAAAGCTAAGCAAGACGATGGGCTTTCAGATTTGAGTGATCTATTGGGCGAGCTAAAGAACATGGCAGTTGATATGAGAAGTGAAATTGAAAAGCAGAACAAAGGACTTGATCATCTTCAAGATGATGTTGACGAACTCAACTTCAGAGTGCAATAATCAAACCAACGTGGCCGCCGTTTACTCAGAAAGTAATGAACAGTGTTATATGTTCATTACACTACTTCCTCTTTTGTTCGATCGTCTATGATCTTTGTTGCTTTAAACTCAAAACGGTCCTTATCATGCTGTATACGTTTGTGTCTATGTTCGATATTATTATGAAAAAACAAAAATCTTATCGTGCAGAACACAAGCAACTTTTCTGTTGTCTTTCTGTATCATACAGAGTTTTCTCCAGAAATACTGACAAGAGATAAATAATGTGTTTGAATCCCAGATTTATAGCATGACAGCATCAGCGCCGAAGATGGACATCAGCATACAGAAACTACAGAAAAATGGGGAACGTTTCTCTGCAACAACTGCAGAATCGCGTGAAGATTATTAAGAAGAATCAAAAAGACAGGAAATCTTCATTCTCTTCACTCTATCTCTGCTCTAATCCCACTCATAGTGTCCTCGCTTCACTTGATAACGTCTGAAGCCATAAGACACGAAGATTAGATGAGAGGCGCACAAAGCAATGTTTCATAGTAGGGAAGACGTACAAAGAAATCGGTGAATTAATAATAAGAGTCAAATTTTTAGATATCTAGACATTATAAGCTTTTAGGAAGATCTTACTGAAAATATTTTTTGACGTTTTAAAAAGACATTCTTAAAAACTGAGAAAGGTATTGACTTATAAACATTTAAGAAAATCGTACTAAAATTTGTATGAGTAGTTTTAGGTAAATATTAGTTTTCGAATTTGTGAAGTTTTCTTCAATTTTCAATTTTTAGGAAAAGTTCATACAAATTAAGGAAAGCTTCCTAAATTTGATGTTATTCACCAGTTGATCAAATAAAAATTTAGGAAACTTTTCTAAACTTTTAGGAAGGACATCCTGAAATTATTAAAAAAATTCTATTGTTTTATAAGACATTCTTAAAGTTTTGAAAAATACATTATAAAATTTTATGAATATTTTACTAAAATTTGTATGAATACTTTTTGATATCTAAACATTTTAGTTTTGGAATTTATGAAATTTTCTCGAATTTTAATGAAATATTGATATAAATTTAGGAAGACAATCAGAAATGGTATGTTAATTACTAGTTGATAAAAAAAACAAATTTAGGAAGCTTTTCCAAATTTTTAAGAAGGCTTTCCTAAACTTTTTAAATGTTTTCCTATTGTTTTAAAAGACATTCTTATAGTTTTGAAAAATACATTATAAAATTTTAGGAATATCTTACTAAAATTTATATTAGTACTTTTAGATATCTAGAAATGTTAGTTTTGGAATTTATGAAGTTTTCTTGAATTTTAAAGAATATTCATACAAATTTAGGAAGACCATCCTAAATTGTATTATAATTACTAGTTGATCAAAAAAAAATTTAGGAAGCTTTTCTGAACTTTTAGGAAGATTTTCCTGAAATTATAAAAAAAAATTCTATTGTTTTTAAAAGACATTCTTATATAACAAGAAGGACATTATAAAATTTTAGAAATATCTTACAAAAGTTTGTATGAGTGTTATTAGATATCTATAAATGTTAGTTTGAACTGTATAAAGTTTTCTTAAATTACAAGGAAATATTCATACAAATTTAGGAAGACCATCCTAAATTGTATGCTAATTATTACTTGATCACAAACAAATTTAGGAATTTTTTCTAAACTTCCAAGAAGTTTTTTCTAAAATATTTTTTAAAATTATATTATTTAAAAAAATATATTTTTAAAGATTCAGAAAGACATTTTAAACTTTTAGAAATTTCGTACTAAAATTTGTATGAGTATCTTTAGATATCTAGAATGTTAGTTTTAGAATTTAAGAAGTTTTCTTGAATTTTTAGGCAAAATTCATACAAATTTAGGAAAACCAACCAGAATTGTATATTAATTACTAGTTGATCAGAAACAAATTTAGGAAGCATTTCTAAACTCTTAGGAAGGCTTTCCTGAATTGTTTTTTTTTTTGTTATTCAAAGGACATACAATTTGACAAACAAAAACAAATACCAAAAGATACCTAGGAAGGACTTACTAAACACCCAGTTTCTGTAGCTTTTCTGGATATTTATACATGAGTTATAGGCAGACCTTCTTACAACAATAAAGCTATGTGAAAATCTAAACCCCTAGAACTTATCTTCAGCAGAGTTCCCACAAAATAATGGTTATGCTTTGAAACTCCTGTGATGTAAAAAAGAACTTTAATTTTAGCAATATTATCGGCATGGAAAGGTGGAAACTCGCATCTAATACTACTAGCAGAATGATACTTGAGGTTGGTTTTATTCTATTTTAATCTTTAAGTATGAAGATCTATCATGACTGTGATTAACACAAATGGTTCTTGTTTTAGGATTGGGTTGAGACTTGAGAGCAACCGTGGATGCATTTTTCTGCCAGGATGATATATCATGGTTTTTAGTGTTTTTAGCCATGATCTAAGTTGTATATATAGTCTTTTTAGTGTTTTTGGAGTCTTTTAGAGTCATTTGCAGGTTTAGGTACGTTTGGAGCTTATTTGGAGACTATGGATCATTCTAGAGTTAATTAGGAGGCAAATTTTAGAGATGGTGTCGATCGACACCACCACTGGTGTCGGTCGACACCAATTCCTGACGGCAATTTCAATACGAGTTTTCCAAGCTTTGCAGAGTTGCAAACAGATCCCTGAAGCTCCTAATATTTACAATTAAGTGCCAAACGTGTTTTCCATATTTTTAGACTATTTTTATGGGTTTTTAAGGTCATTGTTTAGACCAATCTTTATGCTATTATTCTAAGCTAGAGTTTTGGAGAGAAGAATTCAGACTCCTTCAGAGAAGATTCAGAACTCCTTTAATCTCTATTCTTATTTCTTTATGCAATATTATTCAAACATGTTTATTGTTTCAATCTCCATGTCTGAGTAGTTTGCTAGTTAGGTTTAGGGTTTCTCATTAGGGATTTCATGGATTGCTAAGTTGATTGGTTAGTTAGGGATTCTGGAACACTAGTTCTTCATCTAGGTTGTGATTAATGCTTGATCTGAACTGACGAGTTAGATTATTGATCATAGGTTGATTCTCGCAACGAGAGTTGGTTAATTAGCTAGAAAGAACCTTAGATGAGCAAAATAACTATTCGCAAAGAGATTTGGTTTAGGTATTTTGTGAACATATCGAACTTGAATTTAATGCATGTCTGAGCCTTTGAACTTGCAAAGAGATTTGGAATTATAGGATCTAGACATAGAAATCTCTGCAACGAGAGTTGATTGATTTGAATATTGTGATTCGAGTTCTAGAACATAGCAGAATCCTGATTTACTGATTAGCTTGCATTCCTGATTTCATGAGAATTCCCTGAGCCTGACGTTTCTCCCATCTGATCTTTAAAACCAATTTTAGTTGCTTTTCTGTCTTTTAATTACAATCATTCTTGTTTAGCTTAATTCGAAAACCGATAGTCTATTGTGTGAATCGTGAGTCCCTGTGGAAATCGATCCCTAAATACTGCAATTGATCTCTTAATTTGAGAGAGTAGTTCAAAGGGTAAATTTGAGCATATCAAATTTTGGCGCCGTTGCCGGGGACTCATTGAATTCACCATTAGATTAGGAATAGAATTTAGTCTAAGCATTTTATTTCTTGTTTACTCACATTTGTTCTATCTCTTTTCTTGTGTTTCAGGTGTATGCATTCTCGCAATACCCGAAGCAACAAACAAGATCAGCTTTTGAATCTTACAAATCAGCAGTTGAGAGAGTTAGAACGCACGAACCTTAAGGCAAAAAGATCAGCAGACATGAATCGGAGAATTATCATTCGACCTGATGCTGCTGGAGTCTTACGAGACCAAGAGGGTCATGCCTACAACGAAAACGGTGACCAAATTGATGATCAGGGAAATATCATCCAAGAAATCATTGTACAAGATGATGCGGACACTGCTAGAGGGAGGACTCTTGCTGATTTTAACAGGACTGATCTTTTCTATGCAAACAGGTCTGCGATTCTCCCTCCTCCCTTCCAAAGGAGCGACTTTGAACTGAAACCTGTCTACTTCACTCTTGTGGGTCAGCACCCCTTTCATGGTCTTCATCATGAACATCCTATGGATCACATTGAGAAGTTTGAGGACTTGGTGACAAGCATTAAGCTTAATGGAGTCTCAGAGGATTATCTACTGTGCAAGCTCTTCCCATACTCTCTTGCTGGGGATGCAGCTTATTGGCTCAAGAATGAGAGTCCAGGTTCTCTAACCACTTGGTCTGATACCAAGACTGCCTTCCTCACCAACTTCTTTGATGATGCAAGGTCTGAAGATCTGAGAAATAAAATCTCTACATTCAAACAAGAGCCTACTAAAGCCTTCAAGGCTGCTTGGTTGAGGTTCAGATCTTATCAGAGAGACTGTCCTCATCATGGGTTCAGTGATGTTCAGCTGCTGGGAATTTTCTTCAGGGGAATTGACTGGAGATATCAAATGGCTTTGGATGCTGCAAGTGAAGGAAACTTCAACACTAGAAGTCCAGCTGAAGCCAAAAAGCTTATTGAGAACTTGGTATCTAGCAATAGTACCAAGAATGCAGACTTTGAGAGGAAGAAAGCAGCTGGGGGAATGGATGGAATTCAAATGGCTGAAGTGAAGGCAAAGCTAGACTCAGTTCACAGCATTCTTCTGGGCCAAAAACATGTTCACTTTGCTGCAGAGGTTGAAACTCTTGATGGTCAAAAAGAGGATGTGAATTATGTTGGTGGAACAGGTTTTCAAAATCAGAGATTTGGGAATCAGTCTGGTTATGGTTCTACTTACCAGAGACCTTTTCAAAACACCAACTTTGCAAGGAATTATGGCTCTTCTTCCTACCAACCAGTTCCTCCACCAAATGCAGAAAGCAAGATGGAAGGCATGCTGGAGCAGATTCTTGCTGGACAGACCAAGTTGACAGTGGATTTTAATGGAAAGCTGGATTCCATGTACACTAATCTGAATGGGAAGTTTGAAGCTTTGAACACCCATGTCAAGAAGTTGGATACTCAAGTTGCACAAACAGCTTCATCCATGAAAAGGCAAGATGGATTCCTCCCTGGAAAGACTGACACAAATCCAAGGCATCATGTAAATGCCATCATGATAAAAGAAGAAGAAAAATCTGTGGGTTATGAAGAGTTTGATGAAGATTTTGACGTTCCAGAGCCGGTGTCGATCGACACCAACCTGGAGTGTCGATCGACACCACCCCAAAATCTCGAAATTTCGAGTCATGACGGACGATTGTCGACCAACCCGGTCGACACCTCTTCGAAGCGGTCGACACAGATCAGTGTCGATCGACACCAATCTAGTGTCGATCGACACCAATCGCGGAGCAAGCCAGATTTGGCTAATTCTCACACAGCACAGGAGGAGAATGTCTATAAGCCTAAAATTCCTTTTCCTAAGGCATGTAAGAAGTCTAAACAAGAGGTGGAAGAGGCCAGATGCAAGGCAATCATGGACAAAGTGCTGATTGAGATGCCATTGGTTGATGCAGTCAAGCTTTTACCTCCAATTAAGAGGTATGTCAAGAGGATGGTTGTGAATGGTATAAGTCCTGAGGAAGCAGCTTTGCTCACAAAGGACATTAGTGCAATCCTTTTGAAAAAGACAGTGTCAAGGAAAGAGAGGAAGGTGAGAGTGTCTGAACAGGTCAGTGCTATGATTCAGAGTAGGATTCCAAAGAAGCTACCTGACCCTGGAAGTTTTGTGCTGGATTGCTATATCTCAACAGAAAGGTTTCCTCATTCTCTTTGTGACCTGGGCTCAGGCATTAACCTCATGCCATATTCTGTTGCTGTAAGACTTGGGTTGACTGACTTCAAGCCTACAAGTATTCTTCTTATACTTGCTGATCGTTCCAAGAGGATTCCAGAAGGTGTCTTAGAGGATGTTCCACTTCAAATTGCAGGATGCACTATCCCCACAGACTTTGTGGTTTTAAAATATGATGAAGAACCTCAGGATCCTCTTCTTTTGGGAAGATCATTCTTAGCTACAGCAGGCGCTATTATTGATGTCAGAGAAGGGCAAATAGAGCTTGATTTGGGTGATAAGGTCATGAACTTTGACATGGATAAGCTGAGGAGAAAACCCACCATTGATGGTCAAACCTTTTCTGTAGAGGTTGCCATGGATGAGGAGTCAGATGACATTACTACTGAGTATGTCAAGGAGCTGGAAGCTACTGAGCAAGTGAACAAGCTGATTGTTCAAGAGGAATTGGTTGAGACTTCTAAGCAAGCTGCTGGGCTTGAAGATTGGAGTGGAGATCATCTTTGTAGGACAAGGGTCGAAGATAAGGGTCCACTTAGGGACAAGTTGATGGATGATGATGTTTTTGTGATGGAGACACAGATTGCAGAGCTGAATTGCAGAAAAAGTGCAGAATCCCGAGTTTCAGGTTCAGTGTCGATCGACACCACAGTTGGTGTCGGTCGACACCCTCCACAGGCCAAGCCAAAATCGCCTAAAAATCAGAGTTTTCAGAAATTTTGTGGTCTAAAAGACCCATCAACTGCTGTTAAACAGAAAACTCTACATCTCGCACCTCACTCACCTCCAGTAGAGCAAAGGTACGCACTTCCTGTTCCTAATTCTAAACCTCCTGATATCATCATTAAGAATTTTCAAAGTGCAAAAGCAATCTCACAGTTAATCAAGCCACGAGATTATCGTAGAGCGCTTGTTTCTTCTTTTGATGATTCTGCAGGAAAAAGAAGTCTACCTCCCAAACATAAGTCCCACCCTGCAGCTGTTCCTTCATTCCTTGGTCGATCTCATTCACAAACTGCCTATACACCACCTTGGATGATGAGACATTCTTCCCAAAGGCATTCAATGCCACTCTCTGATCCACCAGATGCCTAAGCTCCAACATAGTCAAGCTAATGACTGAAAATAAGCGCTGAGTGGGAGGCAACCCACTTTTAGGTAGGAGTTTTCTTTGGATTTCGTTTGATTTTTGCTAATTTTTAGTTTTGTTTTTCTTGTGTTTCAAAAAAAAAAAAAAAGAAAAAAGAAAAAGAAGATCGTGACCAGACCAGTGTCGATCGACACTACTCGTGGTGTCGGTCGACACCAATCGCGACTGCAGGTAAGCGTCTCCGATCCTAACCTTTTCCATTCTAATTATTTTATTTTGACCAAACTCATGCCTGTTAACACTGGGGACAGTGTTATTCAAGTCTGGGGGAGGTGGTTACTAACTTTGGTTTACTTTTTCTTTTGAGAGTCTTTTGTGTGAAAAGTTTGTTTCTATTGAGTCAAAATTTAGTTGGGAACTATGAGCTTTCCTTGGAACTTACTGTCTTAGCTACCTCTTTAGTGACCATTCTTGCAGCCATTGACAGCAGTTTCTACCAACAGGAAATTCCAAAGGTAAATTGATCTTCCATTATCCCCATACTATTTGAGTGTTTAGATGATCCGGAGCTGGCCTACATATAATGAACTTAATTTTTCTCATCTTGGGACTTGGTATACTTAGAATCGGATTCCTTGCTTAGGTCTGATAGGATTAGTATGTGATTATGGTTTCCCTCTCTCTTCCCTTCAGTGTCTCTAAAAATAGAAAAAAGGAATGAAAAAGAGATATAGCTTTGAAAAAGAAGTGAATTGAGAAGTTGAATCATGGATACTTGTTTTAAAAAAAAAAGAAAAAAAAAAGAGAGAACAATTAGTCGATAAAAAAAATAAAATGATACCCTAGTAGGGAAAAATCGACTGATTGGAAGCGAGAAACGAAGGAGAAAGGAAACTAGAAGCAGACTGTTCAATAAATCAATACTTGGGTAAGTAAGAGTCCATGTGTCCTTAGATCGATATTCCCTCGATGAGACTGCACTTAAAACTTAATAAGGTCAGCAATGGAGATTTTAGATTACTCTTATGGGTTGTGGTTTGGAATCTGGATGGTTAGTAAGTCTGCGGAAAATTACTAGAGGTCTTAACTTAAGTTGGTACTGTTTGATGTGGCTTTACTCTGGTGTTGGTTGATTCAGTATTTCTAAAGGATAAGTGAGTTCCTATGTTTTCAAACCTCTTTCACAGGTTTAGTCTTCTGTTTTGCTTGAGGGCAAGCAAAAGCTAAGTCTGGGGGAGTTGATATATCATGGTTTTTAGTGTTTTTAGCCATGATATAAGTTGTATATATAGAGTCTTTTTAGTGTTTTTGGAGTCTTTTAGAGTCATTTGCAGGTTTAGGTACGTTTGGAGCTTATTTGGAGACTATGACACCAATTCCTGACGGCAATTTCAATACGAGTTTTCCAAGCTTTGCAGAGTTGCAAACATATCTCTGAAGCTCCTAATATTTACAATTAAGTGCCAAACGTGTTTTCCATATTTTTAGACTATTTTTATGGGTTTTTAAGGTCATTGTTTAGACCAATCTTTATGCTATTATTCTAAGCTAGAGTTTTGGAGAGAAGAATTCAGACTCCTTCAGAGAAGATTCAGAACTCCTTTAATCTCTATTCTTATTTCTTTATGCAATATTATTCAAACATGTTTATTGTTTCAATCTCCATATCTGAGTAGTTTGCTAGTTAGGTTTAGGGTTTCTCATTAGGGATTTCATGGATTGCTAAGTTGATTGGTTAGTTAGGGATTCTGGAACACTAGTTCTTCATCTAGGTTGTGATTAATGCTTGATCTGAACTGACGAGTTAGATTATTGATCATAGGTTGATTCTCGCAACGAGAGTTGGTTAATTAGCTAGAAAGAACCTTAGATGAGCAAAATAACTATTCGCAAAGAGATTTGGTTTAGGTATTTTGTGAACATATCGAACTTGAATTTAATGCATGTTTGAGCCTTTGAACTTGCAAAGAGATTTGGAATTATAGGATCTAGACATAGAAATCTCTGCAACGAGAGTTGATTGATTTGAATATTGTGATTCGAGTTCTAGAACATAGCAGAATCCTGATTTACTGATTAGCTTGCATTCCTGATTTCCTGAGAATTCCCTGAGCCTGACGTTTCTCCCATCTGATCTTTAAAACCAATTTTAGTTGCTTTTCTGTCTTTTAATTACAATCATTCTTCTTTAGCTTAATTCGAAAACCGATAGTCTATTGTGTGAATCGTGAGTCCCTGTGGAAATCGATCCCTAAATACTGCAATTGATCTCTTAATTTGAGAGAGTAGTTCAAAGGGTAAATTTGAGCATATCACAAGATCCAGCCTTGCAAACTGGGTTAGCTTCAAAGAAAAGAAACGTTCCTTCTCTTTTACTGTTCCAGAAGCTAAAAACTCTGATCCCGCACGCGTTACGAGAACCATGCAGACGGTATGTATCCGACCCTTAGAGCTATCTTGGTCAAGAACCAAACCAGAGGTGGTGCATGGTTACATCGAATATTGAGATTGAACCCCTTGAAATCAAACATTTTGACTGAACATTTCCTTATAGAAACAAGGGACGAAGTGGAAGTTTATGTGGATTGTGATGAAAAAAACAAGTCCTTGCACAAAGGCTCCTTCGATCTAAAGAAGGAAAAAACACATCACATAAGGAATTGTAAGTGAAGAATCAGTGTGCTTTGTGTTCTCTCTTTATTCATATTATTTACCTGTCCTAAATCGACAGCCGGATTAAGGCTTTTTCCAGAGTCATATAAGATATCTGTCTGTAGAACCGTCCTGTCACAAGGTCTACCTCGACCTATTGATTACACCAAAGTAACTCAATTTCTCTTATTCCAATTCAGATATTTGAGAGAAGACACAAAGAGCATACCTCGCTAACAGCAACACTATAGTTCAGGTATTTTGTGGGAGTTTCTTCTGGAGTATACAAGTCACTAGCTGATAAGTTCACGGACTGAGCATATGCCTGCGTTTGGACATCAAGAATCAAGAACCAAAATAAAGACCAACCTGAAACGGTTTGTGTTGAGTAACTCTCTTTCTTGAATGACCAAGGAGAAGATCAAGCATAATCTATACAAAATAAACAAACAATGTATTCATAAGGTCTTAGATGATTTAGTAAGACCTTCTTAAATAGCAACAATGGTTTCCTAAATCTTTCACACAAATTTGATCAAATATTAAAGTACACAATTATAAATGGTTAAGCCCCTTTTTTTTAGTTCAAAATCTTTGAAAAAAATTGTTTCGAAGTATTTAGGGAAAGATTTTTAGAAATTTGGGAAATATTTGTACTAATTCGGGAAGCCAATACCTAAAATTTCAAAAATGTTGATTTACCTCTTCGAGGAACATGAAATCCATCTAAAATAGTTGATAAACTGTTCTAAAACATGTAAAACACAATTATAAAGGGTTCAGCCCTTTTCGAGTTCAAAATATTTGAAGAAATCGTTTCGAAGTATTTAGAGAAATATTTCTAGAAATTTGGGAAGGGTTTGTACTAATTCGGGAAGCCAATCCCTAAAAATTCAAAAATGTTGATTTATCTCTCCGAGAAACATGGAATCCATCTAAAATGATTGATAAACCGTTCTAAAACATGTAAAACACAATTATAAATGGCTAAGATCTTTTTTCGAGTTCAAAATCTTTCAGGAAATCGTTTCGAAGTATTTAGAGAAAGATTTTTAAAAATTTAGGAATGATTTGTACTAATTCGGGAAGTCAATCCCTAAAATTTCAAAAAGATTGGGTTTCCTCTCCGAGGAACATATGGAATCCATCTAAAATCTAGATTTTATTCTTAAAAAGCAAATTAAACAACTCCGCTTTTGTCTTTCTTTACAGTTGCTCTTAATAGAGTTACTACTTACTAGATTACAAATGATACAAAGCTTTGTTTATTTGCTCTGTTGGTTAGATGTTGGATTACGTTCAAACAAAAAAATTTAACATCAGTCTTGAAAAAAATCATGGAACCATTCATGGGTTTACAAAAAAAGTTCATATAGCTACCGATTAGTCACAACTCTCAAGAGTACGAACACAATCTTCTTCACCCTCTTATTAGCACCAAACTCAAATGCCTCGGCAACGAATTGGTTTGAGTTTACTGCTTGGTTGCCAAAAGGGATCTCATGACACACAACTTTCATCCCTTCAACCGACTGTTCTAGAGAATCAAACATAATGATGTCCAAAGCCTCATTCCAATATGTAGGTCCATTAACTCCAGCGATTGTCCGAAGTACTGGGTTCCTTTCCAGAAATTGTTCAGGAATACCATAGCTTTGCCTGGTCTGGAAAAAAGATTGAGTTGTGCATAGAAGCTTTATATATATGTTAAAAGAACTTTGAGAAACCAATTGAAAAATTACCTTGGAAACAAAGACCCAGGAACTGTCTGAGAAAGGTCACCACTTTGCTTTGCCACTTCAGGTCTGGAAACAAACAGAAGGTCATAAATAGTGGAGACACGAAGACTTATTGGATTTTTTTCTTTTCCTGATTACTAAGAAAGATATTGAAATACTTTTGTAACACCGTCAGGCAACTTGGTTTCGTCATCATCATCATCATCTTCTTCATCACCATCAGAGTCCCTCTCGTGATTTTTGACATTTTAATAAAAATTTAAGACATCTAAAATTTTTTTTCCAAGATTGTTAAATTCATGTAAGATCTTAGCCTATAAGCTTATTGTAACTGAAAGCGTTCAGAAAAGCATAGGACTGTTTTGGACTCATCGGACAAGAATCTGAGTGTTGGCAGCGACTCGAGAGCAATTTTTCCGACCAGATTTGCTAAGACTACAGACACATATATCTAAAACTTCATAGTCATCTTCCCTAAAAACCACTTTGACACCATCTCAGGATTAGCAAGAGGAGTTTGGAAGTCAAGAATCCAACGACAGTTCATGTCAGGTAAAGTCGAGTCTGCTTTCCAATGAATTTACCATATCTGGTGTCCTAATACTCTGGCCAACGATCTGCCATAAGTCTCTACTCATCCAATGCAAGTGCTTTCTCAGCTTAACAGTGTCTGCCATATTCACAAGCAATTGTATTGTTGAGAAAACATAATGCATGTTTGTGCATATTAATCAATTATGTATTAAGTGGCGAAACATCTTATTTGGCATGTGTGGAAAGTATCATGAAACTAACCCATGTATAAATTCTACATCTTCTCATAACTCAAGTAATTTAGTTACAGCTTCGTCAACATTAAAATGAAATGCATATCTGGTCATGTGCATATGAATTGTTTCATATGTATCTTGCGTAGCTATTCATCTATGCACAATTTCACAATAAACATCAATCCAGCATACCTTCTACAGCTACAGGAGGACAAATCAAGTCCTGATCACCTGCAAAAGCTAAGACAGGGACACTGGTTTTGGAAAGATGAACCTTGTAGTAAAATTCACCACTACAATCACGTAAGCCTCCCTCACGAAAGGCTGTTGTCAACTGAATAAGAAGTTTTGCAGGTATGGTACCTAGAGGTTGCAAAACAGAGAAACCTTTAATATCACCATAAAAAGAAACGCAAGAAATAGAGGAAGCTAGTATTACTAAGAATCTCACTAACCATTTCAATAAATCGACAGTGGGCATGATCTTCAACAGCTTCACCAGATCATATGACTTGAAATATCTTCCAAAGCACAGAGCCATCTCCAAAGCTAATTGATCGGTTATCGAACAAAAATTTATTCATATAGTCTCAGCTTCATTCGATATGTTTTCACCATTCACACCTTTGTTCTTCTTGTTTTATCAGCACCATTGGTTAACAAGATCTTTGCAATGTTTCGATTCTGGCTTTGCACAGCGATATGTAAAGGAGTCCATCCATCCTGTAAAACAAAGAAAGTTCCATCAGATCTCAAATCGAATCTAACTCTGAAAGAATTTAATCGAATCTAACTGAGACTCACGTGTACTCGGATTTGTGGGTGGGCATGGAGCTTCGACCCATACCACGATTGTCGAAAGCGCAGACTTTGATGCCTTGGCATCTCTAAACCTGTCACCGAGGAAGCTAAAGACGGAAGGAGAAAAGCTCGATTCCTAAGGCTGAGAAAGTGGCTCCGGGAATTGATACAACTGGAGACGCTTTAGCAAACGATACGAATTGCTGTGGAGGCTGGTAGGTTTCCGGCACGGCGGACGACTGCAACGGGACGGCGACGGGTTATGGTTTTGAAAGAGATGAGGTTCTTCACGTGTTTTGGAGGGGAAAATGGCTCAGATACTCTCGCAAGTGACCAAATAACCTCAGATGCTCTCGTTATAATTTTTTTTTGTTAAACAATGGAAATGACCATAAAACCAGATGAAATACATAAGATTTACAATTTGACCTTGGGCCTGAAATGAGTTTTCTTGAACTTGGGCCAGATATTAAAAAATTGGAAGAATTTCTTCAAGTTCTCTCTTCCCTTCCCGAACTCTCTCTCTTCTCTTCCTTACAAACTCAAACGTCCCATCCCGTCTCTCTCTCTCACGAAACCGAAATTCCCCCAAAACCACCACTTTCTTCCCAAACCCTAACAGCGACGGAGACTGTTTCACGGCAAGCAAAAGATGGCACCAAGGACGAGAAATATGCGGAAGAAGAACCCGAACCCGAGTGAGAAGCCACCGCCGCCGGCAAAAGATGACCCGACAGACGGTGACCCACCGAATACTGACCCGCCGAACCATGTCCCCACAAAGGCTGACCCGACGGGGGAGGCAGAAGAAGAGGATGAAGCAACAGGTTTGCAGGAAATTTGTAGTATTATTTGGTAATACTAGCTTGATGGTAAAACTAAGAAAACCGGGTAAAACTACTGAAATTTTCTAATATTTTGTTATATTGAACTTTGTATGTTGCAGGGTTTGATGCGACCAGAGTTATTCTTGAAGCCGGATGTATATTGCAAGGGCATTAAACTACCCACGAGCATGCGTTAATTTTGAACCTTTGTTTTGGAACCTTTGTTTAATTTGAAACTTTTGTTTTGGAACCTTTGTTTAACATAGTGTTACGAAGTAACATTAGAAATACCCAGTGTTACAAAGTAACATTAGAAATACCAAGTGTTACGAGATTATGTATCATTTTCATATTTATGTTGGGATTATGTTTTAACATTGTAAATACGAAGAACAATTATATAACATTAGAAATACTAAATGATACTACGACAGAGTAACAAAAGTGAAACTTAGTACAACTATCTAACATTAGAAATACTAAGTGATACGAGTAACAAAAGTGAAACTTAGTACAACTATATAACATTAGAAATACTAAGTGATACTACAACAGAGTATCAAAAGTGAATACTAAGTCGTCAATAACACGGAAATTGCAGATAAGTCTTCAATAATAAAGCTGCTTTTCCATCTCCTCAACTGTATTTCCAACTTTCTGGATCTCTTCTTCAACTCCAAAAACTCATGGCTAGCGATAGTGGAGTCCATTATCCTACATAAAAAACGAACAGATATGAAATTGAAGATTTTACTCACCAAAAAGGACACAAAAAACCCAGATCTGAGATTGCGGATATTGTACCTTGTAATCTGAGAGATGAAGGAGAGATGAGAGATTTGAGAGAAAGATGGATGAAAGAGAGAAAACAATGGATGAAAGAGAGAGAACGATGGATGAAAGAGAGAGAACCAGAGATGAAAGAGAGAAGAAAGAGAGAAGAAAGATTTGTGCAGAGAGAGAAAGTGAGAGGTTGGAATGACAAAAGTGAGAGGTGGGAAAGAGAGAAGAATTGTATTTTTCGCCTAAAAAAATCACTTTCCCTCCTAAAAATTATAATTTCCCGCCTATATTTTTTATTTTCCGCCTCTATTTTAAAGTTACCCCATTGGAAAATACACGTAGTAATACCAAGTTCTTAGTTATACCAAATTTCGAAAAATTTGACCCAAAAATTTCACCACCTTATCCTAGTATTACACCAACTAGAAGTTATAATTTTTAGTATTACAGTTCAAGTACATTGTTTTCCATGAGAATATCATAGTCCTGTGCAATAATATGATCGAAAATGATATTATTGTACTTTTCACTAAACAAATTGGTTCTCCTTATGAAAGAGTTTGTTAAAGTATAAGGAAGTTTCTTGGAAAAACCATGTAAGTTGAAGTTTCTTTGAAAATAAGTTGATGGGTTAATTATTATGTTTGTTTGCCATATGAATTTTAATTTTAACACTAAAAACTAATCCATCTCGACAATCAGTTATTTTTTTCAATTATTATGTTTGTTTGCCATATAATTTATAGTTCTAACAATTATTTGCTTTGAAAAGTCAAATGAAACACAATATTGATAGTATTACAACTATTATACAGAAAACAATAAAATAACCCAATTTATAGCCTAATGATATTAAATTACATAAATCAAACGTTGAAAAGTCAACTCAAACACAAATTCATAGTTTTACCAGTATTACAAAAAGACAATACAAAATCATAAATTGAAGTTTTCTCCAAAAAGCAACCCTCCTTGATGTAATCCGGTACATTCCACGAATCACTATCAGAATCACTATCAGAATCATCAACCTCCTCTTCTTCTTCTTCTTCTTCTTCTTCTTCTTCATTTCCACCTCTGTTGTCAACATGCAGCGTTATGGCATTAGGTCCTATTACTACGCTTTCATCATCAACACGCTTATAATTCTTACCATAAGAGCTTGTTCCGGCTCTCGATTGTTGCACGGGCTGTTCCGGTGTACTAAGCAACTTCACTAGCAACACACATCTATGGTTCTCACTATCAAATGCGTTAAATATACCAAGAGATCCTCATCATCACAAATATATGACATTTGCTCACATCCACCCAATCTAGCAATGTAACTCAATTGCAATCTAATCTTACTTTCATCTAACCCAAGCTTCTTGTATAACCTAGCTTCGATCATCGGCATAGTTATCTCCTCAAATGATGTCTTGAACATTAGACCATTGATGAGACCTTCACATTTATAATGTATGGCCATGTTATTGCTCATTTTAACCTGCCAAAAACTAAAAAAAATCCCACAAAATCTCGATCAATACTGTTTTTTGTTGACAGTAATACCCTAGTTTTTCTAAGTTATACACTACTTGTTCCCAGTTAAATACTAGTTTTACTAGTTATACATCGTTTCCCATTGTTTCTAGTATTACTAGTTATACTATTTTCGCAGAGATCCAGGTTCTCAGATCCAATCGAGATTTCAAAAACTTATAATTCACCACGATTCAGCCACCGTATTGCATTTGTAGCCAATGTAGAGTCATATTCAACCCAGAAACATTCGTTACACACCAATGCATCAAATCCAAATTTCTCCTACTTTTTCAATTTCAAATCCCTAAAACCCAAAAACCACCAAACCTAAAAAAAATTAACACATACCTCAATTTCGGACCTCCACGAAGCTCCGGCGGTGAAACGGCGGCGAACAGAGGTCGACGGAGCTCGTCGGTTGTCTCTCGTCGGGGAGGGAAAGAGAGGAAAGAGAGAGAAGAGGAGAGAGAGTAGAGAGGAGAGAGAGAAGAGAGAGAAGGTCAAGGTCAAAGGGGGAGAAGCTGGGTCAAAGTCAATTCATTAAGGGTAAAAAGGTCAGACAACATTAACAAGAGTAGGATAGATTGAAGGAGAGTTTTGTTGATCACTTTTTTTTGTAGAGGAGCATCTGAGATGATGTCCCGTTTTGGAGGGATAAGATAGTCATTTGAGTGTTTAATGAATGTTATTTAGGGAAGAAGTAGGAGTCTATGCTATCCTGGGAAGAAAAACCAGAAATTGTGTTAAAAATGAGAATTGCCCATTATATTTTCGAACATTCTTTTATGATGTGCTAAATTATATATTAAATAATATTTTAAAAGAAAAGTATTTTTCTTATTCTTTATGCTTTTAGTCAAAACAACAAAGAAAGAATATATTTTTATTGAAATTTCAAAAGTATTATAATTGGTGTAGATTTGATAATTTTGATATACTGAAGCATCATTGTATTATCAGCGCTTCCGAACTGTTATAAAGATCCTTCAAAATCATGGGGGCAGTTCAAGTTCATATCGCACAAGGAGTTGGAGAGGTATATTGTGGACGATAAAGTTGTTTTCTGTGCCGAGCTCACCGAGGTCAAACCCAAATTCCCCGTTACATATATCGATCGAACCATGGGGACAGCGAACCGCCTTAAGGTAATGGACGTGCCTCAGGAAAACTCTAAATTCACATGGAAGGATCAGTTTTTGTCCTTCAATGGCTAAGAACATTCTTCATATGAGTTCTCGGTTGGACCACGGAGATGGTAAGCAAATCATACACATGTTCCATTTCTTTCTATGATATGTTTTTGGTCAATGCCCACAAATTAAGTATTTGAACAAACTAACTTAATTACTCATATTTATGGCTTCAATCAATGACTACATTTTAGGGAAAAAAAAAACTAGATGATAAGTTCTTTATTCTTTAAATTTTATACTAATTAGAAAAAGATTTTGTTAAATTTTAGACGTGCAACGGATCCCACTATATTTTTTTATATACGAAAAAATTAATGAAAAAACATTTTTTCTATAAATTTGACAAGGAACAAATATAAATAATAATTAAAACTAATTTATCTCTATTATATTGTTTTAATTATTTGATTCCTTAAATGAGTTTTTGTCCATTTTTTTTTCAATTCATTTGTGTAAGCACAACTGTGGTATTAAGCAACTTATATCATGTCTTTATATCCCGTAACAGAATGGTTTGGCAGAACATAAGCATCGTCATATTACAGAGTTGAACCTCTCAATGATGTTTCACAGTAAAGTTCTTCATCAACTTTGGTTAGAAGCGTTCTTTACAGCAAATTATTTGGCTAATCTTCGGCCATCTTCTGCTCTATCGACAGGTTGCAGTCCGTATGAAGCTTTGGTTAGGAAGCCACCTGTCTACACCTCTCTGGGAAACTTCGGTTGCAGTTGTTATCCATTCTTTCGACCATATGCACGCAACAAATTCGATCCGAAGTCTCTTCATTACGTGTTTCTTGGCTATAGTGAAAAATACAAGGGGTATAGGTGCTTTCATTCACCTACTTCACGAGTTTATGTAAGCAGGCATGTCTTGTTTGAGGAGAGTCAGTTTCCATATCAAGATACATACCAAGATTTTCAGTCTCATCTAGACACTCCTCTACTCTCCGCATGGCAAACAACTTTTCAGCCTGTTGTTTCTGTTTCAGACGATGAGTTGGTTGTTTCTGAGGAAGTGCCAGTTCGAAAGTCTTCAATGGTTGTGTCCTCTGCTCCTATGGTTCAGACAGAAATTGGTGTATCTCATACAGTTTCAGAAAGTGTCTCAGATGCTTCTACCTCATCCAGTGATTCCTCTCCAGTTGTCCCTCCATCACCAGAAGCTCCCCAACCCACGCATTCAATGGTGACTAGAGGCAAGGAAGGCATTCGTAAGCCCGATCCAAAGTATGCTCTCTTCACTGTCAAGGAAAAATTGCCCGGACCCTAAAACAGTGAAAGCTGCTCTCAAAGATAAAGGCTGGACTAGTGCAGTGGGGCATGAAATGTACTGATCTTACTCTCCATGGCTACAGTGATAGCGACTGGGCTGGATGTAGAGAGACTAGACGTTCAACAGGTGGTGTCTGCACATTACTTGGCTCGAATATCATCTCATGGTCAGCTAAAGGCATCCTAAAGTCTCACGCTCATCAACAGAAGCAGAGTATAGAAATATCTCTACTGCTGCAACGGAGTTAAAGTGGATTGCTGCTTTACTTGGAGAAATGGGCATCTCATTATCAGAGACTCCAAAACTTTTCTGCGACAACTTGTCTGCAGTATACTTGACAGCAAATCCTTCAATGCACAACAGAACCAAGCACTTTGATACGGACTTTCATTACGTTCGTGAAAGAGTGGCTCTTGGTGCTCTTATTGTCAATCAGATTCCAGCAGCACAACAGCTTGCAGATGTTTTCACGAAGTCTTTACCTCAACAGCCGTTCTTTCATCTGCGTTCCAAACTTGGTGTCTGTGACCCTCCCGACACAAGTTTGAGGGGTTATGTAAGCACAACTGAGACAAAGCCATTAACTGTATCAGAGGCTTTGCTCGTTTGTGCATCGATGGATGTTGGGCCAATCATACAAGCTCTCCAACAACAGCCCAAGTCCACTCGCTCACTCTTATCCTCTTCCTTTAACAGTAAGTCATAAAGCACCCTTGCATGCGACATTGCCAGCTCAATCAATCCAGCTACACAACCGATTTGATTCTCTTCAAGAGCGTGTGACTTTCTGTCATTGATGACGTGTTATCTTGTCTTCATTATCAATTCTCTTCTCTATATAAACTCTGTTTTGTAATCACAAATGGAAAGTTGAAAATATCAATAAAAGTATCTTCTTCTTCAAGGTTTTTGCCTTAGCTTTGTTCAAGCTCTCAATTTGGTTCATGAAGTGGTCACCAATTTAAGCATATAATTCATGCATATTTCAGGTAACAACAGAGATAACATGAGAAATTAACATTTTACATTGAAATAACAAAAGAATACCAACTAATGTTTTGAACTGAATCTAGACGAATATATATATATATAATATATATATATATATATATATATATAAGCAGGGGTATTAGAAAAATTTATCTTACATCCGCACATATGTTTTTAACCAGGAGACTACTTATGTACCCAAAGGAAACGATACGGGAAAGAAAATTCGTTGTCTGTGTACCTGAAGGCAACCGATTACGTGACCAATGATGCTCGAAAGAATACAACATTTTCCCTCTTTGAACTGCAAGTTTTGGATCAATTCAAGCCGAACCACTTTGAAAGTAGTATTTATGCTCAGTTTCTCCTTGTTTACGACGAATTATCAACCAATATGGCTGTCGTAAGCCCTATGTTTTTTTGTAGTGTGCCCCACCAAAAAGAAGACAGAATTCTATCCACCTCAGAATAGATATCCATTGGACGTTGAAAATAGTTCATCGAGAATACAGGGATGGCAGAGACCACAGACTTTATAAGTACCTAATTCCCGGCATGTGTCAAGAAACAATTTTGCCAGCCATATAAACATATGCTCAGTTCGGCTACCCTTGAACATATGCTCGCACCTCTGAGAAAAATAAGGAAACAAGATTTTACCTAATCCAAACGGCGATAGGAGGAGCAGCCGCCGCCTGAAAGACCTGTTATATATACTTGCTTTAGTTTTTTTAGAATTGAGTACCTTTACTTTTGTTTTTGACATCTTTAGAACTTTCTAATTGTAAGGGAGAAGAAATTCTGCTATACTCTGAGAAGAATTCTGAACCCTCTTGATATTCTCGTTTTGTACTTAATGCATTCTTTCAATTCGATTTTCTTGTGTTATTTATTTATGTCTGTGTAGATCTCTTAGTTATGTTAGATTCAAAGGAGTTCATGAGCTAAGGGATTAGACGCAAATAGGTTTATAAGTCGATAGCCTTCACCTTTGTTGATCTTATTGCTTGAGTTAAATTGGCAGGCTTAATTCATGATATTAGGTTAGCTTTAGACAGTTGCTAGGTTGCTAGAAGAAACTTTGGTGAGCAATTCATCCTAGACCTGCGAAAGTTGATGTGTAGGTGAATTGTGACCAAATTGATCATGATCATTCATGCTTGTTTGCGATTTTAGGACCAAACGACAGTTTAGGATTCTAGGTAATTCGACAAAGTTATTGATGCCACGACAGTGGATTAATATTATTTTTATGGTTGAGTTCTAGATTTGTGCTGAATCATTGCCTGAATAGTTGCTTGATCCGTTACTCTGAATTTCCAGCGAAACTCCTAGACCTAACGCTTGCTTCCTATAGTTTTTAACTCACGATTTTAGTTCAGTTGCCTGTACAAACAAAACCGACTTCTTATTGTTTAGTCTTAGCTTTTAATCTAGCTCTTAAAACTATAGTGTAATACTTGGTCTTCGTGGGATTCGACTCCTAAATACTACTTCGCTTGTTGTGCACTTGCAGTAGGAAAATAGAGTTTAAAACCTGTGTATCATATATCTAACAGTCAGTGAAGGGTTCCGACTATTCGTATAATGAGCTTTAATAAAGAAAAGTGAAGCATCGTCAAAAAGCAAGTGAAAAATATGGGGACCACCAACGTTTAGGCGGATAGGCTGGATCAAGTGGGTGTGGGTAGCATGATGTAACAGGGAACTAAGAACATCCGCACAAAGGATGAGTAAATATAGAGACATAGGATCCCTGATGCCGTGATTTGGAGTAAAATAACAGTAAGTATTGAGATTAAACTTGATTTTGGTCAAAGCTTAATTTTGGGTTCATAAACTAATTATCCTTTATTGGATATAAACCAAAATTAGGCTCAAGATCTAGAATTTTTCTAGAAACATCACAAGGATTCATCACCTCCTTAAGTGTTCTAGAAAATTCTATAAACAAATTACATAGATATTATGAATAAATATCTAGAAGGTTACCACCTCCTTAGGAATTCTAGATAAGTGTATTAGAGAATAAAATATAGATATTGTTATAGAAAATTCTAGAGGTTGTAAAATATCTATGAAATAAGGAGAAAAATCTAGATATTGTTTTAGAAAAATCTAAAGAATTAAGAAATATCTAGGTTAAGGAGGTTAGAGTAGAAAAATATAGATTTATGTTGTAAGATCTTTTGGAGGCTATAAATACCTACTCACCTCCTCATTTGTAACAAGTACAAGAAGTTGAAATAAGAAAGTGTGTTCATCATAAGTTCAAATACTCTCTTTAAAATTCTTTCAAGTATTCTCTAAGTGTTCTTCCATATTCATTTTCATACTTAGACGTTTACTCTCTCGGGTTTCTCGAGTATTACAGTCTTGGGCTAGTGCAAAGCACAATCTGTAATACCCCATTCTAGAGAGGAAATTACCCTCGAGCAGAAATAATTTTTAAAGACCGATGCTGACAATTTTAAAAATTTCAAGCTTTGGATCGCAGATTCCCAAGACATCAAGGAAGCCAATTCGTGAAGATTCAACTCAAGAAAAATTCGGACGCGAGCCTTAAAAATCGGAGAAGACGATAGATCCAAGAAAGGACACTCCGAACAAAATAATTCACAGATGGTGCGTTGCCCAACAAAACATTCTGCGATTTTGTGGAGCTCTTAAGGACAGGCAGAGGAAGCGTATGAGCTAAGAAAATCCAGTTTTGCACGGTTGACGCAGATGTTATGAAGAAAACACCAAGAAGGTCCGAGATAAGATAAGGCCAGAAGATTTTGTCAAAGGAGGTGCGGCACCCATCAAAATGAGGTGAAATTTTGTGGAGTTACTAAGGACACCTGTAGTAGTATTTTAAAAGAAACAGATCTCTTTTTGGACGGCCGCCGCAGAAGTTATGATGCAAATACTAAGGAACTCCGAGATGCGATAAGCCGAGAAGATTTGGTCATAGGAGATGCGTCACCCGGCCAAATGGAGTGAAACTTTGTGGAAATTCTAAGGACATCTGAAAGAGCATTTAGAAAAAATCAGATCGCATTTTGGACGGCGGACGCGGTTTTTATGACATAAGCCGTTCAAATCTCGAAAAATGGGCAATACCGAGAAAAGTCAAGGAAGGTCAGTCAGGGACCCACTACCCACGTGTTTTGCTTGACAGACAAGGAGGAGTAGAGCTCCTGAATGGTTATAAATACCCCCCAGACCTCTTCAGTTACCCTCATTCACAAATTCCTCCATAAACCATAAACCAAGAGAGATAAAACTTATAAGGTTAGAGAGAGAAAATAAGTGAGTGAGCCATAGGAAGCTTAGATCGTGGATAGAAGTTGGTAGAGATCAGAAGTCTTCGGTTAAGGTGAGTCTCCGACCTTAGTAGCCCATCGCCGATCATGTTCTATGCTATGCGTGAAAACGTTGTACCATGGATCTGACCGTCGATGGAATTTCTTATCATGCGTTGGATGCTTGATGATGTGATTATTTATGCATGTGTGGTGTTTGGTCTATTGTTGAGATTGCATGATTGAGTGTTGCATGAGGATCGGCGTGATGTAACTCTGGGTGCCGCGATGCGCTTTAGGTCATGTCATTCTGGATCCGGAATTGTTGAACTAACGTGTATTGCAGGATGTGGTTGTTGTGGAGTGTAAGTGGTGGAGTTGTGCGTGGTGTGGTGATGGTGTGATGAGATGGTGGTTTGGTGGTTGTGTGTGGTGTTGTGATGGTGTGATGAGGTGGTTGTATGGTGGTAGGTCCGTATCCCCCACAGACCTCTTCCACGGTATCGAATGTACTGAGAGGTGGAAGGGAAGACTCGGAGAGACGGGATTGCAGCCTAGGGCCGAGTGTACCCGACGGGGTATGAGACGGTGTCCGTAGTGAGACGGAGCCGGCCGAAATACACTGAGTCATTTGCCGGTGTTCGGTTTTGGTGTGGTGAAGTTCCGACTTGTTTGTCTTTGTGATAATAAGTGCTGGAGTGGTTCACGGGGGGGGGGGGATACGGCATGTGTGTGGAGGACTGTGGTGTTGGTTGTGTGTTTTAAATTGCTTCGCTTAAGTTATCTGCATGATCGATTGATATTCTCGTTGCTTGCTCGTTTGAGTTTGGGTTGGGAATTGTTTTGGTCTCGGACTCACTGAGTAATCTCCCCGATTACTCACCCCTTTTTCCTATCCCTTTTGCAGGTAACCCTTGAGTAGCTTGTAGATTGAGTGGCGGAACGTAGGACTATCGGAAGTAGTTTGCTTGGCTTTTTGCAAAGACTTGATTGTAACAGAGGATGTTAAGTTTCCTTCCGGATTTAAAATGCAGCTGCTAAACGGTTTAAGTTGTAAGACCTTGTTTTAAATCATTATTAATAAAGTTGAATGTTTTGTAAACTTGCTGGCTCAATGATATTAGTCTTGTCCGGACTAACACAACTCAAGACCGATGTACGGGTTGAAAAGCCTTAGGCTGAGGTCGAGAGGTATCGGAGTTAACTTTCGGAACAGTTCTGTTTTCGGATTCGTCCTGGAATGAACTGATCTGCAAGTTAACCACGACTTGTGACATCTGCGGATCGGGTTAGGTATGCGGTTGGTCGTGCATGTTCTTGTTTGATTGTTGTTCGGCCGATCCTTTCTAGTCCGGTTCGGAGAAGTTACAAATGGTGTTATCGTTCATAACTCACTGTCGAATGAGACGGGTTGAAAAGCCTTGACCTTCGGTGGTGGGGGTCGATGTTGGTTCGATGGACTGGCCTTAAGCTTAGTGACCTCTAAGACGGGCCGAACTATCTGGCTAACCTCGGCTTTTTGTGGCGTCTTCGGGTCGGGTTAGATGTGCCTTGGTCTCTCGTGTTCTTGTTTGATTGTCGTTTGGTCGGGCATGTCTATCCCGGTTCGGGGGTGTTACACTATCGGTGTTGGTTTCTTTACGTGGTATTAGAGCCATTCTAATTTGGTTCTTTTCAAGATCGGGATTTAAAGAGAGCTTCAGTTTATTCTAAGTATGGAGTCAATGGGTCGTGTTGTTGGATTGGGGATGGAGATCTTAAACCAATCTAACTACCGGTTATGGAAGTCATGCATGGAGTCATACTTGGTGAGTGAGGACTTATGGGATGTCGTCGGCGGTAGCAGCACAACACCACCAAGGGGAGATGCTGCAACAGTGGAAGCGACAAAGGAATGGACACAGAAGAATGCCAAGGCGGAGTTTGCTTTGAAGAGGTCAATATCCTCGGGAATATTTGAGCATGTCTCAAGGTGCACATCCGCTAGTTCCCTTTGGCAGGTGCTGGATCAGTTGTTCAACAAGAATAATGAAGCTCGTCTACAGCTGTTAGAGAATGAGCTGGCGAATGCGAAGCAGGGGGAGTCTTCAATCTTAGAGTTCTTCATCAAGGTAAAGAACCTTTGCTCTGAGATTCATACTCTTAATCCGGAGGAATCTATTTCGGAAGCACGGTTAAAGCGGTCTATTATTCGGGGTATACGGCCCGAGTATACACCGTTTGTGACTTCCGTTCAAGGATGAGCTACACAACCTTCCTTGGAGGGGTTTGAGAACCTGCTAGCTTCGCAAGAATCATTAGCCACACAAATGGCTGGAGTCAAAATCCAAGATGACTCGGGGAGTGCTTTCGTAGCTGAGGAAACAGAGTTTCAAAGGTAAGCCTAAGTATGAAGGTCCAAAGAACAATGATGGACGGGAAGGATCTTTTATGGGACATAAGAAGCGATTCAAGTGTTATCAGTGTGGAAAACTTGGGCATTTCAAAAAGGACTGTAGAGTCAAGCTGAAGGAAACATTTATGGCGGAATCAAAAGCTCCTACTGAAGATGAAGACTGGGGAAAATGCTTCACGGTGGAGGCTGCATCTTCAGGTACATCTAAAACTAAAAATCTGGGAAATGATTGGATCGTGGATTCTGGTTGTAGCCATCATATTACCGGAGATGAGAAGTTATTTTCTAGTCTTCAAAGTCATGACGGGAAAGAAGCTATTATTACCGCGGATAATTCAATCCACCGGGTTGAGAAGGAAGGGACTGTTGTCATTGAAGGAGATGATGGAAGTCCAATCACTCTCAAGAATGTATATCATGTCCCTGGAGTAAGGAAGAATCTTCTCTCAGTGGTGAATGCGGTATACTCAGGTAACTACGTTTTATTTGGCCCAAAAGATGTTAAATTCTTGAAAAGTATTCATGAATTAAAGGCAGACGTAGTTCACACTGGAGCGCGGGTTAAAGATCTTTATGTCTTATCTGCCTCCAACACTTACGTGGAGAAGATGAGCACAAATGACAATGCCTTCATATGGCATGCTAGGCTTGGTCATATAAATATGACTAAGTTGAAGGTTATGGTGAATAAAGATCTGGTGAATGGGCTCCCAAAGTTGAAGATTCAGAATGAAGGAATACTTTGTGAAGATTGTCAATATGGAAAATCACATAGACTTCCATTTGACAACTCTACTTCACGATGCAGCGCTCCATTGGAGAGGGTCCATAGTGACTTGATGAGTCCAACGAGAACATCCTCCTATTCCGGGTTCCGCTACATGTTGTTGTTCGTTGATGACTTCTCACGGTACACTTGGGTATACTTCGTGAAAGAAAAATCAGAGATATTTTCAAGGTTTCAAAAATTCAAGGTCACCGTGGAAGGAGAGTTAGGTCGGAAGATCAAGACTCTAAGGACGGATAATGGAGGGGAGTTTATGTCAAAGGAGTTTCTCTCTTTCTACCGGAAGCACGGTATCAAGAGAGAATTTACATGTCCATATACACCTCAACAAAATGGAGTAGCAGAAAGGAAGATCAGACATTTAAGCGAAACTTGCAGAAGTTGGCTATATGCGAATAATTTACCAAAGGCCTTATGGGCGGAAGGTATGAGATGTGCAGCCTATGTCATCAACCGGATGCCACTTAGTCCAAATAATATGGAGTCTCCATATGAGATGGTTCATAGGAAGAAGCCAACAGTGAAACATCTCAGGGTATTTGGATCAGTCTGCTATGTCCATGTGTTCAATTCTCATAGAACCAAGCTGGAGGCCAAGACGAAGAAGTGCATCTTTGTCGGCTATGATGAACAAAGGAAGGGTTGGAGGTGTATGGATCCAAAGACACACAGATACACTGTATCTCGTGATGTTGTCTTTAATGAAGTTTCTTCATATTATGGACCTCCTCAAGTCCTGATTGAGAAAGATGGTACGGGTTCCCTTAAAGGCGATGAACCAGCTGTTCAGATACCAAGTGAAGGTGAAAGTTCTGAACAAGAGACACAAGGTGAAAGGGGGAGCACTAACCAAAAAGAAGATGAGGAAGAAGACCATGGTTCCATGGCTAATCAATGGCCAAAACGAAACATTGTCAAACCTGCTCGATTCAGAGATGACAACTACTTACTCATGCTACTTTGCAGCTCCATTATAAGAAGAAGAGCCATCATCATATGATGAAGCAAAAGGAGTTAAAGAGTGGGAGACCGCAATGAAAGAGGAGATGGATGCTCTTAAGAAGAATGAAACTTGGGATTTGGTTCCAAAACACAAGGATGTCCAACCCGTCTCATGCAAGTGGGTGTACCTGATGTACGAGTTTTAAACCCTATTTCCTACTGCAAGTGCACAGCAAATCAGAGTAGTACTTAGGGGTCGATCCCACGAAGAGCAAGTTCACACTATGGATTAATAAGCCAAAATCAAGAGCTAAGAGATACAATGATTGGTTTGTTGAAATCGTGACTAGCAAGATATGTAAATAAATTGGTTCTAACAATATTAAAACAAGCGTTAGGTCAAGGCAATTCGCGGGAAATTCAGAGCAAGGTCAAACAACTATTCAGGTTTTTATTAAGAACAAGTCTAGAACTCAAAACACAAGGATAATATTAATCCACTCTCGTGGTACTAATAACTTTATCTAGCAACCTAAAAATCCTAACTCTCGTTGGTATCAGAATCGCAGATAAGCATTAATAATCAAGTTTGATCTGTTCACAATTCTCCAATACATCTACTCTCGCAGGTAATGAATAAATTGCTCATCTAGATCTCTTCTAGCAGCCTAGCAACTCTCGCTGTCTAGATAAACCTAAGATCAGGAATAGATTGGCCAAATCGATTCAAGCAATATGAACAACCTAGATGAAGACTACCGATTTTGATTCCTATTTGTGTTCAACCCTAGCTCATGAATTCCTTTGAAAACCTTAACCTAACTAATAGATCTACTCAGACATAATCAAAGATGAAAGAAATAAAACAGATGAATTAAAGGTTTTCATAATCGATATTAAAAATAAGAAGTACTAGGGTTCAGAAATCTTCTCCAAATTGTAGCTTGAGATCTTCTCCCTTACAAAATAATTCCAAAAGCTAAGAGGTAGATGAAAAGGTAAAAGATAAGATTAAAAGATAATAAAACCTAAAACTAATGAGAGTATTTATATTAGAGGAGATAGGCGGCTGGAAAGAGGCTGGGCTTCTAAAAAGTCGGCGGCAATCATTAGGGTAAAAACCCTCTTTTTTGTCCTCTTCCGCGGCGAGCAGGTGCTCACTTGGTGGCCGAAATCTGCGAGCATGTGCTCATCGATTGGAGTTGGTGATTCTTCATAAGATTTTACTTCTTTTCTTCAAATTTGATTTTTTTCTGTTCCAAAGGTTCCAAATGCTCCAAACTCCAATTTCAGCTCCAAAGCTTCCTAAAACTCCTAATACACACTCAAAAACTCTAGAAAACAATTAGATAAAAGGGGTTAGAAAGGGTAAAAATCCCAACATATCAATTCCCCCAGACTTAGATCTTTGTTTGTCCTCAAACAAAACTAAAATCAAGACTTAGAGAAATTGGTGGAGACTCACAAAATCTCAGAAACCAAGAGTAAACCAATTTCATCAGACCACATACCTTAGAACAAGAGATACATTGCCTTACCGAAAACCTCAACAACAAAGTTCACCAACCTCAAACCATATGGCTTACAATCCCAGAAAAATCTAAGTTCAAGACAATAAACTCTCTACATTCAATTAGAGGTGGCGTGAGCTTCTTGCTAAAGACACTAGCTAAGTAAAACGAGGCTCGGTAAAAATCAGGCTTATAATTGGTGGTGGAGCTTAAGCGTGTTTAGGGTTACCTTGTTTCAAGAGAGTGCAGGATATCGTACAAAACGGCAAGGGAGAATGGCCTCATTGATGTCCACAACCTCTAATTCACTCTCCTCCTTAAATCGATTTTATCTTCATTCCTCTTTTCCTTTCCATGCTTTCTTGCGATTTACTCATGCTTCGGGACACACATCTCGAGTTACTAACTCGCCACCCCATATCCTTGAGCTACTAGCTCGGTTTTTCTCTTTTCTCTCTTTTTTTTTTTTTTTTTTTGAAAGAGTTACCTTTGGGATAGGGGGACTTTACTTGTGTGTGTGTGTCCTTTGGCTAAAATGATCCTTTTCGTCTTCATACCCTAACAGGTCGTTTTTAGGCTTGTTTCTTTTCTGGACATCGCTGAGCAGGTGCTCTAAATCAGCGAGTATAGCGAGCATGTGCTCGTGAACTTTTTAGCTTTCTCCTGACATCTTCTTCAGCGAGAGTGAATCAGAAGCTGCGTCAGTCCTTTTCTCCCCGACCTTTTTGCACATATCTGCATAGATGAGAAATAAAAAATACAAGTGTATGTGGTATAAATAGATGGTTAGGGTCAGGGCGAGGTACTAACTAAAAGCTAGCTATTCAGGATCAGCAAGAGTGGCAAAAGGGATAAGAAGTCCTGAATATATTATGTAACACGTTTTCTAATCCTAGTGCCAGTAACAAGAAGAATTAAAGTCCAGATTCTGTCCATATAAAATAGAGTCTAAAGCCTATCCGATAAACCTTAAAGGGATTGAAGTTTTCTGTCCTGAGGGAGGATCCGAATGTGAGAAGGCGTCGGCTCGTCTCTGTACTCTAAATTCTGCAGCAATGTTCATTAGAAAAAGCAGGTCATACTCACAAATGGTTAACACTCATCATAGATTTTGGTCATAATCTTCACAAGTTGTGATTTGACCCTTATAACAGACTGACTCAAAATAAAGAAAATAACAGGGAACAAAGTGCAGACTCGATAATAACCTCCCCCAGACTTACTTCACACCGTCCCGGTGTGAAAATAAACTAGAGGAGCAAGCAAAAGAAAACAAAGAAAACAAAGAAAGCATAGAGGAAAACGGAAAAGACAAAGAGATAGAGATGGTACGGGTCGTCAATCGACAGGTGGGTCCTCTGGGCTCTCGCTCCTAGCTCTGCCAGTGCGTCTACGGCGTCTTGGGTGTCGCTCGGAGGGGCTCGTCGCAGCAGCTGCAGAATGGTGGCAACAGCCACTGGAAAGGCGTTCTAGGATACGCTGCATGAGGCTGTTGTTCTTCCTCTGCGAGGCAACCATCCAGCGCCTGTACTCAGCGGTATCTGCCTCGTCGGAGATGGGAGGAAGATCGTACTCGCCGGTGGCAGCTGATGTAGAGGGGCGACGAGACTGCGGGGTGCTGTGGATGAAATCGTCCTCCAGGTGAGGCATAGGGCCGTGAGAAGAGCTGGCAAAGTCCTGGTCTGAGAGGGAGCGTCGTGTGAAATCATCCAAGAGAAGGACTTTGTGTATGAAGCGTAAATCCTCGATGGAGCAAAGCTGTGTCTTTGCTGGGTCCGGGAGGTAGATGTGCTGCGGTAGCCCGTTGATACCTGTGTACTGATAGAGATGCTGATCTGATCTGGAGGGAGAGAGAATGCGAGAGTGGAGCAGATGCCTAATGTCCATACGCTCGCCCTGCTCCACGTAACTGAAGTAGCAGAGTTGGACGTGAGCGATCTCGAAGAGTCCGGTCAGAAGGCTGCCAATCCGCTCTGTTTGCTTCGTCTTGCGGTCCTTGATGCTGCAAATCAGTTCGGCGAAGTGCATGCCGAGGTTGGAGCGGTAAAACTCCGGTGGTGGTGCGCCAAGCAGAAGGGAGTTGACTCCATGAGGGCCAACAATAACGTCACTGCAACCAAGATACAGCAGGATCATCTCTTCCGTGTGTACCTTGTTTCCGGATGGGCGGTTGAGCACCATGTTGCTGAAGATCCGGGTGCAGATGCGGAGAGCCGGATGTCGGATGCTGGACTGAGCGGCGGAGTTGGAGCAGTATGTGCCACGACCGATTGTCTCCCAGAAAGTCTTTACTTCCTTGAACCGCGTGGGGAAGTCGAGGCGCTCCACTTCGTGCTTGAACCCGTACATAGTTGTGAAGTTCACCATGGGGATGTCGAATCTTTGACCGCCAGCTTTGAACATGAATGTGGCGCCAGCTAGAGTCCGGTTCTCGGGATTCTGGTGAATGATCCGCGCGGAAGCGAGACACTGACGGACTAGCTCCGGATAAAGGATCGATTCTTCAAAAGAGAAAGCAAGGCAGTGGGCGTTGGAGAGTATTCTGGACACGGTGTCGTGCAGTCCAAGCATCTCCAATGTCTCACGGCAAACAAAACGCGTTGGTGCAATAGTGAGCTTCAGCATCTGATTGTAGTAGGATGCATCCCGTTGATCCCACACTTCGTCGGATTGAAGAGGCAAATTGTCGTCCGGCAAGGCAAACGGCTTGTTCTCTGGACGAGGCCACGGGTATAGCCATGGTGAGGGGACTGATCCCTTGCCTTTTCGACTTTGTTTTGGAGCCATTAGTACCTGCGCATAGCGAAAATCAACGAGCATGAAGGAAAATCGCAAATCGCCCAAGGAAGACCATCAATCAATCAATCCATGTTTTTAGCAACCCAAACTCGAATTCAAGTGATAATACTGCACCCGTAAACCGATAAAACAGAACACAAAGCATAAGGCATATACAATATCAAATCCGCCATTAATGGCCTAACCAAGCTTTGTGAAATTGCATGTGAGGTATAGACTCCGAATTATCAAGCAAAACAGGTGAAAGTACATCAATGGAACGAGATAATGATGATTCTAACTCGGACTACACACAGGGGAAAGAGATATCGAAACTTCCCTTAACCATGGCGGACAGAAAAATTGAGTTTTGAAGACGTACCTTGTGCGTGAGACAAAAGCGAGTAGAGATTCGAGATGAGGGCGAGAAGGCGCACAGATTAGACCCAAAAATTTCAAAAATCGGCTAAGGTTTGAAAAATCTGTGTTTGGGGGTTTGTGGGGTTTGATATCGGCGAGAGAGAGAGGGAGGAGAAGAAATCGGGGAGGGAGAAGAAAAAGAGGAAAAGAAGGAAAAAGGAAAAATAGGAAAAAGGAGATTTTTTTTTTTTGTTTTGGAAAAACGCGGGATTAAAATCCGTTTTGAAATTGCGGAGGACTTACCTGGAACGAGCAGGTGCTCGAAAGTCTCCTCGGATCGAGCAGGTGCTCGTATTGGATCGCCGATTTTTCCCAATATATATATTTTCTTTTTTTTTTTATCTGAAACAAAGAAAAACAAAACCAAAAATCAATAGCAAAGGGAAAATAAAAAGAAATAATTACACTTACTAGTGGGTTGCCTCCCACTCAGTACTTGGTTTAAGTCGTTAGCTTGACTTGGTGAGCTGATCAGGCTTGTGGAGGTTCGGTCAGGGGAAAGTCTTCCCCTTCCTCGAGTTGTGTGTCGGCCAGGTAGGGCTTCAATCGCTGCCCATTAACCACGAACTCGTCGCCTTTTGTTGTTAATCAGAAAAACTGCTCCGTATGGCCGGACATCTTTGATGGTGAATGGTCCAGACCACCTCGAGCGCAGCTTCCCAGGAAAGAGCTTCAACCGAGAATTGAAGAGCAGAACTTGATCGTTTGGGGCGAAATTGCGAGCTAGGATGCGCTTGTCGTGATATGCCTTAGTCCGCTCCTTGTATATTTTGGAGTTCTCATAGGCGAGATGCCTAATCTTCTGAAGCTCATGCAGCTGCATCATTCGTCTCTCTGAAGCCGGCTTAATGTCATAGTTAAGAAACTTGACTGCCCAGGCGGCTTTGAATTCCAGTTCAACGGGAAGATGGCAAGCTTTTCCATAGACAAGGTTGAAGGGCGTGGTTCCTAATGGCGTTTTGTAAGCCGTCCGGTATGCCCATAAAGCATCGTCCAACTTAGAAGCCCAATCCTTACGAGTCGTGCTCACGGTTTTCTGCAGGATGCTCTTGATTTCACGATTGGAAACCTCGACCTTCCCACTCGTTTGCGGATGATAGGGAGTGGCGACTTTGTGCTTAACACCGTTCTTGCGCAGAAGTGACTCGAAGATCTTGTTGATGAAGTGAGAGCCTCCATCGCTGATGACCACTCGCGGAACTCCAAACCTGGGGAAGATGATAGATTTGAACATCTTAATCACGACCCGTGCGTCGTTAGTGGGGCTTGCAATAGCCTCAACCCATTTGGACACATAGTCCACCGCGACGAGTATGTACTCGTTCCCAAAAGAGGAAGGAAACGGGCCCATAAAGTCGATTCCCCAGACATCGAATACCTCAACCTCGAGAATGAAGTTCTGTGGCATCTCATTGCGCCTACTAATGTTCCCCTGTCGCTGGCATGAATCGCATCGTGAGACAAATCTCTGTGCGTCCCTGAACATAGTCGGCCACCAGTATCCTGCTTGTAGCGCCTTGGAGACCGTCTTGAAAGTGGCGAATGACCTGCGTACGAAGAACCATGGCAGTGAAATAATATGTCCGGAATCTCTTCTTCAGTCACGCATCTTCGGAAAACTCCATCTGGACAGTGCTTGTACAGGTAAGGCTCATCCCAGAAGTAGTGGCGGATGTCCTTGAGGAATTTCTTCCTCCTGTACCCTGCGAAGTTCCGCGGTTCTTGATCAGCAGCTAGGTAGTTGGCTATCTCTGCAAACCAAGGCGTAGAAGAGCGCTCGGTGTGTGTAGCCTGTGCGCAGAGTTCTCTTTGAGCAGGTGCTCGCTGGGTGGGAGCATGTGTTTCCTTGATATGGAAAATGCCGATGGAATAAATCTGTTCCTCCGGGAGACTGTCATCAAGAGGCGTTTCTACATCAATCCTCATCCTAGACAAATGTTCGGCAGCTCCATTGTCTATCCCCTTCTTGTCCTTGATTTCGAGATCGAATTCCTGTAGGAGAAGAATCCATCTGAGCAGACGCGGCTTTGCATCCTTCTTGGTCAGTAAATACTTGAGAGCCGCGTGATCAGTGTGCACGATGACCTTAGATCCAACAAGATAGGATCGGAACTTCTCAAAAGCAAAGACAACCGCTAGAAGCTCCTTCTCGTTGTGGCATACTTGCATTGTGCGTCATCTAAGGTGCGGCTAGCATAGTAGATAACGTGAAGCTTCTTGTCTTTCCTCTGTCCGAGAACTGCTCCAACAGCGTAATCACTAGCGTCAGTCATCACCTCAAAAGGAAGGCTCCAGTCTGGTGGTTGCACAATGGGTGCGCTGATGAGAGCTCCCTTGATCGTATGGAAGGCTTCGAGGCATGCATCATCGAATTCAAACTTCACTTCCTTGCAGAGTAGGCGTGTAAGAGACCTGGCGATTTTTGAGAAATCTTTGATGAAGCGTCTGTAGAAACCGGCATGTGACCTAGGAAACTGCGATCCCTTTAACTGATGTTGGCGGTTGCAAGTTCATCATGACTTCGATCTTGGCTTTGTCTACTTCGATCCCATCCTCTGAAATCCGATGTCCGAGCACAATCCCATTCCTGACCATAAAATGGCACTTCTCCCAATTAAGAACCAGATGTTTCTCCTCGCATCGTTTGAGTACCCTGCACAGATTGGACAAACAATCAGAGAAAGAGTTCCCGTACACCGAGAAATCGTCCATGAACACCTCCATAATGTCTTCAATCAGGTCCGTGAAGATGGACATCATGCATCGTTGGAAGGTAGCTGGGGCGTTACACAATCCAAACGGCATGCGCCGGTAAGCGAACGTGCCGTAGGGACATGTAAACGTCATCTTCTCCTGATCGTCTGGGTGAATGGGTATCTGAAAGAAACCTGAGTAACCATCTAAAAAACAGTAGTATGGATGGTTAGCAAGTCTCTCAAGCATCTGATCAATAAAAGGGAGAGGAAAGTGGTCTTTGCGAGTTGCAGCATTCAGCTTACGGTAGTCTATGCACATCCTATATCCGGTTACAGTCCTAGTTGGTATTAGCTCATCTCTATCGTTTTTAATGACAGTGATTCCCCCCTTTTTAGGGACTACATGAACAGGACTAACCCAAGTACTATCAGATATGGCATAAATTACCCCTGCTTCTAGAAGTTTCATTAGAGGAGATAGGCGGCTGGAAGGAGGCTGGGCTTCTAAAAAGTCGGCGGCAATCATTAGGGTAAAAACCCTCTTTTTTGTCCTCTTCCGCGGCGAGCAGGTGCTCACTTGGTGGCCGAAATCTGCGAGCATGTGCTCATCGATTGGAGTTGGTGATTCTTCATAAGATTTTACTTCTTTTCTTCAAATTTGATTTTTTTCTGTTCCAAAGGTTCCAAATGCTCCAAACTCCAATTTCAGCTCCAAAGCTTCCTAAAACTCCTAATACACACTCAAAAACTCTAGAAAACAATTAGATAAAAGGGGTTAGAAAGGGTAAAAATCCCAACATATCAGTACCGTACCAAGCGAAGGATGGTTGACAAAATCAAGTTTAAGGGGGAGTATTGAGATTAAACTTGATATTGGTCAAAGTTTAATTTTGGGTTCATAAACTAATTATCATTTATTGGATATAACCCAAAATTAGGCTCAAGATCTAGAATTTTTCTAGAAACATATTCATCACCTCCTTAAGTGTTCTAGAAAATTCTATAAACAAATTACATAGATATTATGAATAAATATCTAGAAGGTTACCTCCTCCTTAGGAATTCCAGATAAGTGTATTAGAGAATAAAATCTAGATATTGTTATAGAAAACTCTAGAGATTGTAAAATATCTATGAAATAATGAGGTTGTAAAAGAAAAATCTAGATATTGTATTAGAAAAATCTAGATAATTAAGAAATATCTAGGTTAAGGAGGTTAGAGTAGAAAAATCTAGATTTATGTTGTAAGATCTTTTGGAAGCTATAAAACCTCCTCACTCCTCATTTGTAACAAGTACAATAAGTTGAAATAAGAAAGTGTATTCATCATAAGTTCAAATACTCTCTTTAAAATTCTTTCAAGTATTCTCTAAGTGTTCTTCCATATTCATTTTCATACTTAGAGATTTACTCTCTCGGGTTTCTCGGGTATTATGGTCTTGGGCTAGTGCAAAGCACTATCAGTGTTGGTTTCTTTACAGTAAGGACTTCCATTGATCAAGATGGAGAAAGAAGGTGATGTTACACAACTCATTACCCAGTCAATCCACTTATCAAGAAACCTATTTTCCACAAAACCTTTTCGAGGAAACTCCACTCTAAACAATCGTAAGCTTTACTAATATTTGTTTTATGGTCATAAAAGATTTTTAAAAAGCCGACTAACGCGTTTTAGTGCATTGCTTCATGAGGCAGTAACACATTATCATTTATGTGTCTGACAGGGATGAATGCCGCTTAATGTTATTAGCGATAGGAATTCCTACAACAAATATAGGTATTGATAGCACTATGAAAACGCTATCATAAGCCTATAATAGCGTTTTCATAAATGTTGTGTTTGCGACTGCTATCTTAGACCCTCCACCTATAATAGCTTTAATTTGTCCTGCTATCATACATCGACTAACAATAGCACCAATTTTATTGCTGTAATATATTTTACGGTAGCTCACTGTTACTGCTGTAATATATTTTATGGTAGCTCACTATTACTGCTGTAATATATTTTACAGTATCTCATTATTATTGCTGTAATATATTTTACGGTAGCTTTTTTCGATTGCTGCAATATTTTATATAATAATACGAAACTATAGCTATTTTATATTTAGTAGTAGCTTTTATTTTCCTGCTTTATTGGTTATTATTATACCAAATATGAAGATTAAAATGTATTTCGTTACTAACCAAGTATCAAATACATAGTACCAAAGATGAAGATAACACGAAGTTTAAACTTAATATAGTAATAATCTAAAAATTCCTAATAAAAATAGAATGTGGAGATGGAGGAGCTCTACTCGTGATATCAAACATCACGAATGGCATACTCAAGCTGCTTCCCTGGTACTCCATCAGCGGCAGTCTTGTTTCCCATGTCAGCTTCTCAATTGCATGTAAGTCTTGCTGTGTTCACCGACCAAAAAAAAAAAAAAACAACAGAAATCAGTTATTAAAAATAATTCTACAAGAAAAAAAATATAAGGATCCCAGAATTGTTCATCTAGTTCACATTTTGATTTTCGTTCATAAGAACCTGAACTGACAGAAAAGCCAATTTCAGAATCACTTAAATCACATATAGCATAATTAGAAACTAACCGGCCCTGAAAGAGGTGGAGAAAGAACGGAGAGAACCGGAAAATTCGCAGCAATGACAGACATGTGGTTCTTTAGAGTATGTGGTTCAAATATGTGGTTCTTTAGAGTATTGGATACTATCCGTAGTTCAGTGTCAGAATGATAAAAAAGAAAAAAAAAAAAACTCAAAAGAAAGAAAATCAATAATATATCATTGTAAAAGCACAAGGAACATACAATACTTTCAGGTGTTTCAGTCGCCAATTTGTGGAGGGAATGTACCAGTCAGCTTATTGTTATGTAGATCTCTGAAAAAACAAACAAACCAAAGACCATTTTTCAATTTAACCATCTCAAAACATTAAAGGTTAAAATCATTCTCAAGCATCTCCAATATAAATAGTCAAAATCCAAAAGGTATGTTACTGCAATTGGATAAGTTTCAACAATCGAAACCTCATAAACTTCTCTGCAAATCAGAGAGATCAAAAGAAAATAGTTTAGAAGAAAAAACCAAATGAAGAAAGTAAGAAGAAGACAGTCAAACTTACAATTTTGTGACAACCAAAGTGGGAGGTCTCCATCTCCACAAGGATCGTCACCAACCCCATTAATACACCACTCTCAATCCCAAACAAAGGTCTCTCCATACACAACTCATGTGACATGTTCGGCTAAAAACATATTTAGAATGTTTACAATTTTACACAAGAAAGCAAGTAAGAATCTAAAGAATCATTACACACAGGAAACAAACAAAAAAACTTCCAAGTCTGCAAAAACGAAACAAAGACATCAATCAACGAGCAATACAGAACTTATTCGTCCAAGCATGACATGCTATGATCACAAAAATCAAACTCGACTTAAAAGAGACAGATTCAAGAGAAGTAAAAAACGCTAAGGAAATGAAACAATGTGAACACAGTAAGAGATTACCTTCTTCTGTTTTTTACTTCACCATCTGGTCAGCTTCTTTGAGCTTTGACCGGATTTGGGTGATTTTTCCACAAGTTCCGCATCTGGAACTTCTGAGAACAAAAAAAACATATAATACATTTAAGGCAGACACAGAAGTGGGTACAGTTTCAAGATCAAAATCAATTATTTTTTTCAGAATTAAGAGATTAGGTGGGAAGAAAAAACCTATCTTGGTCGAGGCAAGAGCAGCTTCAAGTTTTGCCAATCACTCCTGCAAAACAACACAATATGAATTGAGAGATTATCGATTTAGATCAACAAGAAGACGAGGGGGATAGAGAGAAGCTTTACTGTTCTTTAAGTTGATAGACAGAGATGAGAAATAGCAAGGTGATTCTTTCTCTCTCTCCATGGACCACCTGAAGTTATAAGAAGAATCTCTTTACCTGCATCTAGAAATAAAAGAATCAGAGAGAGGCATAGAGTGAGAAAGAGTGTACAATTGACGAGATTTCTTCAGCTGCGAATTGTTTCGCTTCTCCCTTGTATGAGACTTTGATCATAGGTTTATCTGCAGGTCCTGGAGTGATTTTGAATGGCCATAGCTTCATATCGCTTTGAACAACTGCGACACTGAATCTACGACCAATCAATCTCTTTGCATCTGAAGAAAAATTAGCAAACAAGAGTTTAATACAAAAGTTCCCAAATTAAGATGAAGGACTCTTCTGTTCACATTACTTAAGAACCCTAAAAAAACAAACAAATTCACACACAATCTAGAACGGATTCTGAAATCAAGTACAGGAACATGCAGAAAATTCGAAAACCAAGCAATGAAACGTGATAATTGCAGACCAAATTACCAATTTCAAACTAAGATAGAAATCCTAAAAACATAACGAGAATTGCTCAAAAATAAGATGAATGAGTATAAATAAATAAAATCATTCAAATCGACTTTGTCAGTCAGATGAACAATTCCTCAGAGGCGGGTTCATCGATAATTTCTGAAATAGGGTCTAGGGTTTCCGGGAGCTGCAACAACCTTTGTAAATGAGAGGGAGTGTTTAAGGCCACTGAAGAAGAAGAGCATAGATCTGGACATTTCTGGAGACGAAATCTAATGTTTCTTGAAGAAATCTGATTGACAAAAAGCAGCGATACTAAGATGAGAAAGCTCCGGTGGAATCTCTCAATTGAAATCGAAGAAGAAGCAGAAGAAGAGCGAGAGAGTGGCGAAGAACAACGAAGGAAGGCAGGCGTAGGAGCCAATTCAATGTTACTCAAGTGTTAGCGTTCATGACAAAATTTTGCCTCCGAAAACCATTTTCTTTGTTCCCCCTTGTGATTTGTTGGTTTAGAAGACAAAATGTCTGAAATATCCCTCAAGAAGATAAAATTATCCTTAATGAAGATAATTTTCGGGTGTTAAAGGTTAAATATAATTAAATCGGTAAGGTTTCAACGAAAAACACGGTAGCTCAGTGGTTCCGAGCTCCGCACACTCGCATTCACCCAGGGTTCGAACGCATTCACCCAGGGTCTGCTAAATATCAGTGATACTGGGCGTTGGGTTTTGATTTTAAAATATTTAGAAGGGTAGTTTCGTCTTTTCATTTAAACGAGGGATATAGGAGACTAAAGAGGGATATAGAAGATTTGTCTGCATCATAGGGATCAATGGCTGGAAAGTCCCTCTACGCGAAATATGAATCAGTCATATCCCTCATTAATCTGTATGTCCCTCAATTTAATGAAAGGACGAAACTACCCCTCTAACAACTTTAAATGAAAAGTGGACGCCCTAGTTGTACCTACCAGTATTACACTAGTATTACCCACCCGAGTATTACCCCAGTACTATCAGTGTTACCCACCCAGTATTACCCCAGTACCACCAGTGTTACCCACCCCAGTATTACCAGAGTTACCCATCCCAGTATTACCAGTGTTACCCACCCTAGTATTACCCAGTATTACTAGTATTACCAGTATTACTAATAGTATCCACCACAGTATTACCAGAGTTACCCATCCCAGTATTACCAGTGTTACCCACCCTAGTATTACCCAGTATTACTAGTATTACCAGTATTACTAATAGTATCCACCACAGTATTACCAGTATTACCGGTATTACCCAGTATTACCACGCGTAAGGGAATTCGAACCTTGGGCGCGCGTCTGTGCGCGTGGAGCGCGCTACCACTGAACTACCGTGTTTTTCGTTGAACTCTTACATGTTTAATTATATTTAACCTTTGACACCCGAAAATTACCCTTCATTAAGGGTAATTTTGTCTTTTCATCGGTGAGGGATATATGAGCCCTTTTTATCATCTAAAGGGATATATGAGATCATTGTCCGCATCATAGGGACATACGATGTGATGTCCCTTTATGTTGAAGAGAAATCAAGGATGTCCCCGATCTAAAAATAAATTTACTTAACATTATTTTTAATTCGTAAATGAGCAAGATGACTAAAAAACTTAGACAATTTAACAGAATTACAATTTTACCAAATTGAAACCGAGATAAACCAATCTTGCTCTGAGCCACGGTCTCCCAGTTCCCCCAATTCTCTCCCAATTCTTCTTTCAGAATCCCTAATTTATCAATTTGGAGAAAACTTTAACACTCTCTCAAATTAGGGTTCATACAATCAATTCCTCTCGATTCCTTCTCCAATTCGACTCCAATTCGTCTAGTGTGCGTGAATTATCTTCGTCTAACTGTCTCAACAATGGTGGAAACAAGAGGAGGAGCTAAACGGAATGAGATTCTGAAGATATTGCCGACCTCGCCAACGGGTAGGAAGAAATCGGAGGCGGCTAGGAAGCTACGCGTTGTTACGGCTGAAGAAGAAGATCTCGAAGAAGATGTGACGCCGAGGGAGACAGAGAGTGTTGCGGAGGAGCGCATTGCGGAGGCTGAGGTTGAAGAAGATGAAGCTTTGGCGGAGGATGAGGATGAAAATGAGAGTGAGGAAACACTCGGGAGTGAGGAAACGAGATCTCATGAGGAGACATTGGAGGGTGAGGATGATGGTGATGGTGGAGAAGAGAAAGAAGTCATGGCATCTGAATCAGAACACGAGTCATCAGAACACACAGAGGTAAGAAGTTCCCGAAGTTTGATTTTGTGCCATTTCCATTGTTTTGTGCAAAGGAAAACTATGTAGAATTGGAGAATATTAGGTAAAACTATGAATTATTTGTTGAGTAATACTAGGAATATTGGGTAAAACTAGTCGCGATAGTCTTTTGTAAAACTAGTAAAAGTTGGGAACACTGGGTAATACTCGGGAAAACTCTTGGGAATTGTGAAGTACTACTGGTATAACTGAGGTAAAACTCAATGTTTCTAGCAAGATAATGAGGAAACCATGGCAATGAAACCAGCTGGAATGTACTTCTCACCAACGGAGTACAAGAAGCAAATCAAGCTGGGGACAAGGTGTTTCATGTATGAAGTTCTTGAAACCTTTAAGAATCTGAATCCAAATCTAAGTAATGTGCAGAGGGCACGGTTTGAGGATCATCCTCAATTCAGACATCTCTTCCACATGGAAACGGAGGAACACCACAAGGTTCAAGGAATGTGGATGTTGTTGCTGAGAAATGCAGTAATTGAGAAGCAGAAAGAAGTGTGGTTCATCGTCAATGGAATTCCCCAGTTGAAGCGTTTGTCAAGGAAGCTCAGAAAGGTAAAAGGAAGGAAAGGAAGTGAAGGCAAACTTGTTTTGTGGTCGAATTGTTTTGTGATTGAAGTTTGGAACTTTATGGGAAATTTTGACCTTCGGTTGAATTGTTTTATGGTTGAACTTGTTTTTGTGTTGTTGTTTTTTTAATGTTTTCACATGTTGGTTTAGACCTGGTTGAACTTGTCGTGGTAATTATTCTTATTCTAGTTTGAACTATGATGTGCACTCCTATAATAGAGAAGACAATGAGAATTTAACACAACATAAATCTTACCAAACACAAGTCTTAACAATAACATAATTGGATAATGTTGTTAAACGTAGACAAGTCTTAAGAAACAGATAAATTGATACAAACTTGACAAACAACGACTTATATCATACGAAACGGGTCACCAGCTCCTTAAGTATTGCAATCTCTGCGGCCATCTCTTCCACCTTCTTCCTTAAGTCCTTAACCTCATCCTCAACACCGAAAACCCATGGTTGCCGATAGTGGAGGTCATCGTTCTGGATATAAAACTTAACATTGTCAAGTAGTTCTATCAAGTTTTACCAGTTTTACTTCGAAGAATGCTCAAGAATCTAAATTTACCGGGATCTCGAAATGTGCATCAACCACGTAGCCAACCATGTCCACATATGCCTTCATCTTCTTCATCTCCCTCTTCTCCTCTTTCTCCACATATGGATCCATGACCTGCAGAGTTCGTGAATAAAGAGAGAAGTGAGAGAGAAATGGGAGAGAGAAATGAAGAAATGAAAGAATTGAGAGAGAGAAATGTGAAAATGAGAGAGAAAACGAGAGAGAAAATGAGAGAAATGGAGGGCTGATTACGAAAGCAGAGAAATGAGATAAATTTTCGTCAAACAAATGGTGAAAATTTCCCTCCAAAATTTCCCTACAAATGTGCATCAACCACGTAGCCAACCATGTCCACATATGCCTTCATCTTCTTCATCTCCCTCTTCTCCTCTTTCTCCACATATGGATCCATGACCTGCAGAGTTCGTGAATAAAGAGAGAAGTGAGAGAGAAATGGGAGAGAGAAATGAAGAAATGAAAGAATTGAGAGAGAGAAATGTGAAAATGAGAGAGAAAACGAGAGAGAAAATGAGAGAAATGGAGGGCTGATTACGAAAGCAGAGAAATGAGATAAATTTTCATCAAACAAATGGTGAAAATTTCCCTCCAAAATTTCCCTCCAAAAATCGTTCTTAATAATACCTAAGATAGTAGTATTACGAAACTTATTCACAATTCTGCTTTCGTTGTTTTTCATTTTATTTAGTATTACTTAACCTTCAAATGTTTTTTAGTAGTTTTACATTTACGTTTAGTGCATTAACATGTAAGACCGATTGTTTTACGGACAAATATGTTTGAAATCAAATTTTCGTTAACTCTACCTTAATAAATTGGTTGTCACCAACAAAGTGTTCATGAAAGTATAAGGAAATCTATTGAAGAAATATTGGGTGAAGACTAATTTGGAGAAAGTAACAGTATAATTGTTATAGTTATATGTAAATACAATAAAATCAAATGGAAAATTAAAACAACAGAATTTTAATAGAGAAAAGATTAATTTAATTTGATAAACACCCAAAATTAGAACTATTTTTTCCTAGTATTACCCTAATAAAAACTTTGTTTTTTCAGTTTTACCGTCGATTTAATTGTTTACACATATAATTTGGATTGTTAGAGGGCATTAATATGTTCGAACTCAAGATGGCGATAAATCAAATATATTACTCATAGTTATACTTAGTTTTACGCAGTTGTCCAACTCATAAAAGTTTTACAGCACAAAAGAGGGCAATAAATTCATTCACCACTATATCCTCTCCCAAATAACAACCAATAAAAACCATTAAAGGTTTGCCTTTTACGCCGAATGTTTTGTGTCCTTTTACGCCGTTCTCCTACCGATGGCTTTCTTTTCACTATTTTCCTTCCCTTCCTCTTCACGCGATTTGGAGGTATGATCTGCAGTGTTCTGATGTAATCCGGTACATTCCATTCAAACCTATCCGGCACTACATAAATCGTCTTGAAGTAAGCCAATACCCATAGCTCCGTCCAGTAATATTTTGTGCACAAGTCATGTAGTTCTAACTGGATATCACGACCACGACTCTGACCAGCATCAGGATGCCTTTTGAAGTATATGTAAGCGGCAAGTGCGTGCACACAAGGATACTTTTCAATATCAAACATCCTGCAACTGCAGCTTTTCGATACCAAGCTCACCAAATAAAGCTTCCCATCACTACAAGTGATCTCGTACTCAAGGTTGTAACTGCTTGGGCGCTTTCTATGTAAAGAGTAAGGGCATTAGGTCTGAATTCATCATCATTTGGATGTAACTCTCGATAGTTACTCCAACTGTTCCAATCTACTTATTACTTCCACAAGCAAAAGACTTCTACAGTTCTCTTTATCGATGGCTGTTAGATAAACTAGCAAATCCTTATCATCAGAAATAGTTAATTGTTCCTCACATCCAACGACCAGCGGAATGTAACTCAGCTCCAGTTTAACCTTACTTTCATCTAATGCAAGCTTCTTATACAGCCTAGCTTCTATCACTGACAAAGATATCTCCTCCATTGATGTCTTCAAAATTACACTACATATGCGACCTTGAAATTTAAAATATATGGTCACTTGCGTAGTCATTGTATCCTGCCAAAATAATGCAAAAAAACTCAATGAATTATCCACAGTTATCCACAATAATACCAGTTGCACATTTTCAGTAATACCAGTGTTACCAGTTATACTACATTTATTAGTTATACTAGTTTTACCTAGTTCTACCCAAAATCAATGGTTTCAGGTGCGAATATACTACCAATTCGATCCCATTCAACCACCGAAATGCATTTTTTACCAATTTGAATTACTAATCGACCCAGGAACATTGGTAATACAACAATGTGCAGACCAAATTCATCAAATCTCAATCCAATCCAAATTAAAAGCCATAAACCTAATTTCTACAAAATGCAGCTGGAGGAAAGAGAAGAATGCAGCACCTGGTTTCAACCGACAGCGACGGAATGCGGCGGCGGAGGTGAATCGAATTGACTGGAGGTTGCGACTGGATGAGTCGGGAGGAAACGACTCGTGGGAAGAGCTCGAGTGGAGCTCGAGATTTGATTCGAGATTTTTTTTTATGGTTTTCACAATCAAACCAATTAAACGATATCTTCCAAGAGTGAGCCCCAATTAAACCAGCATCGGTATTTTCGTCATTTCCCATCTGGATTAATGAAATAGGGATATAGGAGATGAAGTGGGGATATAAGAGATTTAAGTTTGGGTTTTAAGGACATAGAAGACGTTGCCTCATAATAGAGTACCATAATCCAATATACCCTCTATAATAGCAGTTACATAAACTGTGCTATCTTCATGTGCTATCAATAAGAGCTTGAACCCAGAATTGCTGGACTGCTTCGAGGACTGCTGGTTCAACAATGTGCTAGTAATGTTGATAAAATTGTACAGTGAAACGATCAGCCTGAGGGCTTATTTGCACCAATGGAGAATTAACTTGGAAAACTTGCAATGCTTTTATAGTTTTTTTCCGCATGGCCAAATTTTCCTATTGCTTGGATTAAAGAGAGGAATATAGATACCGAAACACAGAAACAAATTAGTCGATTCCTCTGCCAATTTGATGAACATAATTTATGAAGTCTTTTGGAATCTGGGTTAATAAGAGATCTACTGAAATAACTCTCTCTCTGAAAAAAGGAGTTGCTGGTTCTCAAAAATAACTCTCTCTCTCAAAAAAGGAAAAAAGCAGATCTGTCTGACCCTTGTACGTAAACTCAAATCTCGCCGGCTCCGGCCATGGGATCTTCCCTGGATTCATCGGATGATTCTCCCTCACTACCCCTCAATCAGGATTCACCTTCATCTCTAGTGAAGAACCCTTGGACAGCTTCTTCAGTTGACAACAAAAACTCTTCATCCTCCCTTGTGACGGAAGTTAAAATGACCAGTTAAAATGACCGACGGAGTAGCTTCTACTACTCTTCCAGAATATCTACTGAAATGTTCACAGCCTCTATGGAGCAACTATGTTGTTGGTCACTTCATCGGTGAAGCTCTTCATATTGGAAAAGTTCACGCAATGGTGAATCGACTCTGGTCTTCAGATAAGTCCTCAAAAATTGATGTTCAATTCCTAAATCCTAAGTCTGTTCTTTTCAGAATCGAGGACGCTTTCATGCGTCAGAAAGTTCTCCACCGACACTTTTGGCACATAGGATAAGTTCCACTTGTGCTTCAAGAGTGGAGCCCTGCAACAACCCACTTAAAGCCAGATTTAACCTCTATGCCCATATGGGTGGATTTTATGGATGTGCCAGATAATCTTTTCTCGGATAAAGGACTGTTCTTCCTCGGCGATATTATTGGTTCAGCAAAAAAGTTACATCCTAACACCGAGCGTTGCATTCGTCTTGATGTTGCAAGAGTCTTAGTGGTGGTAAATTTGGAGAAATCACTCCCTAAAAAGATTATGATCAATGGCCTAGACAACGTTCTGATTGTGATGTCAGCTTTGTAAAAGCTATCCCTGGCTCCCACCAAGATATCAGCTTTGTAATGTTTGGGGACACAAAGAAAAGCAATGCTCTCAGATGAAAGCTGGCACAGCCACTGTTATCAATGGAGATGTTGCAGGGTTTAAACTCCAAACCAAAGCCGTTGACAAAGACGAAGAAAAGCAGGGACCCAAAAACTCAGAAATGGCGCTTGAGCAGAACACAGCTGATATATCCTCTGACAAATCCACTGAACAATGGCAGCTGGTGATTAAGCAGAACAGAAACTCACCTAACAAAACCTCCATGGAGAAGAAGACGGTAATGGAAGAAGAACAAAACCAGATACAAGAAACGGCCTCCCCATCCAGATTCAACATTCTCAATGATATCCCTGAAGACGAACCGGAGGATGGTGAAATCAAAGAACCGCTCTTCCAAACGGATACTCATGATGATGACTCCTCTTCTTCCTCGGAGGACGAGCCTGAAAAAATAATTCCTTTGAGGTTCGATCACAATCAGTCCAAGAAAAATAAAAACAAGAAAAAACAGACAACCACCAAACAAGATCAGAATGCTTTCCGAAACAACAACCCTCCAAAGAAGTCCTCCTCACGGAGGAACTAAAGATTATGAGTTCTTTTTTTGCGTGGAATACCCGGGGTTTCAATCAAATGCGCAAACAAAATCTGGTTCGTTCCTGGATAAATACTACTAAGCCTTCTTTTGGTTGTCTACTGGAAACTCGTGTGCAAGAAGACAACAGCTCAAAGATTATAGCCAGAACTTTCCCTGGATGGAGATCAGTCACCAACTACGACTACCACCGGCTAAGAAGAATCTGGGTCGTTTGGTCTAATGAGGTTACTGTCACAACTCTTTATAAGAGTGCTCAGATAATAACTATTGGAGTAACTACTTCTCAGGGCAAAGATTTGCTCTGTTCTTGTGTCTACGCCTCCAACTTCAGAAGCGATAGAAAAACCCTATGGAATGAGATTCGTTCATACCGAAATATGTTTGATGTAACTGCAATTTCGTGGATTATTCTGGGGGATTTCAACGTTGTCTTAAGTTCAGATGAAATATCAAAACATGATGACCGGATAGGAGATCAAACAGGTATGATGGAATTTCAAGATATGGTAATGGATTGCGATCTACGGGATTTGGCGTCGTCTGGTCCTCTTCTAACTTGGTGGAATCATCAGGAAGACAATGCCATTTTGAAAAAAATTAGACAGAGCACTGATCAACGAGCAATGGTGCAACTCTTTCCCTAACTCTGCTGCAGAATTCGAAACAAATGGCATGTCTGATCACTCTCGCTGCCTTGTTCGAATCACCACTGCTACGACTACTGTGAAGAGGCGTCGTTTTCAGTTTTTTAACTTCCTAACGGAGCACCCGGATTTTCTCAAACTGGTCTCAGACCATTGGTTATCAACCGAGCCAGTTTATCTTTCAAGAACGGCCCTCTTTCGTTTCCATAAAAAATTAAAAGATCTGAAACCTCTCCTCCGGGCTCTAAATAAGGACAGATATGGGGATATCACTAAGCGAACGAAAATTGCTTTTCAAGTCCTATGTGCACGGAAAGAAGAAGCTTTGCGAAACCCTTGTCAGGAATCTTTCTAGGAAAAAACAGAGGCAGCTGAGGAATGGAACCGTTATGCGGCGGTGGAGGAAAAGTTCTTTCAACAGAAATCTCATATCACATGGCTGAAACATGGGGATCATAACATGACAGTCTTTCATAGATCGGTGCAAGTGAGAGGCTCAAAAAATTCCATTCTGAAGTTAAGAAACAACGCAGGGGAGGTACTTACTACAACTGCAGATATATCTGCAGAAGCAGTGGATTATTTCCAGAACTTTCTCAACGACACAACAAACATGCCGCAGGATGCCAACTCCCCAAGAGATTTAGATAATTTAATTGACTATCGATGCAGTGTTGAGGACGCAGATATGTTAACAAATGAAATTACAAAAGAGGAGATTCATGCAACTCTCGCCTCCCTCCCCTCGAATAAAACGCCGGGTCCAGACGGTTATACGAAGGAGTTCTTTATGGCAGCCTGGCCAGTTATTGGAACAGACTTGGTGATGGCTATACAATCTTTTTTTAACTATGGTTTCATGCCAAAGGGGGTAAACGCCACAGTTTTGGTACTCATTCCGAAAAAGACGGATACAGAAGAAATGAAAGATTTTTGTCTCATCTCATACTGTAACACAGTGTACAAAATTATTTCAAAGCTGTTGGCAACTCGTCTGAAGAAGATTCTACCAAAAGCAATCTTACAAAACCAAAGCACCTTTGTTGCAGGAAGATTGTTACTTGAGAATGTTCTCCTCGCTACAGAACTGGTAAAGGATTATCATAAGGATTCTATCACCTCAAGATGCGCACTAAAACTCGACATCACAAAAGCTTTTGATACAATCAACTGGGACTTCATACAAGACGTGTTTATTGCTATGGCCTTCCCAGCGATATTCATTAACTGGCTTAAAGGATGTATATCAACTTCGGCTTTCTCTGTCTCAATTAATGGTGAGCTCAAAGGTTTTTTCACCAGTTCTCGGGGACTTTGACAAGGTTGCTCTCTATCACCGCTTCTATTTGTTGTGGCCATAAATATCCTCTCTCATCGTCTAAACAAGGCAGCAGTGAATCGGCGTTTTGCGTATCATCCTAATTTCAAGGATCTCAACCTCACTCATCTAAGTTTCGCGGACGACTTAATGGTTTTCACTGATGGTACAGCTGATTCTCTTCGGGGGATTGCTCATGTCCTGAAGGAGTTCAAAGAAGAATCAGGTCTGGCAATAAACATGTTTAAATCGGCATTATATATAGCTGGACGTACACTAAATAGTCTGCAGGAAACGACAGTTGAGATTGATCTGCCAATAGATCAACTACCTATCCGCTATCTTGGACTACCACTACTGACAAAAAGAATGACCCGTGCAGACTATGAACCACTCATTGATCGTATAAGGAGCCGCTTTCTATCATGGACAAACAAAACTGTCATACGCAGGCCGCTTGCAACTCATTCAATCTTTGATCACAAGCATCACAAACTTTTGGTACTCTGCTTTCTGCCTGCCTAAACGATGCTTTAAAAGCATTGAACGAATGTGTTCTGCATTCTTATGGTCTGGGAATCCCAACATTTGTTCCAAGGCAAAGGTATCGTGGTCGGACGTCACCATACCCAAAAGAGAAGGAGGCCTCGACATAAGAAAAATGGAAGATTCATCAAAGATATTCATTCTTAAACTTATATGGCGCTTGTTCGAGAATGATGGTTCACTATGGGTTGCTTGGACGAAAAATTATCTGCTCCGCACAACATCTTTTTGGGACATCTCAAATAAAACAACTAAAGGATCTTGGATGTGGAAGAAAATCCTACAACTAAGACCTTTGGCCGCTTCTTTCCTAAAACAAAAAGTTAGGAATGGTTTAAACACTCATTTTTGGTTTGATCTTTGGTTGGATATAGGTCCTCTTCATTCATACCTTGGTGAGAGTGGCACTCGAATATTGGGCATCAAGCGTAATGCAAAAGTCGCAGACGCCGCATATGAGAATGGATGAAAGCTCAGAAGAGTGAGAGGGCAACGAGCCAGACATGTAATCCAAATCATACACAACATGGATCCACCGAAATCTTCTTATGGATTTGATATAGCTCAGTGGAAGCAAGCTGAAAACTGTTACGAAAGAAAATTCTCCTCCAAATGTACATGGAATCTCATTCGAAATCACCACCCCTTTGCAGAATGGACAAAGCTCATCTGGTTTCCAAAAGCTCTGCCACGGCAAGCTTTCATTCTTTGGTTGGCTTTCCGGGATCGTCTTCCTACGGGTGCTAGAGCTAGAGCTTGGGGAGTCAACCAGCCATGTCCCTTATCTGGTGAGGAACACGAGACGAGAGATCATCTTTTCATGGGCTGCCCTTACTCTTTTACGGTTTGGTCCACATTAACAAGTGATCTTCTGAGAACAAGACTGAATCCCGACTGGACATCAACGGTAAACACTCTACTCAGAAACAGACTGACAAAACATGACAAATTGCTAGCCAAAATGGTGTTTCAGTCTTCTATATATTGGATTTGGAGAGAACGAAATGGACGATTACATAATAGGCCGCACCACACGCCCTACTTCACGGCAACGACAATTCATAAGGAAATACAGCTAAGATTAGTATCTGGAGAAGAAGAAGCGAACCTGCTAAACCTTTGGAACTCCCTATCGAGAATCAGCATGCCTTGAATATCTCAATTTCATCACTTGGATTAACTTAGTTGCATAAGTGATTACAGCTTAAATTATCATTTACTCTTTCGAACAGACTGTCTTCATGACAGAGTTATGTACTTAGTTTTTGGTTGATAAATAAATTTCACATTTAACCAAAAAAAAAAAAGAGAGGAATATTGAGTTGTTTTTCTCTACGTATATATCTCGATCGCTATCCTAAACATTATTCACCATTGTTGTTAGATTCTCGAAAGCACTTGACACAAATATAGTGCTTGTGGAATATATATAGGGACCGGAGGATATGGTTCGTATTAGATATGATCGAACCGACCCATCTATTTCAAGGGTATTTCAATGTGGGAATCTACTCCTTGTCCTTAAGTTATTCTATCTAGGTTGAATTGTCTTTGATTATGAGAGTGGTAACACCACTAACAAAGCAAATTAGGTATGTAAGAAGTTTGAGATGTATTAAAAATGATAACATTTTTAGATTTTGACATACGCTTTTAAAATGTGAGATTATTTATTTTTAAATCAATTTTAATTTACTGAAAATTAGAATTTCTACTGGAAATTTTTTGTTTGTTTATTGATTTTTAGTTTTTTTTTTGGAAAAAAGTATTTATGAATATGAAAGTTTAAGATGTGTTTACAATTTTAATTTTGATATAAATGTATTATATATTTTACTTAAACTTAACCGGTTATAAATATGAACGATATTATTTACTTTTTTGTTTTTTTACTTTATATAAAGTTGAAATGGGTCAGAATTACATTCTTTAGACATTAATGTGAAGGGAGATCCACCGAAAAGAAAAAATGTTGGAAATGACCCACTATTTTCAAGATACCAGCGCTACCCTTACTAATTTGTTTGGGTTCACTGTTCCTTAAGAGGGTTGGGTTTAGTGTTCCCTAAAGGGTAAACCGTAATTTCACACCAAAGAATGTCATTTCTACAATTTTCCTTTTCGGTGCGTCTCCTTTCACATTAATGTCTAAAAAATGTCATTTAAAAAAATCTCTCTTATATAAATTGTAATTTAAAATGTGTTTATGATTTTATTTTGGTTTAGATGATGAGAATACTTAATTTGTATTAAAAATTTTAGCTATAGTATTGTTTATATAATATGATACATAACTAAAAGTGACTAATAGATAGCACTTTCCATATTTTAATAGTATCCCCTATATATTAATTGAGAAAGACGTTTTAGTCACACATGCCTCAACGAGATTAAATTGAGGGAAAACAACCAATCAGAATCTTTCTTCTATACATGTCATTAAAAAGCTCATTCCAACACTAAAAAGTAACCAGCCCATTCGCAGCCCATCTCGATTACTCTCTATTTTTTTTTCCGCCCATATCAAAATATATTGAAGATCTTTTCAAAAAAGAATAATTTTCAAAGAGGGAAAAATAATATGAAAATCTTTTCGAAAACGGATATCCTTTCCGAACAAGCTTTCACAACTTTCCGAAAGCTCAAAGATAACTTCTCCTTTTGCAAATAAAAGATTTTCGCTTATCCCGAAAAATCTTCTCGCTTCTCTCCAAAGTTTTAAACGTTCAAATTGAACAAAAAATTATAACTATGCAATAACATGTAATATGTTAATTAATCAGTGTATTTTGGATATATATATATATTTAAAATGTTATATCAGAAATTAACTATTAGTTTTATAAAAATAATTTAATTTTAAATAAATTATAAAATAAATTTATGAATATATAAAACCCTAACCGGGCTCGGGTTATAATCTATTTGATATAATTAGGTATTCATAAATTGAAATAAAATATTGTGGAAATATTTAAAAGCTGTGGTAATCCCTATGGCCCTTACTAATTACCTTTAATCTGTTTTTTTTTTTGTTTGGAGTAAATATTCCATAATTAATTGAAACGCCATTGTCAAACAAGGTGCCTATATATACTGATCATACGTTCCACTTTCTTCTCACTCTCGAATAAAAAATATAGACCAACAATCTAAGAAACTCTACTTGGATATTTTAGCCGACTATTATCGTCAAAATGAATCCAACAATTGAAGGTTCGTTTCACTATATATCCATAATCCATGCATACATATACGTTTGTTTCATTTCTTTTTTATGTTTGCTCATCTGCATATATATTCTATCTAGAAACCATAAAAGAGAAGCTAAAGGGCCGCAAAAACGCTCACTTCATGTTGGTTGATGGAATGTCTAAGCTAATCTCTCACGAAGTTGAGAAATGTCGCTCATCGGTGTTCAATGTTTCTGGTTTCGAATGGTGAGCCATTCGATCTGGCGCCCCAACATGATTCCGCAGTTTAATCTAACTTATGTGTTTTCTTGTTGGCTTGTAATTGGCGATATAGGAGGTTGGGAATTATACCATCTAGGAAAGAGACAAGGGACTATCTAGGTTTGTCTCTGCAGATCTTAGGGAAGTCTCTACCTTCTAATTGGGAAGTCAGATGCAGTTTCAAACTCAGCGTTGTTTCTCAGACTAAGCATGTTGATGATAAATGCGGCGGAAGTATGTTTTGCGTGTATATAACATATATTTTGTGTATCGAAATTTCACGAGTTTTATAATTGGTGTATATTTGATGATTTTGATACTGAACTGTACATTTCATTATCAGCGACTGTGGGAAGATATAGAGATGTTGGAAACGCAATCAGGCATTCCAAATTCGTATCGCACAAGGAGTTGGAAAGGTATGTCGTGAACGACAAAGCTGTTTTCTGTGCCGAGATCATCGAGGTCAAACCCAATTTCCCCGTTACCACTATCGAGCGAACCATGGGGACAGCAAACCGCCTTAAAGTAATGGACGTGCCTCAGGAAAACTCAAAATTCACATGGAAGATCACTCAGTTTTCCTCCTTCAATGGGGTAGAACATTCTTCATACGAGTTCACGGTTGGACCGCGGAGATGGTAAGCAGAATCATATACTTGTTCCATTCTTTTTATAATATTCTTTGGTCAAATGCCCACAAATTAAATATTTGAACAAACTAACTTAAATAGTCATTCTTTACGGTTTCAATTGGTGACTATATATTAAGGAAAAAAAATGATGAATTCTTTATTTCTTCAAATTCTATACCAATTAAAAAGAAGGTTTTATCAACTTTGAGATATATGAATCCCATTTTATTCCTCTATTTTCTTCATGTATGATGGAATTAAAAAAAAAAAATTTCTTTTTCAAATCTAACGAGCAATAATTATGAACAATACTAAAAATTTATTCTTTTTTTGTTTTCTAATTTATTCTTTTTTTATTTTTCTAAAAAAAATATTCAAATGAAATTTTTCCATTTTTTTCACATACATTTGGTTCATTAAGCAGTCATCAAAAAATACTCTTCAAGATTCAGTTCAGAAATTGTTTTGGCATTGTTTCAGGTAACAACCGGGGTAACATGAGAAATTAAAATTTACATTGAATAACAAAAGAATGCTAAAACAATATCTGAATTGCTTCTTGAAGAGCATGTATCTAAGGAGTCTAAAGGAGATTGTGTAACATTAGAAAATTTTATCTTATACACATACATATGTTTTCCATTTTAACCCAGGAGACTAGAGATGTTCCCGAAAGGAAATGATGAGGGGAAAGAAAATTCCTTGTCTTTGTACCTGAAGGCGACCGATTACGTGACCAATGCTCCAAAGGAAATAACATTGGCCGTCTTTAAACTGAAAGTTTTGGACCAATTCAAGAGGAACCACTATGAAAGTAGTATTTATACTCAGTATCTCTTTCTTTTAGAAAAAAGTATTCCATATTATATATATATATATGCATATATAAGTCGTTTTCTAATTTTAATCTATACTTATTTGATACAGTCCGCACAGAACATATGTTTGGCTATGATGTTAGCAAAGGCAGAGACAAGTTTTTGCCGCTGAAGGAACTCCACGATCCAAAAAGGGGACTTCTTGTGAACGATGAGATATACATCAGTGTAGAGTTTTTACTTGTCGGCTCTACTGAGTATCTCTGATGCGCGTCAACAACGGTGTTCATCAAGACCAAAAGAATATATACCTCATGGGGAAGTTATCTACCTATTAATCTATGTTTGCATATCGTGATGTGTGTTTAAGTATCAAGCTTTTTACAGAAAAAAAGTAAAATAAAAAGTGACGGATCAAATCAGTTGACTGTATGTTGTATGTCACGATAACATTCAACCGAATCTGTTGCTACGTCAATTCTTTTATAGAGAATGTTGTTTATGTATTGTATTGTATGGTTTGTAATAAATACGACATATATATATGAGTGTGTGTTTGTGTGATTACTCAGATCTAGTAAATGGGATACTCAGCTTGACGAACTGCGGGAGTACTGCAGGCTATGCAGTCTGTAGAACCTTTTTAAGGTCGACAAGAGTTTTGCAAGCTTTTTCCCCCTTGTGTGATCACTACACTACAAGAATGAGTCCCGTATAGCGAGAAAACTTACCGATGACGTGGTTCGTCGGAAGAATACCGATACGGTAGCGAGACTTTTCCGAGAAATAGAGAGGTATGAAGGTAATTCGTCGGAGAACTGCGAGAAGTTTCGATTGTGTGTAAATCGTCGGAAATTTGTTATCGGAAAATTGTCGAGAAATACAGAGATGGAGTTTATCGGAATTATGTTGCTAAAATTTGGCGGAAATTTCTCGGATAAATTACCATTCCGACGAAAAGGAACTCGTCGGTAATCTGAGTATGAGATAGACGGTAAATCATCGTAAAATTATGAGTAATCAAAGCGAGTGCTGGGATGTTATGAATTTTTGAAAAAATATGTGTGTATGTCTCGCCGGAAAACATAGTCGATACAAAAGGTGGGAAAATAAACTCGGAACAGAGTCCGACTAACATTAATGAAGTAAAAAAACAGATGGGAGTTTATTACCGTGTATTAAATGTCTGTATCTGTAAATTACAAACTCAAGAAGAAGGTTGTTCTCTTTCCAGTTTGTACTTGGAACTAAATAAAGAAATCCTTTTTGTCGAGAAACATAAACAGAGTTGAAAAAATCACAAATCGAGAGGAGAACAAGCGGTGAAGAAGAAACAAAAACAGAGATGCTTTGTTTTCTGAAAATAAAGCAAACTTGGAAGAAAATTATGTGAGTGAAACACGGGAGCAACTTGAAGGCAAGCGCGGGCACAACCGTAAACTTGAAGGCAAGCAAGCAAACTGGAAGGCAAACAGCTTCTGGCGAGAGAGATAATCTGTGACGGCCAGAGCGAGAGAAACAGGTTTCAGCAAGAGAGGAAAACGTTGTCGGCGAGCTAGAGACGCAAATATGCCTCATCCAATTTATAAATTGCGTGAGTGGATGTACAATCGACTACATGAAGAAACTGGGGAAATCAGGGATAAGTATAAGCAAGGTCTATCGGAATTCATGCACTTAGCTGCAAATCAGGAAATTTCTCGGGAACAAGGTAAGATGAGTTGTCCTTGTCTGAAATGCAATAATGAGAAATTCATTGACATTGAAACTGTTTGGAAGCATTTGTTTCTGAAAGGATTTACACCGGGATATTTTATCTGGTTTTCGCATGGAGAGGATTTTGGAACATTGCCTTCAACTAGTCATGTTAACATGGGGGAAATGGTTGATGATATACCAGATGAGTCAATGAATATAGATGAAGATAATGTTGGTCAAATGGTTAGAGATGCGTTTTGTGGAACCATTGAAACTGATAATGTAGGGGAGGAACCGAACATGGAAGCTAAGAGGTTTTATGAGATGTTAGAATCTGCTAGTAATCCGATATATGCTGGTTGCAAAGAAGGTCACTCTGCGTTATCTGCTGCTACAAGGCTGATGAGCATTAAAACTGAATGGAATTTGCCTGAGGATTGTGTAGATGCAATTGCGGATTTTGCTAAAGAGTATATGCCTGCAGATAATGTAGCACCAGGGTCATATTATGCTATTCAAAAATTGGTTGCGGGACTTGGGTTACCTTACTAAATGATAGATGTGTGCAGAGATAATTGCATGATTTTTTGGAAAAAAGATGGTCAGTTGGATGCATGTAGATTTTGTGGTAAGGGAAGATATCAAGAAATGGTGGGGGAAACTAAAATTCCTTTCCAGAGAATGTGGTATTTGCCGATCACAGATCGATTGAAGAGGCTTTACCAATCTCAAAGAACTGCAGCAGCAATGAGATGGCACGGGGAACATGACTTCACTGGAGAAATTGCTCATCCGTCAGATGCTAAAGCATGGAAACATTTTCAGAATTTGTATCCTGCTTTTGCCGAAGAAGCACGTAATGTGTATCTTGGACTGTGTACGGATGGGTTTAACCCATTTGGAAAGAGTGGAAGGAAATATTCGCTATGGCCAGTAATTGTGATACCTTATAATCTTCCCCCGGCTCTATGTATGAAACGAGAATTTCTTTTTCTGACCATACTCGTGCCCGAACCAGATCATCCACGCCGATCATTAGATGTTTTCTTGCAACCTTTGATTGAAGAGCTGAAAATGTTATGGTTTGATGGAGTTATGACATATGACGTGTCAAAGAAGAAAAATTTCACAATGAAAGCAGTATTGATGTGGACAATTAGTGATTTCCCGGTGAATGGAATGTTATCTGTACACAGTCCAAGATACACATTACGTGCTTCTTCAGCAAAAGCAGGATACAAATTCTAAAAATGTTTCCATGCTTTAGCATCTAACGGATGAGCAATTTCTCCAGTGAAGTCATGTTCCCCGTGCCATCTCATTGCTGCTGCGGTTCTTTGAGATTGGTAAAGCCTCTTCAATCGATCTGTGATCGGCAAATACCACATTCTCTGGAAAGGAATTTTAGTTTCCCCCACCATTTCTTGATATCTTCCCTTACCCCAAAATCTACATGCATCCAACTGACCATCTTTTTTCCAAAAAATCATGCAATTATCTCTGCACACATCTATCATTTAGTAAGGTAACCCAAGTCCCGCAACCAATTTTTGAATAGCATAATATGACCCTGGTGCTACATTATCTGCTGGCATATACTCTTTAGCAAAATCCGCAATTGCATCTACACAATCCTCAGGCAAATTCCATTCAGTTTTAATGCTCATCAGCCTTGTAGCAGCAGATAACGCAGAGTGACCTTCTTTGCAACCAGCATATATCGGATTACTAGCAGATTCTAACATCTCATAAAACCTCTTAGCTTCCATGTTCGGTCCTCCCCTACATTATCAGTTTCAATGGTTCACAAACGCATCTCTAACCATTTGACCAACATTATCTTCATCTATATTCATTGACTCATCTGGTATATCATCAACCATTTCCCCCATGTTAACATGACTAGTTGAAGGCAATGTTCCAAAATCCTCTCCATGCGAAAACCAGATAAAATATCCCGGTGTAAATCCTTTCAGAAACAAATGCTTCCAAACCGTTTCAATGTCAATGAATTTCTCATTATTGCATTTCAGACAAGGACAACTCATCTTACCTTGTTCCCGAGAAATTTCCTGATTTGCAGCTAAGTGCATGAATTCCGATAGACCTTGCTTATACTCATCCCTGATTTCCCCAGTTTCTTCATGTAGTCGATTTTACATCCACTCACGCAATTTATAAATTGGATGAGGCATATTTGCGTCTCTAGCTCGCCGACAACATTTCCCTCTCTCGCTGAAACCTGTTTCTCTCGCTCTGGCCATCACAGATTATCTCTCTCGCCAGAAGCTGTTTGCCTTCAAGTTTGCTTGCTTGCCTTCAAGTTTCCGGTTGTGCCCGCGCTTGCCTTCAAGTTGCTCCCATGTTTCACTCACATAATTTTCTTCCAAGTTTGCTTTATTTTCAGAAAACAAAGCATCTCTGTTTTTGTTTCTTCTTCACCGCTTGTTCTCCTCTCGATTTGTGATTTTTTCAACTCTGTTTATGTTTCTCGACAAAAGGATTTCTTTATTTAGTTCCAAGTACAAACTGGAAAGAGAACAACCTTCTTCTTGAGTTTGTACTTTACAGAAACAGACATTTAATACACGGTAATAAACTCCCATCTGTTTTTTTTTACTTCATTAATGTTAGTCGGACTCTGTTCCGTGTTTATTTTCCCACCTTTTGTATCGACTATGTTTTCCGGCGAGACATACACACATACTTTTTCAAAAATTCATAACATCCCAGCACTCGCTTTGATTACTCATAATTTTACGACGATTTACCGTCTATCTCATACTCAGATTACCGACGAGTTCCTTTTCGTCGGAATGGTAATTTATCCGAGAAATTTCCGCCAAATTTTAGCAACATAATTCCGATAAACTCCATCTCTGTATTTCTCGACAATTTTCCGATAACAAATTTCCGACGATTTACAGACAATCGAAACTTCTCGCAGTTCTCCGACGAATTACCTTCATACCTCTCTGTTTCTCGGAAAAGTCTCGCTACCGTATCGGTATTCTTCCGACGAACCACGTCATCGGTAAGTTTTCTCGCTATACGGGACTCATTCTTGTAGTGGTTTCTGATTCAATTAAAACGAAAATTATACAATTGAAAAGCCAAACGAAAATGGTAAATTAAAATTACTTAGATAGCCACAAAGATTCAAAAACAACATATACATCTTTCTCACAACACCACAAAACAATATATACATCTTTGTCACAACACCACAAAACAAAGAAACCGAAACAGCATCACATATATATTTGTGACAAGTTCATGAGAATCTAGGAAAGGAGACTGAAAAGTAACCTAAGAAGAAGGTGTAGTTGAGAGAGGCGCTGCTCCAGTTGACTGACTCGTCATAAATTCCAGAAATGCTGGATCGGTTTGGCGCAGATACTTTTCCTCAAGGAGAAGCGGTCGAGCTTGTCCTTATGCTCAGCCACAACTTACATTGACGATTTATTTTCGTGATGATGATATTATATAATTTTTATTAATTTTTTATATAGTATCCTTATATAATATGATTAGAGATTTTAATATATATATATATATATACTTTTTTATCAGCACAAAATAAAAGTAAAACTACAGATCCATGTTAATCCAGCTTGGAGGTGATGAACCAATGTGCACCAGTTCTGCAGGATGTTTCCTTGCACTCCTTGCTAAGTGATCTGCTTTCTCATTCTTCTTACGTGGGATAAGCCTGATGTTGAAACCTGGTAATCGTTCTTTCCACTGTGCAAATTCTTCCAAATGAATTCGGAATGCCGGCCAGTCCTCGGGTGCTGCCAACATTTTTACCAGATCGGAACAATCTGTCGCGGAGAAAAGCTGTGAACATGGGACTGGAACCATACATTCCATTGCCCAAATCATTGCCTCAATTTCCGCATGTAGTGGTGATATACTACATATTATATTTCGTATCCCCATCAAATAAGGCGAACGGTCTGGTTTTACACAGTACCACCCTTGTCCTGAGAAATCGTCGCGTTCCTTCCATGCTCCATCCACAAAACAGCACCATTTCTCTGGATCTCTATTATCCATCTCTCGAGAACAAATTTCGTTGCTCTCAGCATCCGTTATACTTATATTTTAATATATTATATATTTTACTATTTTAGTTTATACAATATGTTATTTCATATAAATTTATTTTAAATTAAATATATGAAATTTTAAATTTATTAAAATTAAAAAGACGAACCCATTAATTTAAATTTATAAAAATTAAGAAGACTAACCCGTGAATTTAGAATATTGTTGTTTCATTCCGGCTTTGTCCAGATCTCGGCTTCCATTTCTTAGGATCTCGGCTTTCGTTCATCGGATTTTAGTTTCGGCTAAGTCTGATTTTTTCTCCTTTTTTCTTTCTGCTAGAATCCTTTATATCCTGGAGTGCAGGACATGATTCATTCTTGTTTCAATTCCGTTCACTTTCTAATTCTTGCTTAATGAAGGTTCCCTTCTGCGCTAATCGCCATGGTTGCGTTTCTTCAGGCGGATCTTCTCTCTTGGAAGAAGAGCTAAGATGGTTAAGGGTTTCGCGCAACTTCTTTGGTTTTCATCAAGGTGGTTGATGATGAAGGTGATCGATCTTGTTCCGGTTGTATCGCAGAAAGTATCTCTCAGGGTTTGATCTTATTTCCGGCGGCATGGCTTCGTTAGGGTTGTTCGTAGTCAACGGCGGATTCTCCCACTTCATCTCACGTGCGTTTCACGTGGCATCAATTTTAACCTTTCATTATTATTATAATGGGTATGATTAGGTTTGGGCTTTATTTTATGTTGATGTATCTGATGTTGTGGATTTTCAAACCCTTTGTACCGGCCCACTGGACCTTGTTTATTTAATGAAATGTTTGGTTGCCGAAAAAAAAGAAAAAAAAAATCAAAGTATATATTTTAAATATTATGTTGTAAATTAAAAGGAAATATATCTTTATGTTAAAGATACTAAGAGATATTTAAAGATATTATTATATATTATGCATAAATTCATTAATAACTGATTAAACCATTTTGCCATTAATGAAATCCTAAGATGTTAATAATTCTAGTGGTATTTTATGTAATATAACACATGACTAAAGGTTTTTTTCAAAATATAACATGAATTAATAGTATAGAGTAGGCATGTAATGAAGTAGGAGATGTACACAAACAAAGCAAACATGGCATTTAACGAAGTAGGAGATGTATCAAAAGAAATAATAGTATTAGATTCTACCAGCGCAAAATCAATATTTTTATTAATTATTTTTGTAATATTTTGAATTTAAAATTTACTGTGAAATGAAATATAAGGGCATCTCCAATGGTGTGTTCTAAAATCTGAACCCAACATTAAAATAAATGAAATAAAAATAAATATAAGAGAGAGTGTGTAATAAGGTTATAAGAGAAGGATTTTTGGAACCACTTTTAAACCCCTCAATCCACATGTCACTTGATTAAAAAAAATTGAAATATAACTATACAATTAAAATATTAATATTTTTTTTTTTTAGATACTCTAATGGTGTCTGAACATTGGAGATGGTCTAATATTTTAGTTATTTTAAAATTTATGTCAAATGATAGATAAGATTCTAAAACTATCACTTAAACAAAATATGTTGTAATGGTTTAATTTTTATAATAATATATTTATTTGTTATTATTCCAGTTAGTTTTGTATAAACAAATTGGAAAACATTTTATAATACTCTAGTCTATATCAATTTGTTTATGGCAAAATATTTATCTTAAAATATCTTCTTTCAAAATATTTTATTCCAGGCTATATCAATTTATTTTAAAATATTTTATTCTAGTCTATATCAATTTATTTTAAAATATTTTTGGAGACCTATGAACTATAGAAAAAACCTGCAACGTGTTAATACAAGAAAAAAAAAAAAAAGAGAGAAGGAATAACATGGATATAAGAGCTGTGAAGTTTTTGGAGACTTATTACCAACTTTTTTTATCACCAAATACAAGAAATTGATCGTTTAAATTAAGAGAGGACTCTATCTAAACTGAGGATATGACATCAACATAGACCATCTCTATGGATAAAGTCTGTGCACTCTTTCCCAATTTGTTAGCTTTAGAATACTTTGTGCGAGGGATCAACTTGATAGAAAAAGTTTCCATCTCCTTTTATCTCCAGAATTTTTCAATATGCATGCGTAGAAAAAGTAGGCCACTTAAGAGATAAGATATTACTTTGATCAAGTCAGAACAGTTTGTGCGAAAACCATCTGGTTATGCGAAGAGGATACATATATTTCATATCTCAAATCAAAGCTTCAAACTCCGCATGTAAATAGGAGAAACTTCCACGAATACTCTGAGTCTCCATCAGGGCCGGTCTTGGGCGCTCATAACGCAAGAACTTTAGGCACCAAAAATTATAAAGATTGTAAAAGCTTAAGTGTCGATAGGTTTTTTTGGCACATTGATGTATGAGCATGTTTATCTACCCTATAGATCATGGGTTAAAATCCTGAAATTTTTCCTCACTTTTTTCCTTTGATAAAAATAACAATTAATAAAATATATAATTTCCAGTTTCAATTTTGACTACTTATTTTCAAATACTACATTAAATGATATAAATAAAAATGTGATTTAACTAAACAAAACACTAATTATTTCTTATATAATGATTTATCTTTCTCTCAACTGAACACATCTTTCATTATTGATCAATCTTTGCTGCTTCTCCCAACCTCATATGAAAATCTTATTCTCCATCTTCTCTATCATTTTCGTAATTTCTTATAATTGTTTTTTATTTTATTGAAATCTTAGTAAACATGAAAGTATAGAATTATTATAAATTGGGTTCTAGTGCTTTCTAAAACTCTTTGAAAAATTCAATAAAAATTTGCAAGATAGAGTTAATGTTAACATAGGTTGATTAAATTGTAATTATTTATTGTTTATCATATGTATTTTTTCTATGTATCATAACTAAATAATATTATTATTTAATAATAAAGTAATTTTATTATTATTTTAAGGGATATTATTATTTTATCCGTTTTAAGTATCACAAAACTCAAAACTCAGAACCGGCTGATGTGGACATGGAACCGGACCAGCTAGAACCGATCATTCCTATTGTCAAAGATTCACCCATGACTCGATCCAAGACTAGACGACTTAGGGAAGGATTCAATGGAGCCGTGGCTGCACTTATCAACACTCAAGAGTTCCAATGCTTAAGGCCAGAACCTCCGGAAGAGAACTCAAATAAAGAACCTGACCTTACCAAAGACTTTGCGCGGCTAAACCTACAAGATGAGCAATACCAAGCAGAGCAATGTAAGTCAACTCCTTTGGCAGGTACTAGAGTCATCAAGCAGCTGATATTCGAGTTGGAAGCTCAAGGAGGAGGCAAGGAACAAGATCCGAAGGCTGGACAAGAAGACCTCAAGGAAGAACCAATCAAGACTGAACCACAAGACAACCGGACCAAGGTAACACAAGGTAAAGTGTTTTCATTATTAACGATCTGTGCAGGTAAAGGAGAGTCTCCTAGTGGTTAAAGAGCTCGCCATCAACCTTAGTTCGAGTCCTAGTAGAGTCTTTTATTTTGTTTAAGTTCGGTTAAAGACAATGTTTCCCTTTTGTTTTACCTTTGCTTTTTATTTCAATTTTCGAGTTGTATGCTTCCTTTTCTGTTGAGTCGGCCCTAGGGCTAGCTGATAGAGCTATTATAAAGCTCCCTTGCAGCCGTGTATTCTTTTTCAGACCTACTATCAATAAAATAACGCAGTTCAACCTAGTTCTTAGCCGCCGCCTAAGAAAGTGTTCTTGCTTGTTCTTGTGTGAAGGAGAGTAGCCAAGAGAAGCGTTGCTGTATCAAGGAGTCTTTCACCCTCCTTGTGGTGCCATCGATCCATCATCAACCTCCATCAACCATTCCTTCAAGAGAGAGCCTTCGTGCCAGCTTGAGGAATCCATATCAACTTCAAGCCTTGCGTCCCAAGTCTTGTCGAACCATCATCCATCCAACAACCATCACGAGAGAGCGTCAAAGCCAGCGTGTGGTTCCATCCTCCCCCTTGATCCAGACCGCATATAAGTCTCACCACCGAGTCTTATATCATTTTGGTATCAGAGCCAAAGGTTCCACCTTTGGTTTTCTATCCTTTACGAGTTCTTGTTCTTCTTTGTGTTCTTGTTTAGGTCGATTGATTTATTTTCTGTCTTTTGCGTTTCGTTCTTATTTAGATCTTAGTCAAAAAAAAAAAACAAATCGTGTCTGCTTTGGATCATTGTTAAGTTGCTAGTTTTCTTTTCAAAAAAAGAAAAAAAAAATATAGACCATAGTTTGTGTTCTTGTTGCGGCTTGTTTAAGAGTAGATTTCGGTTTGTCTTTTGTGTCTTGGAGTGTTATTGCTTGTGGTTTAGGTTGCTAGATCTTATTAGCCTCCATAGCCGCCAAGTTTGTCACCCTAGGATTCATAGGTCAAGTTGTGTCGACCCCTAGGTTTGCCTTTTTTCGTTTTAGTTCTTTCCATTTCTGTTTGCCGAGTTTCCTTTTTATTTTTCTTGTCGAGCTCTTTACTTCTTTGTTATCTTTCCTTTGTTTAAAGTCTCTTTCCTTTTGTCTTCTGTGGTATTTTTAACCGTGTGTTAAGTGTTGCAAGGAACAAGAGAGCACATGGGAGACAACGCACCACCAGACACCATGATGCAAGTGCTCAATGCCTTGCGTGAGGAGATGAGGCAAGTTGGGCAACAAGTTGGCACCATGCGCACCGAGTTTGGTGAACGCATTGGACGCTTGGAGCAACCTAGAAGAGGACCCATACGAGGCAATCCCATTGTACAACCACGCCAAGAGCATGAAGAAGATGATCAAACTGATCAAGAAGAAGATCCACCTGACGGTTATAGGAGAAACAACCCGAGGAGACACGAGCCTTACCGGCGCAACCAAGGCCGAGATGATGATGTCCGAGACAACAAGTATGGCATCAAACTAACTCCTCCTACTTTTGCAGGAAAGTCGGATCCCGAAGCTTACCTAGATTGGGAAAGGAGGCTAGAGCACATCTTTGAGTGCTACGGATACAATGAGAGGAAGAAGGTAGCTGTGGCCGCAGCTCAATTGACTGAGAACGCTCTAGCTTGGTGGGATAGAACCGTAGCCGAGAGAAGAAGGCAGCGATTCAGACCCATACTAGCTTGGCTAGACATGAAAAGCCTACTAAGGGCTAGGTACATTCCTGAACATTTCCATAGAGATTTGCAAAAACGTTTTCGTAAGTTGTCTCAGGGAACAAGGAGTGTGGAGGACTACTTTGAAGAGTTTGAGAAGCTGATGAACTCGTTGGAGCTAGAAGAATCCGAGGAGGCTCTTATGGCGCAATTCATTGATGGCTTGCAAGACAGGATAGCTAGGAAAGTGGAGAGAGCTCAGTACAATGGACTCTACGAATTGCTACATTTGGCTGTCATGACCGAGCAGCAGATTAAGCGCAAGACATCACTTAGCCAACGAAACTGAAACTCACAACCGTGAGTTGCAAGCACTTCCAAAACTCAAGACAAGGGCAAAGCGGTTGAGATAGATTCTCGATTCAAGAGCAAAACCAATGAGACTCCCAAACCAAACCGTGGAGAGCAAGGTAAGTTCCCTAGTACTCAATCAAGGACCCGTGACATTATTTGTTTTAAGTGTCAGGGAAGAGGTCACATGGCTAGAGATTGCCCCAACCAACGCGTGATGCTCATTACTTCTACTGGAGATTATGAGACTGAAGATGAGAACGAGCTGAATCTAACTGATCAAGAGGAAGATCTTGTATATCCGGATCATGGAGAACTCTTGGTCACTAGGCGTGTGCTAAGTGCTCAAGTAAACCCAACCGAGCAAGCACAAAGAGAGAACCTATTCCACACCAAATGCACCATCAAAGGCAAGGTATGTAGTTTGGTGATAGACGGTGGTTCTTGTACTAATGTTGCAAGTCAAGTTCTTGTGGATAAGCTAGGTTTGGAGCGAACCAAACATCCGAGACCCTATCCTCTTCAATGGCTCAATGAGAACGTGGAGTTGAAGGTCACTGAGCAAGTGGTGGTACCCTTTAGCATTGGCAACTACCAAGACGAGATCATGTGCGACATATTGCCCATGCAAGCTGGACACCTCCTACTTGGAAGGCCTTGGCAATTTGATCGAAGAGCCATACATGATGGACGCACCAACCATTACTCTTTTACACACAATGGCCGTAAGTTCAATCTTGCCCCACTTAGTCCAACTGAAGTTCACGAGATGTATATCCACATGAACAAAGGACCTAAGGTAAGTAAACCAAGTCTCTATCTAACTTCAAGAGACGTTTGTAAGACCCTTGGTGCCAAGGGCACTGTGATACTAATGGTTTACAAAGAGTGTTTGAGAACAGGTACCAACGAGTTAAGAGTACCTTTAGAAGTTCAGACTTTGTTAGACAGGTTCCAAGATGTGTTCCCGGAAGACATACCGCCTGGACTTCCTCCCATCCGTGGCATAGAGCACCAGATTGATCTCGTGCCAGGCTCAGCCTTACCAAACAAGGCAGCATACCGTATGAACCCTGAAGAGTCTAAAGAACTAGAGAAACAAGTGCGATACCTAATGGACAAGGGATACATACGAGAGAGCTTAAGCCCATGTGCAGTACCAGTCTTACTTGTACCTAAGAAAGATGGGACATTGAGGATGTGCGTGGACTGTAGAGCCATCAACAACATCACCATCAAGTATAGGCATCCTATCCCGCGCCTAGATGATATGCTTGATGAATTGAGTGGATCCACACTCTTCTCAAAGGTAGACTTGAAAAGCGGTTACCACCAAGTCCGAATGAAGGAAGGAGATGAGTGGAAGACTGCCTTCAAGACCAAGCAAGGGTTATATGAGTGGCTAGTCATGCCATTTGGTTTGACAAATGCACCAAGTACCTTCATGCGCCTTATGAACCAGGTTCTTCGAGCTTACATAAGTAAATTTGTAGTTGTCTATTTCGATGACATACTTATCTATAGTAAGAACCTAAGTGATCATCTACAACATCTTGAACTAGTGCTTAAAACACTTCGAAAGGAAGGTCTATATGCCAACCTTAAGAAGTGCACCTTTTGTACTAATGAGCTTGTCTTTTTAGGATTTGTTGTTAGTGAACAGGGTTTAAGAGTGGATGAGGAGAAGATCAAAGCGATCAAGGAATGGCCTACACCAACAACAATCGGACATGTGAGAAGCTTCCACGGATTGGCTAGCTTCTATAGGAGATTTGTGCGCGACTTCAGTACTCTTGCTGCCCCTCTTACTGCTGTGATCAAGAAGAACGTGCCATTCTCATGGGGACCCTCGCAAGAAGCAGCTTTCAACACGCTAAAGGCGAAGCTGACTGAAGCACCGGTTCTTGCTCTACCAGACTTTGAAGAAATGTTTGAAGTAGAGTGTGATGCATCCGGACTGGGCATAGGAGCTGTGCTACACCAGAGAAGAAGGCCAGTGGAATTCTTTAGTGAGAAACTGAGTGGAGCTACACTCAACTACCCAACATACGACAAGGAGCTATATGCATTGGTCCGCGCCTTAGAAACATGGCAACATTACTTGCTGCCCAAGGAGTTCATAATCCATACTGATCACGAGACCTTGAAGCATCTAAGAGGCCAAACTTCCTTGAAGAGACGACATGCCAAGTGGTTGGAGTTCATAGAAACGTTCCCTTATGCAATCAAGTACAAGAAAGGGAAGGAGAATGTGGTGGCTGATGCTTTGTCTAGGCGATTCATTCTCATATCTACCATGGAGGCCAAAGTACTTGGGTTTGAACACATGAAGGAGCTGTACAAGGATGATTCGGAGCTGGGAGAAGCTTATCAAGCATGCGGCAAAGGAGCTTTTGGATCTTTCTACTTACATGATGGCTTTCTTTTCAGGGATAAGAGATTATGCATTCCTCAATGCTCAATGCGAGATTTGATACTCACGGAAGCACATGGAGGAGGACTTATGGGACATTTCGGTGTAGACAAAACACTGGCTGTGGTAGCTGATCATTTCTTTTGGCCACACTTGAAGAAGGACGTAGAGAAGCATTGCTCTAGATGTGTGCCGTGTCACAAAGCCAAGTCCAGGTTACACCCACATGGCCTTTACTTACCCTTACCTATTCCTAACGCACCTTGGGTGGATGTGTCAATAGACTTTGTGTTAGGACTGCCCAAGATCAGACACAAGGATTCTATTCTTGTTGTTGTGGATCGTTTTTCCAAGATGGCACACTTCATTCCTTGTGACAAATCCAATGATGCTACACAAACCGCGGATTTGTTTTTCAAAGAAGTGGTACGCTTACATGGAGTGCCAAGGACCATAGTCTCTGACCGAGATACGAAGTTCCTCAGCCATTTCTGGAGGACCCTATGGAGAAAACTGGGAACCAAGTTGCTATTCTCCACGACTTGCCATCCTCAAACAGATGGACAAACAGAAGTGGTAAACCGTACTCTCTCTACACTTTTAAGAGTAACTCTTGGACGTAACTTAAAGACATGGTTAGATTGTTTGCCATTTATCGAATTTGCTTATAACCATGCTACTCATTCTGCTACTAAGATGTCACCATTTGAAGTTGTTTATGGTTTTAATCCACTAACCCCACTTGATCTTACGCCAATTCCACAAATTGAGCAAGTTAATCTAGATGGTGTCAGGAAAAGTGAGTTTATTAAGAAGCTTCATGAAAAGACTAGAGAAAACATCTTAAAGAAGACCGAGAACTACAAGAAGCAAGCTGATAAAGGACGCAAAGAGATGGTGTTTCAACCAGGAGAATGGGTGTGGTTACATTTCAGACAGGAGAGGTTTCCTAATCAAAGGAATTCCAAGCTTGCACCCCGTGGAGATGGTCCATTCCGAGTCTTGGAGCGTATCAACAACAATGCATACAAGCTGGAGCTGCCAGGTGATATGAAAGTGTCTAATAGTTTTAATGTTACTGATCTATCTCCTTATGACGCAGAAGACACAGTTTTGAGGACAAAACCTTTAGAAGAGGGAGGGAATGATGTGGACATGGAACCGGACCAGCTAGAACCGATCATTCCTATTGTCAAAGATTCACCCATGACTCGATCCAAGACTAGACGACTTAGGGAAGGATTCAATGGAGCCGTGGCTGCACTTATCAACACTCAAGAGTTCCAATGCTTAAGGCCAGAACCTCCGGAAGAGAACTCAAATAAAGAACCTGACCTTACCAAAGACTTTGCGCGGCTAAACCTACAAGATGAGCAATACCAAGCAGAGCAATGTAAGTCAACTCCTTTGGCAGGTACTAGAGTCATCAAGCAGCTGATATTCGAGTTGGAAGCTCAAGGAGGAGGCAAGGAACAAGATCCGAAGGCTGGACAAGAAGACCTCAAGGAAGAACCAATCAAGACTGAACCACAAGACAACCGGACCAAGGTAACACAAGGTAAAGTGTTTTCATTATTAACGATCTGTGCAGGTAAAGGAGAGTCTCCTAGTGGTTAAAGAGCTCGCCATCAACCTTAGTTCGAGTCCTAGTAGAGTCTTTTATTTTGTTTAAGTTCGGTTAAAGACAATGTTTCCCTTTTGTTTTACCTTTGCTTTTTATTTCAATTTTCGAGTTGTATGCTTTCCTTTTCTGTTGAGTCGGCCCTAGGGCTAGCTGATAGAGCTATTATAAAGCTCCCTTGCAGCCGTGTATTCTTTTTCAGACCTACTATCAATAAAATAATGCAGTTCAACCTAGTTCTTAGCCGCCGCCTAAGAAAGTGTTCTTGCTTGTTCTTGTGTGAAGGAGAGTAGCCAAGAGAAGCGTTGCTGTATCAAGGAGTCTTTCACCCTCCTTGTGGTGCCATCGATCCATCATCAACCTCCATCAACCATTCCTTCAAGAGAGAGCCTTCGTGCCAGCTTGAGGAATCCATATCAACTTCAAGCCTTGCGTCCCAAGTCTTGTCGAACCATCATCCATCCAACAACCATCACGAGAGAGCGTCAAAGCCAGCGTGTGGTTCCATCCTCCCCCTTGATCCAGACCGCATATAAGTCTCACCACCGAGTCTTATATCACCGGCCCTGGTCTCCATCATCGAATCTACCACTCCTTCCTCGTTACAAAATCATTCCTGACCTGAAAAAACATATGAATCTTCCAATGAACCATTTACGAAACACCACCATCCATCGACAATTCCAATATCCAATCGTAGAATAGTTTCAATTGTTATGCATCTGTTATCTAACGATTGCGTCCATTCTTATAATCGTCGTGAGACCTATTATGTCTTCACAGCCTAATTGGTAAAAAGAATAAAAAGAATACTGTAGAAATATTTAAAAGATGTAGGAATCTCTATGGCCCTTGAGCATTATTATTGGGGGTTCTAGAAGAGAGTCTCTAAAATTAAATTTTAATATAAACAACTATATAATCTTTGTTTATTAAATGTGAGATTCTAAAATCTTGGAATACTCAAAGAGAGTCTCTATGATTAGTCTATATGAGTAATATAAACAATTATATAATCTTAGAGCATTATTATTGGGGGTTCTAGAAGAGAGTCTCTATGAGTAATATAAACTAGTATATAATCTTAGAGCATTATTATTGAGAGTTCTAGAAGAGAGTCTCTAATCATAAAGACTCTCTTTGAGTATTCCGAGATTTTAGAACCTCACATCTAATAAACAAAGATTATATAATTATTTATATTATAATTTTTTTTTTTAGAGACAAAAAAAAAGAAATTTTTTTAGAGACTCTTCTATGGAACCCAGATTCTTAAAACAAGTTCTTAGTATAAATCTATACTATTAAAACAGAAGCATAAATAATGACATAACCTTAAGTTTTGTAAGTTATTACATACAATGCCATTAACAATAAACTACATTTTGATATATCATTAAAGGCATTTCTGGCAGTTATATTTTATGATTTTAATTGCTTTAATAATTAATTATGCTGAATTAATATATTTCCATGAATTTTTTTTTTTGCTCGAATTAATTATACATAATTATTATATTTCCACGAACAACCTACTCCATCTTAGGATATATTTGATTTCTATGTTAAATCGTTACCTTATTTGATGACAGAATATCCTCTAATAAATTATTTTTAAAATCACGTTTTACAAATTGTGCTCAAACAATAAATCGTTCGATTACATACCTTCTAAAATTTAATTTCTAATACAAACGATTCTCCTTAAGATTCTAACATACCTTCTAACATTATTTAATGAAATTTTGTTAAGGTTCTCCTTAACAAAATCGAACGATTCTAATTTATTTGGATCTGCAAATCTTAACATATATATATCGCTTCTAAGTTAATTCTCGGAACTTAATAAATAAAGTTAACATTTAATCTTTAACCAAACTAAACAACCGCTTTTCAAAAATCATATATTTCATATACAAAATCCAAACAAAATCTTAACATAATGGGGTTAATAGAATAATCCAAACCAATCTTTTCATATCTATTAAATATATTTTGAGATTATCACTGTATTAATTATTAGGTTGTATACATAACCTTCACTGTCTATTATATATACCCAAAATTGTCTTGTGTTCATCACTACAACAATCTATCGTCTTCTTCAGCCCAAGAAAAAATAATGTCTTCTATTGTTTGAATAACATCAAATCTTACCAAACCAAATGGCAAATCCAAGTCAAGGTTATTCATACATGGAAACAATACACAGCCCATTCAGGTGAAACATTGGAGCTGATTCTAGTTGATGAAAAAGTATATTATGTCTTATGAATGCAATACATTGCAACAACTTATACATCTTTTTAACTTCTACATTCTTATTATTTATAGGGTATCAAAATACATGCTACATGTAAGAAATCCGATTTGAAAAGATTGGAAAAGCTGGTTTGTGTTGGAGAATGGAAAATTATAGAGGATTTTTCATTGAATACTGCATCTGGTCAGTACAGATCTACTAATCATGTTTACAAAATGACGTTCCTGCATGACATTTCCATTAGACGGTCTGGTTTTACTTCAGATGACACATTTCTGAATTTGACTGATTTTGAGTCTATTTTAAGTGGTTCTCTGGAAACTTGCTTTTTGGTTGGTAAGTGAAATATCAAAACCTTAAATATACTATTTTCATAAACTTATATTCCATTAGAAAATTATATAATATTGATATTGTTCATATTACTCTTCTAATGATGTATTTTTTTCAAGATGTGATTGGACAAGTGTTAGAGGTTGGAGAAATGCAAACTGTCCAAATGATGGGAAAAGAAAGGAAAAAAATAGAGTCTCCATAAGAGACACTAAGTAAGGTTCTTCGATATTGTTGTTAATAAGCTTATAATTATATGGTAATGCTAATTATAATTTTTGTTAATCTTTTCAACCCCTCTAGCATGCTGTCTTTGGGGAAATTTTGCTGACAAATTTCAAGGTTCTTCCTAATCACTGAGTGAAGGAATTATTCTATGTCTAATCAGGTTTGGTAAAATTGGCATATCTATACTATAAATTGAGGTTACCATATACTTATTATAAAAGGTTGTTTTGACCTATTCATTAGCTAATAACTTTTTGGTCTTACCTAATATTTCCATAAACAATACAAAGTAACTTGAGATATATATTAAATCAAAACAAAATCTCAGAATATATCTTTTTAAATCAAACTGAATCTAAATTTTATTTCAAACATATTTATAATATTAGAATCTAGATTTTGGCAAAAGAAAATCTTATGAAAAAAAGATTTGATTAGTAAATTTTAGGGGGGCTTATTGGACTAAGGAATTGAGAGGAATTCATTTTTTTTTATAAATCCTCCCTTATTGGATTTAACATTTGTAAAACTTTCTTAAAATCTCAGCTTATTGGATTACACATTTGTACAATTCCTTTAAAATTCCAGCTTATTGAAAATTTGAGATTTCATCAATAAATTCCATCTGAAGGAATTTGAAGGAATTTGAAAGACAATTTATAGTTAAAAATGAAGAGATACAAATACCACCTCTTATGGTGGTATTTGAAGTTTTTTTTTAACTTTTTAGTTTCAATTTCAAAAAAAATAAATCAAAACTTTTAAAATGAGGAAAAGAAAAAACTAAGTTGAAATTTAAAATTTGAAATTTTCAATATATTTTTTTTTATTTTATAGAATACAAAACTTGACAGAAATACTATATATCATTTTAAATAATTTTAAAAGTTGAAAATCCTATTTGTTCCAAATATACCCAAATTTAAATTTTTTAACATTGTATATGAATAAGAAATATAAACCAAATAAATTTCAGATTTTTAATCTCTTTAATTAATTTATTATCATTAAATTACTTTTTTAAAAAAAATGAAATCCCAAGAAAAAATTGAAATCCCAGATTTCTTAAAATTCTCTTGGATTATATAATCAAATCCCAAATCAAATCCCAGATTTCTTTAAATTCTCGTTGGATTCATATATATTCAGATTCTCTCAATTTCTTAGTACAATAAGCCTCCCTTAATTTATAGTTTCAAAAATGAAAAATGTATTTTTATTTTTGTCTTAAAACTATTTTTATTAATCATAAAATAAATTAAAATAATCATGCACCAATTTTTTTTTCAACATATTTTCCTAAATGTGAATATTATGAAAATAATATTCAAATTAATAATGTTTATTTTTGAAACTACAAAACAAACTTTTACTTTGTTGAACATTAAGAATACTAGAAATTAGTCTGATCTATTTTAAATTTAATAAAAAATACAAATATTAAGAATTATTCAATATTTATATTATTTGATTATATTGTAGACGGATTAAGATTAATATTTTTTTATGATTGATGTCTATTTTGGATTATTTTCTCAAACGAGTTAAAAGAACAAATTTTCATATTTCAGTTACCAAACAAAATTTTGAATATTGTAAGATGATTAAAAGAATTGATTAACCTGATTTATAAATGATACATATAAACCTTTAATTTTATTTCTATAAATATATTGGAAATTAGACTGGTCTATTTTCTATTTAATAAAAAATATTTAAAATATTATATATTCATGTTTTTAGTAAATTAGCACGCCTTAAAATCTTGAACCTAGAAAATTAAGTTTCTTTGAAAACCAACATATCTAAAATTTTGACTTTGTATTAAAAACATAAAAACGAAAAAAAATTTACTATTCTTCTAAGAATTGATTAACCTGATTTATAAATGATACATATAAATCTTTAGTTATATTTCTGTAAAAATATTCGAAATTAGACTGGTCTATTATTTATTTAATAAAAAATAATAAAAAATATTATATATTCATATTATTGATTTGGGTCGGTTTTTCGGGTTTCATGTTTTTGGGTTTACAAAAATAGAAACCGTTTTGGATTTTTAACAAAAAAAATTTGGATTCGGGTTCGGATTTTTTGGGTCGGGTTCGGGTTCGGATTTCGGGTTCAGTTTAAAGTCCCACAAAAACAAGAAAAGTTGATTCAATCACACAAACAACTTATCTAATTACAATGCCAGCTTATTTAATTATTTTGATAGAATTAAAAATATTAAAAATTAGGCAGATACATCTTAAATTTAATAAAAAATTAAATATTATAAATTATTAAATTATATAGTGCATAGATTAATATTTTTTTTACGATTGATGTCAACTGAGGGTTAATAACTATTTATCAGAAACTCAAATATAAAAAAACTAAAAATCAAATAAATCAATTATTTTTGACAATATAATATTCAATAATTTTCATAATTAAATACTTTAAATTTAAATTATAAAATATTAAATTACCTCAATAAAACTCATAAAATTACACGCGCGAGTCCAAAATCTAGTACAAAGGTAAACAAAGCTACCTTCAAATATAGTATGAAGTTCACATACAAAGACTTGATTCAGACTTTGTTTTCCCTTTTGATTTGGCACAAGAGAAAAACAGATCTCAAATGCATGACAGGTGATCATAAACCCAGACATACCTGAAGCAGAAGAATTTAAAAGATTGTTAGTATATTTGTACGATTTTAATAGTCTGAAAGTTAACTATACTATTCCAATATGATATATATTAAACTTAACAGTATATCCCTAAAATTTAGCTGAACAGTATATCCCTAAAGTTTCTCCGTCCCCATTATGCGACCCTTAAAAAATTTCTTAAGGAGATGAATGACTCGAGGGTATTATTTTATACATTCGAAGTCTCAACATCTTCTATGTTTCTTGGGTTTGGCTTAAAGGTTTCTGTTGCTATGCTTGCAGAATTACTTGTCTGAGATCTTGGCTGTCTTAGACCTTGGGGAGGAGGAGAAGGCTCCATATCTTGAAAAAGTAGATTGGCCAGAGTTAGAGGGAAAATCAATTACTGACTTGAACAAGAAGGATTTGATGGTGGAGCTTGTGAAACATGATTTGAAAACAACAAAAGGAAATCGATCGGCGTTTAGCTGTATACATTCAAATGAAAGAAAATGGGTATTTTTGAGAACTACGATGTAAACCAATTCTTGAGTTGATGGAGCTTGAATTAAAAAGTGAGCTTAGGTTACGTTTGGTAAGTGTAACTGGAAGTAAGGATGAGTTACTTCTGTGCTTAGCTAAATCGGTAAATCACAGAATTGAAATAAATGAAGATGAGAAATCACTAGCTCCCTCCCTGGTGGCTACAAAAGAAATTAAAGGTGGAGACTAGCCATTAGCCTTCCTGGATTTGGAGTTTAAACAATGTACAATTCAAGAGGTTGGGATTATCCTTGTGGACCCCAAGACGTGGAATGAGAAAAGATTTAATGCAACTATAAGCAGTGTTGGTGCATCGTTTTACACTGGCCTAAACGAGTTCAAAAATTGTGCACTTTTAAAAAAATCATAAAATGATAACAATATAGAAAAAATATGTTAAAATATTATAAGATAATCTAACTCCATAAACTGTTTATAAAAAATCTAACTCCATAACTCCATAAAATAATATCTTTTAAACATAACATACAAGTGGATGAATGATATAACATACAACTGAAAACACTAAACCCTAAACAAAAAAAAACTAAAACTTAAACATAAAACATTAAACGAAAACCCTAAACCCAAAACAGTAAAACATAAGCCCAAATACTAAACCCTAAACCCAAAACACTCAACCCTAAACCCAAAATACTAAACCCTAAACCCAAAACAGTAAACCCTAGGCCCAAAATACTTAACCCTAAACCCAAAACACTAAACACTAAATCCAAAACACGAAACCATAAACTCAAAACAGTAAACCCTAACCTAAAAATATAGACTCTAAACTAGTTTTTATTTTTTATTTATTTTAATATTATTTGTTTATTTGTTTTGCCAATAATTAAGTTTTTATTTATTTTTAATTTATTTAATTTATTTTAATTATAATATGACGTGGCAATTTCATTGGTCACGGACAGAGAGGTGAATATAATGGTTCACCCCAGGAGGTGAACCTAAGAATTGTTCGTTCTCTCATGCCTCGAGCTCAGGATGAGGACATTCTGGATCTTTGTTAGTGAAATAATAACTAATTAATGATACACGAGTTTTAACCCTTTTAATTCCTACTGTAAGTGCACAGCATACGAAGTAGTATTTAGGGGTCGATCCCACGAAGACCAGTTTTCACACTATGATATATTGAGCTAAATCAAAAGCTAAGATAATTCAAATATGTTTTTGGTTTTTTTTATAACTAGTAATGAAAGCGAAATCGGTTGTAAAGATAATTTTAACAAGCGTTAGGTCAAGGAATATCTCAGGAGATTCAGAGCAACGGATCAAACAACTATTCAGGCGATGATTAAGCATAAATCTAGAACTTAAGCACTAGGATAATATCAATCCACTCTCGTGGTATCAATATCTTTGTCTATCAACCTAGAATTCCTAACTCTCGTTGGTACTAGAAATCGTAGACAAGCCTTAAGATCAGGTTTAATATGTTCACAATTCTCAATACATCTACTCTCGCAGGTAATGGTTAAATTGCTCACCAATGTTCTTTCTAGCAACCTAGCAACTCTCGCTGTCTAAGTTAAACCTCATATCATAAGATCAAGTGATCAATTCGATCTAAGCATTAAGAACAACAAGGGTGAAGATATCGATTCTATTAGCCTATTTGTGTTTAATCCTTTAGCTCATGAATTCCTTTGACAAACCTCAACCTAACTAAGAGATCTACTCAGACATGATTAAAGAAGATAACAACATGATTATAGAGTTCATAATAAAAGCTTGAATAGATAATGAAAGCTGAATATAAACTTATAAGTACTTAATTAAAGCATAAATATAAGAACTGAATTTAAAGCATAAATATAAGAACTGAAAGTAAAGACTGAAAGTAAAGACTGAAAGTAAAGACTGAAAGTAAAGAACTGAAAGTAAGAACTGAAAGTAAACTTAATAGAACTTGATTAAAGCATAAATGTTAAAGCTTAAAACAAACTAATAAGAACTTAATAAAAACTTAAACTTAAAAGCTCAAAGGAAACTAGAGGCAATGTTATAAGCTAGAGAGAAGAGGAGGAAGAAGATGGTGTGTTTGAGAGTGATGTTGTGAGTCCATTATATAGGCCAAGGTGAAGGGGAGTAGGTGAAGCGGGAACGGTCGTTCTAGGTGGAGAACGATCGTTCCCCTTGATCGATCCGTAGTAGGTGAGATGTGGTGTCGGGGAACGCTCGTTCCGGAGTATAGAACGGTCGTTCTCATGCGTTTTGTCGGCAAGGTTGGTGAAGTGTGGAACGACCACATGGGAGAGAACGGTCGTTCTCCCATTGTTGTCGGCAGGGTTGGTAAAGAGGGGAACGATCGTTCCTTGTAGGGAACGGTCGTTCCATGCTTGGTCAGAACGATCGATCTCCTTCGGGAATGGTCGTTCTGTTGATGTTTGGTCCTTCTCTCGTTTTTCCGTCTTAACTTGACTCGAACATGTCCGTAAACGCCAAACTTCTTCGGAACTCCATAAAATCTGTAAAAGACTCAAAACAATAGAAAAGACTCGAAAAACCAACGAAAGATGCAAATCAAAACTCAAACCGAATACTAAAAACGAATCAAAATACGTTAAAAACCGATAATATCAACTCTCCCCAACTAAAACCTTTGCTTGTCCCCAAGCAAAACCAGATATCTTACAAAGAGGAGAGGTTAGAAAAACGTGTGAAATTCGTAAAACTTATAGGACCATACTCTAAGTCAATTGCCCGTAAACCGCATTCGCAAAGTTCAGATCAAACCGTACTTCATTGTACTTCTCCATAACCGTAGTAAATGAGTGAAATCTCATGATCAAGCAGAACTCAATATTTAACATTCATTATCAAATGCGTGTACTCTCACAAAGGGAATATCTAACACGTTATGGTCTAGGTATCAAGGTTGGTATTTGGTGGCTCAAGTGTTTCGGTTTCTTTTAGTAGTATAAACAGATGCAAATCATTATGCAAAATCACCGTGAGACACAGACCAATTAGGAGGTACACAACTCTCCTTAACTCTAATCCTTCTACCCTTATTTAACAAGTCACAAACAAGAACATGATTTCTTTTAACGTTTCATGAAATTTAAAGATATTACCTTGACGACTTTCCCGGTTCCTTCCGTTTTTTTTATTTTTATTCTCTTTTTCGTTTTCTTTTTTTTTTTTTTTTTTCTTTTTTTATATATATATATTTTTTTTTTATATCGGAGAATGGAACCGGTTAGTCTCTAAGATCTGCATCAAAAGAATTTCAACAATGTAAGCTTATTTCTTGAATGTGAATAAAATCTTCTACCCTTTTAAAAGTTCACCCTCTTTTGAAACGAAAATTTTCAATGAATATATTCAAAGAGAGAGATCACATTTCTAGACACATCCCATGAGTTTAATCAGAAAGAGACCACCTATCTAGACACAATCCTAAAGAAAAGTTGTGTCGGTCCGTATACTCCATAGTTTTTGCACATGAATGCAATGACAGTAAACGAAGAAAAGTGGGTTTCAACATCGAAATGGTAAGGGTGTGGTACTAGACTAAGGATAAGTCTAGCCATTTGGAGTTAGCAAAGATTGGTAGAAATGATGCAAAGAAAACTCCAAATGTAAAATCCAATACATGATTATCAACCCCCTAAGTGAGATAAATTAAGTCCATATTAAGTTCCGATAATTCGATTAAGTTCAGATGATTTGATAAATTCACTAAATGATCAAGTTATGGATTTTTCTGCGTTTCAAACTATCCTCAAACAATGCTAAGCAGTCCTAAGGCAATGACATCAAACATGTTGCAATTCCAAAAAGTTTTAACAAAATCACACACTGTTTTGACTCGATAAAAATATATTTTGTTTTTTTTTAGTTTTTGAAAATCTAAAACACACCAAAATAAAACATAAGAAGTAAACATCAATAAAACACAATGTTAGTACACAAATAAATCCCTCCCCCAGACTTGTTTTTAACCGTCCCGGTTAAAACAAATCTGAAAGAGAAACCCGCAAACTCATAAATAAAATAAAAAAGTCCTAAATGGATTTGACAGTGGTGTAGGGACAAGAAAACTTACCTGAAGATGTGCACCCTTCTATTTTTTTTTTTTTTTTTTTTTTCATGGAGCACTCCGGCGGAGCAGGTGCTCGGAAACAGATTTGGGGTGCTCGCTCGTGTTTTTTTTTTTTTTTTTTTACTGAACAAAGAAAAACAAAACCAAATATCAATAGTAAAAATAAAAAATAAAATAAAAACACTTACCAGTGGGTTGCCTCCCACCAAGCGCTTGGTTTAAGTCGTTAGCTTGACTTCTGAGCACAAGTGCTAATCATGAGAATCAAAAGGCTGAGCTAGTGCACCTTTGGTCCTTCTCTTATTGGGACAAGAAACAAAGTGCGCAAAAAGGTATACAATTGTCCAAAGGAAATAGACAATATTCTCATCAAGGAAGTTTACTACAAATGTAGCGTGTATCTTCAAATATTCCTTGACAGTGAGTTTTTGTTGAGAATCAAATGCATTCGATGGAAAGATATAATCAACTTTAGCTTCAAACGAGTTTGTCACAAAATAGTCAACTTTATCTCCATCAATCTTATAAAATACCATATTCTCATTCTCATCATCATTCTCAACCTTAGGGTTCTCTATCTCATCCAAGATCTTTATCAATCAAATTCATCCCCTAGGTCAGATTTTTCAAGAAGCGATCTAGATTCCTTTAGCATTAAAGAGTTAAGTTCGAGATTATGATCATTCAAAACACAAAGATAACTAGTATCAAAACATATTTCATGATAATCTCTAGCAAATTTTTCTATTCTTAAAGCATCTAGTCTTTGAGTCTCACATATCAAATCATAGCATTCATCAATGAGTATGGAGGAAGGTGAATCATAAGGTACATCTTCAATAGAAGGCATGTGACTATCCTCAAAATCTTGAAATTCAAAGGCTAAATCGGATGTACCTTGTAATTGGAATGGTGGAACCCAATATAGTACCTCCTTAAGTGAACGAGCTACCATTATCTCATAAAACGTAAGCTCTCTTCCTTCTAGTACTGCCCGATGTGACATGAGGTTCAACCGGATCATTATTGCTAGGTCACTCCTTGTCAGCATTGGATTTTCCACAGAAAGCTTATCCAACTCCACTCTTTGTTCTGGCTTAAGTATGTTCTCATCAAAAGACTCATCTTGAATGTATTCTTCAAACGTGTCCTCCTCTTCTTGTGGCCAATCATTGTAGTCCATGGCCATTAAAGTTGTTTTCCTTGGCTTCTTAGGTTCATGCACCTTCACAAAAGAGAAAAATTACAAAACAAGGTTAGATTTTTTTTTTTTTTAATGGTAAATAAAATTTAGACTCGGTAGATTCCAAATCTCAATGGCTATTGCTAATGCCTTCCCCGGCAACGGCGCCAATTTGATACACGAGTTTTAACCCTTTTAATTCCTACTGCAAGTGCACAGCATACGAAGTAGTATTTAGGGGTCGATCCCACGAAGACCAGTTTTCACACTATGATATATTGAGCTAAATCAAAAGCTAAGATAATTCAAATATGTTTTTGGTTTTTTTTATAACTAGTAATGAAAGCGAAATCGGTTGTAAAGATAATTTAACAAGCGTTAGGTCAAGGAATATCTCAGGAGATTCAGAGCAACGGATCAAACAACTATTCAGGCGATGATTAAGCATAAATCTAGAACTTAAACACTAGGATAATATCAATCCACTCTCGTGGTATCAATATCTTTGTCTATCAACCTAGAATTCCTAACTCTCGTTGGTACTAGAAATCGTAGACAAGCCTTAAGATCAGGTTTAATATGTTCACAATTCTCAATACATCTACTCTCGCAGGTAATGGTTAAATTGCTCACCAATGTTCTTTCTAGCAACCTAGCAACTCTCGCTGTCTAAGTTAAACCTCATATCATAAGATCAAGTGATCAATTCGATCTAAGCATTAAGAACAACAAGGGTGAAGATATCGATTCTATTAGCCTATTTGTGTTTAATCCTTTAGCTCATGAATTCCTTTGACAAACCTCAACCTAACTAAGAGATCTACTCAGACATGATTAAAGAAGATAACAACATGATTATAGAGTTCATAATAAAAGCTTGAATAGATAATGAAAGCTGAATATAAACTTATAAGTACTTAATTAAAGCATAAATATAAGAACTGAATTTAAAGCATAAATATAAGAACTGAAAGTAAAGACTGAAAGTAAAGACTGAAAGTAAAGACTGAAAGTAAAGAACTGAAAGTAAGAACTGAAAGTAAACTTAATAGAACTTGATTAAAGCATAAATGTTTAAAGCTTAAAACAAACTAATAAGAACTTAATAAAAACTTAAACTTAAAAGCTCAAAGGAAACTAGAGGCAAGTTTATAAGCTAGAGAGAAGAGGAGGAAGAAGATGGTGTGTTTTGAGAGTGATGTTGTGAGTCCATTATATAGGCCAAGGTGAAGGGGAGTAGGTGAAGCGGGGAACGGTCGTTCTAGGTGGAGAACGATCGTTCCCCTTGATCGATCCGTAGTAGGTGAGATGTGGTGTCGGGGAACGCTCGTTCCGGAGTATAGAACGGTCGTTCTCATGCGTTTTGTCGGCAAGGTTGGTGGAGTGTGGAACGACCACATGGGAGAGAACGGTCGTTCTCCCATTGTTGTCGGCAGGGTTGGTAAAGAGGGGAACGATCGTTCCTTGTAGGGAACGGTCGTTCCATGCTTGGTCAGAACGATCGATCTCCTTCGGGAATGGTCGTTCTGTTGATGTTTGGTCCTTCTCTCGTTTTTCCGTCTTAACTTGACTCGAACATGTCGTAAACGCCAAACTTCTTCGGAACTCCATAAAATCTGTAAAAGACTCAAAACAATAGAAAAGACTCGAAAAACCAACGAAAGATGCAAATCAAAACTCAAACCGAATACTAAAAACGAATCAAAATACGTTAAAAACCGATAATATCAACTCTCCCCAACTAAAACCTTGCTTGTCCCCAAGCAAAACAGATATCTTACAAAGAGGAGAGGTTAGAAAAACGTGTGAAATTCGTAAAACTTATAGGACCATACTCTAAGTCAATGCCCGTAAACCGCATTCGCAAAGTTCAGATCAAACCGTACTTCATTGTACTTCTCCATACCGTAGTAAATGAGTGAAATCTCATGATCAAGCAGAACTCAATATTTAACATTCATTATCAAATGCGTGTACTCTCACAAAGGGAATATCTAACACGTTATGGTCTAGGTATCAAGGTTGGTATTTGGTGGCTCAAGGTTTCGGTTTCTTTTAGTAGTATAAACAGATGCAAATCATATGCAAAATCACCGTGAGACACAGACCAATTAGGAGGTACACAACTCTCCTTAACTCTAATCCTTCTACCCTTATTTAACAAGTCACAAACAAGAACATGATTTCTTTTAACGTTTCATGAAATTTAAAGATATTACCTTGACGACTTTTCCGGTTCCTTCCGTTTTTTTTTTTTTTATTCTCTTTTTCGTTTTTTTTTTTTTTTTTTTTTTTTTTTTATATAATATATTTTTTTTTATATCGGAGAATGGAACCGGTTAGTCTCTAAGATCTGCATCAAAAGAATTTCAACAATGTAAGCTTATTTCTTGAATGTGAATAAAATCTTCTACCCTTTTAAAAGTTGATATATCATGGTTTTTATGGTTTTTAGCCATGATATAAGTTATATATATAGAGTCTTTTTAGTGCTTTTGGAGTCTTTTAGAGTCTTTTACAGGTTTAGGTACGTTTGGAACTTAATTGGAGATTATGGATCATTCTGGAGTTAAATAGGAAGCTGTGCTGAAAAATGGAACTCGGAGCCTATTTTCAAGTCTGGTGTCGATCGACACCACTTATGGGTGTCGATCGACACCGATCGGGATTTCACAAACCGTCGAGTTTTGAAGAAAAGGAAATTGCCCAGAAGTTTCATATATTGCAATTAAGTCCCTGGACGAGTTTTTAGGATTTATATACTGTTTTAGGTCATTGTTTAGACGAATCTATTATTCTAAGCTAGAGTTTTGGAGAGAAGAATTCAGACTCCTTCAGAGAAGATTCAGAACTCCTTTAATCTCTATTCTTATTTCTTTTATGCAATCTTATTCAAATATGTTTATTGTTTCAATCTCCATGTCTGAGTAGTTTGCTAGTTAGGTTTAGGGTTTCTCATTAGGGATTTCATGGATTGCTAAGTTGATTGGTTATTTAAGGATTCTGGAACACTAGTTCTTCATCTAGGGGTGATTAATGCTTGATCTGAACTGACGAGTTAGATTATTGATCATAGGTTGATTCTCGCAACGAGAGTTGGTTAATTAGCTAGAAAGAACCCTAGATGAGCAAAATAACTATTCGCAAAGAGATTTGGTTTAGGTATTTTGTGAACATATCGAACTTGAATTTAATGCATGTCTGAGCCTTTGAATTTGCAAAGAGATTTGGAATTCTAGGATCTAGACATAGAAATCTCTGCAACGAGAGTTGATTGATTTGAATATTGTGTTTCGAGTTCTAGAACATAGCAGAATCCTGATTTACTGATTAGCTTGCATTCCTGATTTCCTGAGAATTCCCTGAGCCTGACGTTTCTCCCATCTGATCTTAAAACCGATTTTAGTTGCTTTTCTGTCTTTTAATTACATTCATTCTCGTTTAGCTTAATTCGAAAACCGATAATTTATTGTGCGAATCTTGAGTCCCTGTGGAAATCGATCCCTAAGTACTGCAATTGATCTCTTAATTTGAGAGAGTAGTTCAAAGGGTAAATTTGAGCATATCAAATTTTGGCGCCGTTGCCGGGGACTCTTGAATTCGCCATTAGATTAGGAATAGAATTTAGTCTAAGCATTTTATTTCTTGTTTACTTACATCTGTTCTATCTCTTTTCTTGTGTTTCAGGTGTATGCAGTCTCGCATTACCAGAAGCAACAAAGGGGCTCAGCTTTTGAATCTTACGAATCAGGAGTTGAGAGAGTTAGAACGAACGAACCTAAAGGCAAAGAGATCAGTAGCAATGAATCGGAGAGTTATCATTCGACCTGATGCTACTGGAGTCTTACGAGACCAACAGGGTCAAGCCTACAATGAGAACGGCGACCAGATTGATGACCAGGGAAATGTCATCCAAGAAATCGTTGTACACGATGATGCGAACGCTGCAGGAGGGAGGACTCTTGCTGATTTTAACAGGCCTGATCTTTTCTATGCAAACAGGTCTGCGATTCGCCCTCCTCCCTTCCAAAGGAATGACTTTGAGTTGAAGCCTGTCTACTTCACTCTTGTGGGTCAGCACCCTTTCCATGGCCTTCCTCATGAGCACCCTATGGACCATATTGAGAAGTTTGAGGACTTGGTGACAAGCATAAAACTGAATGGAGTCTCAGAGGATTATCTGCTGTGCAAGCTCTTCCCATATTCTCTTGCTGGGGATGCAGCTTACTGGCTCAAGAATGAGAGCCCAGGTTCTCTAACCACTTGGTCTGATACCAAGACTGCCTTCCTCACCAACTTCTTTGATGATGCAAGGTCTGAAGATCTGAGAAATAAAATCTCTACATTCAAACAAGAGCCTATTGAAGCCTTCAAAGCTTCTTGGTTGAGGTTCAGATCTTATCAGAGAGATTGTCCTCATCATGGGTTCAGTGATGTTCAGCTGCTGGGAATTTTCTTCAGGGGAATTGACTGGAGGTATCAGATGGCTCTTGATGCTGCAAGTGAAGGAAACTTCAATACTAGGAGTCCAGCAGAAGCCAAAAAGCTGATTGAGAACTTGGTATCTAGCAATAGTACTAAGAATGCAGATTTTGAAAGGAAGAAAGCAGCTGGAGGAATGGATGGAAGTCAAATGGCTGAAGTAAAGGCAAAGCTAGACTCTGTTCACAGCATCCTTATGGGTAAAAAGCAGTTAAGTTTGCTGCAGAAACTGAAACCTTTGAATCAGAGAAGAGGATGTAAATTTCATCCATGGAGCTGGGTTTCAAGGACAAAGATTTGGGAATCAGCAAGGTTATGGTTCTACTTACCAGAGACCTTTTCAGAACAGCAACTACACAAGGAATTATGACTCTTCTTCCTACCAACCAGTTCCCCCACCAACTTCAGAGAGCAAGATGGAGAGCATGATGGAGCAGATTCTTGCAGGGCAGACAAAGCTGACAGTGGATTTTAATGGGAAACTTGATTCCATGTACCTGATCTGAATGGGAAATTTGAAGCTCTGAGCACCCATGTCAAGAAGCTGGACACTCAAGTTGCACAAACTGCTTCATCAATGAAAAGGCAAGAGGGGTTTCTTCCTGGCAAGACTGACACCAACCCAAGGCATCATGTTAATGCCATCATGGTGAAAGAAGAAGAAAAATCCGTGGGTTCTGCAGATTTTGATGATGATTTTGACGTTCCAGAGCCGGTGTCGATCGACACCAACTGGAGTGTCGATCGACACCACCCCAAAATCTCGAAATTTCGAGTCATGACGGACGATTGTCGACCAACCCGGTCGATACCTCTTCGAAGCAGTCGACACAGATCAGTGTCGATCGACACCAATCTAGTGTCGATCGACACCAATCGCGGAGCAAGCCAGATTTGGCTAATTCTCACACAGCACAGGAGGAGAATGTCTATAAGCCTAAAATCCTTTTTCCTAAGGCATGTAAGAAGTCTAAACAAGAGGTGGAAGAGGCCAGATGCAAGGCAATCATGGAAAAAGTGCTGATTGAGATACCATTGGTTGATGCAGTCAAGCTTTCACCTCCAATTAAGAGGTATGTCAAGAGGATGGTTGTGAATGGTATAAGTCCTGAGGAAGCAGCTTTGCTCACAAAGGACATTAGTGCAATCCTTTTGAAAAAGACAGTGTCAAGGAAAGAGAGGAAGGTGAGATTGTCTGAACAGGTCAGTGCTATGATTCAACATAGGATTCCAAAGAAGCTACCTGACCCTGGGAGTTTTGTGCTAGATTGCTACATCTCAACAGAAAGGTTTCCTCACTCTCTCTGTGACCTGGGCTCAAGCATTAATCTGATGCCATATTCTGTTGCTATGAGACTTGGGTTGACTGACTTCAAGCCTACAAGGATTCATCTTGTCCTTGCTGATCGTTCCAAGAGGATTCCAGAAGGACTTTTAGAGGATGTTCCACTTCAAATTGCAGGATGCACTATCCCCACAGACTTTGTGGTTTTGGAATATGATGAAGAACCTCAGGATCCTCTTCTTTTGGGCAGATCATTCTTAGCCACAGCAGGTGCTATCATTGATGTCAGAGAAGGGCAGATAGAGCTTGATTTGGGTGATAAGGTCATGAACTTTGACATGGAAAAGCTGAGGAGAAAACCTACCATTGATGGTCAAACCTTTTCTGTAGAGGTTGCCATGGATGAGGAGCCAGATGACATTACTGCTGGGTATGTCAAGGAGCTGGAGGCCACTAAGCAAGTGAACAAGCTGATTGTTCAAGAGGAGTTGGTTGAGATTTCTAAGCAAGCTGCTGGGCTTGAAGATTGGAGTGGAGATCATCTTTTTAGGACAAGGGTCGAAGATAAGGGTCCACTTAAAGACAAGTTGTTGGAGGATGACGTTTTTGTAATGGAGACACAGATTACTGAGCTGAACTGCAGAAAAAGTGCAGAATCCCGAGTTTTTGGTTCAGTGTCGATCGACACCACAGTTGGTGTCGGTCGACACCCTCCACAGGCCAAGCCAAAATCGCCTAAAAATCAGAGTTTTCAGAAATTTTGTGGTCTAAAAGACCCATCAACTGCTGTTAAACAGAAAACTCTACTTCTCGCACCTCAGTCACCTCCAATAGAGCAAAGGTATGCACTTCCTGTTCCTAATTCTAAACCCTCTGATATCATCATTAAGAATTTTCAAAGTGCAAAAGCTATCTCACAGTTAATCAAGCCACGAGATTATCGTAGAGCGCTTGTTTCTTCTTTTGATGATTCTGCAGGAAAAAGAAGTCTACCTCCCAAACATAAGTCCCACCCTGCAGCTGTTCCTTCATTCCTTGGTCGATCTCATTCACAAACTGCCTATACACCACCTTGGATGATGAGATGCTCTTTCCCGAGGCATTCGATACCACTCTCTGATCCACCAGATGCCTAAGCTCCAACATAGTCAAGCTAATGACTGAAAATAAGCGCTGAGTGGGAGGCAACCCACTATTAGGTAGGAGTTTTCTTTGGATTTCGTTTGATTTTTGCTAATTTTTAGTTTTGTTTTTCTTGTGTCAAAAAAAAAAGAAAAAAAAAAAAAAAAAAAAGGAGATCGTGACCAGATCAGTGTCGATCGACACTACTTGTTGGTGTCGGTCGACACCAATGGCGACTGCAGGTATACGTCTCCGATCCTAACCTTTTCCATTCTAATTATTTTCTTTTGACCAAACTCATGCCTGTTAACACTGGGGACAGTGTTATTCAAGTCTGGGGGAGGTGGTTACTAACTTTGGTTTTCTTTTTCTGTTGAGAGTCTTTTGTGTCAAAAATTTGTCTTTACTGAGTCAAAATTTAGTTGGGAACTATGAGCTTTCCTTGGAACCTACTGTTTTAGCTACCACTTTAGTGACCATTCTTACAGCCATTGACAGCAGTTTCTACCAACAGGAAATTCCAAAGGTAAATTGATCTTCCATTATCCCCATACTATTTGAGTATTTAGATGAACCAAAGCTGGCCTAGATATAATGAACTTAATTTTTCTCATCTTGGGGCTTGGTATACTTTGAATCGGATTCCTTGCTTAGGTCTGATAGGATTAGTCTGTGATTATGGTTTCCCTCTCTCTTCCCTTCAATGTCTCTAAAAAAATAGAAAAAGGAATGAAAAAGAGATATAGCTTTGAAAAAGAAGTGAATTGAGAAGTTAAATCATGGATACTTGTTTAAAAAAAAAAAAGAAAAGAGAACAATCAGTCGATAAAAAAAAAATAAAATGATACCCTAGTAGGGAAAAATCGACTGATTGGAAGCGAGAAAAGAGGGAGAAAGGAAACCAGAAGCAGACTGTTCAATAAATCAGTACTTGGGTAAGTAAGAGTCCATGTGTCCTTAGATCGATATTCCCTCGATGAGACTGCACTTGAAACTTAATAAGGTCAGCAATGGGGATTTTAGATTACTTTTATGGGTTGTGGTTTGGAATCTGGATGGTTAATAAATCTGCAGAAAATTACTAGAGGTCTTAACTTAAGTTGGTATGTTTGATGTGGCTTTACTCTGGTGTTGGTTGATTCAGTATTTCTAAAGTATAAGTGAGTTCCTATGTTTTCAAACCTCTTTCACAGGTTTAGTCTTATGTTTTGCTTGAGGGCAAGCAAAAGCTAAGTCTGGGGGAGTTGATATATCATGGTTTTTATGGTTTTTAGCCATGATATAAGTTATATATATAGAGTCTTTTTAGTGCTTTTGGAGTCTTTTAGAGTCTTTTACAGGTTTAGGTACGTTTGGAACTTAATTGGAGATTATGGATCATTCTGGAGTTAAATAGGAAGCTGTGCTGAAAAATGGAACTCGGAGCCTATTTTCAAGTCTGGTGTCGATCGACACCACTTATGGGTGTCGATCGACACCGATCGGGATTTCACAAACCGTCGAGTTTTGAAGAAAAGGAAATTGCCCAGAAGTTTCATATATTTGCAATTAAGTCCCTGGACGAGTTTTTAGGATTTATATACTGTTTTAAGGTCATTGTTTAGACCGAATCTATTATTCTAAGCTAGAGTTTTGGAGAGAAGAATTCAGACTCCTTCAGAGAAGATTCAGAACTCCTTTAATCTCTATTCTTATTTCTTTTATGCAATCTTATTCAAATATGTTTATTGTTTCAATCTCCATGTCTGAGTAGTTTGCTAGTTAGGTTTAGGGTTTCTCATTAGGGATTTCATGGATTGCTAAGTTGATTGGTTATTTAAGGATTCTGGAACACTAGTTCTTCATCTAGGGTGTGATTAATGCTTGATCTGAACTGACGAGTTAGATTATTGATCATAGGTTGATTCTCGCAACGAGAGTTGGTTAATTAGCTAGAAAGAACCCTAGATGAGCAAAATAACTATTCGCAAAGAGATTTGGTTTAGGTATTTTGTGAACATATCGAACTTGAATTTAATGCATGTCTGAGCCTTTGAATTTGCAAAGAGATTTGAAATTCTAGGATCTAGACATAGAAATCTCTGCAACGAGAGTTGATTGATTTGAATATTGTGTTTCGAGTTCTAGAACATAGCAGAATCCTGATTTACTGATTAGCTTGCATTCCTGATTTCCTGAGAATTCCCTGAGCCTGACGTTTCTCCCATCTGATCTTTAAAACCAATTTTAGTTGCTTTTCTGTCTTTTAATTACAATCATTCTTGTTTAGCTTAATTCGAAAACCGATAGTCTATTGTGTGAATCGTGAGTCCCTGTGGAAATCGATCCCTAAGTATTGCAATTGATCTCTTAATTTGAGAGAGTAGTTCAAAGGGTAAATTTGAGCATATCAAAAGTTCACCCTCTTTTGAAACGAAAATTTTCAATGAATATATTCAAAGAGAGAGATCACATTTCTAGACACATCCCATGAGTTTAATCAGAAAGAGACCACCTATCTAGACACAATCCTAAAGAAAAGTTGTGTCGGTCCGTATACTCCATAGTTTTTGCACATGAATGCAATGACAGTAAACGAAGAAAAGTGGGTTTCAACATCGAAATGGTAAGGGTGTGGTACTAGACTAAGGATAAGTCTAGCCATTTGGAGTTAGCAAAGATTGGTAGAAATGATGCAAAGAAAACTCCAAATGTAAAATCAATACATGATTATCAACCCCTAAGTGAGATAAATTAAGTCCATATTAAGTTCCGATAATTCGATTAAGTTCAGATGATTTGATAAATTCACTAAATGATCAAGTTATGGATTTTTCTGCGTTTCCAAACTATCCTCAAACAATGCTAAGCAGTCCTAAGGCAATGACATCAAACATGTTGCAATTCCAAAAAGTTTTAACAAAATCACACACTGTTTTGACTCGATAAAAATATATTTTGTTTTTTTTTAGTTTTTGAAAATCTAAACACACCAAAATAAAACATAAGAAGTAAACATCAATAAAACACAATGTTAGTACACAAATAAATCCCTCCCCCAGACTTGTTTTAACCGTCCCGGTTAAAACAAATCTGAAAGAGAAACCCGCAAACTCATAAATAAAATAAAAAAGTCCTAAATGGATTTGACAGTGGTGTAGGGACAAGAAAACTTACCTGAAGATGTGCACCCCCTTCTATTTTTTTTTTTTTTTTTTTTCATGGAGCACTCCGGCGGAGCAGGTGCTCGGAAACAGATTTGGGGTGCTCGCTCGTATTTTTTTTTTTTTTTTTTTTACTGAAACAAAGAAAAACAAAACCAAATATCAATAGTAAAATAAAAAATAAAATAAAAACACTTACCAGTGGGTTGCCTCCCACCAAGCGCTTGGTTTAAGTCGTTAGCTTGACTTCTGAGCACAAGTGCTAATCATGAGAATCAAAAGGCTGAGCTAGTGCACCTTTGGTCCTTCTCTTATTGGGACAAGAAACAAAGTGCGCAAAAAGGTATACAATTGTCCAAAGGAAATAGACAATATTCTCATCAAGGAAGTTTACTACAAATGTAGCGTGTATCTTCAAATATTCCTTGACAGTGAGTTTTTGTTGAGAATCAAATGCATTCGATGGAAAGATATAATCAACTTTAGCTTCAAACGAGTTTGTCACAAAATAGTCAACTTTATCTCCATCAATCTTATAAAATACCATATTCTCATTCTCATCATCATTCTCAACCTTAGGGTTCTCTATCTCATCCAAGATCTTATCTAAATCAAATTCATCCCCTAGGTCAGATTTTTCAAGAAGCGATCTAGATTCCTTTAGCATTAAAGAGTTAAGTTCGAGATTATGATCATTCAAAACACAAAGATAACTAGTATCAAAACATATTTCATGATAATCTCTAGCAAATTTTTCTATTCTTAAAGCATCTAGTCTTTGAGTCTCACATATCAAATCATAGCATTCATCAATGAGTATGGAGGAAGGTGAATCATAAGGTACATCTTCAATAGAAGGCATGTGACTATCCTCAAAATCTTGAAATTCAAAGGCTAAATCGGATGTACCTTGTAATTGGAATGGTGGAACCCAATATAGTACCTCCTTAAGTGAACGAGCTACCATTATCTCATAAAACGTAAGCTCTCTTCCTTCTAGTACTGCCCGATGTGACATGAGGTTCAACCGGATCATTATTGCTAGGTCACTCCTTGTCAGCATTGGATTTTCCACAGAAAGCTTATCCAACTCCACTCTTTGTTCTGGCTTAAGTATGTTCTCATCAAAAGACTCATCTTGAATGTATTCTTCAAACGTGTCCTCCTCTTCTTGTGGCCAATCATTGTAGTCCATGGCCATTAAAGTTGTTTTCCTTGGCTTCTTAGGTTCATGCACCTTCACAAAAGAGAAAAATTACAAAACAAGGTTAGATTTTTTTTTTTTAATGGTAAATAAAATTTAGACTCGGTAGATTCCAAATCTCAATGGCTATTGCTAATGCCTTCCCCGGCAACGGCGCCAATTTGATACACGAGTTTTAACCCTTTTAATTCCTACTGCAAGTGCACAGCATACGAAGTAGTATTTAGGGGTCGATCCCACGAAGACCAGTTTTCACACTATGATATATTGAGCTAAATCAAAAGCTAAGATAATTCAAATATGTTTTGTTTTTTTTATAACTAGTAATGAAAGCGAAATCGGTTGTAAAGATAATTTTAACAAGCGTTAGGTCAAGGAATATCTCAGGAGATTCAGAGCAACGGATCAAACAACTATTCAGGCGATGATTAAGCATAAATCTAGAACTTAAACACTAGGATAATATCAATCCACTCTCGTGGTATCAATATCTTTGTCTATCAACCTAGAATTCCTAACTCTCGTTGGTACTAGAAATCGTAGACAAGCCTTAAGATCAGGTTTAATATGTTCACAATTCTCAATACATCTACTCTCGCAGGTAATGGTTAAATTGCTCACCAATGTTCTTTCTAGCAACCTAGCAACTCTCGCTGTCTAAGTTAAACCTCATATCATAAGATCAAGTGATCAATTCGATCTAAGCATTAAGAACAACAAGGGTGAAGATATCGATTCTATTAGCCTATTTGTGTTTAATCCTTTAGCTCATGAATTCCTTTGACAAACCTCAACCTAACTAAGAGATCTACTCAGACATGATTAAAGAAGATAACAACATGATTATAGAGTTCATAATAAAAGCTTGAATAGATAATGAAAGCTGAATATAAACTTATAAGTACTTAATTAAAGCATAAATATAAGAACTGAATTTAAAGCATAAATATAAGAACTGAAAGTAAAGACTGAAAGTAAAGACTGAAAGTAAAGACTGAAAGTAAAGAACTGAAAGTAAGAACTGAAAGTAAACTTAATAGAACTTGATTAAAGCATAAATGTTTAAAGCTTAAAACAAACTAATAAGAACTTAATAAAAACTTAAACTTAAAAGCTCAAAGGAAACTAGAGGCAATGTTTATAAGCTAGAGAGAAGAGGAGGAAGAAGATGGTGTGTTTTGAGAGTGATGTTGTGAGTCCATTATATAGGCCAAGGTGAAGGGGAGTAGGTGAAGCGGGGAACGGTCGTTCTAGGTGGAGAACGATCGTTCCCCTTGATCGATCCGTAGTAGGTGAGATGTGGTGTCGGGGAACGCTCGTTCCGGAGTATAGAACGGTCGTTCTCATGCGTTTTGTCGGCAAGGTTGGTGAAGTGTGGAACGACCACATGGGAGAGAACGGTCGTTCTCCCATTGTTGTCGGCAGGGTTGGTAAAGAGGGGAACGATCGTTCCTTGTAGGGAACGGTCGTTCCATGCTTGGTCAGAACGATCGATCTCCTTCGGGAATGGTCGTTCTGTTGATGTTTGGTCCTTCTCTCGTTTTTCCGTCTTAACTTGACTCGAACATGTCCGTAAACGCCAAACTTCTTCGGAACTCCATAAAATCTGTAAAAGACTCAAAACAATAGAAAAGACTCGAAAAACCAACGAAAGATGCAAATCAAAACTCAAACCGAATACTAAAAACGAATCAAAATACGTTAAAAACCGATAATATCAACTCTCCCCAACTAAAACCTTTGCTTGTCCCCAAGCAAAACCAGATATCTTACAAAGAGGAGAGGTTAGAAAAACGTGTGAAATTCGTAAAACTTATAGGACCATACTCTAAGTCAATTGCCCGTAAACCGCATTCGCAAAGTTCAGATCAAACCGTACTTCATTGTACTTCTCCATAACCGTAGTAAATGAGTGAAATCTCATGATCAAGCAGAACTCAATATTTAACATTCATTATCAAATGCGTGTACTCTCACAAAGGGAATATCTAACACGTTATGGTCTAGGTATCAAGGTTAGTATTTGGTGGCTCAAGTGTTTCGGTTTCTTTTAGTAGTATAAACAGATGCAAATCATTATGCAAAATCACCGTGAGACACAGACCAATTAGGAGGTACACAACTCTCCTTAACTCTAATCCTTCTACCCTTATTTAACAAGTCACAAACAAGAACATGATTTCTTTTAACGTTTCATGAAATTTAAAGATATTACCTTGACGACTTTCCCGGTTCCTTCCGTTTTTTTTTTTTTTTATTCTCTTTTTCGTTTTCTTTTTTTTTTTTTTCTTTTTTTTATATATATATATTTTTTTTTATATCGGAGAATGGAACCGGTTAGTCTCTAAGATCTGCATCAAAAGAATTTCAACAATGTAAGCTTATTTCTTGAATGTGAATAAAATCTTCTACCCTTTTAAAAGTTCACCCTCTTTTGAAACGAAAATTTTCAATGAATATATTCAAAGAGAGAGATCACATTTCTAGACACATCCCATGAGTTTAATCAGAAAGAGACCACCTATCTAGACACAATCCTAAAGAAAAGTTGTGTCGGTCCGTATACTCCATAGTTTTTGCACATGAATGCAATGACAGTAAACGAAGAAAAGTGGGTTTCAACATCGAAATGGTAAGGGTGTGGTACTAGACTAAGGATAAGTCTAGCCATTTGGAGTTAGCAAAGATTGGTAGAAATGATGCAAAGAAAACTCCAAATGTAAAATCCAATACATGATTATCAACCCCCTAAGTGAGATAAATTAAGTCCATATTAAGTTCCGATAATTCGATTAAGTTCAGATGATTTGATAAATTCACTAAATGATCAAGTTATGGATTTTTCTGCGTTTCCAAACTATCCTCAAACAATGCTAAGCAGTCCTAAGGCAATGACATCAAACATGTTGCAATTCCAAAAAGTTTTAACAAAATCACACACTGTTTTGACTCGATAAAAATATATTTTGTTTTTTTTTAGTTTTTGAAAATCTAAACACACCAAAATAAAACATAAGAAGTAAACATCAATAAAACACAATGTTAGTACACAAATAAATCCCTCCCCCAGACTTGTTTTTAACCGTCCCGGTTAAAACAAATCTGAAAGAGAAACCCGCAAACTCATAAATAAAATAAAAAAGTCCTAAATGGATTTGACAGTGGTGTAGGGACAAGAAAACTTACCTGAAGATGTGCACCCCCTTCTATTTTTTTTTTTTTTTTTTTCATGGAGCACTCCGGCGGAGCAGGTGCTCGGAAACAGATTTGGGGTGCTCGCTCGTATTTTTTTTTTTTTTTTTACTGAAACAAAGAAAAACAAAACCAAATATCAATAGTAAAATAAAAAATAAAATAAAAACACTTACCAGTGGGTTGCCTCCCACCAAGCGCTTGGTTTAAGTCGTTAGCTTGACTTCTGAGCACAAGTGCTAATCATGAGAATCAAAAGGCTGAGCTAGTGCACCTTTGGTCCTTCTCTTATTGGGACAAGAAACAAAGTGCGCAAAAAGGTATACAATTGTCCAAAGGAAATAGACAATATTCTCATCAAGGAAGTTTACTACAAATGTAGCGTGTATCTTCAAATATTCCTTGACAGTGAGTTTTTGTTGAGAATCAAATGCATTCGATGGAAAGATATAATCAACTTTAGCTTCAAACGAGTTTGTCACAAAATAGTCAACTTTATCTCCATCAATCTTATAAAATACCATATTCTCATTCTCATCATCATTCTCAACCTTAGGGTTCTCTATCTCATCCAAGATCTTATCTAAATCAAATTCATCCCCTAGGTCAGATTTTTCAAGAAGCGATCTAGATTCCTTTAGCATTAAAGAGTTAAGTTCGAGATTATGATCATTCAAAACACAAAGATAACTAGTATCAAAACATATTTCATGATAATCTCTAGCAAATTTTTCTATTCTTAAAGCATCTAGTCTTTTCGTCTCACATATCAAATCATAGCATTCATCAATGAGTATGGAGGAAGGTGAATCATAAGGTACATCTTCAATAGAAGGCATGTGACTATCCTCAAAATCTTGAAATTCAAAGGCTAAATCGGATGTACCTTGTAATTGGAATGGTGGAACCCAATATAGTACCTCCTTAAGTGAACGAGCTACCATTATCTCATAAAACGTAAGCTCTCTTCCTTCTAGTACTGCCCGATGTGACATGAGGTTCAACCGGATCATTATTGCTAGGTCACTCCTTGTCAGCATTGGATTTTCCACAAAAAGCTTATCCAACTCCACTCTTTGTTCTGGCTTAAGTATGTTCTCATCAAAAGACTCATCTTGAATGTATTCTTCAAACGTGTCCTCCTCTTCTTGTGGCCAATCATTGTAGTCCATGGCCATTAAAGTTGTTTTCCTTGGCTTCTTAGGTTCATGCACCTTCACAAAAGAGAAAAATTACAAAACAAGGTTAGATTTTTTTTTTTTTAATGGTAAATAAAATTTAGACTCGGTAGATTCCAAATCTCAATGGCTATTGCTAATGCCTTCCCCGGCAACGGCGCCAATTTGATACACGAGTTTTAACCCTTTTAATTCCTACTGCAAGTGCACAGCATACGAAGTAGTATTTAGGGGTCGATCCCACGAAGACCAGTTTTCACACTATGATATATTGAGCTAAATCAAAAGCTAAGATAATTCAAATATGTTTTTGGTTTTTTTTATAACTAGTAATGAAAGCGAAATCGGTTGTAAAGATAATTTTAACAAGCGTTAGGTCAAGGAATATCTCAGGAGATTCAGAGCAACGGATCAAACAACTATTCAGGCGATGATTAAGCATAAATCTAGAACTTAAACACTAGGATAATATCAATCCACTCTCGTGGTATCAATATCTTTGTCTATCAACCTAGAATTCCTAACTCTCGTTGGTACTAGAAATCGTAGACAAGCCTTAAGATCAGGTTTAATATGTTCACAATTCTCAATACATCTACTCTCGCAGGTAATGGTTAAATTGCTCACCAATGTTCTTTCTAGCAACCTAGCAACTCTCGCTGTCTAAGTTAAACCTCATATCATAAGATCAAGTGATCAATTCGATCTAAGCATTAAGAACAACAAGGGTGAAGATATCGATTCTATTAGCCTATTTGTGTTTAATCCTTTAGCTCATGAATTCCTTTGACAAACCTCAACCTAACTAAGAGATCTACTCAGACATGATTAAAGAAGATAACAACATGATTATAGAGTTCATAATAAAAGCTTGAATAGATAATGAAAGCTGAATATAAACTTATAAGTACTTAATTAAAGCATAAATATAAGAACTGAATTTAAAGCATAAATATAAGAACTGAAAGTAAAGACTGAAAGTAAAGACTGAAAGTAAAGACTGAAAGTAAGAACTGAAAGTAAGAACTGAAAGTAAACTTAATAGAACTTGATTAAAGCATAAATGTTTAAAGCTTAAAACAAACTAATAAGAACTTAATAAAAACTTAAACTTAAAAGCTCAAAGGAAACTAGAGGCAATGTTTATAAGCTAGAGAGAAGAGGAGGAAGAAGATGGTGTGTTTTGAGAGTGATGTTGTGAGTCCATTATATAGGCCAAGGTGAAGGGGAGTAGGTGAAGCGGGGAACGGTCGTTCTAGGTGGAGAACGATCGTTCCCCTTGATCGATCCGTAGTAGGTGAGATGTGGTGTCGGGGAACGCTCGTTCCGGAGTATAGAACGGTCGTTCTCATGCGTTTTGTCGGCAAGGTTGGTGAAGTGTGGAACAACCACATGGGAGAGAACGGTCGTTCTCCCATTGTTGTCGGCAGGGTTGGTAAAGAGGGGAACGATCGTTCCTTGTAGGGAACGGTCGTTCCATGCTTGGTCAGAACGATCGATCTCCTTCGGGAATGGTCGTTCTGTTGATGTTTGGTCCTTCTCTCGTTTTTCCGTCTTAACTTGACTCGAACATGTCCGTAAACGCCAAACTTCTTCGGAACTCCATAAAATCTGTAAAAGACTCAAAACAATAGAAAAGACTCGAAAAACCAACGAAAGATGCAAATCAAAACTCAAACCGAATACTAAAAACGAATCAAAATACGTTAAAAACCGATAATATCAATTAACAAAACAATAATTCTATTATAGTAATGCCATTGATTTGACCTAATTGATATTACATGTAATGTCAATGACTTTTAGTTGTTTTTCAAATAATCATTAAAGGTATTTTAATCAAATCAAATATGCCAATTATGATTTAAATTTAAATCAAAATTAAATCAAAACCAAATCTCATAATATCTTTTTAAATAAAAGTGAATCAAAACTTTCTTTAAAACATATTATGAAATAATCGATTTTAGATTTTATGCAACAATATCTTATACAATCAAATTTAGTTAGATATATATATATATAAATTTATAAAAATGAATAATTTAAGTAAGACTCAAATTAATAGTAATTATTTAATTTACAAGATAAAGATTTTAATTTAATAAAAAATAATATTAGAAAATAAAGATTTTAATTTAATAAAAAATAATATTAGAAATTAGATTGATATATTTTCAATAAAGGTAAATATTTAAATTATTTAATATTTATATTATTCGATTACATAGTCAACGGGTTGAGATTAATATATGTTGTGATAGAACAACTTGGAATAAAAACATAATCTAAAATAATTATTTTTCATATCTTTCATTTTCTTCAAAATTGAAAAATTTATTATTAATTTTGAAATAAATTATTTAATTAATTTTTGATTTATAAAAAATGAAAATCCTATAATATATATCTTACTTTATTAAAAATTAATAATATTAGAAATTAGATTGATATATTTCAATTTAATAAAAAGTAAATATTAAAAATTATTCAATATTTATATTATCTGATTACAAAGTCAATAGGTTGGGACTAATATGTGTTGCAATTGAACGGGTTGGGATTATAACATTATCTTAAATAAATAATTTTTAACATCTTTCATTTTCTTCAAAACTGGAAAAAAAATTATTAATTGTGAAAATAAATAATTTTTTACATTAGTTTTTGTTATATGAAATGAATAAATGAAAATCCTATAGAATATATATATATATATCATAAGTATATTTAAATTATTAAATCAAGTGGTAAATGTAAACAAAATAGCTTGATACACAAATTGTATTAAATTTAGAATTAGACAGAAATACTTTTAGTTTAATAAACTCTAAATATTATAAATTTCTCAGTATATATGTTATTTGATAATATGATGGACGGGTAGGGATTGATATTTTTTACAAAATGATGTTTATTTTAGTGTTAACTATCAAACATGCAAAGTATTTAAACAACTATGAAATGAGTTATAAAAACGAAAACAAACTAAAAATATTGTTTGCTAACAGGTTTAAAACATAGTAAATTATATGATATATCTATATTTGGAAAAACTGTTAACACAACTGAAAATTTCAAACATGTAAATATATTATATAAATCAATAAATATAATTTTTAAAAAAAAAAAAATTAAGCAAATTAAAAATTAAAAATATAGAAATTCTTATTATTGCATTGAAATTTTATCAAAAATATATTCCGGCGCTTCAAAATCGCGGGTCAAAATCTAGTCTATTATATTAATTGAGAACACGTCTTAGTGATTTTGCTGATTTGTTTAAATTTAAGTGGCTGTTGATGACTGTATAATGATGACCTGTAAGGCTGACTCAATATTGACATGGATAGCGAAAAATGTGACATAGAAATTTGGTTGGCCAAACCGTTTACAATTCAAAAAACACTGATACAACTCAGAAAACACTAATCACATTTCTAACCGTATCCATTATTTTCTTTCAACATCTTATATAGTTGGAAATAATGGCTATATAGTTGAATTGAAAAATCAAAAGATAAACCTACTTAATATATAGTTTGATTTCTTTAAATCTGAATACATATATTATTAATTATCTAATCACATTTCTAAAACATATAGATAGTGATATTCCATGCATACTATATAGCTGGATGTCTTATTATATTGTTGGAATAAAAATCTATGGTTAAATTTAATATATATGAAAGTATATTGTAATCATGCAAACCAAATAATAGTATATATGTCCTATTATTAGTAATTTTTGGTTCTCGGAGTTGTGGTAGGAATATATATTACACTATTGTGTTTAAATAATTTGATAGGAATTTGATAACGTCTCATTAATATTAAGGTTTATATGTTCATGTTAAATATTATTATGGTGTCTCATTATTCATATGATCGATTAGAAAACATGTTACATATATCTAAATTATTTACTTAAATAAGACTAGACATGGACCCGCACGTCGGCGCGCGGGATATGATTAATAATTTTGAAATTAAAAATATACATTTATTTTATTTATAAATTCTTTTGATATAATTATAATTTATAAAAAATTAAACTATACTTTAAAGTTATGGTGTGAATTCATAAATTATTTTGTCATACTGTGAGGGCACGGGATGACTTTTAATTTTTCATTTAAATACCTCAATTTATGAATTTATAATTTTTGAAGATAATTATAATTTATATACTTATTAGAAGAAAACAATAACATTAAAAAATAAGTTTGAACACAATAGTTTAAAGTTGTGATGAAAATTATTTTCTGAGTCTTTTTTTCTGACTTGATTAGAAACTCAGAGAAAGAAAGAAAGAAATAGATAAAAAGCAAAAAAAAAAAGAATCAATATAATTAAAAGATGAGTGGAAATTTAATTAAAAGATATGTGGAAGTAAATTGTTTAATAGAAAATTTAATAATTACATACTATAATTTATGAAAATGTTTAGCTTAATATTTCTATATGTTAAGATATTGGATTTTTAAAAACATTATTCTTATTTCAAAATAATATCTTCATATTTTAAGGAATATATCAATCATAATGTTTTTGTAATTTTTTTAAATATATCAATTATTAGTAAAGTAATAGACATTTTTACAGATTATTCAACATATAAAACATTACACTTATATAAATATATGTTGAGGTTATATAATTGTTCATAACCATTTCGGCTTATAGACAACTAAACCAGACTAATTTTAGAGATATAGGCTGAAGTAAACCCACAATTGTTTCATTCTAATTAATCTAAATCGCAAGCCCACTAAACTAAAATATATTTTCCATCATATATTTTGGCCCGCGCATTTGAAAAGCGGGAATGTATTTTTGATAAAATTTGGATTTAGTAGAAAGAAATTCTATACTTTTGATTTTGAATTTTCTTAATTTTTTTTTATTTTTTTATTTTAAATAATATATTTATATATTTGAAACTTTTATATGTGTTAACAGTTTTTTCTACTATAAATGTATCATATAATTTACTATATTTTATCCCGTTAGGGAACAATATTTCTATTTTGTTTTTCGTTATTTTAACTCATTTTATAGTGGTATAAAACTTTGCAAGTTTGATAATTAACCATGAAATAAAAATCATTTCGTAAAAACATCAATCCCAACCCGTCCATCAGATTATCAAATAACAAAAACATTGAATAATTTATAATATTTAAAATTTATTAAACTGAAAATATATCAATCTAATTTCTAATATCAAATGAATGCAGATTCACATTTATCAAAATAAAATAAGTTAATCTGTTAGTTTAATATCTTATGTATCAAATATTCATTTATAAACTAAAATATATTTTCCATCATATATTTTGGCCCGCGCATTTGAAAAGCGGGAATGTATTTTTGATAAAATTTGGATTTAGTAGAAAGAAAATCTATACTTTTAATTTTTAATTTGCTTAATATGTATATATATATTTTTTTAAATAATATATTTATATATTTGAAACTTTTATATGTGTTAACAGTTTTTTCTACTATAAATGTATCATATAATTTACTATATTTTATCCCGTTAGGGAACAATATTTCTATTTTGTTTTTCGTTATTTTAACTCATTTTATAGTGGTATAAAACTTTGCAAGTTTGATAATTAACCATGAAATAAAAATCATTTCGTAAAAACATCAATCCCAACCCGTCCATCAGATTATCAAATAACAAAAACATTGAATAATTTATATTATTTAAAATTTATTAAACTACAAGTTTTTTTATCTAATTCTAAATTTAAATAATTAGTATACTAAGTTATTTTATTTACATTTACCACTTGATTTAATAATTTAACCATACTTTTGAAATATATATATATATATATATATATATATATCATAGGATTACCATTTTTCGTTTCAAGTGAAACAAATATTAATCCGAATCCGTTAATTATATAATCGAATAATATACATATTGAATATTATTAATAATTACATATTAAAATTTATGAAAATGTTTAGCTTAATAATTATATTTGTTAAGATATTGCATTTTTAAAAACATTATTCTTATTTCAAAATAATATCTTCATATTTTAAGGAATATATCAATCATAATGTTTTTGTAAATTTTTTTTTAAAAATATATCAATTATTAGAAAAGTAATCGACATTTTTACAGATTATTCAACATATAAAAAATTACACTTATATAAATATATGTAGGGGTTATATAATTGTTCCTAACCATTTGAGCTTATAGACAACTAAATCAGACTATTTTTAGAGATATAGACCAAAGTAAACCCACAATTGTTTCGTTCTAATTACTCCAAATCGCAAGCCCACTAAATTAAAATATATTTTGGATCCTAGATTTTGGTCCGAGCATTTGAAGCACGGGAATGTATTTTTGATAAAATTTGGATTTAGTAGAAAGAAAATCTATACTTTTAATTTTTAATTTGCTTAATATGTATATATATATATTTTTTTAAATAATATACTTTTATTTTTGAAACTTTTAGATGTGTTAACAGTTTTTCTACTATAGATGTATCATATAATTTACTATATTTTATTATGTTAGCGAACAACATTTCTATTTTGTTTTTCGTTATTTTAACTCATTTTATATTGGTGTAAAACTTTGCAAGTTTGATAATTAACCGTGCAATAAAAATCATTTTGTAAAACCATCAATCCCAACCCATCCATCAGATTATCAAATAACGTAAATATTGAATAATTTATAATATTTAAAATTTATTAAACTGAAAGTTTTTATCAAATTCTAAATTTAAATATTTTCTGTACTAAGTTAGTTTATTTACATTTACCACTTGATTTAATAAATAAATAAAAAATATATATACATATTACAGAATTTCCATTTTTCATTTTATAGATGAATATTTATTTTAGTATTTTCACAGTTAATATTACTTTTTAAAAAAATTGAAGAAAATAAAAAATATAAAAGATATTTATTTTAGATTATGTTATAATCTCAACCCGTTCAATTGAAACAAATATTAATCCAAACCCGTTAATTATATAATCAAAATATATAAATATTGATTAATTTTTAATATTTTACTTTTATTAAACTGAAAATATATCAATCTAATTTCTAATATCAAATGAATGCAGATTCACATTTATCAAAATAAAATAAGTTAATCTGTTAGTTTAATATCTTATGTATCAAATATTCATTTATAAACTAAAAATATATATTAAAATTTATGAAAATATCTATATGTATCTATATATTACGAAATATAATATTAAAATTATTTATATATATTCAAATCTTGTTGCATAATTTGTTTTCCATAATATCTAAAATCCAATATTTTTAAAAGGAAGTTTTCGTTTTGTTTGATTTAAAAAGATATCATCTGATTTAGTTTTGATTTATTTTTGATTTAAATTTTAAGCATAATTAGTAACATAGTTAATACCTAATGAATAGGTCCAAGGGTCCAAACAACATTTTTTAGGTAGATGTGTCCTCCCTTAATAGTATAGACTAGACCCGGACCTGCGCGTCGGCGCGCGGGATATGATTAATATTTTTGTAATCACACACATAATTTTATGAATTTTTTTTCACTTTTGTGATATAATTAGAACTTATAAAATTATTAAAAGTAAACAATTACATAAAGTTGTGGTGTGTATTATTTTGTGAGTTTCTTTTATGTCTCGATTAGAAATTTAGCGAAAGAAAATAGTTTTACAAAGCAACAAAATTATGACTTACATCAATGTGATTGAGAGACAAGTCAAAGTTAATTTAAAAATAGAAAATTTAAGATACTAATATTATAAAAATGTTTAGCTTAATATATTCATATTTGTTAAGATATTGGACTTCAACACTAAATTATACTTATTTCAAAATAATGTTACCAATCAAAATTGTTTTAAAGAAACTTTTTCCAATAAAGAAATTTGAAAACACTATCTCTAGTGTCATAAACATACATATAATTTAATAAAAATATGCCATTTTGGAGAATTGCCCATGATATAATTTATATTAATTTCATATTTATAGTATGAAGTAATGTATGATTATATAATATATCAATGGATTTATATATATATATATATATATATAGTTTTAACGATATTAATATATGAATATTATAGTTTGAGAAAATTCACAGGCCCATTATATATAGGTTCGAATGTAATTTCACATTTATAAAAAAATATGCTAACCCATTAATTTTTTTTTTTTTTTTGAAATGTTAAATTTATTTATCAACAAAAAAATGTTTACAATCTTATGATCATCACCTGAGATCACAAGATTTTTGGAGGTTTAAAACATAAGTTTGATAGTTTGAAAGCCAAAAACACATTAGCTATAGGTTTGAATTCCCAATTTTCCTAGTATAAATTTGGAGTCTCTTTCCATCTGTTGATAGCAGCTTCTGTCGCTTGGTTTCCAGCTTTTCTGACAGCTTGGAGCCTATTTAGGATGTCCTTGTGCACAAGACGAGCAATGTATAGAGGCGTATGATTTTGAGAGAGATGAATTCTTCCATTACGTTCGCGCCAAATCCAGTATATCGTTGTTTGTAAGGACATGCGTGCAAGAAGAGCATCCACCTTTGGGAGCCTATTATGCAACAATGTGTTGATCGTACCTGACCAGTCTGGTGTGGTTCTGCTACCCAAGAGATTTGTAGCTAACGCTGACCATATGGTGTAAGTGTACGGGCAGGCAAAGTAGAGATGTTCCCTTGTTTCATTTATTTCTCCGCAGAAGCTACATGGCCGTCTTTGTCCCCATTCCGCAGCTCTAGCTCCTGTTGATAGCCTGTTTAGGAATGTCAACCAGAGAATAAATGCATGTCTTGGGATGGCTTGAGAGAACCAAACCAACCGTGACCATCTCACTTCTTCTTTTCTTTTCCTAATTTGTTCCCAGGTCGTAGAATTGATGAACTTATTTGTGTAGTTTCCCTGACCATCGTGCCACAGAATACAATCAGGCCCTGCTCCCGGAGATGGAGGCCGGATACAGTTCAGGAGTTCCATCAATCGCCTAGCTAACTGCCCTCGTCCATGCCGTATTTTCCATTCTGTATCATTGACGACTTCGGCCACTTTTGCTTGTCTTCTAATCCCCTGTCTGCTCAACCCTGGATCACCCACAGCTTGTTTTAGTGACCCGTCCTACAACCAGTTATCAAACCAGAAGAAAGTTTTTTGACCATCTCTTATTTCGTACTTGAGAAAATAACCCATTAATTTATTAGTTTATTAGAATGAAAACTGATTAATTAAATATCTTAACCCATATTATTGTTATTTAAATATTTTAATAATAGAAAATATAAAAACCCTGTAATTGTATATATATAAAAAATTAACATGTCTCACTATATTATTGAATAATCTAATATATATATATATAGACTTAGTTTTAATATTTTTATTTTATCAAGTTAAAATATATCAATATAATTTAAGAATTTTATTTTCCAAGTTAAAAGTTTATATTTTATAAATTATATTATATTAATATTATATTTGAATTATTTATGTATGATTTATTTTTTAATAATTTAAGTATGTTCAAAAGAATATTTATTTATTTTGCATTATTTTATATTGTTTGGATACTTATTTAATAGAGATAATGTTAATTTCCATAATCCATAATTACCCTTAATGAAATTTTAGAAAATAACTAATATTCACATGTAATATAACACATGGACTAATATTCAGTGGCATTACATGTAATATAACACATGGATAAATGTTTATTTCAATTTTGTTTCCTTCTTTAATAGTATAGACTGCAATTATATATAATTTATATTAATTTAATATTTATAGTATGATTATATAATATATCTATCAATTTATATATATATATATATAGTTTTAACTATATTAATATATGAATGTTATAGTTTGAGAAAATTGACAGACCCATTATATATAGATTTGAATATAATTTCACATTTCTCAAAAAAATATGCTAACATGTTAATTTATTAGTTATTTTAATGTCATAGAATCAAAACAGATTAATTAAATATCTTAACCCATATTAACAGATTAATTAAATATCTTAACCTATATTATTGTTATTTAAATATTTTAGTAATAGAAACTATAAAACCCTGTAATTATATATATATATATATATATACATAAATTTAATCTGTCTCACTGTATCATTGAATAATCTAATATATATAGACTTAGTTTTAATATTTTCATTTTATCAAGTTAAAATATATCAATCTAATTTAAGAATTTTATTTTCCAAGTTAAAAGTTTATATTTTATAAATTATATTTTACTAATACTATATATGAATTATTTATGTACGTTTTTATTTTTTAATAATTGAAGTATGTTCAAAAGCATAATTATTTATTTTGATTTTGTGATTTATAAAAATAATTGATATGTTATGTTATTTACTTATATTTATTATTTGATTTAATAATTTAATATATATGATTTTATTTTATTTTAGTTTTTAATTAGTAAGAAAAGTGGAACCCATTATTTTATATTGTTTGGATACTTATTTAATAGAGATAATGTTAATTTCCATAATCCATAATTACCTTTAATGAATTTTTACAAAATAACTTAATTCAGTGGTATTACATGTAATATAACAGATGGATAGAGATATTTTTGATTTTGATTTTTTGTTTTTATATTTTCTAGTTTGGATAAAGATATATTTGTGTAAGTCATAATTTGAGAAGTGTTGCTAATTTTATTTTGAATTGTCTTCAATAATATAATTTATATTAATTTCATATTTATAGTATGATTATATAATCTATCTATCAATTTATATATATATATATAGTTTTAACTATTTTAATATATGAATATTATAGTTTGAGACTCATTATATATAGATTTGAATGTAATTTCACATTTATAAAAATAAATATGCTAACCCATTAATTTATTTGTTATTTTTAATGTCATAGAATCAAAACAGATTATTTAAATATCTTAACCCATATTATTGTCATTTAAATATTTTAATAATAGAAACTATAAAACCCTGTAATTATATATTAAAAATTAACCTATCTCACTATATCATTGAATAATATAATATATATATATAGACTTAGTTTTAATATTTTCATTTTATCAAGTTAAAATATATCAATCTAATTTAATAATTTTATTTTCTAAGTTAAAAGTTTTTATTTTATAAATTATATTATATTAATATTATATTTGAATTATTTATGTATGTTTTATTTTTTAATAATTGAAGTATGTTCAAAAACATATTTATTTATTTTTATTTTGTGATTTATAAAAATAAATGATGTGTTATATTATTTACTTATATTTATTATTTGATTTAATAATTTAATATGTATGATTTTATTTTATTTTTGTTTTTAATAAGTAAGGAAAGTGGGACCCATTATTTTATATTGTTTGGATACTTATTCAATAGATAATGTTGATTTCCATAATATTAGGTAAGACCAAAAATGTTATTAGCTAATGAATAAGTCCAAACAACTTTTTTAGGTAGATGTATCCTCCCTTAATAGTATAGATAGATTACATGCTATTAAAATTTGAAAGTGAAACACACTATTTTTGTGCGACGGTTCATGTGAGCATGGTAATCATGGAAACTGCATTATTTCATACAATCCCATTATTATATAAAGGTTTGCGGGTTCATGTCACATATTATACTCGTGTATAATTTAATCATTTGTTCGAGAAAAAAACATTTCAAATTTATATTAACAGTTATCAATTATCGAAATTTTACGCGCACGATCTATTGAATATATTGTGATTTTTAACAGTTTATGAAAAGTAAAATAATCATAGCAAATCCACTATTTGTGTGCAACCGTTCTCATTTATAATTCGCTTAGACAACCAACTATAATCTGGATCGTTGATTATGTGTTCAGTATATTACTTTCCCTAGAAAGTAATTCTCACTATATTTCGGAATTTGATTGCGGAGAGTAGTTAATGCGGCATAATTATACGGAGAACCTTTAGAGGAATGTTCAATGAATTTCCTTACAAAATTATACATTATAAAAATTATTGTTTTTTTTATGAAAATTAGGGATGGTAATTCCATATTTGTTAAAAATAATTTTAATTGTTAAGATTATGTAAACTGTATAATCTTTTGCAATATTTGAAATTTTTTTAAAAATTTATTGTGATGCGCGTGATTTTATTTCTTGAATCAGCCGCAAGATGAAAATTAAAAAATTTCTAGGTGAGAGATAAACTCCTATAAGTATAGATATTAACCTACACATTTCACACGTTCACAGGTCTATTTTTTATACTTTTGACCATTGAGTTTCAAAATAGCTATGGTAAAAATATCTACTGCTCAATATTCCCGTGCATGTTCTTTGGTTATGACAAGCGAAACACAATAGATAAGGCTTAAGATTATTAACCTTTGGAAGCTGTGGAATTCTAAGACTGGTCAATCAATGAAAATCGTCTTTGTCGACGAAGAGGTGAGTATTAATATTACACGTGTTGATTTTGCTTTGGTAGATCTTTATATTTATGCACAAAGATAGTAATCCCTTCTTACTGATGTTTCAACATTTTCACAGGGAACGAGGTTGTATGCTGATATGTTGGGATTTTGACCCATACTAACCTTATGATCTAATTGCTTTTTAGAGTTTTTGAGTTTATTTCAGGAGATTTTAGGTAGTTTTGGAGCTGTTATTGGAGTTTGGAGCATTTGGAACCTTTCGAAAAGAAAAGAACAAGAATTGAAGAAAAGAAGGAAAATCCTGCTCGCGATTTTCAGCCACCAATGATTGCCGCCGACTTTTAAGGGTGCAGCCACCTCCCAGCCGCCTATCTCTCCTAATATACAGTGCCGTGCGAACAGTTTTAGGGGCCTAAGGCCAGTTTATTAAATATTAGAGGAAACAATGATAGGAAAAAACTTTAGAACAGTCAAAAAAAATTTGATAGATAATTTTTTAATGTCAAAACATTGAAACTTTGTTAAGATTATGTTGAGGAAATTAATTCACCTATGTTATCATCAAAACCAAAAGCAAGCATTGGTGTCTACTTATAACATTAAATTCATTAAATAAAATCAGTAAAGAAACTAAATATAAATTTCAAAATACATATATACAAAAAAATAAAAGAAAATGAAAGAAGAAAACAGAAGTGTTGATCCAAAACCATTTTGAAATGTTGAGGAGAAAAACAAAAATCATATTAGAAAGTAATGGATGTTTGAATTGAGATTGAGATTGTGGCTATAGGAAAAAATGTATAATTGCTAGAAATTTAATTAAAAATTAATTAGGTCTTAATATATTTTTTTGCTTGGATTAATTAGGTCTTAATAATTTTTAACTATTAGACTGAAAATAGCTTTTACCAATTAGAGGCCCTTAAATTAATATTTCTTATGGGACCTGAGGCAAATGCCTTTTCTGATACACTATATGCACGGCCCTGCTAATATAAATACTCCTCTTAGTCTTAGGTTTTATAAATATCTTATATATTCTATTCTCTTTGCTTTTTGGCTTCTAGCTTTTCAATACCTAGGATTTCTATGGTAAGGGAGAATATTTCTGCTATAATTCTGAGAAGATTTTCTGAACCCTACTCTTTTTAATATCGATTTCAATGCAGTCTTTTTATATTATTGTTTTGCTTTCTTCTTTCATTATGTCTGAGTAGATCTATTAGTTAGGTTAAGATTTTCAAGGGAATTCATGAGCTAGGGTTGAACACAAATAGGATATCAAAATCGATAGTCTTCATCTAGGTGGTTCTTATTGCTTGGATCGATTTGATCACTTGATTCCATGATCTTAGGTTAACTTAGACAGCGAGAGTTGCTAGGTTGCTAGAAGAGATCTAGATGAGCAATTTATTCATTACCTGCGAGAGTAGATGTATTGGAGAATTGTGAAAAAATCAAACCTGATCTTAATGCTTATCTGCGATTCTGATACCAACGAGACTTAGGATTTTTAGGTTGCTAGATAAAGGTATTAGTACCACGAGAGTGGATTAATATTACCTAAGTGTTTGAGTTCTGGACTTGTTCTTAATAATCCCCTGAATAGTTGTTCGACCTTGCTCTGAATCTCCTGCGAATTGCCTTGACCTAACGCTTGTTTTAATATTATTTACAAACCGATTTTATTGTTTCTTGTTAGTCACGATTTCGTACAACCCGCTTTTGAATCTCTTAGCTCTTGATTTTAGCTCATTAAACCATAGTGTGAACTTGGTCTTCGTGGGATCGACCCCTAAGTACTGCTACGAATTGATGTGCACTTGCAGTAGGAAATAAGGTTTAAAACTCGTACATCAAGTTTTTGGCGCCGTTGCCGGGGACCAAATTTTCACCTTTGGTTTACGGCTGAATCATTAGACTAAGATCTTTACTGAACTCGTTTTCTTTTCTTCTTTGTTTTTGTGTTTCAGGTGCATGTCCACAAGGAGCACAAGGAGCAAAAATAACAAGGAACTTGTCAACTTGACTAACGAAGAGCTAGCAGGGAGAGAACTAGAGAACAGGCAGAGACGCAACACGCCTGTTCCGGAACCAGAAACAACCGACACCGACACTTCAGAGATGGGCGACCACAACGCCATTGTAGCTCAGCTGCAGCAACTTCAAACGGCTACGGAGCAGCTTCGCTTGCAGCAAGAGCGGCATCTCGTTCAACAACTGGCGTTCGGGGACAAAGATGCGGCTCACGCATACTACCAGGATCGATCTGCGATCGTCACCCCGACCATCCAGAGGCAAGATTACGAGATCAAGCCACAGATGATTGCCCTCGTGAAGCAACACCTGTTCCATGGTCTGCCTGCTGAGATTCCGATGGATCACATCGAGAACTTCGAAGAGATCTGCAGCACAACCGGCTCAAATGGTGTGCCTCCATATTTCTTGAAGTGCAAGCTTTTCCCATTCTCTCTTGCGGGAAAAGCATCATGGTGGTTAAAATCTTTACCACCAGGCTCTCTACCGACTTGGGCTGATGCGAGATCAGCTTTCCTGGACAAATTCTACACCAAGTCCAAGACCGCAGCCTTGAGGAACAAGATCTCCTCATTTGAGCAACATCCCGGCGAGTCATTCAATGAAGCGTGGGAACGATTCAAAGAGTATAAGCGTGAGTGTCCTCACCACGGTTTTAGCGACGAGCAGCTGCTCAGTACCTTCTACGATGGAGTAGAATGGGATTACCGCAACGCTTTGAATGCCGCGAGTAATGGAGACTTCTACACCAAGTCAAAAGAAGGAGCTATAGAGCTGATTGAGAACCTTGCCGCGAGTTCCAGAAACAAGAGTCCGGAGTACGATAGGAAGAAGGTCAACAGCGTGGAGTCCAAGCAGATTGTGGAGCTCGCAGCCAAGGTTAACCTTCTCCTAAAGGGAAACCAAAAGTCGGTCCACTTTGTGGATAAGAATGGAGAAGCACCCCTCACTCAAGTCTATGAGGAAGAAACCGGTGATGATCGGAGGGAGGTGAATTAAGTGAATGAGCAAGGATTTGGACAGAACCAAGGTTTCAACACTCATCCGAACCTGTCCTATAGGAACACCAATGTGGAGAATCCGCACGATCAGGCTTATCCTAAGCAAGGAAATCAGCCATAGATGGGTTTTCAGAAAGGGTACTCAAACAACTACTAGGGCAGGCCATTCATTCCAACTCAGAACCGATTCCAAGGAGGAAATCAACCAAGACAACCCTTCACGAACTCGCAGCCCCAGCCTTTCCCAAATCCGCAGCCTTCATCTTCAGCAACCGGCTCCCAGGATGAGCTGAAGAACATGATGCAACAACTACTGGCGGGACAGCAAAAAGTCGCGGCTGAGATCAACTCCAAGGTTGACACCATGTATGTGGACCTTAATGGAAAGTACGAAGCTGTATGGACTCACATGAAGCAGCTCGATATTCAGATCGCACAAACCGCTGAATCAATTAAGAGGACACCAGGTGAAACAGCCTCAGGAACTGAGATTGCCGGATGGATGGTGGATGGATCGCAAGCTGGCCGTACAACACTTTCTTCCGGTCCGGATTGGGATGGACGATGAACGATGGGGTAAGATGGATCCGATCTGCTGGCCGTACAGCTCTTTTAGATGGGACGGTGGGTGGTTGAATGAGTGCTGGGTGGATCGAGGTCGCCACAAAACCGTGCGGAAGTGGTTTTGATAAGACAAAGACTCTCCTTGGCTAGAATCGCACTAACAAGGAAGAAATCAAAAGCAAGAGTTAAACTCTAAGAAAATTCGGTTTGTTTATTGATTGTGTGGAAAAATACAAGGCTGTGAGGGGACTTTATAAGGAGTCCAAACAGCTGGTGCCTTCAAGAGACTTTAAAGGAGATTACAAATTTAATGAAAATCAAATCACACTAATTTGGCTACATGCCATTAAAAATGAAAATTCAAAGAAAACAATAAAAAAAGCCATAAAAACAAATCACACAAAATGGGTTAGTCAACAATTCAAATTCAATGTAAAAATCAGGCTTACCATGGCTGATGGATGAAATCGTGGGCATCGAATGGTTGGTAAACCGGTTGGAATTGAAGGAGATAATCGGTTGATTGTTGACTTGAATTGGACCACTAAGTGACCGAAATGCTAAACATGGTAAGTGCTTTAGTCCAAAGTCCTTTATGTGCATTTGGTGGTCCGTCTTCATCTTCATGCTGGTTGGGCCGGATGTCTTCATGAATGAGGCCTTGATGTGGTCCGGTTGGTTCCATGGACGGATGTGGGCCAGATGAAGCCTTCTTCTTGGTGATGCTCATTTGATGAAGCTGGTCCGCTAAGTCCGCAACCTCGTGCTCAGCTATGAGACTCTCCACGGCTTGGTCGAACTCCTTTTGTAGAGCTCTTGTTCCGGATCGGGTCATGGGCCTTGATCGCATGGCCGGAATGGTCGGTAAGACCTTTGTTGGTTCGTCCGGGTTTGTGTTCGGGTCCGGTTGGGTTCCTAGGCATACATCATCCTCTCCCCCTTGAAATAGTTCTGTACTCAGAACTGATTCCCCTGCATCAAATGGAATTAAGTCAGAAACATTGAAAGTTGAAGAAATCTTAAACTCACCGGGAAGGTCTAGTTGATAGGCGTTGTTGTTGATCTTCTTCAGGATTTGGAACGGTCCCATTCCCCTAGGTGATAGCTTGTGCTTCCTTTGCTGCGGAAATCTGTCTGCTCTCATGTGCACCCAAACTAAATCTCCTGGTTCAAATTGTACTTCTTTCCGGTTCTGGTCCTTGTTGAGCTTGTACTTCTCGTTCCTCTTCTCTACATTTTCCTTAACCTTCTCATACAGCTTCTTTACTAGCTCGGACTTGGCTACTCCATCTTGGCTGATCTGATCGTCTGGTGGCAAAGGGATTGGTGCCATGTCTAATGGTGTTTGCGGCCTGAATCCATACACAATCTCGAAAGGGCAAAACTTAGTAGTAGAGTGTATAGTACGGTTATAAGCGAATTCGACCAAAGGCAAACAATCCAACCAATTCCTTAAGTTGTTACCGACAGTGGCTCTTAAAAGAGTGCCTAGAGTGCGGTTGGTAACTTCAGTTTGCCCATCGGTTTGGGGATGGCAAGATGTTGAGAATAAAAGCTTGGTTCCAGGCTTTCTCCACAATGTCCTCCAAAAGTGGCTGAGAAACTTCGGATCGCGGTCTGAAACTATGGTCCGGGGAAGTCCATGAAGTCTGACTACTTCTTTAAAGAATAGGTCCGCGGTTTGAGTGGCATCATTGGTCTTGTTGCAAGCTATGAAATGAGCCATCTTGCTGAACCGGTCCACCACCACAAGTACTGAATCCTTGTTCCTGATCTTAGGCAATCCTAATACAAAATCCATAGACAAATCCACCCAGGGCATGTCAGGAATAGGTAATGGAAGATAGAGACCATGAGGCTGTAACCTGGATTTTGCATTTAAGCAAGTAGTGCACTTGGCACAAAATCGTTCCACATCTCTTCTTTGGTGTGGCCAAAAGAAATGCTCTACAAGCATGCTCAAGGTCTTGTTCATTCCGAAATGTCCCATTAAGCCAGAACCATGGGCTTCTCCAAGTATCAGTTCACGCATTGAGCTTTGCGGAATGCACAACCATTTGTCCCTGAAAAGAAAACCGTTATGCAAATAATAAGGACCAAATGCACCTCGGTTGCATTGTTGATAGATATCTCCAAAGTCCGGGTCCTCCTTGTACAGCTCCTTGAGATGCTCGAAGTACCATTATCTTTGCCTCCATGGTGGAAATCAGTGCAAATCTCCTTGACAAAGCGTCAGCCACTATGTTCTCTTTTCCCTTCTTGTATTTTATCACATATGGAAATGTCTCCACGAACTCAAGCCATCTTGCATGTCGTTTCTTCAATGTGGTTTGGCCCCTGAGATACTTGAGCGTTTCATGGTCGGTATGGATGACAAACTCTTTGCTGAGTAGATAGTGTTGCCATGTCTCCAATGATCTCACAAGCGCATACAACTCCTTATCATAAGTTGGATAGTTGAGAGTGGCTCCATGCAATTTCTCACTGAAAAACGCCACTGGTTTGCCTCCTTGAGTCAGTACTGCTCCAATACCTGTACCTGAAGCATCACATTCAACTTCAAAGGTTTGGTCAAAGTTAGGTAAAACCAAAACCGGTGCATTGGTGAGGCTGTCGTTAAGCTTCTTGAAAGCTTCTTCTTGGCAAGGACCCCATGAGAATGCTACGTCCTTCTTGATCACTGCAGTCAGAGGAGCTGCAATGGTGCTGAAGTCCTTCACAAAACGCCGGTAGAAGCTGGCTAGTCCGTGAAAGCTCCGGACATGTCCAATGGAAGTAGGCGTGGGCCAATCTTGTATGGCCTTAATCTTTTCCTCATCAACCTTTAGACCCTGTGAACTCACAACAAAGCCTAAAAATACCAACTGATCAGTGCAGAAAACACATTTCTTGAAATTAGCATAAAGCTGTTCCAATCGCAAAGTTTCAAGAACTTTTTCAAGATGTGTCAAATGATCCTCTAAGCAAGTACTATATACCAAGATATCATCAAAGTATACAACTACAAACTTACAGATGTAGGCCCTTAGAACATGGTTCATGAGCCGCATGAAGGTGCTAGGTACGTTGGTGAGTCCAAACGGCATGACCAGCCATTCATACAAGCCTTGCTTGGTCTTGAATGCGGTTTTCCACTCATCACCTTCCTTCATTCTAACCTGGTGATAACCACTTTTTAAATCAATGTTAGAAAAGATAGTGGCACCACTTAACTCATCCAGCATGTCATCCAGTCTCGGAATAGGATGCCGGTATTTGATGGTGATGTTGTTGATGGCTCGGGAATAAACACACATTCTCCATGTGCCATCTTTCTTGGGCACTAAGATAACTGGAACTGCACATGGGCTGAGGCTCTCTCGGACATAGCCTTGTGCCATAAGATCCTGCACTTGTCGCTCTAACTCCTTAGCTTCCTCCGGGTTGACCCGATAAGCTGGCCGGTTCGGTAATCGAACTCCGGGCACCAAATCGATCTGATGTTCTATCCCACGGATAGGAGGTAAACCGGTTGGGAGCTCCTCAGGAAACACGTCCTTGTATTGGCCTAGCAGCTTGGATACTCCTTCCGGAAAGTTGTGCTCCTCGGTTCCTGAAAAATAACTTTCTTTGAAGATCATGAGTAGCAACTGCGTTTCGGAGTTTATGGAATTAACAACCTTGCTAGGAGAAATGAAAAGGTTGGTTTTACTTAGCTTGGTGGCTTTGGCTCCTTTTTCCATGGCTTTCTGAAGTTCGAACACTTCTAGTGGCTTAAGAGGAGCAAGGTTATGCTTCTTGTTGTTGTGCACAAATGTGTAGTAGTTGGTGCGGCCATTGTGCAGAGCCAAATACTTGCTAGCCACATTAGTACATGAACCACCATCAATGATGAGGCTACTGATACACGAGTTTTAAACCCTTATTTCCTACTGCAAGTGCACAGCATACGAAGTAGTATTTAGGGGTCGATCCCACGAAGACCAGTTTTCACACTATGATATATTGAGCTAAATCAAAAGCTAAGACAATTCAAATATGTTTTTGGTTTTTTAATAACTAGTAATGAAAGCGAAATCGGTTGTAAAGATAATAATAAACAAGCGTTAAGTCAAGGAATATCTCAGGAGATTCAGAGCAACGGATCAAACAACTATTCAGGCGATGATTAAGCATAAGTCTAGAACTTAAACACTAGGATAATATCAATCCACTCTCGTGGTATCAATATCTTTGTCTATCAACCTAGAATTCCTAACTCTCGTTGGTACTAGAAATCGTAGACAAACATTAAGGATAGGTTTAATACGTTCACAATTCTCAATACATCTACTCTCGCAGGTAATGGTTAAATTGCTCACCAATGTTCTTTCTAGCAACCTAGCAACTCTCGCTGTCTAAGTTAAACCTCATATCATAAAATCAAGTGATCAATTCGATTTAAGCATTAAGAACAACAAAGGTGAAGATATTGATTTGAATAGCCTATTTGTGTTTAACCCTAAAGCTCATGAATTCCTTTGACAAACCTCAACCTAACTAAAAGATCTACTCAGACATGATTAAAGAAGATAACAACAGGATTATAGAGTTCATCATAAAAGCTTGAATAGATAATGAAAGCGGTAAATAACTTAATAAGAAATTGAAACAAAGTATAAATATAGATAATAAGGACTGAAAGTAAAACTTAATTAAAGCGTAAATGTAAGAACTGAAAGTAAAACTTAATTAAGCATAAAGATAAGAACTGAAAGTAAAGAACTGAAAGTAAGAACTGAAAGTAAAGCTAAGATTAAAAGCATAAGATTAAAGCTTAAAAGAAACTTAACAAGAACTATATAAAAGCTTAAACATAAAAGCTTAAAAGAGAGAAAGAGCTATGCTTTGAAGCTAGAGAAGAGAGGAGGAAGAAGATGGTGTGATTTGAGAGTGAGGTTGTGAGTCCATTATATAGGCCAAGGTGAAGGGGAGTAGGTAAGACGGGGAACGGTCGTTCTAGGTGGAGAACGATCGTTCCCCTTGGTCGATCCGTAGTAGGTGAGATGTGGAGTCGGGGAACGATCGTTCCGGTGGATAGAACGGTCGTTCTCTTGGTTTTTGTCGGCAGAGTTGGTGAGGTTGGGAACGACCTGCATGGGATGGAACGGTCGATCTCCTATTGTTGTCGGCAGGGTTGGTGAGTGAGGGAACGACCGTTCCTTGGAGGGAACGATCGTTCTGGTTGGTCGTTCTGCCCCAAGAATGGTCGTTCTTCACTTGGTCCTTTTCTCGTGTTTTCCGACTCGAACATGTCCGTAAACGCCAAACTCCTTCGGAACTCCATGAAATCTGTAAAAAGACTCAAAACAATAGAAAAGACTCGAAAAACCAACGAAAGATGCAAATCAAAACTCAAACCGAATACTAAAAACGAATCAAAATACGTTAAAAACACATAATATCAACTCTCCCCAACTAAAACCTTTGCTTGTCCTCAAGCAAAACCAGATATCTTACAAAGAGGAGAGGTTAGAAAAACGTGTGAAACTTGTAAAACTTATAGGACCATACTCTAAGTCAATTGCCCGTAAACCATATTCGCAAAGTTCAGATCAAACCGTACTTCATTGTACTTCTCCATAACCGTAGCAAATAAATGAAATCTCATGATCAAGCAGAACTTAATATTTAACATTCATTATCAAATGCGTGTACTCTCACAAAGGGAATATCTAACACGTTATGGTCTAAGTATCAAGGTTGGTATTTGGTGGCTCAAGTGTTTCGGTTTCTTTTAGTAGTATAAACAGATGCAAATCATTATGCAAAATCACCGTGAGACACAGACCAATTAGGAGGTACACAACTCTCCTTAACTCTAATCCTTCTACCCTTTTTTAACAAGTCACAAATCAAGAACATGATTAATTTCTTTTAACATTTTATGGAATTTAACGATATTACCTAGACTTTCCCGGTTCCTTCCGTTTTCTTTTCTGTAATGCAAATAATTTTTATTCTTCTTTTTTTTTTCTTTCTTTTTCTTTCTTTTTTTTTTTTTTTTTTTTTTTATATATCGGAGAATGGAACCGGTTAGTCTCTAAGATCTGCATCAAAAGAACATCAACAATGTAAGCTTATTTCTTGAATGTGAATAAAACCTTCTACCCTTTTTAAAAGTTCACCCTCTTTTGAATCGAAAATTTTCAATGAATATGTTCAAAGAGAAAGATCACATTTCTAGACACATCCCATGAGTTTAATCAGAAAGAGACCACCTATCTAGACACAATCCTAAAGAAAAGTTGTGTCGGTCCGTATACTCCATAGTTTTTGCACATGAATGCAATGACAGTAAACGAAGAAAAGTGGGTTTCAACATGGAAATGGTAAGGGTGTGGTACTAGACTAAGGATAAGTCTAGCCATTTGGAGTTAGCAAAGATTGGTAAAAATTGATGCAAAGAAAACTCCAAATGTAAAATCCAATACATGATTATCAACCCCCTAAGTGAGATAAATTAAGTCCATATTAAGTTCCGATAATTCGATTAAGTTCAGATGATTTGAGAAATTCACTAAATGATCAAGTTATGGATTTTTCTGCGTTTCCAAACTATCCTCAAACAATGCTAAACAGTCTTAAGGCAATGACATCGAACATGTTGCAATTCCAAAAAGTTTTAACAAAATCACACACTGTTTTGACTCGATAAAAATATATTTTTTTTTTCTCTTTTTTTTTTTTAGTTTTTGAAAATCTAAACACACCAAAATAAAACATAAGAAGTAAACATCAATAAAACACAATGTTAGTACACAAATAAATCCCTCCCCCAGACTTGTTTTTAACCGTCCCGGTTTAAACAAAACTGAAAGAGAAATTCGAAAAGTCATAAATAAAAATAAAAAGTGTCTAAAATAAAAATGGATATAACAAGGGAGATAGAAATAACCACAGCTCAGTAGTCGCTGGTGGAGCTATCGGTGATGCTCTCTATCCGCTCAACCGATCTTGTCTCGCCTTGGTCCTCCTCTCATGGTCATCACTCGAGTCGTCGCTGTCATCTCCTCGTGTCTGCGAACCTGATGCACAAGAACAAGGTCGAATCTTCTGGATCGCTCCCCAGATCTTCCTCATCATCGAGTTGTTCTTCTTTTGTGATTTGATGATCCACTGGAGCTGCTGTGTTGTGTCATCTGCCGGAGGGCTCGGCGGTAAGCGGTATCTATCCGCGCTGTGTGGGAGGAGTTGTCGTGGCTGTGCTTCTTCTTCTTCTTCGATATCATCTCCACCCTCAGCCATCTCATCATCACTCTCTTCGTCAGGCTGCTGTGCGCGCAGTGGTCTATGTATTCTGCGAGGTCGCGAGGCTTGTGCGACTTGCCCCGCTGGATCTGCTATCAAAAACTCCTCACCAACATCAAACTCCAAACTGTCCTGATCAATGAGAGAAGTGATACCTCTGTTCGGGAGTCTACAAAAACGGGCCACTCCGTCGCGCCCATAGAACTGGTAGACGTCTTTCTTGTTGAGGACTGTGCAGCGGATGAGAGGGTCGATGTCAATGCTTTCCCACTTGTTCAGAACTTCTTCCCCGGACAGGTCAATCTGCGTGTGTCGGAAGATAGGTGTGAGGATGTTGCTTACATATAGTATCTTCGGAGGCCTCGTCTTGATCTTCACCAACATATCACACAACACCGCAGCGTAGTTCTCGGTAGGACCTTCCGTCTCTGCATATATGGGGATGAGATGCCTCACTCCATAGAAGAGCATCCATAACTCATCATCTCGTACAGCTCCCGATTCCTTCTTGCAGAAGAAGGTGTTGCTGATGATCTTCACCACAACTCTCAAAACCGGATTCCTGATCGCGGTTATCTTAGCGTGTCGCGGAATATACTGCCCACTAGCAATGATCGCCCAGAATTCATCCGCATCTTCTTTTCTGAACTTGGAGAATTTGACGTCTTCTCCTTTGTGGAAGCCATATACATCACAAATCTCGAAGAGGCTGTACTCGTAGTGCTTCTTGTTGAGGAAGAATGTGAGAGTACCCTCACTCGCCTTCGGTTTTTCGGGATTGGCGTAGGTGAGACGGCAAGTCGCGAGGAACTCCTTCACGAACTTCGGATAGATGGGCTCGTTGATCTTCCATAGTCGTCAGAACCCAATGTTCTCGAACACAGTCTCCACATCCTCTTTCAGACCCAACACCTCCAATGTAGCCTCACTACCCAACCGGTTTGGCATAAGCTTCGTTTGTCGCAAGTCTGCCAAGTACTTGGTGTCGATTGCGTCCCACTTTCCGGTTATGGGTCTGTTGAGCGGGTTCTTGCCACGCGTTGTCTTACGCTTCCTGCTCGTGTTGCTAGAGCTTCCCACTTCTCGTTGAACTCCGCTCATCCTACAAAACCGACAAATTTCGATCCATCTTTAGCAAATTTTCACAAAAATTTTCATCAGCCATTTTTCATGGAGAAATCATCAAACATGAGTTCCTATATCATTAGAAACAAGAATCAATCTTCTTCCAAGTATTGAATTTGAAAGCACAACTCATTTTTTTCAACATGGTCGGATTTTTTCGAACAATCAAAACTCAATTTCGATTTTTGCTATGAAACCATCAATTCAACCTAAAATCAAGTTCCTATATCCATCCTAGACAAGAATCTAGCAATATTTCACCATCAAACAACAATGGACATAAGATTCAAGCAATTTTTCTTCAACATGGCGAATTGGTTTCAACAAATTTCGAACTTCATACCTTTGTTAATTGTGAGAATGGTTGCCAGAATCAGAAAGAGCTCGAAAAATCGAGTGAAATAGAACCAAGAATCAACAAAAACCCTCAAAAATCGAAAGAGATATGGTTGATTAAAATTTTTTTTTTAGGTTTTGTTCTAAGAGGAAGAACAAGGGTGGAGAACGATGAAGATGATGAAAATGAGACAAATCGATCGTTCCTTCAGTTTAAAATCGTGTTTTTCGGTTTAGAACAAGTTGAAAACCGGTTTAGGTCTGAATTTGGGGAAGAAATCGAACCTCGGAACGATCGTTCTTACCACGGAACGATCGTTCTGTCGTGGATAAATGGGGGGGAACGATCGTTCTATACCGAGAACGGTCGTTCCATCGTGAAATGCGAGAAGACGGATTGTTTACAGAACGACCGTTCGGACTTGAGGATCGATCGTTCGGGCTTGTAGAACGACCGTTCTTGTAATAGAACGACCGTTCTCTTTACTCCCAGCAGAGTGGTTTCTCGAACACTTAATAAAAACCTGAAATAAATCTCAAACAAAACAAGATACGTAAATAAAACAAGAACGAAAGAAAATTCACGCTATTTACATGTTACCTGGTGGGTTGCCTCCCACGAAAGCGCTTGTTTTACGTCGCTAAGCTTGACGTGGAGAGTTGATTATGCTTGAGGAGGCTCGGTCAAGGGAGTTTCTTCCCCGTCTCCGAGTTGTGTGTCGGCAAGATATGGTTTCAATCGCTGACCATTGACCACGAACTCTTCTCCTTTGGTGTTGAACAAGACCACCGCTCCATATGGTCGTACTTCCTTTATGGTGAAGGGCCCAGACCATCTTGATCGTAACTTCCCGGGAAACAGCTTCAGCCGAGAGTTAAAGAGTAGAACTTGGTCGTTGGGGGCGAAGTTACGAGCCAGGATGCGCTTGTCGTGGTATGCTTTGGTTCGTTCCTTGTAGATTTTGGAGTTCTCATAGGCGAGATGCCTAATCTCCTGAAGTTCGTGTAGCTTCATCATGCGTCGTTCTGAAGCCGGCTTAATGTCATAGTTGAGCAGCTTGACAGCCCATGCGGCTTTGAATTCGAGCTCAATGGGGAGGTGACAGGCTTTGCCGTAAACAAGGTGGAAAGGAGTGGTCCCGAGAGGCGTTTTGTAGGCGGTCCTGTAAGCCCATAGAGCGTCGTCTAGCTTGGAAGCCCAGTCCTTCCGAGTTGTGCTCACAGTCTTCTGAAGAATGCTCTTGATTTCTCGGTTAGATATCTCAACTTGCCCACTCGTTTGCGGATGGTAAGGCGTTGCGACCTTGTGTTTTACACCATTCTTGCGCAATAGATTCTCGAAAATCTTGTTGATGAAGTGAGAGCCTCCATCGCTGATGACAACGCGCGGAACTCCAAACCTCGGGAAAATGATAGATTTGAACATCTTGATCACCACCCTTGCATCGTTCGTAGGACTCGCCAATGCCTCAACCCATTTAGACACATAGTCAACAGCCACGAGTATGTACTCATTCCCGAAAGAAGATGGGAATGGTCCCATAAAATCAATCCCCCATACGTCAAAGACCTCCACTTCGAGAATGAAGTTCTGTGGCATCTCATTGCGCTTGCTGATGTTGCCCTGTCGCTGGCATGAATCGCATCTAGAGATAAAGCGCTGAGCGTCTTTAAACATTGTTGGCCACCAATACCCAGCTTGCAGAACCTTGGAGACTGTCTTGAAAGCGAAGTGTCCGGCATAGGAAGAGCCATGACAGTGAAACAGAATCTCCGGTATCTCCTCATCAGCCATGCAACGTCTGAATACTCCATCTGGGCAATGCTTGTACAGGTACGGCTCATCCCAGAAGTAATGGCGGATATCTTTTAGGAATTTCTTCCTTTTGTTGCCCACAAAACCGTGAGGTTCTACATCAGCAGCTAGGTAATTCGCAATCTCACCGAACCAAGGAATCTGAGGATAGTGGCTGCTTTCGGTTTGGTTGCAGAATTCAGACTGAGCGGGTGCTTCCTCGATTTGGAATACTCCGATCGAGTAAACCTGTTCTTCAGGGAGGCTGTCATTGAGTGGGAGTTCTTCATCAATCCGCATCCTAGATAAATGGTCGGCAGCTCCATTATCTATCCCCTTCTTGTCTTTGATCTCCAGGTCGAATTCTTGAAGTAGAAGAATCCACCTAAGTAGCCGCGGCTTAGCGTCTTTCTTGGTCAGCAGATACTTGAGTGCTGCATGATCCGTATGAACTATAACCTTTGATCCAATGAGATAGGACCGAAACTTCTCAAAGGCGAAGACGACGGCTAGAAGCTCCTTTTCTGTCGTAGCATACTTGCACTGAGCATCATCCAATGTGCGACTGGCGTAGTAGATAACGTGGAGCTTCTTGTCTTTCCTCTGGCCGAGAACTGCACCAACAGTATAGTCGCTAGCATCCGTCATAACCTCGAAGGGTAGGCTCCAGTCTGGTGGTTGCACAATGGGTGCGCTGACCAATGCTCCTTTGATCGTATGAAAAGCCTCAAGACAGTTGCTATCAAATTCGAACTGCACCTCCTTGCACAACAGCCTCGTGAGGGGTCTGGCTATCTTTGAAAAATCCTTGATGAACCTGCGATAGAAGCCTGCATGTCCCAGAAAACTGCGGATCCCCTTGACAGAAGTAGGTGGTTGTAGGTTCATCATAACTTCGATCTTAGCTTTATCCACCTCGATGCCATCTTCTGATATGCGATGCCCAAGTACAATCCCATTCCTGACCATGAAGTGACACTTCTCCCAATTTAGAACTAGGTGTTTTTCCTCACATCGCTGAAGTACCCTGCATAGATTAGATAAACAGTGAGAGAAAGAGTCTCCATACACCGAGAAGTCATCCATGAACACCTCCATTATGTCTTCGATAAAGTCGGAAAAGATGGACATCACGCATCGCTGGAAAGTTGCCGGAGCATTGCACAATCCGAATGGCATGCGCCGGTAAGCGAATGTGCCATAAGGACATGTGAATGTTGTCATCTCCTGGTCGTCCGGATGGATGGGGATCTGAAAGAAACCTGAATAACCATCTAAAAAACAGTAGTATGGATGGTTTGCAAGTCTTTCAAGCATTTGATCAATAAAGGGCAAAGGGAAGTGATCCTTGCGAGTTGCAGCATTTAGTTTGCGATAATCTATGCACATTCTATGGCCGGTTATGGTCCTAGTCGGTATCAGTTCATTCCTATCATTTTTTATCACAGTGATTCCACCTTTCTTAGGAACTACATGAACTGGACTAACCCAAGTACTATCAGAAATAGCATAAATTACACCGGCTTCTAGAAGTTTCATTATCTCCTTTTTAACAACATCTTTCAAATTCGGATTTAATCTTCTCTGATGTTCTATAGAACTCCTCGATTCATTTTCTAGATGTATCCTATGCATGCAAAGATCAGGGGAGATGCCAGTAATATCATCAAGTGAATACCCTATAGCCTTTCTATACTTCCTAAGCTCGCATAAAAGTAAAGCTACTTCCACATTATTCAAATCAGCATTCACAATCACCGGGTAAGTAGAGTTTGTTCCAAGGAATGCGTACCTGAGCCCGGCTGGAAGAGTTTTGAGCTCCAGTTTGGGCGCTTTTAATTCGCTCCAAGGGCTGTCTATCGGATCAAGTGGCGGAGCAGGTGTTCGCGGGATTGGAGCGGGTGCTCCGTCTGTTTCTGCCGAGTTCTCCTCATCTTCCAGGCTCATGTACGCCACCATCTGCTCCATTCTCTGGCTGGAATCTAGCATCTTGGCAAAGCTGTCGGCATCCTCGCTCAGGAAACCATGTTCTCTTTCAGCCAGAGTTAGAGCGGTTTCAAGAGGATCCGGGCACAGAAGCTCTTCAGCTGCCTCATCATATACATCATCCACGCCTTCCACAGTGAAGGTCTGTCCATCCATCATCGGTTTCTTCAACAATTTGTCCATCTCGAATGACATCACCATGTCGCCTAGCTGGAGGTCGATCACTCCATTCCGTACATCGATTATTGCACCAGCTGTGCATAAGAATGGCCGGCCAAGAATCAGAGGGTCCTTCGGTTCTTCTTCAAGCTCTAGAACCACGAAATCAGCTGGGATGAGTGTGTCTCCAATTCGCACATGAAGATCTTCTAACATACCCACCGGAAGTTTTGTTGATCTGTCTGCGAAGACCAATGAGATGCGCGTGGGTTTGAAATTTGTGAACCCTAACCTTTTTGCCACAGAGTATGGCATAAGGTTGACACTGGAACCGAGATCGCACAGAGAGCATGCAAACGTCATGGGGCCGATCTTGACTGATAAAACGAATCTCCCAGGATCGCTTCTCTTCTTAAGGACCTTGTTCTATAGAACAGCACTGCATTCTTTGGAGACTACCATCATGTTTTCCTCCTCAGCTACTTTTCCGGAGAGTAGGGTTTTCATATACCGTTTGAGAGCAGGTATCATCTGAACGGCATCTGTGAGGGGCAGCTTCACGGTTAGGTCTCTGAGCATCTCTCTGCATTTAGCATCCTCTAAGTCCTTGCGAGACTTCTTGGGTGGTACAGGGTATGGGACCTTGGGTTTGTATACCCTTGCTTCTGGATTGTTGGCCGAAGTTGTTGGAGTTTCTTGGCTGGGCATGTGCTCGGTTGACGGACCAGTGTGCTCGGTTGTCACTTCTTTCCCTTTTGCCGATCCGGAAGTTGTTTCCGAATTCAATGTTTTCCCGCTCCTTAGCTCGATGGCGTTGACAAACTCCTTCCTAGGTGCTTCAGCTTTTCCAGGCAGAGTTCCAGGTGTTCTTTTTATAGACTCGGCGGTTTGTGCAATCTGAACATCCAGTTGCTTCATGTGGGTCCATACAGCCTCATACTTCCCACTAAGATCACCATACATAGTGTCAACTTTGGAGTTGATCTCTGCTGCCGCCTTTTGTTGACTCGCCATCATCTGCTGCATCATGTTCTTCAGCTCGTCTTGGGAGCCGGTTGCTGAAGATGAAGGCTGCGAGTTTGTGAAAGGCTGGGGCTGCGAGTTTGTGAAAGGCTGCCTTGGCTGATTCCCTCCTTGGAAACGGTTTTGATTTGGAACGAATGGCCGGTTCTGGTAGTTGTTGGAGTAGTTGTTGGAGTTGTTCTTCTGAAAACCCATCTGCGGTTGATTTCCTCCTTGCTTAGGATAGACTTGATCCTGCGGATTCTCCACATTGGTGCTCCTATAGGACAGGTTCGGATGAGTGTTGAAGCCTTGGTTGTTAAAACCGCGGTTCTGCCTGAAACTTTGTCCCGTCACATAATTCACCTCCATCTGATCATTCTCGGTTTCTTCCTCATAGGTTTGAGCGATAGGTGCTTCCCCATTCTCGTCCACAAAGTGGACTGACTTCTGGTTCTTTTTTAGTAAAAGGTTAACCATGGCCGAGAGTTCATCAATCTTCCTGGAGTCCACACTGTTGACCTTCTTTCTGTCATACTCCGGGCTTTTGTTGCTGGAACTTGCGGCTAGGTTGTCAATCAGCTCCAGAGCTCCTTCTTTCGACTTAGTATAGAAATCACCGTTACTAGCTGCATTCAGGGCGTTTCTGTAGTCCCAATCTACTCCGTCATAAAATGTGCTGAGCAGCTGCTCGTCACTAAACCCGTGGTGAGGGCACTCGCGCTTGTACTCCTTAAACTGCTCCCATGCTTCATTGAAGGATTCGCCGGACTGTTGCTCGAATGAGGATATCTTGTTCCTCAAGGCTGCGGTCTTGGACTTCGTGTAGAACTTATCCAAGAAGGCTGCTCGTGCACTAGCCCAAGTCGGTAGAGAGCCTGGTGGTAAAGATTTTAACCACCGTGATGCTTTTCCCGTAAGAGAGAAAGGGAAAAGCTTGCACTTCAGGAAATCTGGATGCACACCATTGGAGCCGGTTGTGCTACAGATCTCTTCAAAGTTCTCGATGTGATCCATCGGAATCTCAGCAGGCAGACCGTGGAACAGGTGTTGCTTCACGAGGCCGATCATCTGAGGTTTGATCTCGTAATCTTGCCTCTGGATGATCGGGGTAACGATCGCAGATCGATCCTGGTAGTATGTGTGAGCTGCATCTTTGTCTCCGAAGGCAGGTTGTGCAATGAGTTGCCTCTCCTGTTGCATGCGAAGCTGCTCCATGGCTGTCTGAAGTTGTAGCAGCTGAGCTGCTATGTCTACTTGTCCGCCCATATCTGAGTTGGCGGTGTCAGTTGTTTCTGGTTCCGGAACAGGTATGTTACGTCTCTGCCTGTTCCCTCGTTCTGCTCTTGCTAACTCCTCGTTTGATAAGCTAACAAGATCCTCGTTGTTTCTGCTCCTTGTGCTCCTTGGTGACATGCACCTGAAACACAAAAACAAAGAAGAAAAGAAAACGAGTTTAGTAAAGTTCTTAGTCTGATAATTCAGCCGTAAACCAAAGGTGAAAAATTTGGTCCCCGGCAACGGCGCCAAAAACTTGATACACGAGTTTTAAACCCTTATTTCCTACTGCAAGTGCACAGCATACGAAGTAGTATTTAGGGGTCGATCCCACGAAGACCAGTTTTCACACTATGATATATTGAGCTAAATCAAAAGCTAAGACAATTCAATATGTTTTTGGTTTTTTAATAACTAGTAATGAAAGCGAAATCGGTTGTAAAGATAATAATAAACAAGCGTTAAGTCAAGGAATATCTCAGGAGATTCAGAGCAACGGATCAAACAACTATTCAGGCGATGATTAAGCATAAGTCTAGAACTTAAACACTAGGATAATATCAATCCACTCTCGTGGTATCAATATCTTTGTCTATCAACCTAGAATTCCTAACTCTCGTTGGTACTAGAAATCGTAGACAAACATTAAGGATAGGTTTAATACGTTCACAATTCTCAATACATCTACTCTCGCAGGTAATGGTTAAATTGCTCACCAATGTTCTTTCTAGCAACCTAGCAACTCTCGCTGTCTAAGTTAAACCTCATATCATAAAATCAAGTGATCAATTCGATTTAAGCATTAAGAACAACAAAGGTGAAGATATTGATTTGAATAGCCTATTTGTGTTTAACTCTAAAGCTCATGAATTCCTTTGACAAACCTCAACCTAACTAAAAGATCTACTCAGACATGATTAAAGAAGATAACAACAGGATTATAGAGTTCATCATAAAAGCTTGAATAGATAATGAAAGCGGTAAATAACTTAATAAGAAATTGAAACAAAGTATAAATATAGATAATAAGGACTGAAAGTAAAACTTAATTAAAGCGTAAATGTAAGAACTGAAAGTAAAACTTAATTAAGCATAAAGATAAGAACTGAAAGTAAGAACTGAAAGTAAGAACTGAAAGTAAAGCTAAGATTAAAAGCATAAGATTAAAGCTTAAAAGAAACTTAACAAGAACTATATAAAAGCTTAAACATAAAAGCTTAAAAGAGAGAAAGAGCTATGCTTTGAAGCTAGAGAAGAGAGGAGGAAGAAGATGGTGTGATTTGAGAGTGAGGTTGTGAGTCCATTATATAGGCCAAGGTGAAGGGGAGTAGGTAAGACGGGGAACGGTCGTTCTAGGTGGAGAACGATCGTTCCCCTTGGTCGATCCGTAGTAGGTGAGATGTGGAGTCGGCGAACGATCGTTCCGGTGGATAGAACGGTCGTTCTCTTGGTTTTTGTCGGCAGAGTTGGTGAGGTTGGGAACGACCTGCATGGGATGGAACGGTCGATCTCCTATTGTTGTCGGCAGGGTTGGTGAGTGAGGGAACGACCGTTCCTTGGAGGGAACGATCGTTCTGGTTGGTCGTTCTGCCCCAAAGAATGGTCGTTCTTCACTTGGTCCTTTTCTCGTGTTTTCCGACTCGAACATGTCCGTAAACGCCAAACTCCTTCGGAACTCCATGAAATCTGTAAAAAGACTCAAAACAATAGAAAAGACTCGAAAAACCAACGAAAGATGCAAATCAAAACTCAAACCGAATACTAAAAACGAATCAAAATACGTTAAAAACACATAATATCAGCTACATACCTTAGACTGCACGGTACATCTTGAATGGAAGATGTTTTCTCGTTGGACGGTTTCCGGTTCATATAGTGCACTCAAAGATCTTCGGGTAACCAAAATCTCTCCAACATCAGGGTAGTCAGTCACTTCTTCTTCAGACTCCATGGGCTCCTCCTCGAGTTCATCTTGGGATTCATATTCCCCATTTTCCCGAATCACCATGGCTCGCTGGTTCGGACAGTCTCGGGCATAATGACCCTTGCCCTTGCACTTGAAGCACGAAATATCTGGCTCGTGGGTTCTGGGCTGAGCTGGATCCGGCACCATTGGCTTTGCTAGCCTCTGGAACTGACTTCTTATCCTTAGAAAAGGGTTCGGTTGACTTCCCTTTGTCCGTGTTCCGTGTGGTCGAAGGGGTCCAGTTGTTCTTGGACCGGTTGGTGGAAGCAGTCTTCCTCTTGATATGTTGCTCAGCTTGAGTAGCAACATGCAGTAGATCCTCTAGATCAGCATAAGTTTGGCGCTCCACCTTTCTTGCAATGCGGTCATGAAGACCATCAAGAAACTGAGCACATAGTGCCTCTTGAGACTCCTCGGTCTCTAGTCGGTTCTTGAGCTTCTCAAACTCCTCAAAGTACTCTTCAACAGACTTAGTTCCTTGAGTAAGACGCCTAAACCGCTTCTGAAGATCGCGGTGATAGTAAGCTGGTACATATCGCTTCCGGAACTGATAAGTCATGTCTTCCCAACTGTTGATTGGGTGCAGCCGTCTCCTCCTTCGATCAGCTACATCACGATCCCACCAAGTTAGGGCACTGTCAGTGAGTTGTGCTGCGGCTAAGGTCACCTTTCGTTGGGGTGAGTAGTTGCAATGATCAAAGATGTACTCCATCCTTCTCTCCCAATCAAGGTATGCATCCGGATCGACTTTGCCGGCAAATGTGGGCAAGGTGAGCTTAAGGCCTCTCCCCTTAAACCCAAACTCATCTTCATCCTCGCGTCGTTTCCCGCGGTTCTGGTGTTGGCCGTTCTGATGGCGGGCTTGTGGATTGCCATTGGCCGGTTGATGGTGGTCACAGCCGTGTTCAGATCCATGCACACTCTCACTTGCGGAATCCGTCTCTTCACGGTTATGGTGTCGCTGGTCCGCCTGGTCCATGCGGTTTGATAAACCTTGGATAAGGTTCATTATCTGGTTAAGTTGATCCTGGACACTAATGTCCCCCATTGGTTGGTACCTGAAACAACAATATCACAAGAATGGGGATGTGTTCGAGATAACCAAAAAAAAAAGGACTTAAAACCGAAAATGACTTAAGCAATTCAAATGATCAAAATTTAATAGCAGAAATGGTTGACCAAGTTCTAACAATGGAAACAATGTCTGTCACAAATTCAAATGAATGCTCGGTTTCAACTATGGAAATGAGTAATGAGATTTTTTTTTTTTTTTTGACAATAATAAAAATGCCTAAATCAAAGGGAATTGATCAACAGGAAATTAAAATGACAATTAAATTTGAACTAAATGGAAACAACTTGAAACAAAATTCATACAAGCAAAACGGATCAAAGACTGAAACAAAACGAAAATAAAGATCAAAGTAAGATATGTGAGATTTGAGAGAAAGGTGAGAAAAGGCTTAGGAATATTGAAGGTTGGTCGGCTAGCCAAATTATTGGTATGTTTGATCCTCCCTCGTTTTATCCTTGATACTTCTCAAACCTGAAACAAACAATCAACACAAATCAATGTTCTTTTTTTTTTAAAATATATGAATGCAAAAACGAAATGGAATGAATCAGATGAATGGTCCTATTTTTTTTTTTTTATATAAGTTTAAGCAATGAAACAAGAAACAAAAAAAATGCAAACAAGTTCTTATGGTTTTTTTTTTATATGCGAAATGAAGAACAACAAAGAAAAACGAAGAACAAAATGAACAAGGAAAGATAGGACCTGATTCAGGAGCTTTTAAGCTCTGATACCAGATGAAACAGCCTCAGGAACTGAGATTGCCGGATGGATGGTGGATGGATCGCAAGCTGGCCGTACAGCACTTTCTTCCGGTCCTGATTGGGATGGACGATGAACGATGGGGTAAGATGGATCCGATCTGCTGGCCGTACAGCTCTTTCAGATGGGACGGTGGGTGGTTGAATGAGTGCTGGGTGGATCGAGGTCGCCACAAAACCGTGCGGAAGTGGTTTTGATAAGACAAAGACTCTCCTTGGCTAGAATCGCACTAACAAGGAAGAAATCAAAAGCAAGAGTTAAACTCTAAGAAAATTCAGTTTGTTTATTGATTGTGTGGAAAAATTCAAGGCTGTGAGGGGACTTTATAAGGAGTCCAAACAGCTGGTGCCTTCAAGGGACTTTAAAGGAGATTACAAATTTAATGAAAATCAAATCACACTAATTTGGCTACATGCCATTAAAAATGAAAATTCAAAGAAAACAATAAAAAAAGCAATAAAAACAAATCACACAAAATGGGTTAGTCAACAATTCAAATTCAATGTAAAAATCAGGCTTACCATGGCTGATGGATGAAATCGTGGGCATTGAATGGTTGGTAAACCGGTTGGAATTGAAGGAGATAATCGGTTGATTGTTGACTTGAATTGGACCACTAAGTGACCGAAATGCTAAACATGGTAAGTGCTTTAGTCCAAAGTCCTTTATGTGCATTTGGTGGTCCGTCTTCATCTTCATGCTGGTTGGGCCGGATGTCTTCATGACTGAGGCCTTGATGTGGTCCGGTTGGTTCCATGGACGGATGTGGGCCGGATGATGCCTTCTTCTTGGTGATGCTCATTTGATGAAGCTGGTCCGCTAAGTCCGCAACCTCGTGCTCAGCTATGAGACTCTCCACGGCTTGGTCGAACTCCTTTTGTAGAGCTCTTGTTCCGGATCGGGTCATGGGCCTTGATCGCATGGCCGGAATGGTCGGTAAGACCTTTGTTGGTTCATCCGGGTTTGTGTCCGGGTCCGGTTGGGTTCCTAGGCATACATCACCAGGGACTCACGCAGAGGTGAACTACGTGAATGGAGGCTATGTGGAGAATCAGAGCTTTCAAGCTCAAGCGTCTAACTCTCAAGATGAGCTGAAGTCTCTTATGCACTTGGTTTTACTCAACCAACAGAAATCTGCTAATGAGATCAATGTTAAGGTGGACAGCATGTACAATGATCTCCATAGTAAGTTTGAGGCTGTGTGGACTCACATGAAGCAGCTTGACACTCAGGTTGCGCAGACTACCGAATCAATTAGAAGGGCACAAGGAGTTCTTCCTGGGAAGGTTGAAAAAGCTAAGGCAGAATTCGTCAATGCCATCGAATTGTGCAGTGGAAAGACACTAAACGCATCTGCAGCTTCATCTCCAAAATCGGCAAAAGAAAAAGAAGCGATATCGGAGCACGTGCTCTCTCCCAACGAGCACCTGCTCAGTGGAAATCAAGGCATCCGTGAAAGCGATGGTGCATACAACCGTACAGCACGCGCTGGAGCATCAACCTCATCCGTTGATATTCTCGAAGACGACACAATAGAGCACCCCATCTCTCCGACAGAGCACCTGCTCGCTACCCCAGAGCACATGCTCCCCCGAGATGCTCCCGCCAAACCTGCAGAAAATCTTCCAGCAAGGGTTTACACTCCTAAGGTACCTTATCCAGTTCCACCACCATTGAAGGTATTGCCTAAGGCTGAAGATCCTGGAAAGTTCTTGGTCCCATGCTCCATTGCTGGAATTGAATTCAAGGACGCTCTTTGTGATTCTGGGTCTTCTATTAACCTCATGTCAAAGCTATTGCAGAGAGGTTGAAAATTTCGGAGGTAAAGCCTAGTCATATGACTCTTCAATTTGCAAACTCGTACTCATCAACATCGTCTGGCAGTATTCACGATCTACCTGTCCGAATAGAGGATTGCCTAGTTCCAACTGATTTTCAGGTCGTGGAGATGCGAGAAGGTTATGGCATGCCCTTACTTCTTGGAAGACCATTTATGGCTACAGTGGGTGCAGTCATCGATATGCCGAATAAGCGAGTTTGTTTTTCCAAGATTGACAAGAAGGTCTTCTACAAAGTCGTTTCCATAGGAACCGCCACACGCGCCTCCTGCATCTCAGCAGTGGATATAGAAGAAGCACGTCCTCCGATCCCGCGAGCACCTGCTCCACCACCCGGGAAGTTTAGGGAGAAGGCAAAGACGCAAGAAAATGTGCAGTGCAAAAGGATTACGGGAGGTCCTCAAATGACTTTAATCCCTCAAGGATATGATGGAAATTCGGTTGACTACAAGGTAAAGTGCAAAGGTCGTCCTAAACCTTTCTCTAAAGTTAGAGCTATTCTTCCATCAGAATTGAAAGAGAAGGGTATTGGTGTTGTGAATGGAATGCTGAGTACGGTTATGAACATGAGGATGTCTGATTGCGGAGCTTGTTTTGGAGCAAGCTCTGAAGCCCCACCTGATTGATACATGGCACCAAAGTCAAGCTAGTGACTTAAACCAAGCGCTGAGTGGGAGGCAACCCACTGGTAAGTGTTTTTACTTTAATTTGTTTTCCTTTGCTATTGAATTTGGTTTTAGTTTTCTTTGTTTCAGATATATATATATATAAACAAAAAAAAACAAAAGGGCGAGAAAACGAGGCGAGCACCCACCTCTATTCCGGAGCACCTGCTCCGCCATGGTGCTCTTCCTGCTGACCTAGGTAAGTTTTCTCAGAGCTTTCTCTCGCTTATTTTCACACCGAGACGGTGTGAAGTAAGTCTGGGGGAGGTTCGTACCTTGAATCTTATTTTGCTTTGTGTTTTTGAGTCTTTTGTTATTTCTTTTAGAGTCAGTCTGTTTTACTGGGTCAAAATTTTTGATTGGGATTTATGAACTATTTCTTAGAATGTTGAGCTGGCTGTTTTTACTTAGTGACCATATTTTTAGGATCCATTCAATTAAGACTAATGAAAAATCCAAAGTCTGACCAGTCCACTAGAAACACCCATATTTCCAGCGATTTTACAGACCTGAGCAATTTACGGAGATCTTTCAATTGATAGCTGGTGATCAACGAGCTTGATTCTCTCATTCACACCTGACATCTGCAGCTATTGTGAAAAGCTTATGGTACTCCTCTCCCTTATTCTAAATATCCTGAGAAAAAAAATGAAAAGATGAGATGATTTTCTTTTGAGTAAAGGGGTAGGAAAATTTCCCATGACCCCATTATTTTACTTTGAAAGGAATGATCACAAAAATGTGGAAACGAGGGAGAGGAAAATTTCCCATGACCCCATTATTCGTCACACCTTTGCAATAAAAAAAAAAGGAAATCGTAAAAAAAAAGAGATGATCAAAAGATCAATGCAGAGTATGAGAAAAGAATAAGTCTGGGGGAGAGAAAGAGTACCAAATAGGTGGATTACATGGTTGTATTTGTTAAGGTATAGTATGGGAAAGAGTCTATAAGGTTCTTGGCATTGGAAGCATTTTTAGTCTCTATGCAATGATGGATAGTGAAAGAAGTTGAGATTTTGTGGAGTTAATCTGGAAAAACTGCGATGTGGCTAAGGAGAAGTACATGGTGGTCGATTCTTCGATTGGTTCATGAATAATGTGGATTACAGGTTAAGCAGTTGGTGCGATTATTCTGATTGAGAATGTGAAATCTCTGTTTTCAACTCTTTCTTCTCGGTTTAGGTTTTAGTTTGTTTGAGGACAAACAAAGATCTAAGTCTGGGGGAATTGATATGTTGGGATTTTGACCCATACTAACCTTATTATCTAATTGCTTTTTAGAGTTTTTGAGTTTATTTCAGGAGATTTTAGGTAGCTTTGGAGCTGTTATTGGAGTTTGGAGTATTTGGAACCTTTTGAAAAGAAAAGAACAAGAATTGAAGAAAAGAAGGAAAATCCTGCAAAGTATCACCAACTCCAATCGGCGAGCACATGCTCGCGATTTTCGGCCACCAAGCGAGCACATGCTCGCTGCGGAAAAATAAAAAGAAGGGGATTTAACCTAATGATTGCCGCCGACTTTTAAGGGTGCAGCCATCTCCCAGCCGCCTATCTCTCCTAATATAAATACTCCTCTTAGTCTTAGGTTTTATAGATATCTTATATATTCTATTCTCTTTGCTTTTTGGCTTCTAGCTTTTCAATACCTAGGATTTCTATTGTAAGGGAGAAGATTTCTGCTACAATTCTGAGAAGATTTCTGAACCCTACTCTTTTTAATATCGATTTCAATGCAGTCTTTTTATATTATTGTTTTGCTTTCTTCTTTCATTATGTCTGAGTAGATCTATTAGTTAGGTTAAGGTTTTCAAGGGAATTCATGAGCTAGGGTTGAACACAAATAGGATATCAAAATCGATAGTCTTCATCTAGGTGGTTCTTATTGCTTGGATCGATTTGATCACTTGATTCCATGATCTTAGGTTAACTTAGACAGCGAGAGTTGCTAGGTTGCTAGAACAGATCTAGATGAGCAATTTATTCATTACCTGCGAGAGTAGATGTATTGGAGAATTGTGAACAAATCAAACCTGATCTTAATGCTTATCTGCGATTCTGATACCAACGAGAGTTAGGATTTTTAGGTTGCTAGATAAAGGTATTAGTACCACGATAGTGGATTAATATTACCTAAGTGTTTGAGTTCTGGACTTGTTCTTAATAATCCCCTGAATAGTTGTTCGACCTTGCTCTGAATCTCCTGCGAATTGCCTTGACCTAACGCTTGTTTTAATATTATTTACAAACCGATTTTATTGTTTCTTGTTAGTCACGATTTCGTACAACCCGCTTTTGAATCTCTTAGCTCTTGATTTTAGCTCATTAAACCATAGTGTGAACTTGGTCTTCGTGGGATCGACCCCTAAGTACTGCTACGAATTGCTGTGCACTTGCAGTAGGAAATAGGGTTTAAAACTCGTACATCATATGCCTCGATAGAGAGTTCTTTTGTGAAGAAATATAAAGATCTTCTCAAGGAAGGTCAGTCTCTATCCATTAACGCCTTTGGTCTGAAAGAGTATGGTGGTGAATTCCATACAAGTCCACTTGAATACAAGCTGTGTCTATTAAGGATGTCCAGGGTTAAACCCTGTGATGATTTTTTAGAAGAGGTCCCCGAGAAATATTTTGTCGATTTCTGTAAAATATTGAATTCTGAGTACAAGAAGAGCACATTGATTGGTAAGATTCACTATAATTGTGAATATCTATATTCGATTATGTTTTATACTGCAGTACTATATTACAAACACAATAAAATGTGCAGATGTCATTGGTCAAATAATCAGCATTGGTGCAATGGAGGATGTCAAGACCAAGAACAAGTCAAATACTTCTGCTAAGCTTCAACTCGTGTTGCGTGATAAAAAGTATGTCTAGGAAACTATTTCAATTTTCTTATTACTTGAATTTCTATTTATGATGAAAAAAGTTTGTAATTTTAAACTATATTTTTTGTCTGCTTTAGCGAGTACACCCTTAAATGCACTTTTTTGGGCCAAGAAAACGATGGCATATACTGAGAAGCACATGAAATCTATTGTGATCTGTGTCATGTGTTTCGTCTGTGTGAAGTCCTACAAAGGTATTGGTTGTGTATTTTATTAAACCTAATTGTGAATGAGTTCATGTTATGCTGAGTGAAATTTTGTTGACTGTAATTATTCAATCAGGGAAAATTACTATCTCCAATGCATTCAGTTCTACTCAGATTTCGTTTGATCCTGATACCGACCAAGTTTATATGTTCAGAGAAAAGTATGATATATTAACTTGATTATCTATACCAATTTTAATATATAAATACTAACATCTCACTTTTTTGTAGTTTATCAAATGCACATCAGCTTATCACAGTTGGTGAATTCGGACAAACCCGTTACAATAGCTCAGTTGATATCCGGAACGGACTTTTATTCAGGAATGCCATGAAAAATGTTACTGACATTATATCGTCTACTGTGGTTTGTAATGATTCTGTACATTTAATGTTTAAATCTTTTTATTCAAGTGTAACTTATAGATTATTGTTTGCATAAATAAAGTCGGGGAAAGCTGTTTGTTTGGTCACGATCAATGAGATAGATAGTACCAAAACTGGTTCTTTTGGGTCTGCAAATCTTGCAATCTTAAGGTGCAAGAGTATGGTGAGTTGTCAGACGACGATGGAAACAAAAAAGGTACAATTGCAGGACTTGTGCTGATACGGATAATGTATACCCAAGGTAAGCAATAATTTGTTGTACTGAAACATATAGTTTTATCGTCTACTTGATTTACTTATTTTCACCACATGATTTTTTTCATTATAATTAGGTACTATGTTATTTTCCGTGCTGGTGATGATGATGATTAGACAAGGTTTCTGGTGTTTGACCCTCACGCTGAAACATTGATTGGATCTTCTGCTCAATCATTGATGACTGAATTTGAGGAGGTTACTATAACATTATCGATTTATTTTAAATTAGATATTAACTATGTGATTATGTTTTATATTTTCCCCCGTACTCCTGACTATCGCCTCGCTCGTGTAAATACAGGAAAATCCCGAAGTATTGCCCTATCCTCCAAGTTTTAGACGGATTATTGGGAAATTGTGTTTGCTGAAAATTACCATAAAAGGTGAAAACGGCAGATATGGCAATGGACCATATGTTGTAGATTTATATTCTACTGATCAAGACCTTATCAATGAGTGGTACGAAACTTCTTCACAGGTGGTCAATATGGATTACTCCCTCATATCTTATTTTCAAAATTTATTTTAGTCATTATATGTTTAAACTCTCATTTGTATATAAATGCAGTCGCTTATGATAACTCTCATTATATGCAGTCTCATTTTAATCATTTACTCATAAGTGATATAACAATTTATATCGGTTATTGGAAATGATATAAGTATTTAAATCATTTAATCGTAAATGATATAAATATTTGTATCAGTTAAGTGTAATTGATATAAGGATTTATATCGGTTTTAACAATTGATTGAATTTTGTAAATCATTTAAATAAAAACGCTATAAAATGTTAGAACGCTTATTGCAAATGATTACTAATTTTGAATCATTTACTGAAGTGACTATATCGTTTAAATCGGTTATGCTTAAGTGAATTAAAAAAGTCACAACGTTTCTATTAACTGACGTATACATTAACCATGGTTAAACTTATGTGATATAATTTTATACAACAATTACATAGAATTGATTCAAAAGTTTGAATCGATTGAGGAAACTGACTAAAAAAAACAACATTTAAACAACTGTCGCAAATGTTTACATCGGTTTTACTAAACCGATTCGAACTTTGCATCATCTTTAAAAAATGTTGCAAAAAGTAACATTACTTCTTATAAATGACACACAAGTACAACATTTGATTTAAGTGGTGTAAAAAGTTTACATCATCGAATATTAATTCGTTCACACAATTGATTTAAAAAGTGTTTGCATCATTTATAAACGATTCAACCAATAAAAAAAAAACGCTGTAAGATGCCCTTTCTTTTGTAGTAAATGGTGTTCATCAAGACCACAAGAATAAATACCTCATGGGGAACTTATCTACCTATTACTCGATCTATGTTTGCATATCGTGATGTGTGTTTAGGAATCAATATCTTTACACAAAAAAGTAGAATAAAAAGTGACGGATCAAATCAGTTGACTGTATATTGGATGTCACGATAACATTCAACCGAATCTGTTGCTACGTCAATTCTGTTATAGAGAATGTTGGTTCTGTATTGTATTGTATGGTTTGTAATAAATACAATATACTAGATTCTGGAACCGATAAATATTGTATTGTATGATAACATTCAACCGAATCTGTAACAGATAATATACTAGATTCTGGAACCGATAAATACACGATAACATTCAACCGAATCTGTTGTATTGTATTGTATGGTTTGTAATAAATACAATGTAATTTTATGAATTTTATTGGGATAATTTAATATTTTCTAATTTATATTTAAAGTATTTAACTATGAAAATTAATAATATTATATTGTCAAAAAATAATAATTGATTTATTTGATTTTGATTTTTATATTTGAGTTCCTGATAAATATTTATTAACCTGCAATTGACATCAATCGTAAAAAAATATTAATCTATGCACTATATAATTGAATAGTGTATAATATTTAATTTTTTAATTAAATTTAAGATGTATCTGCCTCATTTTTAATATTTTATATTTTATCAAAATAATTAAATAAGCCGACATCGTAATTAGATAAGTTTTTTTTGTGTGATTGAATCAACTTTTCTTGTTTTTGTGGGACATTAAACTGAACCAGAAATCCGAGCCCGAACATGACCCGAAAAATCCGAACCCGAACCCGATATTTTTTTGTTAAAAATCCCAAACGGTTTCTATTTGTGTAAACCCAAAAACCTGAAACCCGAAAAAACCGACCTGAATCAATAATATGAATATATAATATTTTTTAATATTTCTTATTAAATAGAAAATATACCATTTTAATTTCTAATATTTTTATAGAAATACAATTAAAAGTTTATATGTATCATTTATGTTAATCAATTCTTAGAATAATAGTATTTTTTTATTTTTCATTTTTATGTTTTTAATACAAAGTCAAAATTTTAGATATGCTGATTTTTTGTTCAAAAAAAAAAAAGATATGCTGATTTTGAAAAAAACTTAATTTAATCGGTTCTGGATTTTAACATGTGCTAATTTACTAAAAACATGAATATATAATATTTTTAATACTTTTTATTAAATAGAAAGTAGACCAGTCTAATTTCAAATAGTTTTATAGAAATATAATTAAAGGTTTATATGTATCATTTATAAATCAGGTCAATCAATTCTTTTAATCATCTTACCATATTCAAAATTTTGTTTGACAACTGAAATATGAAAATTTGTTCTTTCATATTTGAGAAAATAATCGAAAATAGACATCAATCATAAAAAATATTAATCTTAACCAGTCTATAATATAATCAAATAATATAAATATTAAATAATTCTTAATATTTGTATTTTTTATTAAATTTAAAATAGATCAGGCTAATTTCTATTATTCTTAATTTTTAACAAAGTAAAATTTTCTTTTGGTAGTTTCAAAAATAAATATTATTAATTTAAATATTATTTTCATAATATTCACATTTAGAAAAATATGTTGAAAAACCATTGGTATATGTTTTTTAAATTTATTTTATGATTTATAAAAATAGTTTTAAAGACAAAAATATTTTGTTTTTGTTTTTGAAACTATAAATTAAATTTACTAATCAAATCTTTTTTCATAAGATTTTCTTTTGCACAAAATCTAGATTCTGATATTTTAAAATATGTTTAAAATGAAATTTAGATTCAGTTTGATTAAAAAGATATTCTGAGATTTTGTTTTGATTTGATATATATCTCAAGTTACCTTGTATTGTTTATGGAAATATTAGGTAAGACCAAAAAATTATTAGCTAATTAATATATCAAAACAATCTTTTATAAGTAGATTGTAACCTCGTTTAATAGTATAGATATATATATGTGTGTGTATGTGTGATTGCTCAGATTTGGTAAATGGTATACTCAGCTATGTACTTGTATATAGTTCGGCTAATGTTTTTCGAGTGTAGATATATAAAGGACAGAATAGTCAATCTTAAATCCCAAATCTCTCTTATGTACTCTATACATATTGTAACTAAGGCATCTAATTATATTTATCCATCTTCTAACTTTAAATGGTTTCAGAGTAAAAGCAATACCTAAAACTTAATCAAATTTATGGCTGCCTCTTTCATCCTCAAATATTTCCTCTTCTACACTCGATTCTTTAATCGACATGATCAACTCACCCGCCACATCTAGTGAAACAGGCGGCTTCCGCTATGCATCCTTCGACTTGCCTCTCTCCCAGGTTTGAATCTTGTCAACCGTTTGCCTGGAGTTGTCCCTCTCTTCCTCACCATTTTGGACTTTTGGTTCACGTTTCCCTTTGTTGGGCTTTGGTGATGAAAATCATTGAGTTATAACTAGGCCCGCGACAGGGTAGTCACTAGGAAACGAGTTTTGTTTTCTTTGAGCTTCAGTTTGGTTTAAACCGTCTTATCTTTGTAATTGACTTAGTATATAAAGCTAAGCATGTGGGGAATTAGGGTTAACACAAAATTTCTGATTTCCTCTAGGTTTTAGAAGGAGGCAGAGAGAAACCTAAAAGCTTGTAATCTGTGATATAGTGGATTACTGGAAAAACTCCAGGCCGAGACGTAGGATCACACATCGTGGTCTGAACTCGTTAAATCTCTGTGTTTTTACTTTATTGCTCAAGAACAAACTAATATTCCGTGCAAAAGAGAGGTTCAATTCTCTTCAAGTGGTATCAGAGCCAGGTTTACTGGTTTCGGGAGCAAGGGCAGAGAGGATCGGCGGTGGTTGCTAGGTTTTCTTGTTTGTGTGGTTGATTGCAGGGTTAAAGGCATCGGCGGCGAGTTCAGAATCAGGCGTCGCGTTCAGTGTCGACCGACACCCGTCTAGTATCGATCGACACCAATCAGTGTCGACCGACACCCATTCATTGTCGATCGACAACGTCTCTGAACAGAGATAAATTGAGGCGAGATGGATTCTAAGAAGACTTCGAAGGTGAAGATGGCTATCTTCGATGGGCAAGGAGATTTCTCCTTGTGGAAAAGAAGGATGATGGCTCATATATCACTTGCAGGTTTGAAGGATGAATTATCAACACCTGCAAAAGAGCCTAAAAGTCTGGTAAAGAAAAAGGACGAGTCTGAAGAGGATTTCGCAGAAAGACTTCAAGAAGAAGAAGCCAAGAGGGAGGAACGAGCTGAGAACGCAATGAACATGTTGACTCTCCATCTAGGAGATCACGTCCTCAGGAAAACAGAGGAGTGCACAACAGCACGTGATCTTTGGGCTGCACTAGAAAGGTTGTATAATACCAAAACTCTACCTAGTAGAATTCATCTTCTGTATCAGTTTTATACATTTAAGATGGATGGATCAAAGTCAATCGATCAGAATGTCGATGACTTCTTGAAGACTATTTCAGAGTTGGCTAGTGTGAAGGTTACAGTTGCGGATGAGGTGCAGGCAATTCTATTGCTCAGTTCCTTGCCATCACAGTATGACTCCATGAAGGAGACATTGAAGTATGGTAGAGAATCTATCTCTATTGATGATGTGATAAATGCAGCGAGATCTAAGGAGACTGAGCTCAAGGCACTGGGAATATCAACTTCTCAGAAAGCTGGTGAAGCATATGTGGCTCGTGGGAGACAGTCTGAGAGGGGTCAGAAGAACTCCGGTGATAGAAGCAGAAGCAGGTCGAAATCGGGTTCAAGAATCACCTGCTGGTACTGCAAGAAGGAATGACATAAGAAGACTGATTGTTATGCTAGGAAAAAGCGCATGGGCAATGATGATGATGCTGAGGCAGCAGTGGTCATTGATCAATCAGCAGGAGTTGATGCATTAACAGTCTCAGAAAGTTGGCATCATGAGAGGTGGGTGATTGATTCGGGTTGTTCATATCACATGACCTCAAGGAGAGACTGGTTTGATAAGTTCGAGGAGCTCAACTCTGGACAAGTGCTACTGGGGGACGACTATTCCGTTGAGGTTAAAGGAATAGGTTCTATCAATATCAAGGCATATGGTGGCACGGTGAAGACATTGACAAATGTCAGGTATATTCCTAAGCTGAAGAGAAATTTAATATCTACAAGTACGTTAGATAAGCTTGGGTTTGATCATGCTGGAGGCAAAGGAAAGACAAGGTTCTATAAGAACGGGAAGATGGGTCTTCAAGGTTCACTGTGTGGTTCTTTGTATTTGCTTGATGGAGAGACTGTGATAGGACAGTCAAACATTAGTGTTTCCAGGAAACCTGCCTGCGATGAAACAGTGTTGTGGCATAGAAGGTTGGGACACATGAGCATGAAGAATCTGATGATCCTGGCAAAAAGGGGCATCATTGACAAGAGGAGAATTGGAGAGATGGATTTCTGTGAGAGTTGTGTAATGGGAAAGCATAAAAGGCTGAGCTTCAACGTTGGGAAGCACAATTCTGGGGAAGCACTGAAGTATGTTCATTCAGATCTTTGGGGATCTCCATCTGTTACTCTAAGTTTGTCTGGTAAGCAGTATTTTCTGTCTATCATTGATGACTACACTAGAAAAGTGTGGGTATTCTTCTTGTCCACTAAGGGTGAAGTTTTCACAAAGTTTTGTGAATGGAAGAAGCTGGTTGAGAATCAAGTCAGCAAGAAGGTTAAGTGTCTGAGAACAGACAATGGGTTGGAATTTGTGAACAAGGATTTCAATGAGTTTTGAAAGCAATATGGAATTGAGAGGCACAGGACATGTGCATATACTCCACAGCAGAATGGAGTAGCTGAACGCATGAATCGAACAATAATGGAGAAAGTGCGTTGTATACTTGATGAGAGTGGCTTAGGAGAAGAATTCTGGGCTGAGGTGGTTAGTACAGCTGTGTACCAAATAAATAGAAGTCCCTCATCGGCCTTAGATGGCAATATTCCTGAAGAACTATGGCTGGGAAGAAAGCCGGGTTACAAGCATCTTAGAAGGTTTGGGTCATTGGTCTATGTGCATGTTGATCAAGGGAAGTTAAAACCAAGAGCTATGAAGGGAATTTTCATTAGCTATCCAGAAGGAGTCAAAGGGTACAAGGTATGGCTCCTGGATGAAGAAAGATGTACTATAAGCAGGAATGTAGTCTTTGTTGAAGATAAAGTGTTCAAAGACTTGAAAGAAGGTGTTTCTACGTCAGAAACAGGGCTGGAGAACCCGACTCCAGAGATGGTGTCGATCGACACACCTATTGGTGTTGGTCGACACCGGGCCGCAGAGAAGGTATCGATCGACACTCCCACTGGTGACGATCGACACCCTCCGTCTGAATCGACAGTTCCGGCTTCTGAAGATCAAGGTGAAGGTTCATCTTCAGGTGGAGTTGTTGGAGATTCAGAATCAGATGAGATACCTCAGGACTATCAGTTGGTTCGAGATCGGACTAGGAGAGTAACAAGGCTGCCTGAACGTTTCAATGATTATGATTTGACAAGTTTTGCCTTAATTGCTGCTGTTGAGATGAGTTCTGAAGAACCAAGGGACTATCAGGAAGCTGTTGAAAGTAGGGATAAAACTTTCTGGAATGGAGGTATGAATGAAGAGATGGTTTCTCTTGATAAGAACAAAACCTGGAGGCTGGTTAAGAGACCCAAAGGAAGAAAGGTTATTGGCTGCAAGTGGGTATTCAAGTTAAAGCCAGGTATACCAGGAGTAGAAGAACCGAGATATAAGGCCAGGTTGGTGGCCAAAGGATATTCTCAGAGAGAGGGTATTGATTATCAAGATGTGTTTTCACCAGTAGTGAAACATGTTTCTATCAGGTTTCTTCTATCTATTGTTGCAAATTTAGATCTGGAACTGGAGCAGCTTGATGTAAAGACTGCGTTTCTTCATGGTTTACTTGAAGAGGAGATCTATATGGAGCAACCAGAAGGTTTTGTGGTGAAAGGTAAAGAGGACTATGTTTGCTTGTTGGAAAGGGCACTGTACGGACTAAAGCAAGCTCCAAGGCAGTGGAACAAGTGTTTTGATCAGTTTGTGGTTAGTCATGGGTTCAAAAGGAGCGATGTCGATCACTGTGTCTATATAAAGGAGAGTAAAGATAAGTGTTTTATCTACCTACTCTTGTATGTTGATGACATGTTAATTGCTTCAAAGGACATGAAAGAGATACAGACTGTGAAAGATCTGTTGAGCAGCAGGTTCGAGATGAAAGATCTAGGAGCTGCGAGAAGAATTCTTGGTATGGATATTGAGAGGGATCGTGAAGGTGGAGTTCTTACTTTGTCTCAATCTGGGTATATCAAGAAGATTCTTCAGGTATTCAATATGGATGAGTCTAGATCTGTTTCAACACCTATAGGTTCGCATTTTAAGTTGCCGGCTGTCAAAGATAATGAAGCTGAGACAATTATGGATGATATTCCATATGCTAATGCTATTGGAAGTATCATGTATGCGATGCTGGGAACTAGGTGTGATATAGCATATGCTGTTGGCTTAGTGAGTAGGTTTATGAGCAAGCCGAGTATGGTTCACTGGTCAGCAGTGAAGTGGGTACTAAGATATTTGAAGGGTACTCAGGATCTGAAGATTGTATTCAGGAAGAACAAGGAGTTTAAGGTTGAAGGTTTCTGTGATTCTGACTTTTCGTCGGATCTGGACAGAGGTAGATCGATTTCAGCATATGTTTTCACCGCTGGTGGAAGTGTGATTAGTTGGAAGTCGAGTCTTCAACAGGTGGTTGCACTGTCTACGACAGAGGCATAGTACATGGCGTTGGGGGAAGCTACGAAAGAAGCTATCTGGTTAATGGGTTTGGCTGAAGAGTTCGGTTTCAAACAAGACTCGGTGGAGATCTGGTGTGATTCTCAGAGTGCTTTGAGTTTAGCCAAGAACAACGTTCATCATGAGAGGACAAAGCATATTAGAAGAAGGATGCATTTTATCAGGGATATAGTTGCTTCCGGTGACGTGAAGTTGTCCAAGATCCCTACAGAGAGGAATCCGGCTGATATGTTGACAAAGGTTCTTCCAGTGGATAAGTTTGAGAAAGCCTTGAGTTTTCTCGGCTTAGAAGAGCACTAAGGTGCTGGTTTGTCTGGAGTTTCACATGGATGCAAAGATGAAGATGTTATACTCTGGAGTGATTGTCATCAAGGTGGAGATTTGTGTGGCTTTGGTGATGAAAATCATTGAGTTATAACTAGGCCCGCGACAGGGTAGTCACTAGGAAACGGGTTTTGTTTTCTTTGGGCTTCGGTTTGGTTTAAACCGTCTTATCTTTGTAATTGACTTAGTATATAAAGCTAAGCATGTGGGGAATTAGGGTTAACACAAAATTTCTGATTTCCTCTAGGTTTTAGAAGGAGGCAGAGAGAAACCTAAAAGCTTGTAATCTGTGATATAGTGGATTACTGGAAAAACTCCAGGCCGAGACGTAGGATCACACATCGTGGTCTGAACTCGTTAAATCTCTGTGTTTTTACTTTATTGCTCAAGAACAAACTAATATTCCGTGCAAAAGAGAGGTTCAATTCTCTTCACCCTTCATCTTCTGACTGAAAATGTTTCAAGGTTTATCCCGGTAGAGCTTATCTCCAGTGTCTCCTTTGATGTTTTCCTCTTCGACTTGCTTGACGAACTGCGGGAGCCAGCTTATCTGTTACTGCCTCGGGTGATCGACGCCACCTCCTTAATGCCTCTCCAACCTTTCCATTTTGTGTACTTTCTCAGTGGTCTGCTAAACATTCACATTACAAATGCAGAACAAACGCAGACATTGTCGTAGTACTGCAGGCTATGCGGTCACATAGTTACATTGTTATCCTATTTTTTCACATTTGTAGAACCTTTTAAAGTCGACAAGAGTTTTGGAAGTTTTTTTCCCCCTTGTGTGATCACTATACAATTGACAAACATCTTGCACATAAGAACTATGCTTTTATAGTATTACATAACTAAAGCTTCTAGTTTAAATATCAAAAGAATTAAACGGATTGTTTTCGCATGTAGGAAATCCCACAAATAGACGTCCCTCTCAGTTTCTCAAATGGGCCGTAAACAAGGGCTAGTGTGAAATAAGGGGACCACTAACACTTAGGCGGATAGGCTGGATCAAGTGGGTGCGGGTAACATGATGTAACAGGGAACTAAGAACAACCACGCAAAGGATGAATAAATATAGAGACAGAGGATCCCTCTTACGGATGTCGTGGTTTGGAGTAAAATAACAATAAGGACTTCCATTAATGATCAAGATGGAGAAAGAACGCAACTCATTACCCAGTCAATCCACTTATCAAGGAACCCTTTTTCTGCAAAACTCCAAGGAAACTCCACTCTATATGGTCGTAAGCTTTACTAAGCTTTACTAATATTGGTTTTTACGGCCATAAAAGATTTTAAAAACGCCAATGAACGCGTTTGAGTGCATTGCTTCATGAGGCAGTAACACATTATGATTTATGTCTGACAAGGATGAATGCCGCTTAATGTTATGAAACTATTAGCGGAGGAAGACCGAGAATTGCCAGACTGCTGGTTCAACAATGTGCTAGTATAATGTTGATAAAATTGTGCAGTGACACCATCAGCCTGGGGGGCTTATTTGCACCAATGGAGAATTAACTAGGAAAACTTGCAATACTTTTATAGTTTTTTCGTAAGACCTTTCCGCAGGGCCAAATTTTCCTATTGCTTGGGTTAAAGAGAGGAATATTGAGTTGTTTTTCTCTACGTATATATCTCGATCGCCTTCCTAAAAGTTATTACCATTGTTGTTAGATTCTCGAAAGCACTTGACACAAAATATAGTGCTTGTGGAATATAGGGACCTGAGAATATGGTTCGTATTTAGATATTATCGAACCCACCCATCTATTTCAAGGGTATTTCAATGTGGGAATCTACTCCTTGTCCTTAAGTTATTCTATCTAGGTTGAATTGTCTTGATTATGAGCGTGGTAACAGTGTTACCGTAACACCATTAACAAACCAAATTCGGCATGTACGAAGTATGAGATGTATCAAAGATAATAATAGATTTTGACATACGCTTTTAAAATATGAGATTAATTATTTTTAAATAAATTTTAATTTAATGAAAAATAATTTTTTGGAATTTAAAAAATCTAATTTATATTTTTTTGGAAGGTTTTTTTTCTTTAATGATATTTAGTTTTTGTTTTTGGAAAAATGTATTTATGAATATGCAAGTTTTAAGATGTAATTACATTTTAAATTTTGATATAAATGTATTATATATCTTACTAAAACTTAATCTGTTAATATTATTTAAGTTTTTTGTTTTTTACTTTGAATAAATTGTCATTTAAAATGTATTTATGATTTTATTTTGGTTTAGATGATGATATTACTTAATTTTTATTAATTTGTTTAGTTATAGGAGTATTATTTATGTAATATGATACATAACTAAAAGTTACTAATATATAGCAGTTTTCCTATTTTATTATTATTGATATAATTAGGTATGCATAAATTGAAATAAAATATTTGTGAAATTTCTTTCTGGTCAATTCTCAAAAATACCACACTTTCATGTTTTTGTGACAAAAATACCACATCAAGGTGAAAATGACAAAAATAACATTTATTGGAGAGAAAAAAGATTATTATACATTTATTTTCATATATTTCTTCCCAATCCCTTAAACCTAAACCCTAAAACCCAAAATCTAAACCCTAATTAATGACTTTTGAATCCAAATTTATTATTTTAATTATCTTTAAACCATTAAATAAATGTTATTTTTGTCATTTTTACCTTGGTGTGGTATTTTTGTCACAAAAACATGAAAGTATGGTATTTGAGGGTATTTCTCATTCTTTCAAGCTGTCGAAATCCCTATGGCCCTTACTAATTACCTTTAATCTGTTTTTGGAGTAAATATTCCATAATTAATTGAAACGCCATTGTCAAACAAGTTGCCTATATATCCATAATCCATGCATACATATACATCTATTTCATTTCTTTTTTATGTTTGCTCATCTGCATAAATATATATATTGTTATGAATTATATTTATAACAAGGTAAAATATAAATATTTGTAAAGAAGAAAGACTAAAAAACTATTTGTTGGAAAAGGGAGATCGTAGACATAAAGAGAATAGAAGTTGTTTATATAATTATTACTTCTCGTTTTTGTTCACCTTCATCTCTCTCACAGATCCTCCTTTATATAGAAGGTAATAAGTTGGTAGGTAGTGAACTATTTTACAATAATAAAATATTATATAATGGATAATCGCTTAAAACGTGTTTTACAAAACACATTTTTCAACACTCCCCCTTGATTATCCATTTTGTATTACGTACTGCCTCGTTAAAACTTTATCATAGAAAAATCCAGTGAGATAAAAATCATGACAAGGAAAAAAGATTACAGTGACGTAATATCCCCTGAGAATGACATATTGTAGTCTTTAAATCATAAGTCACGTAGATGACGCATTCCGATACTATAAACGTGTTTTCTGATTGTAGTTGTTGGAAGCGCTTTCGTGAATAAATCGGCTGTATTGTCACTTGAACGAACATATTGAACATCCACTTCTTGATTCTTCTCGAGTTCTCGGATGTAAGAGAAAAATTTTGGAGGGATATGCTTCATTCTGTCGCTCTTGATATAATCTTCCTTAATTTGGGCAATGCATGCAGAATTATCCTCAAACACTATTGTGGGTTCTTTCTTCGTGAGAATTTCACTTGATACTTGTATGTGATGAGTCGTTGAACTGAGCCATACACATTCCCTACATGCTTCGTGAAGTGCAATGATTTCTGCATGATTTGAAGAAGTTGCAACCAACGTCTGTTTTTTGGAACGCCAAGAGATAGCAGTTCCGCCAACTGTGAAGACGTATCCAGTCTGCGATCGAGCTTTGTGTGGATCTGATAAATATCCTGCATCTGCAAAACCAACCAAACCAATCTCGGGGTTTCTCAGATAAAATAATCCTAAGTCAATTGTACCTTGAAGATAACGAAATAAATGCTTTATTCCGTTCCAATGCCTGCGAGTAGAGGATGAGTTATATCTTGCAAGCAGATTAGTAGCGAAAGCTATATCTGGTCGAGTACAGTTTGCAAGATACATAAGTCCACCTATAGCGCTCATATAAGGTACTTCTTTACCTAATATTTCTTCGTTATCTTCACAAGGTCTGAATGGATCTTTGTTAACATCAAGCGTTCGATTGGCCATTGGGGTACTCAAAGGAGTCGCTTTATCCATATAAAAACGTTTCAAGATTCTTTTGATATAATTTGACTGATGCACAAATATTCCATCTCGGAGATGCTCAATCTGGAGCCCAAGACATAATTTTGTCTGCCCTAGATCTTTCATTTCAAATTCTTCTTTCATATGAGCTCTTGCATCATCAATATCCTTTTGAGTTCCAATTATATTTAGGTCATCAACGTATACAGCTATGATCACAAAACCAGATGATGATTTCTTAATGAATACGCATGGGCATATCGCATTGTTCATGTAGTCTTTTCTCAACAAATATTCACTTAAGCGATTATACCACATGCGTCCAGAATGTTTTAATCCGTAAAGTGATCTCTGTAATTTGACCGAACATATTTCTTTGGATTTTGAGCTTAATGTTTCAGGCATTTTCATCCCTTCGGGGATTTTCATGTATACATCATTATCCAGTGATCCATACAGATATGTTGTCACAACATCCATAAGGTACATATCTAAATTTCTAGATGCTGCTAGACTCGTCAAGTACCTGAATGTGATTGCATCCATGACCGGAGAATATGTTTCTTCATAATCAATTCCTGGTCTTTGAGAAAAACCTTGGGCAACAAGACGAGCATTATATCTTGTTATTTCATTTTCTCATTTCTTTTCCGCACAAATACCCACTTGTACCCAAATGGTTTTACATTTTCAGGTGTTGCGATAATAGGTCCAAAAACATTTCTTTTATTGAGGGAGGATAATTCAATTTGTATTGCCATTTTCCATTTCTCCCATTCATGTCTTTTCTGACATTCCAATATGGACCTTGGATCAGGATCATCACTTTCTTGATCAATTTCTTTAGCTACGGAAAATGAGAATATTCCATCATCTTTTATTTTATTTCTAATACATAACTCTCCAGTTTGGGCGTAATTGATGGAAATCTCATATTTTCTGTTTCTTTTTCATCATCTCGATTTTCTTCCTTTAGTGGTTCTTCTAGAATCTTTTCACTTTGTTCTCCCAAATTCTTTTTCTTTCGCGGATTTTTGTTTTTTGAACCCACTGGTCTCCCCCTCTTCAAGGTGAACCCTAGGTTCATTTGCTAAGTTCCTGTCAGTCTGTTCTTCAGGAACAATAATTCTTGAGGGGACATTAGCAGCAGGTATATATGACTTTGTCACTCTTTTTGTATTTGTGAACGCGTCTGGTAATTGATTTGCCAAACTTTGCAAATGTATAATTTTCTGAACTTCCAGTTAACGTTGATACGTAGGAGGGTCAAGATGTACTAAGGTTGGTGAAGACCATGTAACATCTTGTGAGACTTGCTTAATTCTTCCCCCTAATGCTGGAAATTCATCTTCATTAAAATGGCAATCGGCAAAACGTGCCGTAAACATATAACCAGTTTGCGGTCCAAGATATCTTATTATGCTCGGGGATGTGTATCTGATACACGAGTTTTAAACCCTTATTTCCTACTGCAAGTGCACAGCATACGAAGTAGTATTTAGGGGTCGATCCCACGAAGACCAGTTTTCACACTTTGATATATTGAGCTAAATCAAAAGCTAAGACAATTCAATATGTTTTTGGTTTTTGTGAATAGTAAGTAATGAAAGCGAAATCGGTTGTAAGATAATATTAAACAAGCGTTAGGTCAAAGAATATCGCAGGAGATTCAGAGCAACTGATCAAACAACTATTCAGGCAATGATTAAGCATAAATCTAGAACTTAAACACTAAGATAATATCAATCCACTCTCGTGGTACCAATATCTTTGTCTATCAACCTAGAAATCCTAACTCTTGCTGGTACTAGAAATCGTAGACAAGCATTAAGGATAAGTTTAATATGTTCACAATTCTCAATACATCTAATTTCGCAGGTAATGGTTAAATTGCTCACCAATGTTCTTTCTAGCAACCTAGCAACTCTCGCTGTCTAAGTTAAACCAAATTTCATAAGATCAAGTGATCAATTCGATCTAAGCATTAAGAACAACAAGGGTGAAGATATTGATTTGAATAGCCTATTTGTGTTTAACCCTAAAGCTCATGAATTCCTTTGACAAACCTTAACCTAACTAAGAGGTCTACTCAGACATGATTAAAGAAGAAAACAAAGAGATTATAAAGTTCATCATAAAAGCTTGAATAGATAATGAAAGCTGAATATAAACTTATAAGAACTTAATTAAAGCATAAACATAAAGACTGAAAGTAAAGCATAAATATAAAGACTAAAAGTAAAGCATAAGATTAAAAGCATAAGATTAAAGCTTAAAAGAAACTTAACAAGAACTAGATAAAAGCATAAACATAAAACTTAAAACTAAAGAAGAAGCTATGCTTTGAAGCTAGAGAAGAGAGGAGGAAGAAGAAGGTGTGTTTTGAGATTGATGTTGTGAGTCCATTATATAGGCCAAGGTGAAGGGGAGTAGGTGAAGTGGGGAACGGTCGTTCTTGGTGTAGAACGATCGTTCCCGATGGTCGATCGAAGTAGGTGAGATGTGGAGTCGGGGAAAGATCGTTCTGGTGAGGAGAATGGTCGTTCCATAGTGTGTTTGTCGGGGAACGGTCGTTCTTCTGGGGAGAACGGTTGTTCCCAAGTGTTTTTGCCGGGGAACGATCGTTCTGTTGGGGAGAACGGTCGTTCCGTTGTGCTTTTGTCGGCATGGTTGGTGAAGTGTGGAACGGGCACATGGGAGAGAACGATCGATCTTCGGGTTATGTCGGCAGGGTAGGTGAGTGTGGGAACGGTCGTTCTAGCCAAAGAACGGTCGTTCCATTGCTTGGCCAGAACGATCGTTCTACTCCAAGAACGGTCGTTCTTCACTTGGTCTTTTTCTCGTGTTTTCCCGACTCGAACATGTCCGTAACCGCCAAACTCCTTCGAAACTCCGTAAATCTGTAAAAGACTCAAAACAAAAGAAAAGACTCGAAAAACTAACAAAAGATGCAAATCAAAACTCAAACCGAATACTAAAAACGAATCAAAATACGTTAAAAACACGCAATATCAACTCCCCCCAACTAAAACCTTTGCTTGTCCCCAAGCAAAACCAGATATTTTACAAAGAGGAGAGGTTAGAAAAACGTGTGAAACTTGTAAAACTTATATTACCATACTCTAAGTCAATTGCCAGTAAACCGCATTCGCAAAGTTCAGATCAAACCGTACTTCATTGTACTTCTCCATAACCGTAGTAAATGAGTGAAATCTCATGATCAAGCAGAACTCAATATTTAACATTCATTATCAAATGCGTGTACTCTCACAAAGGGAATATCTAACACGTTATGGTCCAGGTATCAAGGTTGGTATTTGGTGGCTCAAGTGTTTCGGTTTCTTTTAGCAATATAAACAGATGCAAATCATTATGCAAAATCACCGTGAGACACAGACCAATTAGGAGGTACACAACTCTCCTTAACTCTAATCCTTCTACCCTTTTTTAACTGAGTCACAAACAAGAACATGATTTCTCTTAACGTTTCATGAAATTTAAAGATATTACCTTGACGACTTTCCCGGTTCCTTCTGTTTTATATATATATATATATATATATATATATTTTTTTTTCTTTTTTAATTTTTACATATCGGAGAATGGAACCGGTTAGTCTCTAAGATCTGCATCAAAAGAATTTTAACAATGTAAGCTTTTTTCTTGAATGTGAATAAAATCTTCTACCCTTTTTAAAAGTTCACCCTCTTTTGAAACGAAAATTTTCAATGAATATATTCAAAGAGAGAGATCACATTTCTAGACACATCCCATGAGTTTAATCAGAAATAGACCACCTATCTAGACACAGTCCTAAAGAAAAGTTGTGTCGGTCCGTATACTCCATAGTTTTTGCACATGAATGCAATGACAGTAAACGAAGAAAAGTGGGTTTCAACATGGAAATGGTAAGGGTGTGGTACTAGACTAAGGATAAGTCTAGCCATTTGGAGTTAGCAAAGATTGGTAAAAATGATGCAAAGAAAACTCCAAATGTAAAATCCAATACATGATTATCAACCCCATAAGTGAGATAAATTAAGTCCATATTAAGTTCTAATAATTTGATTAAGTTCAGATGATTTGAGAAATTCACTAAATGATCAAGTTATGGATTTTTCTGCGTTTCCAAACTATCCTCAAACAACGCTAAGCAGTCCTAAGGCAATGACATCGAACATGTTGCAATTCCAAAAAGTTTAACAAAATCACACACTGTTTTGACTCGATAAATTTTTTTTTTTTTGCCTTTTTTTTTTTTTTTTGAAAATCTAAACACACCAAAATAAAACATAAGAAGTAAACATCAATAAAACACAATGTTAGTACACAAATAAATCCCTCCCCCAGACTTGTTTTTAACCGTCCCGGTTGAAACAAAACTGAAAGAGAAACCCGTAAAATAAAATAAAAGTAGCAAGAAATAAAAATGGATATAACAAGGGTGATAGAAATAACCACAAGCTCAGTGGTCGCTGGTGGAGCTATCGGTGCTGCTCTCTATCCGTCATCCGCTCAACACTTAATAAAAACCTGCAAAAACAATCTCAAACAAAACAAGAAACGTAAATAGAATAAGAAAAAAAAAACTTCACGCTATTTTACATGTTACCAGGTGGGTTGCCTCCCACGAAATCGCTTGTTTTACGTCGCTAAGCTTGACGTTGGTGCCATGTATCAATCAGTTTGGGCTTGAGAGCTTGCTCCAAAACAAGCTCCATAATCAGGCATCCTCATGTTCAGAACCGTACTCAGCATTCCATTCACAACACCAATACCCTTCTCTTTAAACTCTGATGGAAGAATAGCTCTAACTCTAGAGAAAGGTTTAGGACGACCTTTGCACTTCACCTTGTAGTCAACCGAGTTTCCGTCATATCCTTGAGGGATCAAAGTCATTTGAGAACCTCCCGTAATTCTTTTGCACTGCATGTTCTCTTGCGTCTTTATTTTCTCCCTAAATTTCCCGGGTGGTGGAACAGGTGCTTGCGGAATCGGAGTACGTGCTTCCTCTCTATCTACTGCTGAGATGCAAGAGGCGCGTGTGGTTGTTCCTATGGGAACGGCTTCGTAGAAGAGATTCTTGTCAATCTTGGAAAAGCAGACTTGCCTATTTGGCATATCGATGATTGCACCCACAGTAGCCATGAACGGTCTTCCAAGAAGTAAGGGCATGCCATAACCTTCTCTCATCTCCACAACCTGAAAATCGGTTGGAACTAGGCAATCCCCTATTCGGACAGGTAGATCGTGAATGCTGCCAGACGATGTTGTTGAGGAGGTGTTTGCAAATCGAAGAGTCATATGACTAGGCTTTACCTTAGAAATTTTCAACTTCTCTGCAATTGCCTTTGACATGAGATTCACAGTAGACCTGGAATCACAAAGAGCGTCCTTGAATTCAACTCCAGCAACGGAGCATGGGACTAAGAATTTTCCGGGATCTTCAACCTTAGGCAATACCCTCAGTGCTGGTGGTGTACTCCTTGCTTCTACAAAGATTGCCTTAATCTCTTCTTGAGTTATCTTCTTAAAATCAGCTGGTTTCTCTGCACTGATGGGCTCCCTCTGATCTTTAGGTAAAACTGGATAAGGCACTTTAGGAATGTATACCCTTGCTGGAAGATTTTCTGATGCCTTAGAAGTTTGACCAATCTGAATCTCAAGCTTCTTCATGCGAGTGCAAACAGCTTCAAACTTATTGTTGAGATCATTGTACATGCTGTCCACCTTGACATTGACCTCATCAGCAGATTTTTGTTGGTTGAGTAAAACCAAGTGCATAAGAGACTTCAGCTCGTCTTGAGAGTTAGACGCTGAAGCTTGCAAGCTCTGATTCTCCACATGGCCTCCATTCACGTAGTTCACCTCTGCGTGAGTCCCTGATGTCCTCTTAACTGATTCAGCGGTTTGTGCAATCTGAGTGTCAAGCTGCTTCATGTGAGTCTGTACTGCTTCGTACTTCCCATTAAGGTCCACATACATGGTGTCATTTTTTGTATTGATCTCAGCCGCAGTTTTTTGCTGTCCCGTCAGTAGTTGTTGCATCATGTTCTTCAGCTCGTCTTGGGAGCCGGTTGCTGAAGATGAAGGCTGCGGATTTGTGAAAGGTTGGGGCTGCGAGTTTATTAAGGGCTGCTTTTGTTGATTTCCTCCTTGGAATCGGTTCTGATTTGGGACGAATTGTCTACCCTGGTAGTTGTTGGAGTAGCCTTCCTGTAAGCCCATCTGATTCTGTCCTCCTTTCTTAGGGTAAACCTGGTCTTGAGGATTCTCCACATCAGTACTCCTATAGGACAAATTCGGATGGGTATTGAAACCTTGGTTGTTGAAACTGCGGTTCTGTCCGAATCCTTGCCCGTTCACATAATTGACCTCCCTCCGATCATCACCGGTTTCTTCCTCATGGACTTGAGCGAGGGCGGAATTTTGGTTCCCCTTAAGGAGAAGGTTAACCTTGGCCGTGAGCTCCGCAATCTGCTTGGACTCCACAGTGTTGACCTTCTTTCTGTCGTACTCTGGGTTTTTGTTGCTGGAACTTGCGGCTAGGTTCTCGATCAGCTCCAGAGCTCCTTCCTTTGACTTAGTGTAGAAGTCACCGTTACTAGCTGCATTCAGGGCGTTTCTGTAGTCCCAATCAACTCCGTCATAGAAGGTGCTGAGCAGCTGCTCATCACTAAACCCATGGTGAGGGCACTCACATTTGTACTCCTTAAACCGCTCCCATGCTTCATTGAAGGATTCACCGGACTGTTGTTCGAATGATGAGATCTTGTTCCTCAAGGCTGCAGTCTTGGATTTCGTGTAGAACTTATCCAAGAAGGCTGATCTTGCATCAGCCCAAGTCGGTAGAGAGCGTGGTGGTAAAGATTTTAACCACTGTGATGCTTTTCCCGCAAGAGAGAAAGGGAAAAGCTTGCACTTCAAAAAATCTGGGGGCACACCATTGGAGCCGGTTGTGCTACAGATCTCTTCGAAGTTCTCGATGTGATCCATCGGAATCTCAGCAGGCAGACCGTGGAACAGGTGTTGCTTCACGAGGGCGATTAATTGAGCCTTGATCTCGTAATCTTGCCTCTGGATGGTCGGGGCAACGATCGCAGATCGATCCTGGTAGTATGTGTGGGCCGCATCTTTGTCCCCGAAAGCAGGTTGTGCAACGAGTTGCCTCTCCTGTTGCAAACGAAGCTGCTCCATGGCTGTCTGAAGTTGTAGCAGCTGAGCTGCGATGGCTATTTGTCCGCCCATCTCTGAATTGGCGGTGTCAGTTGTTTCTGGTTCCGGAACAGGTATGTTACGTCTCTACCTGTTCCCTCGTTCTGCTCTTGCTAACACTTGTTTGATAAGCTAACAAGATCCTCGTTGTTTCTGCTCCTTGTGCTCCTTGGGGACATGCACCTGAAACACAAAAACAAAGAAGAAAAGAAAACGAGTTTAGTAAAGTTCTTAGTCTGATAATTCAGCCGTAAACCAAAGGCGAAAAATTTGGTCCCCGGCAACGGCGCCAAAAACTTGATACACGAGTTTTAAACCCTTATTTCCTACTGCAAGTGCACAGCATATGAAGTAGTATTTAGGGGTCGATCCCACGAAGACCAGTTTTCACACTTTGATATATTGAGCTAAATCAAAAGCTAAGACAATTCAATATGTTTTTGGTTTTTGTGAATAGTAAGTAATGAAAGCGAAATCGGTTGTAAGATAATATTAAACAAGCGTTAGGTCAAAGAATATCGCAGGAGATTCAGAGCAACGGATCAAACAACTATTCAGGCAATGATTAAGCATAAATCTAGAACTTAAACACTAAGATAATATCAATCCACTCTCGTGGTACCAATATCTTTGTCTATCAACCTAGAAATCCTAACTCTCGCTGGTACTAGAAATCGTAGACAAGCATTAAGGATAGGTTTAATATGTTCACAATTCTCAATACATCTACTCTCGCAGGTAATGGTTAAATTGCTCACCAATGTTCTTTCTAGCAACCTAGCAACTCTCGCTGTCTAAGTTAAACCAAATTTCATAAGATCAAGTGATCAATTCGATCTAAGCATTAAGAACAACAAGGGTGAAGATATTGATTTGAATAGCCTATTTGTGTTTAACCCTAAAGCTCATGAATTCCTTTGACAAACCTTAACCTAACTAAGAGGTCTACTCAGACATGATTAAAGAAGAAAACAAAGAGATTATAAAGTTCATCATAAAAGCTTGAATAGATAATGAAAGCTGAATATAAACTTATAAGAACTTAATTAAAGCATAAACATAAAGACTGAAAGTAAAGCATAAATATAAAGACTAAAAGTAAAGCATAAGATTAAAAGCATAAGATTAAAGCTTAAAAGAAACTTAACAAGAACTAGATAAAAGCATAAACATAAAACTTAAAACTAAAGAAGAAGCTATGCTTTGAAGCTAGAGAAGAGAGGAGGAAGAAGAAGGTGTGTTTTGAGATTGATGTTGTGAGTCCATTATATAGGCCAAGGTGAAGGGGAGTAGGTGAAGTGGGGAACGGTCGTTCTTGGTGTAGAACGATCGTTCCCGATGGTCGATCGAAGTAGGTGAGATGTGGAGTCGGGGAAAGATCGTTCTGGTGAGGAGAATGGTCGTTCCATAGTGTGTTTGTCGGGGAACGGTCGTTCTTCTGGGGAGAACGGTTGTTCCCAAGTGTTTTTGCCGGGGAACGATCGTTCTGTTGGGGAGAACGGTCGTTCCGTTGTGCTTTTGTCGGCATGGTTGGTGAAGTGTGGAACGGGCACATGGGAGAGAACGATCGATCTTCGGGTTATGTCGGCAGGGTAGGTGAGTGTGGGAACGGTCGTTCTAGCCAAAGAACGGTCGTTCCATTGCTTGGCCAGAACGATCGTTCTACTCCAAGAACGGTCGTTCTTCACTTGGTCTTTTTCTCGTGTTTTCCCGACTCGAACATGTCCGTAACCGCCAAACTCCTTCGAAACTCCGTAAATCTGTAAAAGACTCAAAACAAAAGAAAAGACTCGAAAAACTAACAAAAGATGCAAATCAAAACTCAAACCGAATACTAAAAACGAATCAAAATACGTTAAAAACACGCAATATCAGTATCCAACATATATTCCCAATCTCCTTTGTGGCCCCATTTTTGTTCTTTGCGGTGGTGTTATCGGAACATAAACCGCACACCCAAAAATACGGAGATGGGATATATTTGGTTCTTGACCAGAAGCTAACTGTAATGGGGAATATTGACTATATGCGCTAGGTCTAATCTGGACCAATGCTGCCGCATGCAGTATAGCATGTCCCCATACAGAAATTGAGAGTTTTGTTCTCATTATCATTGGCCTTGCAATTAACTGCAATCGCTTTATTAAGCTTTCAGCCATGCCATTTTGTGTATGCACATGGGGAACTGGGTGCTCAACATCAATCCCTATTGACGTGCAATAATCATCAAAGGCTTTTGAAGTGAATTCACCAGCATTATGAAGTCTCACTTTCTTTATGGCATAATCAAGGAATTGTACTTTCAATCTGATTATTTGGGCAATGAATTTTGCGAAGGCCATATTTCTTGTGGTCAAAAGGCACACATGTGACCATCTACTAGATGCATCAATTAATACCATAAAATATCGAAATGGCCCGCAAGGTGGATGTATCGGTCCACATATATCACCATGTATTCTCTCTAAAAATACAGGGGATTCATTCCCAATTTTAGCTGGTGATGGCCGAGTTATAAACTTTCCTTGAGAACATGCATTACATAAAAAATCGCCCGGTTGCAGAATTTTTTTGTTTTTCAACGGATGGCCATTAGAGTTTTGCACAATTTTTCACATCATGCTTGAACCAGGATGTCCTAGCCTTTCATGCCAGACTTTAAACGTATTAGTAAACTTTGAGTTTGTTGTAATATATGATTCAATCATATTTATTTTTGTGCAATATAATCCGGAGGACAACATTTTTAATTCTTCCAATATATGTTTCCTCTTCGATGTAATGCAAAGATACTCAATGCCATTTCTACTCATAGTCTCAATATGATATCCATTTCCACAGATATCTTTAAAACTCAACAAATTTCGGTGAGACTTTGGGGAGTATAATGCACCATTAATTTTGAACTTTGTTCTCCTTGACATTGAAAAACTGACTCTTCCAGAGCCCATAATGATTTTTGCATTACCTGATATAGTACTCACGCTTTCAGCGGAATCATGCATTTTGAGATAAGAGAAATATTTTTTATTATTAATAATCGTGTGCGTTGTAGCACTATCTGTAAGACATATATCTCCATCTTGAATCTCAAATTTTGACATTTTCTGGATCATAAAACATATATTAGTAAATATTTAAACAGGAACGCAAAATTTAGGAAAACACTTATTATAACAAACACTATTTTACGAAAAGGTGAATAATACATTAAAACGATCCAACTTTTATTCTTAAAAAAATAACCATATCACTTGGATTATTTTTCATTATTAGTTGATGTTCTCGGGATCAATTATGAAATCTGAAATATCGAGATGAGTGTCATCATCCAAGCCATGTGAGGAAGATCCGGGTTCATTCGATATGAAGTTGACTTCACTTTCTTTTTCATTTGCTTTTTGTGATTTCTGGTACACATCGACAAAATTTTTTGGAGTACGACAAACACGTTTCCAATGCCCCTTCATGCCGCATCTGTAACAGGCATTTGCAGTTTGTTTTTTCACTTCCCGATTATCATCATTTTTAGGGAATTTTTTATGATATCTTTCGGAACTTGAGTTGCTTTGACGGAATCCTCTTCCTCGTCCTTGTCCACGTCTTCGTCCACGACCACGACCTCGGTATCTACCGCGTCCGCGTCCACGCTCTTGCCAATTATTGTATCTGAACAATGCAGCATTCACTTTTGGTAATGGTGCAGATCCAATTGGACGAGCTTGTTGGTTCAATGTCACGAGCTCATTGTTTTGTTCCGCAACAAGGAGTACTTGCATCAACTCCGAATAACGAGTATATCCTTGTGCTCGATATTGTTGTTGCAGGACTACATTTCCAGGATAAAAGGTGGATAGTGTTTTCTCTATCATATCATAATCACTTATTTCCTCTCCACATAATATCATTCTCGATGTAATTCCAAACATTGCGGAATTAAATTCACTAACACTTTTATAATCCTGGAAGCGGAGATTGATCCACTCGTGTTTGGCTTTTGGTAAGATCACATACTTCTGGTGATTAAACCTTTCCTTCAATGATTGTCATAGATCTGCGGGATCTTCCTTTGTGATATATTCGGCTTTTAAACCATCATGAATATGGTGAAGCAGGAATATCATGGCTTTTGCTTTTTTCTCATCCGATGTCATTTCTGACTTATCGATGGTTTCAAGGAGCCCGTTTCCTCTTAAGTGCATTTTTGCACTTACTGCCCATGTCATGTAATTTTTTCCCGTTATATCAAGGGCATTGATTTCGAGCTTCGCCAAGTTTGACATAATGAATGTATAAACAAATTTAAAGCATGATTAAATATCATAATTTAAATATGAAATTTAAAATTATAATTCAAAACATAATTTAAATTGCAGAAAAAGCAAAAATAAGTGCAGAGGCATAAACCCATTTTATTAGCACATTTGTTTTAATTTCTTAACATAAACAATTAATGAGACAAACGATTACAAGAAATATTAATGCATAAAAACATAATACAACGGTAATGATAAATTCTTCGGGAGTAAAATCTCCAACGAAGAGACCATAAATAGAAGCAAAAATAAGAATTGCATATAAAGTTAAAAATATGCGAATCAACATGCGAATCATCTTCTTTTCTTTTCTTCTTCTTTTTAAAAATAAAATTGTTTGAAGAATATTCGATGAAAATTTTGATGAGAGAGGATGGGATGAAATGAATGAAGAATGAGTATATTTATAGATCGAAAATTACTATTCATAGCCGTTGTACTAGCCGTTTGAAAAGTTAGATTTAATAATTATGTAGTCAATTTTTATTTATCATATTATTATAGTAATAGAATTATTTATAAGAAAATAAATACTGAATTAAGACAGAAATTAAATGCAAAAATTTAATAGCATGAATTTAGATGTGAAATTTAAATTGCAGAATAATTAAATTACAATAAATTAAATTAATTTAGGAGGCATAGCCTATCATAAATTCAAGGAGGAGGTATAACCTTCCATTCCATAAATATTTAATCAAGGAAGATGTTTAACCCACCATTCAATAAAATGATCAAGGAGGAGTTTTAACCTTCCACTCCATTAATATATGATCTCAGGAGACACAGTCTACCATACGATCATTTCGGAGAAGGCAGTGTCATTCTTTCCGTATGAACATAAAATAAAAAAATAAGTGAATATATTGAACATAATTTAAAACTCACATTTTTCGGTATAAGAGCACTCGTGCTGATAACGTGTTATGAATTATATTTATAACAAGGTAAAATATAAATATTTGTAAAGAAGAAAGACTAAAAAATATTTGTTGGAAAAGGGAGATCGTAGACATAAAGAGAATAGAAGTTGTTTATATAATTATTACTTCTCGTTTTTGTTCACCTTCATCTCTCTCACAGATCCTCCTTTATATAGAAGGTAATAAGTTGGTAGGTGAAGGAATTTGTACAGGTTTTAATCATATTAAAACAGCCCTAACAACAAATCCTAAGCCACGGATCATGTGTCAATTGAATCTATATCAGATCTCGAGTATACCTGGAGATTAAGCAGCGGAAGATGATCAGGTATTCGAGATTAGGAGCGCCTCAAGTTCTGCGCCTCTACAGAAGTCCACACGCACACAAACTGGACGACAGGGATGCTAGTGCCTTCGCGAACGATTCGCCTTGGCTTCTCTCTGCGTTTCTTTGACGGCCAGGAACTTCTGATAGTCTCAAAGTCGTGCCCTATATCCTATATATAGGAGACTTGAAGAAACCTAGTTGACCGATGGACCAAACCGACTTGATTTCAATTAAATCAAAATCCGGTTCTCTGATCCCGAGTGGTGTCGATCGACACTAACCATTGGTGTCGATCGACACCCTCACAGAAAGTTGGTATCGACGTATATCTTATATACATTGATCATGATCATTACTATAATGATCAAACCCAATTTATATTATCCAGTTTGCTTAGGTGTGTGACCCTATAGGATCATATGATAATGGTAATGAGTTCATAACTCATAAGTTATAAGCGGCTTTTAGCAAAACATTTTAACCATCCAATATCATATGATTGTTTTATCTCGACATCACGACTCTACTAGAGTAAATACAAGTATGATTTCAGGACATTCCCTTAGGTAGTGAACTATTTTACAACTATTCCCATAATCCCTTTGTCTCTATATCTCGATATGGCATAAGGCAAGAACTCGTGTCATCCTTAATCAACCAAACCATGTTTATCGAACTCCGATTTATATACTGATGAAAGATAAACGATTGACATTCAATCCGTTTGAGCGCGGCCACGCATTTCCAGTATCAAATCTTCGATAGGCCCAGAGATATCTATCTCCCGTTATATGGGAGGGACAAATTCCATCTTGTTCCATCCCTGTTCCCTACACACTTAATGATATGCCCAATCAATGCCTTTATAGCCACCAGTTACGGCTGACGTTTGACAAAGTCAAAGCATACCAATTCATATGTAAGAAAACATGATGAACTCAGGTCTAAGGACTATACTCTATAGTCGTAATGAGAAACTCTTATGACACTCATATAACAATCTTGTAGAGTTCTCATTAGCGGGTCAGGTCTGATCATGTGTTCTCTAACACATATCTATGTGATTAACTTTAATACTCCTATTAATGACTCCATGAAACTTAGTCATCAGTCACCTCACATACTAGTCTCACGCGGTTATTAAATGTCCAACTTTAATAACCTTGACTATGGACACAAATAATTTATGTCATCTATCACTTATAGAGTTTCATGATCAAATCACGTATTTGATGATCTATAAGAATGCCACAAATTACTTTTGGACAATTATTTAATAACACCATTAAATAATACTGAAACAATTTCATTAAATAAAACATAACCAAATGTAAACAATGTTTACATGAACATCAAAACATAAATGTGATAACTCCCACTAAAAACAAGAGTAGTGCTTAAAGAATCTAATGCCTACAGCAGGTGCATGACTCTCATGCTTCGGTCATGGGAGTGGCTTGGTCAAAGGGTCAGCGACGTTCTCGTCTGTCGGAACTCTGCTGATCTTGACGTCACCTCTCTCAATGATATCACGAATCAGATGATATCTCCTCTCAATGTGTTTAGATTTCTGGTGTGATCTTAGCTCCTTAGCCTGAGTTATGGCTCCATTGTTGTCACAAAACAATGCCACAGGCTCAGAAATGCTAGGAAGCACACCAAGCTCAATAATAAACTTCCTAATCCAAACAGCCTCCTTTGCCGCTTCCGAAGCAGCGATGTATTCAGCCTCGGTCGTTGAATCCGCCACGGTGCTCTGCTTGGAACTCTTCCAACTAACTGAACCTCCATTCAGACAGAAGACGTAACCAAACTGAGATCGGAAATTGTCTTTATCTGTCTGAAAACTGGCATCCGTATAACCACTCACTACAAGCTCATCACTTCCTCTGTACACTAAGAACTTCTCCTTAGTATTTCTCAAATACTTCAGGATTGTCTTGACGGCAGTCCAGTGGCTCTCACCGGGATCCGACTGGTATCGACTCGTCATGCTTAACGCACAAGCAACATCTGGACGAGTACAAAGCATGGCATACATAATAGATCCTATCGCAGAAGCAAAAGGAATCCTACTCATGCGCTCTCGCTCAGCAGGTGTCGAAGGACACTGCTTCTTGCTGAGAGTAATGCCATGAGACATCAGAAGCAAGCCCTTCTTGGAATCATGCATATTGAACCTGTGTAGAACCTTATCAATATAACTGTCCTGGCATAGTCCAATCAGCCTCTTTGATCTATCTCTATAGATCCTTATTCCAAGAATATAGGCGGCTTCGCCCATGTCTTTCATTGAGAAACAACTTCCTAGCAACTCCTTTGCTGACTGAAGCAACGGAATATCATCTCCAATGAGAAGTATGTCGTCTACATACAGTACGAGAAATGCAACTGCGCTCCCACTGGTCTTCTTGTAAACGCAAGGTTCCTCTTCATTTCTGATGAAGTTAAACTTTTTAACTGCTTCATCAAAACAAGTTCCAACTCCGAGATACTTGCTTCAATCCATAAATTGATTTATGAAGCTTGCATACCTTCCCAGCAGCATTAGGATCAATGAAACCTGGAGGTTGTGTCATGTAGACATCCTCTTCCAGAATCCCGTTAAGGAAAGCTGTTTTCATATCCATTTGCCAAATCTTATAATCATGATGAGCGGCTGTTGCTAGGAATATCCGAATAGATTTAAGCATAGCGACTGGGGAATAGGTTTCATCATAGTCAACATCTTGAATTTGTTTGAAACCTTTTGCCACCAACCTAGCTTTGTAAATCTGAACGTTTCCATCCACATCGATCTTCTTCTTGAAGACCCATTTACACTCAATGGCTTTTACACCATCAGGTAAATCACCCAAAGTCCATACTTGGTTTTGTGACATGGAACCCATTTCGGATTCAGCGGCCTTAAGCCACTTTTTGGAGTCAGGGCCCATCATAGCTTCTTCGAAAGTTGCAGGTTCGTCACTGTCAATGATCAAGAGATCATGACAATTAGTCACAAGAAATCCATATCTCTCGGGCTCGTGACGAATCATTTCGGATCTGCGAACTTCAGGCATCACAGGCTCGGACTCTACAACTCTTTGTAGATCCAGCCGCTGCTCTTCCTTGACTGGTTGAGCAGGCTCCTGTGATTCTCGAATTTCTTCGAGTTGTACTTTACTCCCACTGTTCTTCTTGGAAAGAAATTCTCTCTCAAGAAAAACACAGTTCTTAGCAACAAACACTTTGTTCTCGGAACGGTTGTAAAAGTAGTAAGCCTTGGTTTCCTTAGGAAAACCAACGAAGTAGCACTTATCAGATTTGGGTGCAAGCTTATCAGATATCAACCGCTTGACATAAGCTTCACAACCCCAAATTTTAAGAAAAAACAAACTTGGAACTTTTCCAGTCCACATCTCATATGGCGTCTTTTCAACTGATTTTGATGGAACTCTGTTCAGCGTAAACGCAGACGTTTCTAGAGCGTATCCCCAGAAGGATAATGGAAGATCTACTTGACTCATCATCGATCGAACCATATCTAATAAAGTCCGATTTCTCCTTTCAGACACACCGTTTCACTGAGGTGTTCCAGGAGGAGTGAGTTGAGAAACAATTCCACAATTTCTCAGATGATCACTGAACTCTTGGCTTAAGTATTCACCTCCACGATCTGATCAAAGAGCTTTGATACTTTTGCCAAGTTGATTTTGTACTTCATTCTGGAACTCCTTGAACTTTTCAAAGGATTCCGATTTATGTCTCATTAAATAGACATAACCAAATCTACTGAAGTCATCAGTAAACGTGATGAAGTACTGAAAATTTCCTCTAGCACTAACACTCATTGGACCACATACATCGGTATGTATAAGGCCCAATAGGTCACCGGCCCTTTCATTAAATTTGTTGAAAGGGGCCTTTGTCATTTTACCCAATAAGCAGGATTCACACTTCTCAAATGATTCAAAATCAAATGAGTCTAAATGCCCATCATTATGAAGCTTCTGAATCCTTTTCTCATTGATGTGGCCCAAACGACAATGCCAGAGAAAAGTGGGGTTCGAGTCATTGGTTCTTAACCGTTTGGTACTTATGTTATAGACAGGCATTGATTGGTTAAGAATATAAAGCCCATTCTCTAATGGAGCGCTACCATAAACATTTCATTACGATCAAAAGAACAACACTTGTTTTTAATCGAAAAATGAAAATCTTCTAAATCCAAAACAGAGATAGAAATGATGTTTCTGCTTATAGCAGGTACATAGTAGCAATTATTTAATTCTAAAACCAAGCCTGACGGCAGAGACAAATGATAAGTTCATACGGCTAATGCAGCAACTCTTGCTCCATTCCCAACGCGCAGGTCCACTTGTCCTCTTTCCAGCGTTCTACTGTTGCTTAGACCCTGCATATTCGTACAAATATGAGCGCCACAGCCGGTATCCAATACCCAAGAATTAGAACCTGAAGTAGTAATATTTACTTCTATAACATAGATACCTGAAGAAGTCGTCTCAAACATCTTCTTTGAGTTCTTTATATCTCCCATATACTCTTTGCAATTTCTCTTCCAATGCCCAGACTTATTACAGTAATGGCATTTATCAGCATCAGTAGGGCCGCGTTTGGGCTTGGAATAAGCCTCAGGCTTATCCTGATTCTCAATTTGGACTGCCTTAGCCTTTCCTTTGCCCTTAGCGGGTTTCTTAAACCTTTTACCCCCTTGCACCAAAAGTACATTAGGGGTGCCCTTCTTGATGTTTGGCTCAGCTGTCTTGAGCATGCCATGCAGTTCAGTCAAAGTCTTTGTCATGCTGTTCATGTTATAGTTCATGATAAACAGATCAAAGCTCGACGGCAAGGACTGCAAAATGATGTTCGTAGCCAACTCTTGGCTAAGGGGACAATCCAGTTTTGCCAGGTTATCAATATAACCCATCATCTTGATAACATGTGGGCTAACTGGACCATCCTTTGGTAGCTTACACTCAATGAGAGATTTAATCGTCTGGTATCTCTCAGTTTGTGCTTGCTCCTGAAACATACCTTTCAGGCTAGTGATCATCTCAATTGGTGACGCCACGTTCTCGTATTACTTCTGCACGTCCGAGTTCATGGTAGCCAGCATGAGACAACTCACATCGACCACATCATTAGAATGCTTCTCCCAAGCATTCTTCTCAGCGTGTGCGGCATTGGGTTTCGGTTTCTCAAGGAGAGCCTTCTCAAGGACATATTCCTTTTTCTCCTGCTTGAGAACAATTCTCAAGTTCCGATACCATTCGAGGAAATTCGATCCATTTAACTTGTCCTTCTCAAGGACGGATCGAAGTGAGAATGTGTTTGAGTGAGTGGAGGTAGACATAGCTGAAAACACCAAAAAAAAGTTTTAGTTTCAATGTTCAAGAAATGAGAAATCTTAACTATTAAGAAACTCACATTATATTCAAAACAATTTTCCTCAACTGAATATAATGATCCAAGATCCATATTTCACAAAAATTTGAGTGAGCTTTGGCTCATCGCCCAAACTTTAGCTATTTAGGTAAGCAACTCTTGGCTAATTATATCATATATAATTCTTGGTCTCAGTTTAATATCTTATATCAAATCCAATCCTATATCTCTAGGCCCAAAACTATTTTGATAGCCTAATTAAGCAAACCAATATTTTAAGTCACGCAGTAACAATTACAACCTGCCTCACTCGTGTAATTGCGGACACCCCGCTTTGGCAGACCCATCAGACAATGAAACGAGCCTTGACAGTTGACAAGATTGTGAAGATATCAAATGCTTATTATTAGGTTTGAGGAACAGAACCTTAATCTAGTTTATATCACTTATATATTCTAGATATTTCAACTTGTTTTATACTTATAAATTTTCTTAAGTTAAACAAGCTAAGAACGCGATTCATGAACTAGTGTCGATCGACACGAGATCAGTGTCGATCGACACAACAGGTTTGTGTTGACCGACAGATTCTGATCTCACGATAAACAATTTAACTGATTAAACCGATCGAATCAATCGCAAATAACCGACCGGTGTCGATCGACACTACACTAGTGTCGGTCGATACCAACCGTACCGGGTCAAAAGGCGATAACCGATTTATCGCTTGAACCGATCGCGATAACCCGGTCCAATCCAATTGAACCAATCGCGATAAACCGTGTGGGGTCGATCTACACTACATTAGTGTCGGTCGACACCAGTGGTTTGAGGAAACACGATCTTTGATCGTGACCTAAACATTCACGCGAAAACCCAATCGGTGTCGATCGACACACACTTGGTGTCGATCGACACCCGTTTCGCATGAACCCTAGAACGAATGATTTCAAGAGCAAAAACGATTTTAAACTCTAGCATGCAATCCTATATATCAGATGTATCGATTTGAATTCAACTAATTCAATTACATGCTTCAGATTCAATAAAAACACTAGGCTCTGATACCACTGAAAGAATTTGTACAGGTTTTAATCATATTAAAATAGCCCTAACAACAAATTCTAAGCCACGGATCATGTGTCAATTGAATCTATATCAGATCTCGAGTATACCTGGAGATTAAGCAGCGGAAGATGATCAGGTATTCCAGATTAGGAGCGCCTCAAATGCTGCGCCTCTAGAGAAGTCCACCCGCACACAAACTGGACGACAGGGATGCTAGTGCCTTCGCGAACGATTCGCCTTGGGTTCTCTCTGCGTTTCTGTGATGGCCAGGAACTTCTGATAGTCTCAAAGTCGTGCCCTATATCCTATATATAGGAGACTTGAAGAAACCTAGTTGACCGATGGACCAAACCGACTTGATTTCAATTAAATCAAAATCCGGTTCTCTGATCCCGAGTGGTGTCGATCGACACTAACCATTGGTGTCGATCGACACCCTCACAGAAAGTTGGTATCGACGTATATCTTATATACATTGATCACGATCATTACTATAATGATCAAACCCAATTTATGTTATCCAGTTTGCTTAGATGTGTGACCCTATAGGATCATATGATAATGGTAATGAGTTCATAACTCATAAGTTATTAGCGGCTTCTAGCAAAACATTATAACCATCCAATATCATATGATTGTCTTATCTCGACATCACGACTCTACTAGAGTAAATACAAGTATGATTTCAGGACATTCCCTTAGGTAGTGAACTATTTTACAATAATAAATTATTATATAATGGATAATCACTTTAAACGTGTTTTACAAAACACGTTTTTCAACATATATATATATATATATATATATGCTATCAAGAAACCATAAAAGAGAAGCTAAAGGGCCGCAAAAACGCTCACTTCATGTTGGTCGATGGAATGTCTAAGCTAATGGCTCACGAAGTTGAGGAATGTGACTCATCGATTTTCAATGTTTCTGGTAGCAAATGGTGAGCCATTCGATCTGGTGCCCAACATGATTCTGTAAATGCAAGAACTATCTCAAACACTGTAAACGATTCAACAAAAGAACTTTCCGTACAAGAAAACTTTTTTGAATCATCATTCTGAAACTCTTACAAGATATTTCAAAATGAATTCTACACTTACAAGCACTACAAGAAAGAGTGTCATTTTCCACAGCTAAAATAATGGGAAAACGGTGGAAAAACAGTGTTTCCTACCGATTTCCGACCGAAACAGGTTGTTGGGAATCGTTAGTCGGAAATTCAAAATTAATGGAAAACGGTCGGTATTTTCTTACTGATTTCCCACTGTTTTTTCCGACAGATAATCCACTATTTGTGGAAAAGTTTTCTCCTGGTTTCCCACTAACATTATATTATATGAGAAATTAGTGGAAAAACAGAGGTTTATATTTCCCACTAAATTTTCTGTGGGAAAATCTGTGGGAAAAGGCTATGTTTTCTTGTAGTGAAGCTAGAAAACACACTTCTACTTGTAAGTCTACTCTATTGTTCCGAGATCTCCGATCTAAGAACCACTCGCCAATATCTCACCTAGATCTAACCCCAATGTGTTTTTCTCTCAATATTTCGGATACCTATACAATGCACAGGCTCTACCTATTTATACAAGAAGGTCTCGCCTAAGTCCAACCGAAAAGATCTCCAAGATCTAATCTTACTTGAAAAATATTCTTCCTTAATCTCGTCCTAGAATTAAGGAACCGCGAATCCCATTCTTGTTCTTCAGTATCTTCACTTGGAATATCCTTAGCTGCCAGCTCTTCATGATCATCAAGTTTGATTCTTCTAGAAACACGATCAGCAGATCTTCCTCCAAGATTCTTCTAGACGGTGTGAGTCTTTGCTGCATTCATTGACTGTGTCCATTGTAGATCAGGTTCAAACTTGCACTTTCAGATTCCACAGTTTAATTGAACTTATGTGTTTTCTTGTTGGCTTGTAATTGGCGATATAGGACATTGAGAATCGATCCATGGAGGAAAGAGACAACGGACTATCTAGGTCTATTTCTGACGATCTCTGATGTGGAGTCTCTACCTTCGAATTGGGAAGTCAGATGCAGTTACAAACTCAGCGTAGTCTCTCAGACTAAGCATGTTGATGATAAATGCGGCGGAAGTATGTTTTGCGTTTATATATTATATACTTTTTCATAAAATAATATAAGTTGTTTTAGAGATATTTTTATTTTAAAATATAAGGTATTCCCACATTTTAATGCAATTTTTATATTTATTAGATATTATGTGACCAATTATATTTTACAAATTTTAAAATTTATTAAGTTATATTTAATCTCTATATTAAATAATATATTATGATATAGAGGGTAGTTTATTTATATCGGAATTTCACAGGTATTATAATTGAGGAAAAAAATATTTTTCTTTTCAAATATGATGAGGAATAAATACGAACAATAATTAAAATTAATTCTTCTTTATTTTATTTTTAAATATTCAATTTCTCAGATAAAATTTTGTCCATTTTTTACAAACATTTGGTTCATTAAGCAGTCACTCTTGAAGATTCAGTTCAGAAATTGTTTTGGCATTGTTTCAGGCAACACAACAGGGGTAACATGAGAAATTAACATTTTACATTGAAATAACAAAAGAATGCCAAAACAATTTCAAAACTGAATCTTCAGGAGTATATATCTAAGGAGATTGTTTAATATTATAAATTTTTATCTTATACACATACATATGTTTTCCATTTTAACCAGGAGACTACTGATGTACCCAAAAGGAAACAATGGCGGGAAAAAAAAATTCGTTGTCTGTGTACCTGAAGGCGACCGATTACGTGACCAATGATGCTCTAAAGGAAGATGCATTGGCCGTCTTTAAACTCAAAGTTTTGGACCAATTCAAGAGGAACCACCATGAAAGAAGTATTTATGCTCAGTTTCTCCCTTTTTGGGAAAAAAGCCTCTCCATTATATATGCATATATAAGTCGTTTGCAAATTTTAATATATACATATTTGATATAGTCCGCATTGAAGATATGTTTGGCTATGATGGGAGCAAAGGCATACACAAGTTTTTGCCGGTGAAGGAACTCCATGATCCACAAAGGGGACTTCTTGTGAACGATCAGATATACATCAGTATCGAGTTTTTACTTGTAGGCTCTACTGAGTATCTCTGATGCGCGTCAACAATGGATTCCATCAAGACCAGAAGAATTAATAAATAACTCATGAGGAACTTATCTACCTATTACTCTATGTTTGCATATCGTGATGTGTGTTTAAGTATCAAGCTAGTTTACAGAAAAAAGTAGAATAAAAAGTGACGGACAAAACTAGTTAGACTGTATTGTATGTCACGATAACATTCAACCGAATCTGTTGCTACAAAATTCTCTTATAGAGAATGTTCCTGTATTGTATATCTTTTTCGTAATAAAAACAATATATGTGTGTGTATGTGTGATTGCTCAAATCTGGTAAATGGGTTACTCAGCTATGTGTGTGTACATAGTTTGGCTAATGTTTTTCCTGTACAGTGTAGATATATAAAGGATGGTATGTTTGGCTGCGATTATCTGGTTTCCTGTCATACCAGTCATGGCTAAAGTTGCTAATTACATAAGCTCAAGAAACAGCAATCACTACCATTGCATTAACAATAACGATCACAATTCTGCCAATAATCGACCAAATCAGACTTGGCAACAACAACAACAATCTCAGCCAGGACATGATCAACAAACCCAATGTGGATATCAAGGAAGATGTCAGATTAGCGGGCATTCATGGTCAAAGTGCATGAACATGCTCTCAGCTTCAACTTAGTAGCAGCTCGTATTGTGCTCTATCATGAAAACAACAAAAATATATCTTTCACATTGCAGCCTCGAGCTCATGTTGGGACAGCACCAAGTTACAGTGCCTTAGTTACTAGACAGCATAGTGACTCATCACCAGACTACCAATCTCAACAACCTCTCCATGCATCAACCATACCGTTGGTAGTAAAAGGATTACCATTACTGATGCCTCAGGTCCCCACATCTCGCATACCTTGTCATAGCCATCTCTCAACTCCCTCTCATAACTTAGCTTTAAAAGATGTTCTCTGTGTCTCTACCTTCAAAAGAACAGCTTATATCAGTTTACTCGCTGTAACTATAACCAAGTGTATGATCTTTCCGACTAATTTTCAGGTGAAAGATCTCATTACCGAAATATGATTATTCCAAGTAAAACAAAAATTGAGCTGTATGAGTGGTCAGTGCACCAAAAATTCATATTTACTGTCGGCACTCAAAGACTTGGTCATCCCTCTCTTACATTAGAGCAGCCTCATTGGTGTAGAACCTTGAGGTTCTCAAGAAACAAATATTTTAATGCAATTTGATATATACAATTAATATTTAAAATTTAAAATATAGTGAATCAATTAGAAAACAACATGTGGATTTAGGGGTTCTGAAAAGTTCTCATAAGCTTTCAATTGAGAACTGATCTACACTCTCTTTCCTACTTTTTCATGTTTTATATTTATTTTTATTGATCCGAACCTCATTGAGATACCCTCGATGGGCATGGTCACTAGTATCTACAAGTGTTAAATGACTAATGGTCTAACTATTATTTTTTTAAAATATATATATATATATAATTAAATAGTTAAAATATTAATTTCTTTTTATTAGATCATATAGTATTGGTTAATAGAGTTGGTTTACTTTACTTCTGGTTTAGTGTATACCATTGATGTATTTAAGGTTGAAACCTTCTTCTTTGATTGATTAATGAAGCATAATCCAATTATCTGAAATGGTATCAGAGCTCTTTTCCACGCTTCATTCACTTTCCGCGAATCTCAAATCTTCTTCGTTTCTTGCTTGATTCTTCGCCGGTTTCTTCATCACCATCTTCATCTACTTCCGCAAATCGAATCCTCTCTTGGCGACGTTTCAATCAAGCTATTTCTCAGCTTTTTTCCTCTTTCGATCGAGCTCATTCTCGATTGATTCTGTTTTGTTTTCTGATCGCTCTTCACTCCGATCAGTTGTGTGTTGATCGAGCTTCATTCCGATCAACTTTCTCCGATCGATTCCGTTTTCTGATCGCGCTTCCTTCCGATAAGCTCTCTCCGATCGCGTTTCATTCCGATCGCGCTTTGTTTCTTTCAATAGATTCATCTTCTTCGATCGCGCATCATCCGATCATCTTTGTTATCAATTGCATCTTGTTCCGATCTTCTCCAGCTGTTATTTGCTTTCCGAGCAGAGTTGATCGTGTTTCATCATAGTCTGTGTTGGTTATTTCTTCTGGATCAGTGTTGATCCGTTATTGTCAAGATTTCTTGACATGGATTCGCCTTGATTTATAACTGTGTGATGAGTTCGTCTTCATTCATGCTTCGTCCTCCTCAGCCTTTTGTTGCTCATGAAGTGGCGATGGACGTTGCTTTACAACAGTTGATTTTTGGCTCTCTCTTGTGGCCACCTGAGCGTTCTGTCAGCTTCTTTTCATGGCGCAGAGTCACTGGTTTGGTATGTACGAATTCTAAGCCCCTGCTCTCTAGAAATGTAGAATCTGGAACACTAGTATATGTTGATGGTGTTGAGTTCTGGATATATTTGGCCAGTAGATCTGTTGTTCATAGACAGGGGGAGTTTTGTTTAAGAAGTATTGAACATCATCATGAGTGTGATATCGTTATAAGAGTTTTCAACCTATGTGTGGATGGTTGCTGTGTGTTTCTGCACTTGAAATCTCTGAGATCTGAAGCTGATGCCGTGTTATTGGTACAATTTGGAGGATTACGAGTCATTATTCTGCTTATAGCTCATCCATTTGATGCCCTATATGCCACTTTGATTCATGCAAAGATTCTGCTATCTTCTCTGAATTCTCTTGATCAAGTCAAGCATTCTGCTATTTCTCCTCAAAGGATTTTTCAACGATCTCCATTGCTTGCTACTGTGGATCAATTGGTGATCTGGTTTATCAAGTTCTTGCCACGGTTGAAAAAGGAGACGTCTTTCTTCTCATGTTGGCTACTTCATAATGCGAGATATGCGTCACCAGATTCTGTTTATGGAGTTGTTTTCCATGAGTTGCTGTTGCTACTTTGTGCTTCCGTGCTACCTCAAGAGGAGTTTGATATTTCCTATAAACCTGCAACATTGCAGTTTACATTTCTCAGATTCTCATTCGTCTAGTGATGCTTAATGCCAATGGAAATGGAGAATGTGCTAGTCAATGGCTTTTGGATTTCTCAGAGTCACGTGAGGTGGTGGTGAGGCTCATTACTCTTAGTGGAGATATGAAGAAAACAACAGTGTTGAATTGTGATACTCTGTGTGTTTCTCGACGTTTACCAATGTTGCTTGAGCTTCCCTATGGTTCTTCACCAAGACCACCAAATGATCACACTTCTGATATACACCCCTCCAATTCGAAAGAAGATCTCAAGATTTAGATGTTTTTATCAAGCATATGGAGTTCTCAAGTCCAATATGGAATTTCCATATTGAGGGGGAGTATTAGATCATATAGTATTGGTTAATAGAGTTGGTTTACTTTACTTCTGGTTTAGTGTGTACCATTGATGTATTTAAGGTTGAAACTTTCTTCTTTGATTGATTAATGAAGCATAATCCAATTATCTGAAACTTTTCTTTTTGAGAAACTGTTATGGGATCTCACCGATAAAAGTGCTAAAAAAAACTCTTGTGACTTGTGCTGTTTCTTTTCAAGGGAGAAAACAGAGCATGTTGCTGACGTGCAGGAGAAGCAAAAACAGCCGTAAATGGCATGCATATGGAAAATGGAGTTTTGACTTCAGTGACAAAAGTAAAAAATTGGCGCTATGTTCTGAGTGGTCCAAAATTGTGGAGTTGAAAATTATCCTCAACAGCTGCTTGACTATTCTTTATTATCTAAAAATTCACACAAAAAAAAAAAACGCCATATATCAACATCAACGTTTGATCTTAACATCTGGTTCGGTTTTATATTATGTTTCAATGTTTACTAAAGAAAAGAAGACATACATGTCTAAGCATGTGATTCTCTTTCTGCAAAGTGGAGAGCTTCTCTTCAAACTCAGTGTTCTTCGCCTCCAAATCTTTCACTCTCTTCTCTAGCTCGTTCACGTAAACTTTCTTCCTCTCTCTCGCTTGCTGTGCAGACACTCTGTTCCTTAGCAACCTTTTCAATTCCCATAATACCCTTCGTGTCACCTTCTTTATTCTAAAACCTGTAGGGACTTTTTCGTCAAAATGCAGAGTTTTTTTTTATGGAACTTACCTCTTCATCCTACTGCTTTCTTTCTCAGCTGGATCTTTGCCTCTGATTCTCTGACCTTTCCCTGAGAGTTTAACAGCATATGATCCGGCCAACGACTGCTCTCCGGCGTCTAAATCATGTATTTCTCCGATCCCGTTATCCTTATCTGAAAACAAAGCAAAGAGAACTATTAATCAAGCGAAATGTTATTGCAGTTGAGAATACAAAATGCAACAAAACCTTCTTTGACATGTACACCAAGAACAGAGTCAAAAGATCCCTCGGTAGTCATAAATTCTTTTGCTTGAATCTTGTATATACACGTCCACGTTAGTGCGTATAAATATACGTATTAGTAATTTACTTATATGCGTAAGAAGAAGTGAGAGCCAGTGAGAAAAAAAAAAAAAAATGTTTCACGGTGAGAACCAGTGGTTATCTCTGAAAAATAGTGCTTCCGGCAATAACCCTGCTCAGTCTCCCACTGGTAGATTGCTCCCTCCTCTTCCTGAACCACCCTCCTTAGACCTTTTCCCTCCCATGCCATCTTCTACTCCCCCGAAAACCCCACTTGCTTCCTCCTCCTCCAGTTTCCCTCTCCCAACTACAGTAACTACAACAGTAAGTAGTAATGCAGAGGCAGTTACTACTCCTCAGCATGTCACCGCCTCTACTATCTCAGATGTCGATATGCTCGCTGCTGAAGTTCTGATTCAGCCTGTCAAAATTACTGGATCTGATCTCAGATCTGGAAATGGAACTGTACCTAGATCTGGTACTGTGGAAAAATTCGCGATCCTTCCGCCTAAGAAAAACTCTCCCCTCTACTCAAATTCGGCTGCATCTAAGGGTAATCATTCTACTGGGGCTACAAACACAGTTAACCCACCTACTATAACCCGCTTACCTGAAACGAACTCTGCCCAAGGTACTACCTCTTCCACCCCTCCTACTAATGATACTCCCTCTTCCAAACAGCATTTCTCTAAGCCGACACAGTCATGGGCCCAAAAGGCAAAGCAAACTACTGATCGATCCCTCAAGCGTATAGCTGAAACTACCTTCTCCTCAGAAGGTAAACCGCGCGTGCTGATTACTGATGATGTCTTTCAAAGGGGAGCAGCACTTCATAGTCAATACATTGTAGGATCCTTTCTTGGTAAAATGCCAGATTATGGTCCCATCCAAAGTGTGCTCAACTTCATGTGGGGCAAAGGAAGTAAGCTTGAAATACATCTGATGCCTCGAACACGGTCGATGTTGGTTCGTGTCCCTAATGATTTTATCAGGGCAAAGATTTTGGAAAAGAAACTTTGGTATGTTGATTCTTCAATGTTCTATGTCACTCAATGGGGGTCTACGTTAGCGCATAGTCCTCCAGAGATTGTCTCCATTCCTCTTTGGACGCATCTCCATGGAGTACCATTTGATCTACGTACTAAGGAGGGGCTTAGTCTGGCGGCAGGTCTAGTAGGTGAGCCAATTGAGACGGACGACTACACCAAAAACATAACAAACCTCAATGTGGCACATGTAAAAGTTGAAGTCAACTTGAAAAAACCTCTACCAGATTATGGAGAATTGGTAAGGGAGAGTGGAGATATTATTCCTATCGACATAGACTACCCATGGATTCCTCCAGTTTGCTCTCAGTGTCACGAAATTGGACATATAGCAAAGAACTGTTTGGTGCCTGCCCCTATAGAGAAAACTACTAAGGAATCATCCACTACTAAGGCCTACTCTTCCCCACCTACCGTGTCGACTCTCTCTCCAATGGATGTGGTCCATGAGGTATCTGATTCCTCCTCCCCAAAGGTCTCTGAGGTTGCTATACAGCAGGTTGCTGAAACTGATCCAGCCTCTGATCCTACAGCTTCCACTACCATCTCAAACATTTTCTCCTCAATTGAAGACACTACACAAAAATCTGACCTTGATTCGGCCTCCCCTGCTACAACCTTTTCATCACCAGCCCTACATATCAACCCAATTACTATATTATCCCCGTTTCAAAAACCCATTCTTCCTCCCTCCCACTCAACCCCATCAAAACTAGCCAGGGCTATAATCCGCCGAAAGCCATCCTCTGAAACCTCCCCTCCTCCCATTGTTTTTCGCTCTTCCCCTACTAAGGCTTCTGTAGTCATTAGTCTCCCAGCTATTAACCAATCTACACTTAAACAAAAACTTACCTTCCCGTTATCAACCCAAACCAATTTTCACCTCCCTACTGATTTTTTGGACCTAGACTCTCCCTCCTATATTGCTTCCTCCGCTCAAACTACTCATCACCAATCTCCTTCCCCCCCCCTTTTTGATGTTTCTACTATTCCCACTTCCACTACCCCTCAAACCCTGCCCAAATGAGTGTAAAACTCTTCTTTTGGAATGTCCGGGGTATAAATGACCCAGACAAATTTTTACCTTTCAGTCAATGGCTTTATCATAATCAACCCATATTTGGTACTCTACTTGAAACCCACATAAAGGAATCCAATCTAATTCCTACTATGTCAAGACTTTGTAATGGATGGAACTACACCTCAAACCACCTTTCAGATGCTGATGGTCGAGTTATACTTATCTGGAAACTTCCGGTGATAGTCAATGTTCTTGCTCAATCTCGGCAAACGCTAACTTGTGAAGTAATTGTCCCCACGGCTCAAAAATTTATCTACACGGCAGTTTATGCTTCAAACATTGTCGATGAGAGAAACGATCTTTGGATAGAGCTGATTAACCTCCATCAAACTATGTCTTTGGATGTTGTTACATGGGCCATAAGAGGGGATTTTAATCAAATTTTACATCCTGCAGAGCACTCTTCCTCGGAGATAATTGATTTTAGCCCTCCAATGGTGGCTTTCAGTGACTGTCTACTTCAGCTGGGGGTCTTTGATCTGCGCTATCAAGGCCTATTTAATACTTGGTCCAACCATCAGCCGCTGAATCCTATTGCTAAAAAGTTGGATAGGTTACTCGTAAACCAACCTTGGATCTCTGCAATGCCTGCAAGCCAAGCTACTTTCCTCCCACCACTTTTCTCAGACCACTGTCCTTGTCTACTTGACATATCTTTTCCCCTACCAATTGCGGGTACAAAGCCATTCAAATTCTTCAACTATCTCACCAAACACCCGCAATTCCTACCAAAGGTTGAAACTGCATGGATTCTTGCCGGAAGTTTAGCTATGGATCTTAGAGAATTATGTTGGAAGTTAAAAAGCTTGAAACACGAACCCAAAGCTCTAAATAGAGAGAATTTTTCCAAAATACAAGAGAGAGTTTTGATCGCTAACCGTTTGCTTACAGATGTGAAGGCACAGGCGCTTCAATCACCTTCACAAGACCTATACCAACAAGAACGCACCCTGCATGATAAGTGACTTTTCCTGAGAACAATAGAAGAGGCTTATTTTAGACAAAAATCAAGAATCAATTGGTTGTGAGAGGGGGACTTAAATACTTCTTTTTTCTACCGCATTTGGAAGGTGCGAAACGCACTAAACTCAATTCGTTCATTCCAGCTGCCCTCGGGAGAGCTCATCACTGATCCTATTGCAATGGGGGAACTCGCTATTGCTCAATTTAAGCAAATCCTAGCTCCGGAGAACTTTCCGGTCTCAACTCTAATGCCACACTGGTTCACTGTAATTTGCTCTTATCGCTGCTCCGCTCCAGCCTCTGCCAAGCTAGTCAAACTCCCTACAGATCAGAAAATTGCAAAAGCCTTGCTTTCTCAGAATCCTAACAAAGCCCCTGGACCTGATGGCCTAACCTCTGGTTTTTTTTTAAGGCCACTTGGGATTTATTGGGGGCAGAGGTCCTGGCTGCTTATCATTCGTTCTTCAGAACTGCTTTCCTACCTGCAGCAGTCAACGCAACTATCCTAGCTTTGGTCCCTAAACAACCTGGTGCTTTTGCAATAGGAGACTATAGACCTATCTCCTGCTGCTCTACTATTTATAAGACTATTTCAAAACTTCTAGTTGCAAAGCTACAGCCTCTTCTCCCAGTACTTATTCAACATAATCAGACTGCGTTTGTTCAGGGTCGCTTGCTAATTGAGAATACAATCTTGGCCACAGAGCTTGTAAATGGTTATCATCTGTCAAATGGACCGCCTCGTATTGCCCTTAAAGTGGACATAGCGAAAGCTTTTGACACTCTACGGTGGGATTTTTTGTTCATTTGCTTGACTTCTATGGAGTTTCCTTCTACCTTTCTAAACTGGCTGAGAGCTTGTGTCTGCACTCCTAGTTTCACTATTGGCTATAATGGGACAATTCAAGGCTATTTCAAGGGTAAGAGAGGATTGAGACAGGGTGACCCTCTCTCTCCTTACCTCTTTGTAATAGCCATGAACTGTCTTTCCATGCTCCTCAATAATGCTGCAGAAGAAGGCAAGTTCAAGTATCACTGGAAATGCAAATCTACAAGGCTAATGCATCTATGTTTTGCGGATCATCTACTAATATTTACGGATAGTTCCCTTGCTTCAGTGCAAAATATTCTAAATGTCTTACGAGATTTTGAACTTCATTCGGGTCTAGCAGTCAGCATTCATAAAACCTCATTCTTTACCTCTGGTTTGTCTGACGCTGAAGTTGATCATATAAGTCAGTCGACAGGTCTAACAAAGGGTACCCTCCCAGTACGTTATCTTGGCGTCCCTTTGTGCCCATCTAAGCTCTCACTGGGAAATTGTGCTCCTCTCCTGCAATTGATTAAAAAGAAAGTTAACTCATGGAGTGCTCGATCACTTTCTTTTGCAGGTCGGTTGCTAATGTTAAATACAGTAATTGCAGGCATCACAAACTTCTGGTCATCTACTTTTGCTCTCCCTAAAGCTTGCATCTCTAAGATAGACTCAATGTGCAATTCTTACCTCTGGCACGGTTCCATTGATGGAGGCCATGCTGCACGGGTTGCATGGACTACGGTTACTCTGGCTAAGGAAGAAGGTGGCTTAGGTTGTCGTGATTTGGTTTCCTAGAATAAAGCTTGCCTCATTAAACTCATCTGGTTGTTGTTCTCGAAGGCTGGATCTATTTGGGTGGCTTGGTTTACACAGGAAATACTAAAAGGCTCCATCAGTAGTTTCTGGACTCTATCGAAGAAGCAGAAGCATTCTTGGTTAGTGTCAAAACTGTTGAAGTATCGATCAATAACATACAATTGGCTAAAAGTAAAGATTGGATCTGGTGCATCTGTCAACTTTTGGAGTGACAACTGGTCTCCATTCGGGAACCTCACTACGTTCCTATCACCTTCGGGGTCAACTTCCATGGGAATCCCTAAACATACTACTCTTGCTCAACTTTACTCTAATGGTCATTGGTCTGTACGTCATGAAAGATCGGACAATCAGGTTCTACTCCTATCTCATCTACTTTCGATCACATTGACAGATGCAAATGATTCCTATGAATGGGAAATAGATGATCGTCGTTGGGATAGATATCAAACGGGAGAGGTATACAATATTCTGAAGAATCACCAACCTATTGTTCCATGGAAGAAGGCTGTTTGGAACGCAGGAGGAATCCCTAGGCATAGTTTTATGGTGTGGTTGGATACTCTCAATCGTCTCCCCACTAGGGATCGTCAGATTCGGTGGGGTCTCCAGGTTGATGCAAATTGTCTCTTGTGCTCGGCTTCAGTTGAATCACGCGATCACATCTTCTTCGACTGTAACTACAGCTGGGATGTTTGGCTACCCCTGGCTCTTACTTGCGAGATTTCTCCGCCACGCTCTTGGCAAACACTGCTCAACGCCATGTCATCACTTCAAGGGCCTCCTTGGAAGCACAAACTAACACTAATCACCTGGCAAATTTGCGTGTACTCTATTTGGATGGAGAGGAATTCCAGACTTCACCGCAACTCCTTCAAAGATACAGCCTCCGTTCGTGCTGAAATTGATCGTACTATGCGCAACAAGATACTAGCTTTTTACGGGATACTAACCCTGCTGCTTCTTCCTCCATGATGCAACTCTGGCTTGCCTCTTCTTCTCGGTGATTTTGTGCTGCTGCTTCATCCTTTGAAAGACGTTTCATCCTCTCCGTTAACTACAAAGAAACTCTCTGTTAATTACAAAGCTTGATAATATAGGGTTAGGTTACTTAATAATTTTGGGCTTATAACTTTGTTTCTCTGATTCAGACTTAATTTGGGCTGTGCTCAAAATCAAAACTAAGGCCTGAATGGCTTGTATTTCTTTTCAGTCTCATGCTTTTAAATTGAAAAATTTCTTAAAAAAAAAAAAGAAGAAGTGAGAGTTGACGAGGAGATGGTTGTTTCTTGGATCGGTGCGTGAAGTTGGGGACAGATATTAGAATCGTCCGATATGTTCTGATCGGGCGGCTAAGAATTGCTGGACGTGGAGAGGGAATCAGAGCCATGGGTTAGGACGAGGTGAAGAGAGATGGTCATTAGATGAGAACTAGATCACGGATCCGACGGTTGAAAACTGAGCTAATGGACTATATGATCTGAAAACACTATTCATATAGACAGCCGCATTCTATTTTGATGCGATGTATCTTCCATTTTATTGTGTGCTGCTGCGGTTTTGAAACTACAGTGTCACTATGATTTGCGACTTTGTTGCCACATAGTTTTTGCATTTTACAAATTTGTGATTTTGGTGGGAATCTAGTTGGGTAATCAAGATACATGTCATTATGATTTTTAGTTTATTTGACAATTACAATTAAAATTTTAATCAAAACTAAATTGGATAATATATTTTTATTTTACAAAAAAACTCTTAAACATAAATAATCTAAAAATAATGGATTTCACTTTCCTAACTAATTAAAAACGAAAATAAAACCGAATCTTTTAAAATAATGGGTTTCACTTCCCTAAAACAAAAGAATAAAATTCTCGTTTTTAAGGACGGGCCAGAATCTAGTACTTATTTAAACGAGAATAAATTTATAAATATATACTATTAAAAATAAAATTGAATATTAAAAAAAAAAGAAATCCCGGAATCTAGTACCCAATCTAAAGTATGGTCTTAAATGCATTTATGTCATGTGAAACTTCTAGTTATGTTTCCGCTGAATGAAAGAGAAGCAATTTAAAATATCATTCTAGTTATCACATTTGAAAAATCGGACAAAAACAGTGCATAAGTTTTGGCAGCAAGCTTTCTTTTTTACTAAGGATCTGTCCGCGCTACGTGAGGGTTTTTTATATTATTTTACTTTTTTCTTGGATTACTATTTTTTTTACTCCTCATGATTTTAAGTGGAGAGAGCTTAGAAAGAGGAGTTTTGGAGTTCCGGGACATTAAATTCATGTGGTAATCTTTGATTTTGTTTGTCTAATAATTTTTTTTGTATAATATGGTAACTTTAACGTTGCGTAGACGGTGTTGTTATTTGTTTTTTTTTCCTTTTAGAATTTTTTTTTTCTTTTTTTTTGGTCCAAATATTTAGAAGGGGTTAGTTGGTTTTTCTACCAACTGTTTGTTTTGCAGTCATTTGCTTATTATTTTTGTGTCCACTATTCTGGTCGCATGGATGTTTTTTTTCCGCTGGGGTATAAGTGGCCTAATCTAATTGTATAAAAAGTACCAGAATTTACGTTCTTTAATTTATTTAATTTGTGGTATCTTTGATATCAAATTATCTGAAAACCGGAAAGTTTGTTTAAAATCAAAGTAATCCATTATATAGTTTTTTTTTTTGTATTTTTTGGATGAATCGTCACCTGTGTTTCTGCCGCTATGTGAATCATCATCTCTTGGATTTTTATGCTTCTTATTCTTTTTGCCTAACATAGTCTTGGTGATTATGAAAAGATCATGTTAGAAAGATATGAGCTTCAAAATAAAGCGTAGAAAGTGGAGTAAAAAGAGCATATTATACCCTCTTAATCTGTCTTACGATCTTATGTGCAAAAAATAACAAAGAAACTTTAAATGGTGGGAGTGGATGGATTATTGCACATACACTCAGGAACAGGATATTTTGCATATGCAGACACTAATCTTGTGGTCTCATGGTACTGATGACGAGCTTGTGCTCTTTTAAGCTGGTCAAGCTGTAGTGAAGTAGTATTTACTTGCACGATAATAATAAAGGCTCATTTGTAGATGTGTTTGTCTGCAGATACTGATTACGTTATATTTTTCAGATGCGATACTACTTTAGAATACTGAATCCAAAGATGGTAACGAATTTGAGGAGATATATAGAGAAGATGAGGGACAAAGAAGACAAAAACAGAACAATGTGTTCAATGCTTGTGAAGAAAATTAAGAGCAAAAAACTAAACGTATTATAAACTTGAGATCCAAACAACCTGAAGAAGAACAATATCATAAAATTTGAAGTTTAAAAATATGAATCTCAAGTAATACTAATATATGAAAGCCATGAACACAATTTCATAAACTTCAAATTCTCCACATACTCGGTGTCCAGAATTATATTATGATCCTTAAACCCTGTGTAATTTCTTTATCATCTTCGCAAACTCTGTTTCAGTCATTGATGTGTTCAAAAAATACGGGAGCATATGCCTTTTGTTTGGTGTTATGAGCTTCTTGTCTCCTTCATAAGCTCTATGACCCTGCAAGATAGATTAACACCTTACCTTGAGAATGTGTAAGTAAACAAACATAAACACTGAAACCAATCGAAACCTAAGAGCCTGTACCTGAATCGTGTGGCCCATGTTCCCTCCATGAGATTCCATAAACACATCACTCTTCTTGCACACTATATAAAGCTTAAAGAATGCTTTTAAGTGTTCTTAAAGTGACAATCATTTTTCCAGATACAATATACGAATTGTACATAAGGGGACACCATCTTTTTTGCTATGAACATTTGAGCACGAGAAAGATAGGAAAAAGTAAAAACAAAAGCTAGACACATTACGTATCAGAATGTGCTTCTTGGTCTAAAATGTCGTCGTTCGCTCGCTTCAGTAAGCAGTTTCCAGGAGATTTAGAATTCTGACAGAGCATGGAGAAACGGAACATGCATAATCCTGTTTCAGGGTAGAAGACTTAGTCAGAAACTACTTTGCTATATTTGACACAAGCAAGATGTAGAGTTTCCCACATGAAAACAACATTGTGTCTCACTTCTTCTACTAATGCTTCCTTCTAAAAATTTTTGTAGCTATGTTTGTTTGACGGACACTTGCACCGACAGTGTAACAATAATCCACCTCTCTCCGCTCTCTCCTTGTGCAGCTCTGACTCCGTTAACTCCGAGTCTCTGAGCTCTCTCTCTCTCTTTCTCTCTCTCTCGCCGTAATAAAACCATGACTTGTTAGAATTGAACACTCAGGAAAATGTCACAGAGTAAGCAAAGTAAGTCGGTGGATTTTAATAGACACTTCAATATGTTTAACAAAGAAAATGCTAACATTCTATGCATCTAGGCAAAGACGTTTGGTTTGTAAACTGAGTTGGTGTCTCTTGCAATGAACAAAATGCTTTTACTTATACGGACAACAACCTTAGACACTTAACTTATCTACTAAACGATTATAGGATGGTTAAGAACTCTTAAAATCGAGTATGTATATCTACTCAAGGAAGCAAAACACTCTGAATAAGAAATAATCTAAGGTAGAAAGAAAACGCTCACATTCTTATCGACAAAGAGCATGTCAATACTCATGAGCTGGCCGCCTTTCCTCACATTCTTAGCCTCCCAAAAGCGCAACAACCATACCTCAGAAGGGTTGGAGCAACGCCCGACTTTCAATTCCGCAAGCAGTATCTGAGAATTCGACATCGTACAAAGGAGGGAATACTCGACCTCATCACTTTATCAGCGTTTATTTATATCTAAAGATCTAGGAATCCAATCAGTCAGAGCAAGCAGAGTAAAGGGAGAGTTAAAGCAGTCGGATTCAATGCGAAAGAGTGGAGGAAGCTGTGAAAACGGATAGTGAAGAAATCTGAAGTGCAGAAGTCGCAATGCGAAACGACGGCACAGAGTTCATGTGGTGTTGAAGAATATGATCCGTGACCCAACGAATTTGAAGCCCAAATACTTTCATTGTTTAAAGATGGCCCAAATAAAAAGGACACTTTGGCAATTTTTCCCAGAGAAAGAACTGAACTTTATTATTATAGATTAAATAAAACAACTTAGCTAAGCAGACGTGTAACTTGCTTGGGAAGGCTGAGACCTACACTTACACCTGTGTTGACTTGGGAAGTCAAGATTTCGCAAAGACCTATATGCCAACCTTGTTGTGGATGGTGTTTGGAATATGCCCCGCAATAGAGTTTTTCCATGAGGTTCAAACTAAAGCCAAAGCAGCTCAGGAGTTGGGAAGCATGGTGGAGAACATCACCTCCAACTCGGTTTCTATCAAGAAACTGAAGGAAGCTGTGAACTCTAAAGAGAAAGAGTATAAGCAGCTTGGAATTCTTCTCAAAGAACTGGAGATGAAGGTGGCTCACCACTTTCAGCAGTGAGTTTAAATGAAAACAGATCGATGGAAACGACACTGTATACACGATTCTCTCTTGCAAGAGTTGAAGCTTATCCGCTAAATAAGATATTAGCCCTGTTTGGGGTGGAGTAGCTGCGGCAGCGTCGAACGATCAAATAATACAAGGAAAATAGAGTTGATTTTGTCTAACTTTAACCGTCGCGTTCAGTTTCGTTTCTCAAGAAAATAAAACATTCAGTGGCCCGAATTAACAGCGGCAGCGTCTTCGAAATCCACAACAGTAACTTTTTCTTCAGCGCCTCCTTTTCTGTGGAACACAGCGTTCTTACCTCTGTCTGTGTTATAATTTTAGATCGCCGGACGTTGCCGCGCAGAGATTTCACCACGAACAGGGCTATTGTGTTTTTATCTATTTCAAACTTTTGTCCTTAGAAAAGAATTTGGTTTTCAACTCTTATCTCTTAGGTGTGGATTGTATTCAAAGTATTTAAATAAATAAAATTCAACATATCAGTAAAATTTGAAAAAAAAAATGTAGGGATTTAATTTAAAATCTTAATATTTTTCATATATGAAGAGTAAAAAACAAAGAAAAGAAACGAATCTTCCATCCGTCCTAAAATCCCCATTTTTGGTCGAAACACCATCGCATAGAATCCTCCCTCAAGTCTTTCTGGTCGGAGTTTAAAACAGCTTTTCCAAAATAAAACTGCCAAAACTGCAGATATCGACACTGCGAGTGCACACCGGATAACCCTCGCCAGATCAAACTTCAGAGTTGCAACAAACTCACCATATCACCGGCATTCCAATCGATTCATCCGCATGAAAGCGAAGAAGATGTGAAATCAATTAAAGAATCATCCAGCCACTCTAAAACGCCCGTCGACAGCTGCTGCCAGATAATCTGGGATATCCTAAACATTAACCCAACTACTCAGCAATCAACTCCTTCAATTCCAGCGTCATGACATCCTCCTTAGAATTCACACTACAAGAAAACAGTCTGGTTTTTGACCAAAACTATGTCAAAAACTGGTCAGAAATGAGTCTAATTGATCATTATACGACCAACGTCGTTTGGTCAGAAATCGTTGGTCACAAATCAACTTTCGTAAAAAATTGGTCAAAAATACCGACGACATCACGTGGTATCAAAATGGTCGAACATTTTTGACCAATAAATGTGGTCAATATTTTGTGACCAAAACACGTGGTCAAGGTTTTACGATAACATATTGGTCGAAAAATATGGTCAATAGTTTGTGACTAAAACACGTGGTCAAGAATTTACGATACAAAATTGGTCGAAAACTTTGGTCAATAAGTTTTGACCAAAATATAGTAGTCGCATTTTTGTGATCAATTATTGACCATACGTTTTAATCAATATTTTAGAATTTTTGTTAAAAATAATTAATTAATTGACAATATTAATATTCATAAATACTGAAACCAAAATTTGTGCACGAAAATGTTTCATATGATTCATAATAATTCTTCCAAAAAACAAGGATCTTAAACCATACAAAATATTTTTAGACCCAAAAAAGACCATACAATATATTTAGTTATTTTCTTGAGCTAAATTTGGAAATTGCTTGAAGAACATATTCTTGAAATACTCAAGTTCCTTAGCTTGTTTAGCCTGCACTTTTTCCTGTTCTGCCTGAGCCTTTTTCTGTTCTTCTTGCATCTTCTCCATATCTGCAATTAATTTCTTGTTTGCATTTTGCAATTCCTGCATTATTGCTGGGGTAGAAGTGGTAGAGGTGTCTCTTAAAGAAGAAGAGAAATCACCAAAATTTGCCAATGATCCAAACCCAAAATGACATCTGCTCACACCTTTTACTTCCTACAAAGGCAAAGTAATCAAAGCAAATAGAAAACATTTTTATGACACCACTAGTGAACCAAAAGAGAACACGTGCAGTGAAAATAATAGCACAAAAGAGAATCACTCAGAAATAGAACTCGAGCAGTGAAACAAAGAGCACAAAACCCAGAAACCTTTGAAAGTAATATACTTACCTGCACAACAAGTGTGTTGATTTCAGTTTGAGAGAGTGACTGAGGCTGAACTGAATCATCTTGTGTTTGTTGAGAAAGTAAATACTGTTCTTTCTCCAACACTGTTGCTACAATTTTCTCTGCTGTTTTATCCATAAAGACTTTGGTCTTTTTGTTTGTATGTGTGTCTCTCATAAACTCCACCATGGTTGGAGCCTGTCCTAACTCATTCGTCTGAAATTTAAAAAATCATTAGAGTAAGGACTGGTTACAGGTATAAGCACTAAAAAATCATTTGATTGATTTCAGAAATCCCAAAGTCAAACACAAAAGTTGAATCCAAGCACTTATCTTAATTTTTAATAGATTTAGAAAATGAAAATCATACCAACTCTTCATAACGTCTGCAATAGGACTTGGAGCCGGTGTTGTGTGCACGCTTACGGTCTCCTTCGCACATGTCCCGATTTCCTTTGTTTTTAGCAGCAGTCTTTTGTGTTTTCTTATCCTTCCAATAACTCACATATGCATCCCAGATTTTTGTATCGGTTATCCATATAGGATTTCCCTTTCCTGCAATCCAGTTTTTCTTCCAGACATGTATATGGTTCTTGAACACTGTTTTAGCTACATGATTGTAACAATTTCGGACAAGAGTTGTGTAGGTGGGATTCCACGTATATTCTTGCTGCAACAAACGAAGAATATTTGGTCAAACCTAAACATCAAAATAAACTAACGACTAAACCTAAACAAGCAAAGCGTATTGTCTTCTATAAACACATGGACAAAATAACTGAATATATACCGCAAATGATCTAAACCATCGAGATTTTACAGGTTCTGGAAGATCTCGATACTTAGTACAGAAAGGTAGATCTGTCTTCATCATCAACAATACTGATTTAGTGATTTGTGTTTCATAACTAAACCTGCACATATAAATTACCAAAAAAAAGAATTTAACTGAACATTCACTAAAAGGAACTGAATAAAAAGTATTAATAAGGGAAAACTTGAGTACCATGAGGAATTTCCTTCCCGAGTTGGATTTAGTTCCTTCATGTTTCCTCTGCCTGGAGTCAACAACAAATCATCAATAGACATTTGGGAAAATGGAGGTGCTTGGGAAGCATTGTTTGTTTCTGGTGCAGGAGAGTTATTGGTTTCTGGTGCAGGATTCTGGGTTTCTTGGACAAGAGAAAATGACCCAGGGCTGAACTGTGAGTTCTGTGCGTCACGCCAGCGTTCATACTCCCGAAATTCCAAAGAGTTGGTGAAGTCACCAAGCGACATCTGTAGAAGACAACCAAATTATAAGTTAGACAGATGAGACAAAATAGAAGATGGGAACATTTCGAAAAACTGTAATTAATAGGGGAAAAAACAAAGAAATAAGTCGAAGGTAGAGTATTCTATCATATAGCAAGTACAGAGGAGATGTATGGTAAAAAAGAGATGAAGGAAGGAGATGTACGGTAAAAGGAAGATGAAGAAACGCGGAGAGGAGTTACAGTGAACGGCGGAAGCGTAGAGAAGATAAACTAACTAGGTTAATTAGTAATATAGAAGATGATAATTTACTTGGGCCATTAATTAGCCCAATATGATAAAGAGTTAAACTAATTGCCCAAACAATATTTTTGGGTTATGCACTTTTTGTCAAACGCCAATTTAAGTTTATGCATATGTGTATATTTTAAAATGGTAAAAACATTTGTTAAGTTCGTGTTACCTTTTTATTATGTGGAACTAAATCGAACCGAATCTTATTTCAAACAAAAAATTGTTAAAAAAAATTTTAAATAAGTATATAATAAATTGGAACTTAACTAACGCTTTTGTCATTTGGCACTACCAAACAGCCAATACATAATCATGAGCTGAATATTTAAAAGTTTTACATTACAAACTTATTCAGAATCTGATGAATATTCTGAAGATGCTGAATCACTAGAACTATCAAATTCTCCAAGCTCATCTTCTGATTCTGAATCTTCTATCATAGTGTCAGCTAGTAGGTGTTGTGAATCAACTAAAGAGATGTCTTCCTGAAAATGTTCCACTAAGATTTGAGTGCCAATTGAAGTTTCCTGCAGCGGTTCATTTTGTAGCACACCATTAACTCGGCCTCTCGGATTTATTTGAGTAACTGTCATCCAAGGATCTTGTTTGCGCTTCGTTTGAGGATATCGTATATAACATACTTGGTCTGCCTGAGAAGCGAGTATGAAAGGATCGTACTTGCTAAGTCTTCGTGATGAATGAACTGATGTCACACCAAATTTGTCATGTCGAACACCTCTGCCTATAAGATGATCATACCAGTCGCACATAAAAACAATGCATTTCAACTTCGTATCGCCGGGATAACTAACCTCCATGATTTCCTTGAGAAGACCGTAGTATTCAACAGAACCCGCCCGTGAAGCAATCCCATAGTTTGCGGTTGTTCTTCTACTACCCTCACGATAAATTTGAAAAACATAACCACGGGTACAATACATAGGTGAACACCACGTAAGTGAAACTGGACCTCTAAGCAAATCTTCCAACCACGGTGGAAATGTTACACCCCTTTCCGACCATGTTTCAACCTATAAAAATAAAAATAAAAATTATTTAAGTTAATTAATATAACTAAAACTAAAGATATTAGTAAATTAATTAATACTCACATAATATGACAGCCATGATAAAAAGTCTTTTTGTTTCATGCAATCAACTTCGTCATCTGAAAGATGTGGATAACTCGCCTTAACTTGCGTGATGAATATACTGAAAATATAACAAATAAAAAACAATTAGTTAATGATGTAAATATATATAATTATATATAATATTATATGTACTGAAGTTTTAAATCAGTTATACATACCTTTCCAAATACATTAACTCTTCACAATTAAGAAGAATATATTTATGTAGATGATTTTTCTCCTCTTCTGTTAGCCATTTCTTCTTGCGTTTTCCACTAAGTCTTCCAATTTGTGCAAAAATATCTGGTACTGGAATTGAGTAAAACGGTTTTTCACCTCCATCGTCATAGCGGTTGGGCTTTCTAGCTTTTGTTCGGATTTGTGGTGGAAAGTAGTATGATGAAAAGTTGGATGTCTCCTCGTTAATGCATTGAGCCACAACCGAACCCTCCACTCTGCTTAAATTTTTCACTTTTTTCTTGAGATGGAACATGAATCGCTCAAATGGATACATCCATCGATATTGGACAGGCCCACCAAGCTCGGCTTCCCGAGGAAGATGAATAGGAAGATGTTCCATAACATCAAAAAACGATGGTGGAAATATCTTCTCCAAATTGCAAAGGATAACAGGTATATTATGCGCCAAATTTCGTATTCCGTCCTCTGTAAGTGATCTTCTGCAGAGATCTCGGAAGAACGCACCAATCCCTGGTTTTAGTACCATAATATATGATTAGTGAACGATTTAGAAATAATGAATTAAATAAATATTATATAAATTAATACCTGCAATTGGTTCATGCACGTTTGTTGGTAGAAGCTCTTAAATGCGAATGGAAGCAGACGTTGCATGAAAACATGACAATCATGACTTTTCATTCCAGATAACTTGCCATTTTGACTGTCAACACAGTTTCGTAGATTCGATGCATAGCCATCAGAGAATTTAACACTATGGAGAATCCACTGGAAGAACTCATCCTTTGCACACTCTTCTAATCTGAAAATGGGTATCGGACCTTTCCCATTTTGCAGAAGATGTAGTTCCTCACGATTACAAAGGCCTGGCAAGTCTAATCTAGACTTTAGTTTATCTTTTGTCTTCCCTGGGACATTTAAAATGGTATTCATGATGTTATCAAAGAAATTTTTTTCAATGTGCATAACATCAAGATTATGTCTCAGTAGATGATCTTTCCAATATGGCAAATCCCAAAAAATACTCTTCTTATGCCAATTATGGAACTCACCATAACCATCCACAGGTTCATGCGCATTGCCCCCGTAATAAGTTGTCTTCTCTACACCAAAATCTCTAAACTGTGCCAATAGAGATTCACCGTCGAACTCAACTGGTGGACTGTCACGAACAACTCTGTTCTTGATAAAGGATTTTTTGTTTCGCCGATATGGATGGTTCATCGGGAGAAATCGTCTATGGCAATCAAACCAACATGTTTTCCTTCCATGTTTTAGGTAGAATGAATCAGTGCTATCCAGGCAATATGGACATGATAATCTTCCATGTGTCATCCATCCGGATAACATTCCGTACGCTGGAAAATCACTAATCGTCCACATAAGTACCGCATGCATCTGAAAATTTTGCTTCCGTGAAATGTCGTATGTTACAGCACCATGACTCCACAACATTTGCAACTCCTGAATCAAAGGCTGTAAGAACACATCAAGAGATCGTTTCGGGTGTTCAGGACCAGGAACTAGGATAGTGAGGAACAAAAACTCCCTTTTCATGCACATGGTAGGTGGCAGATTGTAAGGTGTGACAATGACTGGCCATAATGAATATTGCCTACCATGCTTTCCAAACGGGTTGAAACCATCTGTACACAGTCCAAGGTAGACGTTCCTTGTCTCTTCAGCAAAATCCGAATATACTGAGTTGAAGTGTTTCCATGCTTTTGCATCTGAAGGATGTACAATTTCTTCCCCGCTTGAATGCTCTGCATGCCATCTCATAGACTCTGCTGTGCGTTCAGACTGATATAACCTCTTCAGCCGTTCTGTTAAAGGCAGGTACCACATACGCTTATATGGGACTCGAACTCTTCCACTTGTCACCTGAAACCTTCGTTTGCCGCAATGTCGACAGTCCAACCGACTTGCATCCACACCCCAATAAATCATACAATTGTCGCTGCAGACATCAATCATCTGAAATGGCAACCCAAGACCAGATACCAATTTCTCTACCTCATAGTAGGATGCTGGCGCGAGATTCTCTTGTGGTAGATATTCTTTCACAAAATCAGCAATTGCATCAACACAATCCTCCGCCAAATTCCAATCCGTCTTTATGGACATCAATCTGGTTGCAGCCGACAAAGACGAATGACCCTCTCGACAACCTTCATATATAGGATGTTTTGCTGCGTCTAACATATCAAAAAACTTCCTAGCTTCTGCATTTGGTTCCTCTACTAAATTTCCACCTTCCATTTCTAAAGGAATATTTTCCCTAAAAGCATTTGTCACCATTTCAACCATACCTAAATCTTCTCTAGGTAAACTAGCATGTTCCAACCTATCTACCAAAGGTTCACTATTGCTAGGACAAGTATATGAATTTTCCCCATGAAAAAACCATATAAAATAATTTGGCCTAAACCCTCTGTTATACACATGATTCCAGACTTCAGAAACTACTCGAAATTTTCTATTATTGCAAGAAATACATGGGCAAACGATCTTACCGGTTTGTAATGGTAAGTCTTGATTTGTTGCAAATCGCATAAATTCGGTAAGTCCCTCCCCAAATTCTCTTGTAACTTCCCCCGTCTCTGGATCTCGATGTTTGTACATCCATTCTCGAGGATTATAGAAATTAGAAGACATTTGTTTGGAATTTTTTTGTTGTTTTACGTTACATATGAGTGGGAAGGAAGAGCAATTTATAGACAAATTTAGCTTCCGTCTTTTTTGACCATTTTTCGACCACAGTTCAACGGCTATAAGTTTAGTCAAATGTTGGTCGAAAGTTTTTGACCACTTAAATTGAATTTATGACCAAACGTTTAACGTTTACAAACGGCTATAAAGTGGACGATATGTGGTCAGTAAATTCTGACGATTTTATGTTTAGTCAAATATTGGTCGAAAGTGTTTGACCACTTAAGTTGAATTTTTGACCAAACTTTTAACGTATACAAACGGCTATAATGTGGTAGATATTTGGTCAGTAAATTCTGACGATTTTATGTTTAAAATGTTTGGTCATTTATTTTCGACCAATTCATGACCATTGTATTATTTGGTCGAGATTTGGTCATAAATTTGTGATCAATTTGTGACGAGTTTAAAACGGCTACTTACGGCTCTATAATTGATCAGAAATTTGTCGACGTTTTCTCACCAATTTGCGTCGGTTAGTTTTGGTCATTAACAGTGATCATTTCTCGACGAAAGTTCGATGTCGTAGAAAAGTGGTCGTAAATATTTGACTATTTATCAACGAAACAAAGTGGTCGAAATTTTTTGAAGAATTTTTGACCAATGCGCATTATCGTCTAGATTTAGTCTTATTTTGGTCAAAAAACTTTTTGACCAAACCCTTTGTCAAAATTTTGGTCGGAAAACGAGTGTTTTCTTGTAGTGTCACAACTCTTCTTCTTGCTTATATAGTTTACAAAAGGTTGTGTATCTGAATAGAATACATTTAGTTTAGGATTCATGCGTCTCTGGAAAGAGTTTGATTAAGGAAACAACTCGGTTGTTGATTTAGCATTCTTTTTTTCTTCTTAGCCATGATGAGAAAAAAGAGTGTTATACCAACGTGATTTGACAAGCAAAGCGCTGATGTAAGATTTCTCAGTGTATTGATTGTGTTTTGGCCACATTGTTTTAAGTTGCAAGTGGTTCTTAAAATGTCTGGTTATGGTCGTGTGTAGGAAAGAAAGACAGTTTGCAATCTCCATAGTTCACACTCTCACACACCAGGTGATGATGTTACTTATTGTTATAATGTCAATATGTCATGATGCATAGGTTGCAGTGTATCAAATTATTTAATCATATGAGATGGGGACTGATTTTAGCAGGAACTTACGAAATTTAAATTTACAAAATTTAGGTTAGATCTTTTTCCGGACTCTTTATACATGTACGTCATACATTGGTTTTATTTTTTATAATACATATAATATGTTTGATGCATGTTGTTCTTTGGGGAGAGAAGAAGTTCATGGAATGTATACCTTTGATTGCAGAGTGATCACCATACCATCATTAATCCACATTTGTGCTATTTTTCTCCATGTAAGTTGATTAATTGTAATGCTAAAGAAAAAAAAAGTTTTTGAAACTAACAAATGCATAAGCTTTACGAATCACTTGAAGATATCAACAAAGAGCATTGGAACAGAAAGTGATATTGTTAAGAAGATGAAGAAGAGGTGGTGATTTTGAAATGATGTTTCCTAGCATGAAATTTGAAGAATGTCTTAGCTGGATGAACGGAAACTGACACAACCTTTATATAAAAAGATTCATTGGAAATTTATTCGGTACACTCTACAGTGGCTTCTAGAATCTGAAGTGTAAATTGGTGATTTTTTTTTTATTGTAATTTTTGAGGCAAGTTAGTAACAATTACCAAATATAAAAATTTGTGTTTTGTTTGGGATCAGCTTGCAATGAACTCTCTCTCTCTTGAACTTCATTTATGTGTCTAAATTGAAATTTTTTTTTTATGCGTCTCTCTACTTTTTCCAGTGTTTGGTTCAGTGAGAAATATTTAAATTTATCAACTCTTTTATGTGGATTGAGTACGAGTTATATTTGTCTATATAATTTTAATGATTTTCCATCAAAATTCATTAGTGTATCAAAAATTTATTAGTGTAGCATGTTGATTGTCTTAAATCTTATATATATTTGGTAATACAATACAATACTACCTATACAAAAAAAAATCTTCACCAGACAATTTATAACCATAACTACTCGCTATGTTTATCATTGTCTAAAGTATAAACGTGGTATGAGTTCTTGACAAATGTGTATAAAACAAAAACAAATTATAACTTATTTACATATCATACATAAATATGCAATAATTATAAAAACTTCTATTTGCTTCACCATTTTTCCTTTATTCATATACACATGAAGAACTCAGTGATTTTTAAGCTGATCTCAAATGTTTTTTCTACTTTATTTTTTTCTGTAAAAAACATAGCAAATGTCAACTAATAATACAAATTAAAGCATCTAAAATGCCTCCAAAACAACAAAAAAGCATATTAAAATATATTCATCAACAACTTAGTAAAATCAGATTGTTAAGTTATATTTGAAAATTTACTGATGAAGAATAGAGTTTTTTCATTGTCGCATAACTTTTATATATCTAAAATTTACAATATATCATCTTTATGTAAATATCATCAACTAACCTAGACAATAAAAACCAAATTAAATTATTTTTTGTAAGACTGATCAAGTTTATTTATTTCATGAAACATAAAATATATAATGATTCAAAATTCTATAATAATATAATCTGATGAACGGTACTATAAATGTCCACCTCCATATAAATGGTAATATAATCTGAATAATCTTAATGTCCACCTCCATTCATTCCCCTAACCTAATTCCTACCCTTTTTTTTAATAAGTAACAAATCAGTATTTTCCTTTTGTCAACCACAAATTAATCTTCTTCTTATCATAAACCGGTGCTTTCGCTGTCGTCTGTCCCCTTAATTCTGACTATAAGTAAAAAACATCCGAAGTAATAATAAATCACTTAGCGGTCGGAACAAAAATCCAAAACATTCAAGGACGCGACTTGAAATTAGAACACAGTGACAAACATCGTTTCGAAGCGCCGCCGATTTTACCAGAAGAGACCCTTCAATTTCCCTCTAATTCCAATTCTCTATTGGGATTTCCGATTCCAATTCTCGCCGGAGAAACCCTTCCTTTTGCCGTCTATGTAAGATTCCTTCTCCTTGCCTCTCTACTGTATGTTAATACTTAATACCCACTTGGATTATACTTTGGTAAAGAACATTCATTTGGGAAATCTGGAAAATTTGGAGGTGTTTTAGGATTCAAGTTTCCCCTTGAGGATACGTTTAGGTTTAGGTTGTGTTTGGTGAGGACATAATTTGCTTACTTCATGTCCAAATTTTCATAGAACATTTGGGCAATTTAATGAAGAGGGAGGGTTTACGTTTTCCTTTTTACTCTGATTCTTCAATGCAAGTCAAACAATAATGGTGTTGATGGAATTGGATATGTGCCCTTGATTAGTCTGTCTTGTATTACTTTTTAGGGAATCTTTGTCCTTTTGAGTAGTGAGATCATTTTGGCATTCTCTAGATGAGATTGGTTTACTTCTGCCTTCATAGCCTTTTAGGTTTATAGATTTCTCTTGCCCTTTATTGATTCATCTCTCGTTTCGTTTGGTTCTTTTTGTATCAGTCTCACCATTGGGGAGTCGATTTCTGGTCATGTATTGGCGTTTTCTTACTCCACATTGCTGCTTTTAGTCAAACCCCTCGAAGAGGAAAGTATAAAGTTGGAGACTTTTTAAATGGATCATAACAAAGAAGAGGCTAATAGAGCCAGAGAGATAGCTCAGAAGAGGTTCTTAGCAAATGATTTTGCTGGGGCGAGGAAGTTTGCCTTGAAAGCTCAGTTTTTGAATCCTGAAACCGAAGGGATCGTCCAAATGGTGGCTACTTTTGATATGCATTTATCTGCGCAGAATATAATAAATGGGGAGATAGACTACTACGGTGTCCTTGGTATAAACCCTGAGGCTGACGACGAAACAGTGAGGAAACGTTACAGAAAGTTGGCTGTGATGCTTCATCCTGACAGGAACAAGTCGATTGGAGCAGAGGAAGCCTTTAAGTTTCTTTCTCAGGCATGGGTTGTGTTCTCCGACAAGGCGAAGAGAGCTGACTATGACATGAAGAGGAATTTGGGATTGTACGAGGGAAGAGGGGCTTCATCATCTAAGCATGCAAACAATGGATATCAGAAAGCTGCTAAAGCAAGTGTTAATAATAACACTGCAAAAGTGAAGAGTTCGAAGAGAGGTATAAAGCGAGCAAGTGATGCCTCCACTCCTGCTTCTGCTTCCGCTACTACTTCTACTGCAGCACATAATACAACTTCTGATGGAACCTTTTGGACTGTGTGCCGCACTTGCAGAACTCAGTACGAGTATCATCGTGTTTACTTAAACCAGAACCTCTTGTGTCCTAACTGTCGTAAGCCGTTTATCGCTGTGGAAACAGATCCTCCAGGCTCAGGTTCGATCCGCAAGACCTTTCACGAGCACCAGTTTGACTCTATTCGCCAGTCAACAGACGGAAGGAAGAAAGGCGTATCTGTAAGAGACAGTAATGGGGTTTATGCTGAATATGATTCCTTTGAGTGGGGTGCTATGTACACTGGAGCCAAAAACGCTGCTGCTCATGGTGCACAGACCGGGTCACGAAAAGAAGAGGCTGTGGTGCGTAGAGAGTATACTAAAAGGGTCGCTGGTGCTCCACCGACAAATCCTCCAAAAAGAAGAAAGTGTATGGAAAATGCAGTTGCTGGTTCCAACATAGCAAGCTCTTTTGCTCCCAAATCCAACAGTGTGAGAGAGTTTTCTGAGGATGAACTGAGGAATGTATTGAAGAAGAAAGCTAAGCCGATAATCAGCAGAAAGCTGCAAGAGTTATGCACCATCGTTGCTGAAACTGACGCAAATGGAATGCAAGTGGATTCTGACGGTTTTGATTGTACCAACGGCTCCATTGAGGATACTTCTGTTACTGATAAGGAATTGGATTCCTTGGGAGCCTTGACGATAGATGTTCCTGATCCAGATTTTTGTGACTTCAACAAAGATCGAACTGAGAAGTCATTTGCAGATAACCAGATATGGTCTACTTATGACTCTTTAGATGGTATGCCTCGAGCCTATGTCATGATAGAGAAGGTTATCTCCGTGGAACCGTTCAAAGTGCTTATCATTCGGCTTACTTCAGAGACAAACAGTGAGCTTAAGTCATCAAAGTGGCTTGGTTTTGGTGTTCCAAAAACTTGTGGAGATTTTAGAGTTGGGAAGACTCAAATCTGCAGGTCGCCTTACGTTTTCTCACACAAAGTAAAACCTGTCAAAGGCAATCACGGAGAGTTTCTTCTATATCCTAGAAGAGGCGATGTGTGGGCTCTATATCGGAACTGGTCCCAAGACTGGAACTATCTTAAAGGAGCCGAAGCAGTCGAGTATGATGTAGTCGAAGTAGTTGAAGGATATACAGAGGAATATGGTGTTTCAGTGGTTCCTTTGGTTAAACTTGCTGGCTACAAATCTGTGTTTCAACATCATTTGGATCCCAAAGAAATCAGAATGATCCTCAAGGATGAAATGTCGAGATTCTCTCATCGGATACCGTCTTACTTGCTCACAGGTCGGGAAGCACCCGGTGCACCCAGAGGTTGCAGACAGCTCGACCCAGCAGCAACACCATCACAGCTTCTTCAGGTTATTGATGATCATCTGTAAGTTGTAAAAGATTCGAACTTTTTGTATCTTGGCAATGTAGCTTTTTGCCTAATTTGGAACAGTATGTTTATTTATCGGCAAAGATTCGAACTTTTTGTATCTTGGTAATGAAGCTTGCCTAAACATGAACCGGATGTTTATTTCTAATTTTATGGAATTACCACAGCATCTATAATGCTAAGTTTTCATTATTGAGAAAAAAGGGATGCTTTAATGAATCTGAATATGTTCTTTACATATTTAGCAACAACAAAAGTAGTTTCTGTTACAATGGAACAAGTAAGAATGAGCAACAATGTCATGAATGCCAAGGTTTTGGTCACTTTACAACTAGACGAAAAGAATTCAAGTAATCTGAGTGTAAGTGAGAGATCAAAGAACAACATATCGTTCATTGGGATGAGTGAGAGTGAATCAGATAGTGATTCAGATCAGAAGCAGAAACAGGGTATGTGGTGTTTGTAGTAACCATTGAAGAAGAAGATAAAACTACAATGAGTCCAAACGAGAGATTGAAGTAAATGTAAAAGTTGAGATTCTTTGGTGGGATGCCGTTTTACTTGCTCACAGGTCCAGAGGTTGCAGATAGCTAGAGCCAGCATCGACACCGTCACGGCTTCTCAGGTGATCGATGATCATCAGTGACTGCAAAGTGTTAAAGATTCGAACTTTTTGGTTATATAGTTTGTCTATAACAAAGAACCGTATCTAGTTTGTGTGTAACACATACACAGTACACATAATCTATTAATAGCTAAGTTTATTCATTACTTCAAGAAAAGAAAGAACTTTAACGAATCTGAATACTTTCATTACTTTTCTAACATCAAAAGTAGTTTCAACCACGACAAAAAAAAAAACAGAGACTACTCAAAATCACTCTTGGTGATCGATGATCATCAGTGATAGGTGTTAAAGATTCGAACTTTTTGGTTAACACAGAATCTAGTTTAAGATGCTAAGTTTCTGCATTACGTCAAGAAAAGGAAGACACTTTAACGAATTTGAATACTTTCATTACTTTTCTAACATCAAAAGTAGTTTCAACTACAAGAATATACATAAAAGAAAACACATAAAAAACAGAGACTGCTGAAGAACAAAGACTACTCGAACAACTTTTGACGGCAGAGAGGGCAAGAGTTACGACATTGTAGCCACTCGCCGATGCATCTAAGATGGAATCGATGAGAACAATTCAACAGAAGTTCCAACTTCTTACCCTTTAAGAATTCCTCCAAACATATAGCACAAGTCGACTCGTCTTCTTCCTCCTTTTGTGTCTCTTTCTCCGAACAACAAGAAACGGGAACCGTGACGGACGCGTTATCGGTAGAAACCACGTTAACGAACATGCGGTAAGGTTTTCGTATAAACCCAGTGTGCTGAATCGCCCAAGAAGCCATCTCATTGGCTATACGACCAGAAACGTGCGGAGAACGGAGATGAGGATCGATGAGCGAGAACAGATATGACGGACTAAACTCGTAGTCATGGAGATCCAACTTGATTTGAGAAAGCAAAGTCTTTTCTTGATTTGGACAAGTCTTGGTTTCTTTGGATTCGTCGGTCGCGAGTCTTTGGGTTTGATTGACGAGATTGATGCAAATAGGGTTTCGGCTCGAGGGTTGATGATGATGAACAGAGGTTTCATCGACTTCGATCGTTACTGAAGAATCCATTCTTTTCCGAATCTTTGGAACAAATGAAAAGCAGAGAGAGAGAGAGAGAGAGTGAATGAAATGTTTTGAGATGAGAGAAGAATTGAGTGTTCTTGATGTGAATTATATAGAACAGTCTTTATGGTCGAACGATAAAAATTAAAAATTTCCTTTTTTCATTCTCCTTTTGCTGACAAAAAAAAAAACTTAATTTCCTTTTTTAAAAATTCTATCGTACTTATCTAGTGTTGTTTCCACAACAAACGAAAAATAATAATTATTGTTTCCTTTTTCTTATGAGAGCATCTCCTTATTCCACTCTATTTTGTAATAGACAAAGTTAAAAATATATCCTCCTCTCTAAAAATATTTGTTATTCTATTTTTTATTCTAGTCGAAAAATAAAATATTTGTTATTCTAATTTTTATTTGTTACTCTATTTTAGAGTAAAAAGTAAAGTACGAATAGAGTAAATTTTAATTTCATTTTGGAATAAAAAAATAATATAATAGTAACAAAAATCTCGATCGTTTATTAGTTTGTAAATTTTTTTATTGCTAAGAAGAAACAGTTTGTCACATCAGCGGATAATTACAAACTTATAAACGATCGAGATTTTTTTTTGGGAAAATCTGCCAAATTCTTTCCAAACTATGAGGTAATTTTTTTTTGGTAATAACTATGAGGTAATTTATTATCGTACAAACAAAGAAACTGTAATCACAAAGCCACCAGTGGGATCTATACGTTTGGTGTTTAGCTACTAACTTTTCGGGAAAATCTGTCAAACTTCCTAAACTATTCAATATTCAAGATCACTCTCCTCGAAGACGACTTCATGGCAGAGAGGGCAAGAGTTATGCTTCAGCAACCACATGCTGATACATTCTAGATGAAATCGATGCGGACAATGTAGCAACTTCAATTTCAACTATACTAGGATTTTACCCGCACTATGTGCGGGGCAAATTTTTTTAAAAATGATTAGTTGTTATAATAATTATTCGGTATATAGTTGATTTTTTATGGTTAATATATCTTATTTAATTGTTGTTGTATGAATTATTTTTTTTTTGTTGATGTTAGAAAAATTGTATTACGTGAGATTATGTATCATTTTGATTGGTGCTCGAAGAATTAAAGAATTGTATTATGTGACATTATATATCGTTATATATCATATAATCACAGAGTATAAATTATATTTTGTGCTGGTTTAGATTAGAATATATATATATATATATATATATTTGTTAATTATATGTTTTTCATCTTAATAGTTTTTGAAATATTTTTGTGAAATATAATAAAATAAATTATGTATAGTTACTCTTTATGTATATCCTGCTTTTTAATAGAATGAACCGGAAAACACGACAGATTAAACCTAAATAGACATATTTGATTTGACCACAATGTATCACCAAGTTTTACTTTTTTCAAAAACAAAGAAAAAAATACAGGCTTTTTTGTCAAAAAGTAAGAAAAAAAAACAGGCTTTTTTAAAATGTGATAATTTCGCATCCGATGGATTAAATTCAGTTATTCGCACAACTTTCTAATCTTTTTTATTGCTTCTTCTGGCAATTCTAGTTCATGAAAAGTTTTCTACAAAAGTCTTGTTCTAATCATTACTGAACTGAACGAAAATAGTAAGAGCTATCTCAGAAAACAAAGAACAGTAATCAATTAGATTAAAACAGGATTTAGGGTTGCTAGGTTAGTAATGTTCCCCAAAATGAGAGTTGGCATTTCTTTGTGGTCGACATTCCTGCAGCAACATGAGGAAAACAAACATCTTGGACTAATGTGTATGTGAGCTTAGCTCGGCCACCGTGTTCTTTCGGCAAGGCATATAGTCTGATCTCATCCTTAGATTGGTAGACATCAATAACTTAAATCCTCTGATACTCCATATACATCCAAGTCCGCACTCATTTTCAGAAAGCTCATTAAGAATCTACAAAGAAACTAAACAAAGGAAGACTAAATCAACATTAAGAAGAAGCCAAAGTGGTAAAGCATTCGTAAGATTCGCAAGCATTCAGAAGACGATAAACATAGAAAAGGAAAAGGGCATATAAGCTAGATATGAACTTTGCAATCTTAAGCTCATAATGGAATAGATTAATAGAAACGGAAGACAGCGACTATAAACCAAGAATTATATTAAATTCTTAACTATTCTATTCGACGCCAAGACTGAGAACTGTGATAGACAACTTATCATATTTCAATGTCTGACTCTTCCCATGTTTCTCGTCTTACGGCCTCTATTAAGCTTTCCCCTGGATAGCAGTAGCATCATAAATATTAAGATATACAAATCACATACCAAAGAAAGGTCAAGCTAAGGGAAATGGAATATACACAGAGACTTGAGATTAAAATGGATAACAAAAAGTGAATAGGCATTTCGTTAGATACAGTGTACGAAAAAACAATTGAGAGATCAAAACCAAGATCATTGAACTAAGAACATAACTTTTACTTTAAGAATTGAGTTTTTTTTTTGCGACTTACAGTTGAATGGAATCAAAGACTTTTCCATCTCAATATACCAAATGACGTTTTAAGCTACACTTCTCATCATTAAACTCTTTAATATGTTTCAACAAAGATAATAGATAGACGTTTGAGTGAAAGCTGTGATCAGAATATTTGATTAAAATGCAAAAAAAAAGATAAGGTCATATCAATCACCATCATTTCAAAAAAGGATAGGATCGAAAGCTGGTGATCCAAATGCTTCTTGACAATCTCTACGTTCCGAGGAATGTTATTTGTTGATTGACGGATAAACCATTTATTAACAACCTGAGGATAATATCATCAGAAACCGACAATCTCGAGTTTATGACAATATAATTGTGAAATTAACAAATAGAAGATGATACATTGTAAGAATTTGATTACCTTCTTTGTTAAAACAATTGCTCACTTTCTTCTACATTTTGCTTTTTCCCATCAACAGTCTATATAAAAACAAAGATCTATAAATTCCAATAAGCAAATCCAAATAATCAGAGACCAGAGACAAAGTCTGAATGTGATCCAAATGCTAATCTTACCATAGTTTTGGACTCAAAAGATCCTGAAATCGAATTCAAAAGCTGTTGACACTTCTGAAAGGCTCCTGCAAAGTCAACCAAATCAGACATTAATCCATGAATCAGTATTCAAAAATAACAAAACATCACAAAATATAAACATTTCCATACGAATCATAGCAACTGAGCCCAGAAAATCTCTTGATGAACCACTAAATCGATTTCAAAGAACCATATAACCTAAGACGAAACATTGAATTCCTCTGATTTCTGAAGAATCATTGCTCGAGTTCTTCCCGATCCTGGTTTGTCGAGATATATTCGCACCTGTACAAAGAAAAACCAAATTTAGTTTTTAATATAGTTTACAGAAACATGAAATCCGCTTACAGACCCAACCAATGGAAACCAGATACAGAAGAAATGTACAAACAAACAAAGCTTAAGCGAAAACAAACAATCATTAGCATTTTTAAGCGAATGGAGAAAGAGAGAGTCAGAGAAACACACCTATGCCACCTTCGGATATTATAATTTTAGGGATTTTTGGCTTTCGGCCGTTAATCTGAACGATGATCCTTCACTATCTGTTGAATTGCCGTCTCTCAATTCATCGCCTCGATTTGCTTCTTCTTTTTCTTCCTCATCGTTTTAGGGTTTGTAAAAACAGAGTCACTAATTTCCTAGGATTCTAAATCATAAGAAAACCGATTTTAATTTACACCATTTACAAAACCGGTTCACTTTAAGTTGTGTAGGATCCGCGTCCTTTTTCTACGGGTATGGGTCGGGTAACTCGCTTTACTGAGTCAACTCAGTGATTTTTCTCCATTTTAACCCTTACTAAACATGTTACCGATTTTATTCATTAATTCAGTGACAATATGTGTAATTAAAAGGTTTTTTTGCAATTATTTTTTTAAAACTGCTCCTCAAATAATATTAGTAAGATTATGTTAATTTATATAGAAGAGCATTTTCCCCAAACGATAAAAGTTTCCTTTTTTTACATCCTTCACTTATTTCCTTTTTTCTTGAATTCGAAACGTTTGTTTATTTATTGTTGTTTCCTTTTTGGTTTTTACTTTTTTTGTCAACAAGATAAACGAAATTAGAAAAGAAAAAAAAATATAAGTAAAACCCCTATCCCGGTCTTTTTTTGTTTTTCTTTTCCATTATTGTTTCCATTTTTTTTCTCCATCAGACTATTATTATTTTTTTCACTTGGTAACGTAGCTTTTTGTCTAAACAGGAACAGTATGTTTATTTATCGGTAAAGATTCGAACTTTTTGTGTCTTGGTAATGTAGTTGGCCTAAACATGAACTGAATGTTTATTCCTAATTTATGGAGTTGCCACAGGTCCACAGCATCTATAATGCTAATTTTTCATTACTGAAAGAAAAGGATGCTTTAGCGAATCTGAATATTTTATTTACAATCTAAGCAACAACAAAAGTAGTTTCTGTTACAATGGCACACGGAAGAATGAACAACAATGTAATGAATGCCAAATGAGAATGCATAAGTGACAGATCAAAGAACACTTAACATATCGTCCATTGGGATGAGTGAGAGTGAATAAGATAGTGATTCAGAGGACTCAGAAGCAGAAACAGGCTATGTGGTTCTTGTAGTAACCATCAAAGAAGAAGATGAATCATCTGTAGAGATTAAAGTAAATGTGGTGCTATGTGGTGCTTGTATTTTTTTAAGTAAAGGGCATGAATGGATTAAAAAGACAAACATACGAGAGAGAAACAATCTAATTATCCATGTTGAATGAATATCAATTGACTGCATTTCTAAAGAGCTCTATTGTATTATTAGAATTACGTACGATAATGTAAACAATAAGAAAAAAAACATATCATAATAATGTAATTTAGAGAATTTTTCTTATAATGAAATAACTCAATAATTTTTAACAAGAATAATAAAACAAAAATTTAAAGTTAATATCACTTTCAACTAAAAGTAAATTTAATATTTTAAAATATTTATTAAGATGTAATTTTAAATTAAAATCATATTTGCATTTTTCATTATCTGTGTATGGGCGGATTAATCTCTAGTTGTTTACATTTTTTTTACAATTTCATACAACTGTAATCACAAAGCCACCACTGGATGTCATGGCGTCTATTTTTTAAAACACACATTATACGTGGATCTATATAATTGGTGTTAAACTACAATTTTTTCGGAAAATCTGCTAATACCTTAGAGCATGATTAATGGGAGCCCATTAGAGGTTCTGATCATTATTTAACTAATTAATTTTAGTTTAGAGATTTAGCTAAAAAAATTTGTT